>CM059440.1:48134690-48734690 GCA_030390025.1 Squalus acanthias | reverse complement strand
GTACAACTGCAGTTATGAGTGTTTACGTTAGTGGATTTGTATTTATAGTTTTTTAATTCCTCCAGAAGCAGTGACCTCAACTAAAATTGCAGAATTACTAAAAGATGGTGCTTTGAGGTACTGACTTGGTTAAGTTCCGTTTGATTCCTCCAGTTTCCGATCTTTTCACACACAGGAGCGTCTGGTCAGGGACACATCAGGGGCACATTTATCTCAACTGAATGATATTTGTGATGCATGGAATGTAACCGAAGGGGAACGAGTCAGGATTTGTTGAGTTTTGCTTAACTGAACAAGAGCACAGTAATTCCTGATCCATGTATAACTGACTTTATCAAACTTATTTTATACACTTTTGATAATGAAAATCACCAAAACTTTAGTTACTTGTTGTCTCCATCTGAGTTTTAAAAATAGTTTTTAAAAATCGAGAGTTTTTGCCTCGAGTGTTGCTAATAAACCCACGACCACCATTTTAAATCAGGACTCTGTGTAACTATATTCCAGTAAGCAATAAAAATATCAAAATCTTATACTTAGTATGCATCAATCACACTCCAATTGTCACACTTTAATGTTGTCAAAAATATATATACATTTTTTTTTAAAACAGGGAAAGGAAGTCACTTTTGTGCGTTGTTTCTGCTCTGATCAGGAACCAGAAATTTACAATCACCCGTCAATCCACAAAGTTCCCTCGGAAAATGGTAATTGAACTCTGCTATCAGGACCTATTTAAACCACTTCCCCATGTAAGCAGTGGCCTTAAAGACCAGATTAGCAACTAAACATCACAACTGTGCACCAGACTACCACTGAGCGATGCCGCAGGAGATCAGCTAGCCTTATAATAACATTTCTTTCGATCATGTATGTCTACATCTTGACCATTTGAGGTTGTTGCCTCTGTTGTGACCATCAAGTCAGTCAGTTTTGTTCTTCCACATTGATTAAGGATTTAAGCCTTTGTTCTTTTCCTGTCTAATTAGTTATATTTTTACTTTGGTTGTCCATCAGTCATGTGACTCGAAACCTTTTCCTGCAGTTTCAATATTTCACTAATCGCATTCTACCAAGAAACAATTCTACCCACATTGTGGATGTGGATAGGCTATTTGAATTGGATAGGTTAGGGAGATCCAAGGGCCACGTGTACAAGATACGCAAGCATAGAACTAAGATAGATGTTATGAGGTTTTACTTTTCACAGAGGGTCATCGCCCATTGAACAAGTTGTTGGTTTGTGCAGTGAATGCGGATTCACTGCGAGGGTTCAAAAGGGAGCTGGAGGAGTTCCTAACGGTGGCCGACATCGCAGCATATGAAATGTAGGTGGTTTATTGGGCGTTGTGACTCATAGTTACTGTGGTCTACTGGAAACTGGTTTGGATTTCTTTCGGGGTTTGAAAGAGGAATTTCCCAGATTTCCCCCTCCTAAGTTGACCTAGGGTTGTTTTTTGGTCTGGTTTTATGCCTCTCCCAGAAAGTTACAAGTATACTGGTGGGTGGGCGGCCTTGAGGATCATGATGCACCATAACTGTATGTTAGCATTTAACCTCCTTCCTTCTCTGGTTCCCAATAACACTCTTTGAGTAGGCAAGAGACACTTGATAGTGGAGTATACGGGGAACAGACTTTATTGATAGACAGCTCAGTGATCGGCCTAACTGTATACAGAGAGGGCAACTTTTTGGTTTCTGTATCTTTCGAGCTCTCTATGCTCCTTGATACACCATATTTTGCCTACATCAAAGGTATGTGTCACAGATAAGACCGCATGACATATCTATTCCCAAATCCATTGAAAACAGTATATTCATGTAAACACTTGTAGTTGTTTACTCCAAAGCTACTTCCCTCAAACAAGACTTCCTGACCTAACTGTTCTTAACCTCTTTGAAGAACAGGCTTTATTAACTGTTATCTTTCTATGCTATGGTTAATGGATCCCTTTACCTATGTTTATTACCCTAGCCACTAAAGTTACACTTTAATCACTCGTGGCTGATGTCATTACTGTCACTTATTTCCAATTCCAAGCCATCCTGTTTATATTGGAAAGCTTGTTGCTCTAAGATACAAAGAAGTTTATCTTCCCTTTGTTCTTTCCTCCCCTCCTCCCTGCCCCCGCTTAAAAATCTCTCTTCTCTAACCTTTTCCAGTTCTGATGAAGGGTCCCCGATTCGAAACGTTGACTCTGTTTCTCTCTCCTCGATGCTGCCTGACCTGCTGAGTGTTTCCAGCATTTTCGGTTGTTATTAAAAAGAAGTGTGTCCAACATCTAACTCTCCAGGATGTCCAACACCATATGGGACAGGCTTGATGGAGCAGCTGGTCTTTTCCGCTCCTTCATTTTCGTATATTTGTACATTCCAGCAAAAAGTAAGCATGTCAGTTCTCACCCAGTCCACTATAAATAAGACGCATTACATAACACAGAAAAAAAGCACAAACATACCCATAAACCTGACCTGAACTATCTCTTCCCCCCACCCTCCAACAAACAATAGGGCAACCGCCTCGCTCCCTAGACTTTGAATATCCTGGACTTCAATGTTGTTTTTCAAAAGCATACCGTATTGCTGCACGTAAAAAATAAGGGGGGGCCTGAGACAGCCGACAGTTATGTTAATGAGTTAGTTTTGACGTTGTTTCCTCATAGACTGTAAATAAAATGCAGAATGCCAAACAGTCTAGCGTTTGAATGGAATCTGCAGCTGAGGTAGACAGCCCCCAGAAAGGGAAAGTGCAGAGGAGTTAATCTAAGTCAAACAAGTTGATGCACTGAAGTGGTGTAGCATAGCGTCAACATTATTTTCATGTCATCACATGGAGATCAGTTGGATCAATTGAACCTGGCGAATCTGATCTAAGCTATTGCTCTGTACATGAACCTACCTGTGGAATAAAAGTTTAAGAACTTGCACCAAGTCTCACCTCATCAAATGCTACCTGGATCTCCGTCTTCAGGGAGATTGAAGAAATATATGTGCAGAAGACAGGGATATCCAGTTCAGGTCACAAAGGCGTTCCATTGTTAACAGTCATGGTTCCCACTATAATACAATTCGATGCAGGGTAGGGTGAGTTAACTACCATAAAAGTAAGATTCTGAGGTGGATTGACAGGGCAGATGCTGAGAGATTGTTTCCCCCTGGCTGGAGAGTCTAGAACTAGGGGTCACAGGTCTCAGGATAAGGGGTCAGCCATTTAAGACGGAGATGAGGAGGAATTTCTTCACTCAGAGGGTCGTGAATCTTTGAAATTCTCTACCCCAGAGGGCTGTGGATGCTGAATCATTGAGTATATTCAAGGCTGAGATCGATAGATTTTTGGACTCATGGGGAATCAAGGGATATGGGGATCGGGCAGGAAAGTGGAGTTGAGGTCGAAGATCAGCCATGATCTTATTGAATGGCGGAGCAGGCTCGAGGGGCCGTATGGCCGACTCCTGCTCCTAATTCTTATGTTCTTATGTTAAGATGCTCCGACCACTTACCAGTAGCAACTGACGCCACTGAATCCAAGAAGGTACCAATGGCAGACCTGTATTTGTAACAGCGCAACTGTTGAGTGCCGCAAGTCTCCTGAGCTGATTGAGGCCACCATCTCCTGCTTGCACAGCTCATCATCCCTGAAACATTGGGAGCCCACTGCAGCAACCGTGTGGCTGCAAGCCCCTGCTCGCTCTCAGGCACTTGCTCAATTCTTCGTGGCGCCTGATTGAAGTGGGTGGATGTCTGGCTCCCTTTGCAAGGGGATGCATAAATTAGGATAGAATGCATGACTTAAAAATGGGGACTGAAATAGATCTGTGTGCCCTGGTCCAATGGCCCCCGCCTGCCCCACCCTCTAATGCTGCTTCACACCTAGTCTTGACTTCCCATGTGCAATGTCACAGGAGGTCAACTAGTAGATTTCTACAATAGCATCTAAGAGATGATTTTCCTGTTATTGCACTGGGCACAAAGGGTCGCCTGGGCGCAGCACATTGGGTAGGGTGGATTGCAAATCCCCAATGGAGCCCATCTGATTCCCCTCATGCATAGCACCTGGGCTGTCCTTTATCCAAAGTTCAATGACAGGAAAGTCCGCCCCTAGATTGCATATTCAGTATATTATTCATGCTCAATCCTTTTTTTATTTCTATGTTGCCTACCATAAACCAAATTCTATGCAGAAAAATTTGCAGGGCTACGGGGAAAGGGCAGGGGAGTGGGACTAATTAGATCGCTATTTCAAAGAGCCGGCACAGGCGCGATGGGCCGAATGGCCTCCTCCTGTGCTGTATCATTCTATGATTATGTGACGCCAATATTTAAAGGGCCACGTGTTCGGAGTGGGGGTGGCAGGGATGAAGTTATGGACGGGAAATCCAGATGATGTTGGGGGGTGGGGGGGGTGGAAGAGAGATGGTGTGGGGGGGTGGGGGCAGGGGTGAGTCGGCGATCGTGGAGAGTGAAGCAGGCAAGCTTGTTGGACAGGGGTGGCGGCCGGGGGAAGCACTCCCGGTACTCCTGGCCCACAAGCAGTGCTGCAAAGGCACTTACCTTATGCATCCAGCCCTTCTCACCTCCTGTTACCTGCCAGGTTTCCAGGTGCCCGGGAAACCCGGCCAACGTTAGTTAAAAATAAAAAGCTTGTAAAAATAAAGAAGGTCTTGCATTTATATAGTGCCTTTCATGACCACCGGGCGTCCCAAAGCACTTTACAGCCAATGAAGTACTTTTTGAAGTGTAGTCACTGTTGTAATGTGGGAAACGCAGCAGCCAATTTGCACACAGCAAGCTCCCACAAACAGCAATGTGATAATGACCTTATAATTTGTTTTAGTGATGTTGATTGAGGGATAAATATTGGCCCCAGGGACACCGGGGATAACTCCCCTGCTCTTCTTCGAAATAGTGCCATGGGATCTTTTACATCTACCTGAGAGAGTAGACGGGACCTCGGTTTAATATCTCATCCAAAGGACAGCACCTCCAACAGTGCAGCACTCCCTCAGCACTGCACTGGAGTATCAGCCTGGATTTTTGTGCTCAAGTCTTGAGAGCAGGACTTGAACCTACAACCTTCTGACTCAGAGGCGAGGATGCTACCCACTGAGCCACGGCTAAATGGAGGCACGCAGCCTCCTTAAAAGCCGTTACCGACCGACCCGCCTCCAGAGATTGGATTGCTTGCCAGCCCCTCGTCCCGCCACTGTTAAAATCGGAATTGGGCGGGTTCGAGGGGGGTTTGAAATTTTTTAAATTTTAACTTCTCACCAGACCCAAACACACCTGTTTTTGGAGGGTTAAAATTAACCTCTGTGTTTCTATAACAACAGAGACTGCACTTCAAAGTAATTCGATGTATGTGGAACACTTTGGGACCTCCAGAGAGATGTAATAAAGCACTATATAAATGTAAGCCCGTTCTAGCTTTGTAATTATTACTTATGCAATTGCATCATGTGAAGGACGCACATCTATTTATTTACCTGCAGTGGGTGAGGAGGACACTAATTTATGTTCTCAATTTGTATTTTTTTTAATTCATGAGCTACACCAAGGAGCCGTGATAGTTGCTTTGGGAGGAAGAATAGAAAAACAGAATATTTTTTAAATGGTGAGAAACTTTCAAATGTTGGTGTTCAGAGAGATTTGGGTGTCCTCGTGCAAGAAACACAGAAAGCTAGCATGCAGGTACAGCAAGCAATAAGGAAGGCAAATGGCATGTTGGCCTTTATTGCAAGGGGGTTGGAGTATAAGAGTAAGCAAGTCTTGCTACAATTGTACAGGGCCTTGGTGAGACCACACCTGGAGTACTGTGCACAGTTTTGGTCTCCTTATCTAAGGAAGGATATACTTGCCTTGGAGGCGGTGCAACAAGGGTTCACTAGATTGATTCCTGGGATGAGAGGGCTGTCCTATGATGAGAGATTGAGTAGATTGGGCCTATACTCTCTGGAGTTTAGAAGAATGAGAGGTGATCTCATTGAAACATACAAGATTCTGAAGGGGATTGACAGGGTAGATGCTGAGAGGTTGTTTCCCCTGGCTGGAGAGTCTAGAACTAGGGGGCATAGTCTCAGGATAAGGGGTCGACCATTTAAGACTGAGATGAGGAGGAATTTCTTCACTCAGAGGGTTGTGAATCTTTGGAATTCTCTGCCCCAGAGGGCTGTGAATGCTGAGTCTTTGAGTATATTCAGGGCTGAGATAGATACATTTTTTGGACTCTAGGGGAATCAAGGGATATGGAGATCGGGCGGGAAAGTGGAGTTGACGTCAATGATCAGCCATGATCTTATTGAATGGCGGAGCAGGCTCGAGGGGCTGTATGGCCTACTCCTGCTCTTATTTCTTATGTTCTTATGACAGTATATTTTAATTTAAAATTCAGGATTCATAAAGTTGCTGTCACAACAGATCCTACTGCTGGAAAATGCGACGGATAAGCACTACCCCTCTCAATGAAAAGGAGAGCTTTGTTCGGCCACATTACAGCATATGGCTCCACTAAGGGAAATATGCGTTGTTATGAGTTTTTGACTTGTTAGCCAACAATTTCTGGACGCAAGCCCTGGGTGGGAGAAAATCCAACATCTTGATGAACATCATAGTTTTCAGCAATTTTGTTTTATAGAACTTTCACATGCAGACTACATTTCTGAAACCGATCAAAAAATGTGTTCAAAAGTTTACCATCTTGGATTCATCAAGTCCAAAAAAGTGTATACCTGATACAAGCGCAGAATTCAAATTGTACCAAACCATTTTCCATTCACTCTGATTGCACAGGATTCCTCATCCAACAATGGCGCTCCTATACAGACCCTTATAAAATGTTTCTAATGATACAATTGTAATGGTCATTACACAAAGTATGTTCCCTCCACTGCCTAATATGTCCTGCAAACATATATCTTCGAATTCCAATCATTTCTGTCTAATATAATTTTACTAAGAGCAGCCTGTGATTTTTGTCTGAAGGTGCTGAATGAATCGTTAAATAGGACACGGCACGGACATTTCTAAAGTTGCCTGATGTTGCTCTGAGTTTATGGAATTTCTCATGCAATATCCGCGCTAAATAATGGTAAACCCTCCAGCCCCACATCCCGCCGAGATATCTGCGCTCCTCCAATTCTGGCCTCTTGCGCATCCCCGATTTTAATCGCTCCACCAGTGGCGGACTTCAGTCTCCGAGGACCTAAGCTCTGGAATTCCCTCCCTAAACCTCTCTGCCTCTCTACCTCTCTTTCCTCCTTTAAGACACTCCTTAAAACCTACCTCTTTGACCAGGCTTTTGGTCACCTGCCCTAATTTATCCTTATGTGGCTCGGTGGCAAATTTTGTTTGATAATCGCTCCTGTGAAGCACCTTGGGATGTTGTACTACGTTGAAGGCGCTATATAAATGCAAACTGTTGTTGTTTGTTCGGAGGCAACTGTATGGGATCCTGATGGGTTCCTGCTGTTATATCCCTTTAAAATATGACTGACACCATTACCAATGTACTTCACTCTATTTTTCTGCTTCTCTAATCTTTCTCTTCTGCCTTTTTTAAGATTGCAGCTTATGCTAAGGTAGGTTCGCATGCAGTAACAGTTCCCAGTGCCTCTCCCAAAATACCAACACTCGACCAGGAGTCACTGGATAGTGTTTGGGAGCAAGGATCCTGGCTGGTTTTTACCCGTTCCGCATTAAGGAATGCAGAAGAGAAAAATTGGACGGGGAAAAGTAAGAATGTAATAAAGACTAAATTCAATTTCACCAGCTAAGGTCAGCTAAAATGAACACGGACCACAATCAAGCCCGAGATCTCTCTGGTCTGTGAGGTCCAGCAGACTAACACCTGGTGCATCTATCCACTGAGTCATTAGAGCAACAATGTATTTGCTTTAGATCTTAGAGAATAGCAACTGCTCATTAAAATACTGGGCCGGATTTTGCTGTCAGCGGCGAAGGAACGGCAACAGCTTGCACTTGCCCGCAGACTTTCTACGGGATTTTTGGACTGGAACCTACTGTAAATTAGAGAGCCAAAACGGCACGGCGCCCTCTACAGGGTGTCTGGGACCTGTGTGAACAGCGCAAGCAATGGAGTATCTCCTTGACCAATTAGATTGAAGAATCGTTAATGAGCCGCGCAGACGCTGAACCAGGAAGTGTCAGTTAGAATAGTGAATTCAACGTCAAATCAGGTACAGAAAGCGAAATAAAAGAGAGGAAAAGAAGGACCAGATTAAGAAAGAGAGATAAAAGAAACAGAATTTTTTTTTTTTATTAACTTTTTTTAAATCTCCAACAATAATTAAAATCTGAAGGAATGAGACACCACACTTGTAAAAGTTAATCTTCGAGATACCAGTATAGTGCAGCTTCTGGAGGCGCAGGGCAACTTGGATGGCAACTTCCTCATTTCCATGTTTAACTGCGCATGTGTAGCCGCCGCAGGTTGCTGTCCGATTTAGATGTTAATCACGGTGAGCGCTATTAGCCTCGCCGTTATTTCTACAGCCAAACCCGGCCCGGGATTTCCCGCATTATAAACTGCATGGCAGCACACACGGCCTCCATTGCTGGCAAGAGCTAATCCAGGTACCTGCAGGGAAAGATGTTGGATCAAAGTGAGCTCAGAACTCTTGTCAATAGGTGCGTAACACACGAACCCTGTCATTTACAGATATTGCTGAACGCCTAATTTATCAATTTCTTGGACTGCTTTACGTCTTATAATGGGACAATTGACACCCAGCTCTGCAGTGTATTGCTCGACATATGAAGGGCAGGAAGCCACAGAAATTAACAGAAAGAAAGAAAGACTTGCATTTCTATAGCACCTTTCATGACCACCGGACGTCCCAAAGCGCTTTACAGTCAATGAAGTGCTTTTTGAAGTGTAGTCACTGTTGTAATATAGGAAACGCTGCAGCCAATTTGCGCACAGCAAGCTCCCACAAACAGCAATGTGATAATGACCACATAATCTGTTTTAGTGCTGTTGGTTGAGGGATAAATACTGGCCAGGACACCAGGGATAACTCCCCTGCTCTTCTTCAAAATAATGCCATGGGATCTGTTACATCCACCCGAGAGAGCAGACGGGGCCTCGGTTTAACATCTCATCTGAAAGACGGCACCTCTGACAGTGCAGCACTCCCTCAGTACTGCACTGGCAGTGTCAGCCTAGATTTTTGTGCTCAAGTCTCTGGAGTGGAACTATGAACCCACAACCGTCTGACTCAGAGGCAAGGGTGCTGCCACAGCAAAGACATGATATCCTTGTGCTGGACGTGAATTTAGAGGAGGTCCAACATGACCTCCATTGATCAACATTTGATCCATATGCCGGGAATTTCCTTGGGTCTTAGAAAACATAGAAAAATAGGAGTAGGCCCTTCTCCCATTCCACCACCATAACTTCAGAAATTCCGAGCAATAGCTTTTAGTAAATTGCCTACAGGGTGCCTTGAGTCTATGTTTAAAAAAGAAATTGCCTTCAGATAGCACCTTTCATGACCTCAGGATGTCCGAGAGCTCTTTAGAGCCAATGAGGTACTTTTGAAGTGTAGTCACTGTAGGTAATATGAGGTTACAGAGATAGGGAGGGGGCGAGGGCCATGGAGGCATTTGAAAACAAGGATGAAAACTTTAAAATCGAGGCGCTGCTTAACCGGGAGCCACTGTAGGTCAGCGAGCACAGGGGTGATGGGTGAACGGGACTTGGTGCCAGTTAGACACGCCAGCATAGCCAAGTAGTTACTGCTAACATTTAGGGCTGGATTTTCCGGGGGGTCAGCGGGCGTGATCGGTGGTGGGTCGGGCGGGAAAGTGTATTTTTTCCCCAGTGAGTCAGGACTCCGCTGTGAACTCATCGCCACGTGCCTTTCCCCAATGTCGGGTCTGTCAGCGCTGAGCAGACCCGACATGCAGCGGCGGGGGACCCATTTCAGGTCATTATGACCTTGTTTAGAGATGATTAAGAACACATTTGAGCTGACCTTCTCATTTTACGCGCTCGCCCCTGGGTCCTCGCTGCTCGGAGATCACATTGGTTAAGCTGAGGCGGGAGTTCAGTGTCCAATGCTGAGTTGACAGCTTCAAATGTAAAGTAAAAGCTGCGACCTTACAGAAATGTCTTCCCTCAGCCACAAGCTCTTCCTCACTGCATTTCCACAACAGATTCAGCAGGCTGCAAGTCTTTACACAAGTCTCCATCCAGTCTGACCTCATTACCTCTCCCACCATTAAGCGATCACTTCAGTCATCTCTACTTCACCTGCCATCTATTCCATCAGCATGGGTGCCCTTGAAACTCTCTCACCTTGGTCCTCAGAATCGGACCACGATCAGCCCCAACACCAGCAGCACCAGGCACACCAGCAGCACCAACAACAACAGCAACCTTCTCCGCAATCAACTGATGCTGCACAGGACACAGGGCATCAGCACCCGACCACATTGCTGCCCGGGAGGCCAGGGATGGCCTCACCATGGCCACATTTACTTCACTTGACGCTGTACACCCTGGCTACCACATGATGCGCCAGGTTGGCACCACCCCACACCAACACCATAAAGCATCCCTACAATGCCCAAGCCATTCCTTTCACACTCATCACCATTGCGAGGGGTATCGTTATGTCTCACCATTCACTTCAACTCACTAAGCCACTTCCAAAGGTGCACACAAATCTGTCCAAGAATGCAAGCTGTTGAAAATAAAGGTTTCAACGTTTGACACCACATTAACAGAAACTTTACATGAACATTGAATAAAACACCCAAGTGCCTACCCTTGTGTGTTGTTAGTTGGTATGATTGCACTAGGATGAGGGTGAGTGTGAGGGTTGGCTAGTCAGATGGGATGTGATAATGTAGATAGAGAGGGATGGGTGGAGGTGCAAGGTAAGTTGATGTGAGTAAGGATGTGCAGGAATAGGGTAGGGAAGGCAGAGTGATGGTGATGTGCTGAGAGGCACAGCAGGATGAGGTTGAGTGTGGCCTTGTACTAACGTTTTGTGATCTACTGAGATCATTGAAATGTTTGCGGCACTGCAGCCTGGTCCTCCTGATGACCTCCCTGCTTGTGCCCTTCTCTGCAATGTGCAACCAGGCTGTGTTGATCTCCTGGGGAGGTCTCTTCCGCCCATTGGAAGGGAAGAGAACCTCCCTGCGTGCTGTGACTCATGGGAGAGCCTGGGTGCAGCCCTGTGCCTTTGCGCAGTGCTTGTCAGTGTTTGCAGCACCTCAATGCTGTAGAACACTGACAGCACAAATGTCAAAATAAATTTGAGCATGGTCCCTTTAAGGAAACCGGCTGATGATGCATCATCAAATGACGTCACCAGACCCGCTTCCTCTAATTGGCCAGGAAATGTACTGGACGAGGCTTAACAAGCCCAATCAGGGGAAATTCATTTCGCAGAGCGGGCTGGAGCCAGCAGCGGGGTCGGGACCCGCCTCCGACATCGCCCGCCCCGGACCCGCCGAGGTCGGTAAAATCCCGGCCTAAGCCTTAGCACTACTATTTTTATTGGTTCTGTGTGATTAGTAGCATTTTACAGATCATCCGGGACTAAACAGAGCCTATGTCATCTATTTTCTTGCAAGTAAAAAAAAAAGACAGCAAATTGCCTGGCATAATGACATTATCACATCAGATTTCCCCATGGCCAATGGAAAATGCTTGCTCACCACTGAAAGATGCCGAAAGCAATATCAAGGTATTGCAAACCCATGCCAAGGGCTGACGGGGTAACACAAGACCTTTAGAATTACACAGAATTTTATAGCACAGGGAGCATCTTCCTATCCATCTTCAGCCAACCCTATCGGCATATCCTTCTGCTCCTTTCTGTTCAAACAGAATTAAATATTCAGTCAGAAAATAAGAAAGCCCAAGATGGAGAGAGCATGCTTCAGTGAGAATCAAACAATATTATTCATAGCTGTACAAATATTTTCTTAGTAAAAGCAATGAGTCAGTGATGGTTAAGTGCTAATGTTACGTTACTGGGCAGTTTCTTTACGCTTTTTAAAAAACAAAACAAGCTATTTTTGGCTTGTGTGTTTCAGATTACTCTTGTACATGATCCTTAGCTCCCCATATCCCACGCAGAATGTTTTCACTTGCTCAATATCTAGCTAAATTGTAAAGCGCGCAGGAAGTGAACAGAGAAGCCCTTCAGTTTATTTCAACTACCAGTTTTGTCATGTGATCCTCCCCCTCTTTGGAAACTTGCAGAACAATCGACTTTGACTTGAACTGCCAAACAAATTTAAAAGAAAGAAAAGGTCTTGCATTTATATAGCGCCTTTCGCAACCTCAGGATGTCCTAAAGGGCTTTACGGCCAATGAAGTACTTTTTGAAGTGTAGTCACTGTTGTAATGTAGGAAACGCAGCAGCCAATTTGTGCACAGCAAGCTCCCACAAACCGCAATGTGATAATGACCAGATCATCTGTTCTAGTGATGTTGGTTGAAGGATAAATATTGGCAACGACCATACTTATAATAGAGAGCAAGCAAGAAGTAGCAGACAACATATAATTTTGGAATAGTTATTAAGCTTAGCCAGTTCCTCAAGGAATAGATAATAATATGGTGTATCAAATGTTCTAATTTAGCTTTCCTTTTTCTCACTATGGAAGATATTTGGCCTGACTATTTCTCCTCTATGGGTTCAGGCAGACTCCCCAGTTTGAACAAGACAGGTTGATAAATTCCTTCAAAAAAAAAAGTGACTGGACCAATCAGAGTTAAATAACTGTTAAATTCCAAAAAAACACCTGTTAAACACATATTTACATAAATCTCACTAAATGTTTGTAGTTGAATTGAATTACTTAACCATCTCCCTCAGACATCGGACACAGACAAACTGATTAAAATCTGCAACAATTATATGAAGTTAAGCTAGGACATAATTTCAGTGAGTGAAGCCAGTTTTTAACCTCCTTATGTGACAGAATTAAAAAAGCCAATTCCATGCTAAATCTTGAAACAAAAATGTTTGGAATTATCTTCAACAATTGCACAGAGTGGCCTTTATTGAATAAAATATATTTAAAAATTATTCAAGTCATTAACGTTGTTAAATTAAAGAACAAAGATGTCATGGATTTCAAATATAGAAACGAGGAATAAATCTGTTCAAAATAGTTTCAATATCATAAGACTTTGGCGAATTGGATAATTAATTTAACAGCTTTAGAAGATAAAAATATATGCATGTTGCCAAAGAAAGAGAAGTTGAAATAACAGCAGACATAGTGGTTCCAGTCGTGTGATTGACTCTGCCACAATACTGGGTAGAACAATCCTTAGTGTCGTCTCCATCAAAAGACAAAGCGGTTTCAGAGTGATGAGGAGATAATAGATTCCTGGTTATCAGGCATCTCACATGTGGACATATTTATCTAACCCTACTTATGTTAGGGAAGTGAAGGAAATATGAACCATCTGGATCCAAAATGACTTGAAACCATTTAATACCCAAACCATTCATACATGCTAAGGTTGATTTGAGTCAGCAAAGGTTCAGCACACACTTGGGCGACAATGGCAATGAGGTGGCCTGTCCAGCTTTAGTGAGGCCTCCTCAAACTCTGCTATTAGAATATCTCCATCCATCTCTGTACCACATGCCATTGAAATTGAAAGTCTCACCCGCACTGGTAATTATTCTGTGGTAATTATTCTGTGAATATATATTAGTAAAATCAAACAGTTCAAATGTCAAAGAATTCCGACTAAAGTAGCGGTCAAAATAATACTTTAGAGAGTTTTAAACAGCTATTCACAGTGGTTTCCTTATTAGACAGCTCTGCAGACTCAATGCGATCCTTTGTGTCTTTCACAGTGAATAGCCTCTTACAACTTTTATCATTCCTTCATTGTCGCTGGGTCAAAATCCTGGAACTCCCTCCCTAACAGCATTGTGGGAGTAACTTCACAGCACGGACTGCAGCGGTTCAAGAAGGCGGCTCACCACCACCTTCTCAAGGGAAATTAGGGATGGGCAATAAATGCTGGCCTTACCAGCGACGCCTACATCCCATAAATGAATAAAAAATGTTTTAGCAACAGAGCTCATCATAAAGTGGAACTAGGCGAACTGTTCTGAATATTACCTTAATATACAGAGATGGTAGCATATTGGTTATGTTACTGGACTAGTAATCCAGGAATTCTTAGACTAATAATTTGGAGTAGATGTGAGTTCAAATCCCACCACAGTAGCTGGGGAATTTAAATTCAGTTAATTAAATAAATCTGGAATAAAAAGCTAGTATCAGTAATGGTGACCATAAAACTACCGGATTGTTGTAAAAACCCATTTGGTTCACTGATATCCCACATTACAACAGTGACTACACTCCAAATAGTACTTCATTGGCTGTAAAGCACTTTGAGACGTCCGGTGGACGTGAAAGGTGCTATATCAATGCAAGTCGTTCTTTCTTGTGGCTCAGTTGGTAGCACACTCGCCTCTGAGTCAGAAGGTTGTGGTTTCAAGTCCCACTCCAGGGACTTGAGCGCATAAAGCTAGGCTGACACTCCAGTGCGGTGCTGAGGGAGTGCTGCACTGTCAGAGGTGCCGTCTTTCGGATGAGACGTTAAACCGAGGCCTTGTCTGCCCTCTCAGGTGGACGGAAAAGATCCCAGAGCACAATTTCGAAGAAGAGCAGGGGAGTTATCCCTGGTGTCGTGGCCAATATTTATCCCTCAATCAACATCACAAAAACAGATTATCTGGTCATTATCACATTGCTGTTTGTGGGAGTTTGCTGTGTGCACATTGGTTGCTGCGTTTCCCACATTACAACAGTGACTACACTTCAAAAGTACTTCATTGGCTGTAAAGCACTTTGAGATGTCCAGTGTTGGTGAAAGGCACTATATAAATGTAAGTTTTTCTTTCTTTCTTTAGGGAAAGAAATCTGCTGTCCTTACCTGGCCTGGCCTATATGTGACTCTAGACCCACAGCAATGTGCTTGACTCTTAACTGCCCTCTGAAATGGCCTATCGAGCCACTCAAGGGAAATTAGGGATGGGCAATAAATGCTGTCCTTGCCAGTGATGCCCACATTCCGTGAATCACCCTCCATGTTCGAAAGCTGCAGGTGATCTGTGATAGGAGGTGAACTTTATTTAAAAACGATGATAGGGCACTCGGGCTGAAGAGTGGGAATGACACATAACCAGAGGCAAGTGTTATTGTTCCCATATCCTGTTCAGTATCCCAACTGAACATTGGATTGAGACGATAGCAAAATACTGCGGATGCTGGAAATCTTAAATAACAATAGAAAATGCTGGAAACACTCAGCAGGCCAGGCAGCATCCATGGAGAGAGAAACAGAGTTAACGTTTCAGGTCTGTGACCCTTCATCAGAACTGGAAAAAGTTAGAGATGTAACAGGTTTTAAGCAAGTGCAGAGGCAGGGAAAGGGGGGGAGGGGAAGAAAGAATAAAAGGGACGGTCTGTGACAGGGTGGAAGGCAGGAGTGGTTAAATGGTGCAAATGGGGATGGCAGAATCATCAACACCTGCTATCTGAAAAAATAGGGGCAGAGATTATAGTCTGAAATTGTTGAACTCGATGTTGAGTCCAGAAGGCTGTAAAGTGCCTAATCGAAAGATGAGGCGCCATTCCTCGAGCTTATGTTGAGCTTCATTGGAACAATGTAAGAGGCCGAGGACGGAGAGGTCAGAGTGGGAGTGGAGCGGTGAATTAAAGTGACAGGCGACCGAAAGCTCGGGGTCACGCCAAAGGATATACTTGCCTCAGAGGCGGTGCAACGAAGGTTCACTAGATTGATTCCTGGGATGAGAGAGTTGTCCTATGAGGAGAGATTGAGTAGAATGAGCCGAGGACAGAGAGGTCAGAGTGGGAGTGGAGCGGAGAATTAAAGTGACAGGCGACGTTTATTTTGTGGCGTGAATGCCGCCATTCCCCTTTTTAACTCACCAGTGTGCTACTGGTGACTGTAAGGGCCGTTGGACAGAACAGAAAGGGAGGTCTGTGTTTTCTGCTCCTCTTCTGTCATAAGTTAGTTCAAGTGTCAGCTGCTGTCAGAAGCATGAAGTTTGCCTCCTGTACAAAATCAGTGGGAGTCATCTACCCCTGCCACCAATGGCACATTATCAGTATGAGGTATCTTGACAGCCAAATAAATCAGAACAAATTGCCTGCTCCTGCATAGAATGCTTCACAGTGCAGTATGTTGGTCATAAAAGTGTCAACTGTGGCTCAGTAGGTAGTACTCTTGCCTCTGGGTTAGAAGGTTGTGGGTTCAAGTCCCACTCCAGCAACTTGAGCACAAAAATCTAGGCTGACACTCCAATGCAGTGCTGAGGGAGTGCGGCACTGTCAGAGGTGCCGTCTTTCGGATGAGACATTAAATCAAGGCTCTGTCTGCCCTCTCAGGTGGACGCGAAAGATCCCATAGCACTATTTCAAAGAAGAGGAGGGGAGTTCTCCCCGGTATCCTGGCCAATACAATATTTATCCCTCAATCAACATCACTAAAACAGATTGTCGGCAAGCGGTGGAACTGATAAAAACTTTGGCTTTTCCATGGTAACATCACGGTTAATAACCCCATTAAATGTTAGACCCTTTTGGATTAGGTGTAATTTGGGTTTTAACAGCATATTGACTGCTAAACAAACGTTATGGCCCTGAAAAACTAATTTTAATTTTGTGGAGCGTCAAATTTATCCATTCTAATAAAAGTTACAATTTTTACGAAACTTAAAAAATTTTTTACAGTTTGTTCATCTTAATTTCAGGTTTGCCTTTTCCCCGTGTGAGAGCCCCAATCTTTGTTTTGCTCTACATAACATTTTTAAAAAGTTAGAATAAAAGGAACTTATTACATTCCTGGTTCGCCGTCTATGAGAATTCGGCATTGTGATTGGCTGCATAGACAGCTTGTTGACGTCACAGCAGCTCGCGTTAGGGATTCCCCATTAACTTACACCGATCTTAACTGAATGTCGGAAAAGCCAAAACTTCTCGCCACAGAGATCACAAGATCTTTGTGGACAAAAGTGAGAAGTCACACAATACCAGGTTATAGTCCAACAGCTTTATTTGAAATCACAAGCTTTCGGAGCGCTGCTCCTTCGTCAGGTGAAGTCAGACGAAGGAGCAGCGCTCCGAAAGCTTGTGATTTCAAATAAAGCTGTTGGACTATAACCTGGTGTTGTGCGACTTCTCACTTTTGTCCACCCCAGTCCAACACCGGCATCTCCGCATCAAGATCTTTGTGGGAAGCTTACTTCGGGGGCCAGCGGCGAGCGATTTTGCTTCGCCGCTGACCGCAAATTACGGGCGAATATCTAACAGGCGACAGGTAGGAGTGGAACCATGAGAGAACAGTACCAAGGAGGTGGACTGTGGAGGAGAAATGTTCAAGCAGGATGCAGTGGTCAACAGTGTCGAAGGTTCAACAAGAATAAGGAGGGACAGCGAGCCACAGTCACACAGGATGTTGTGTGTGAACTTGACTAGTGCAGCCTTGGTGTTGTGGGTGGATTGGAAGCCTGATTAGAGAGTCTCTAAAAAGAAAATGATGGGAGGAGTGGGAGGATAATCCTGAGGCAACAGGACATTTTCACAGAAATGAATGGGAACTTATACAGATTGTTTTATATTTATGCATTATAATGTGTGTCATCAAAATAGAATCATAGAAGTTTACGGCACAGAAGGAGGCCATTCGGCCCATCGTGTCCGTTCTGGCCGCAAAAGAGCTCTCCAGCCTAATCCCACTTTCCAGCTCTTGGTCCGTAGCCCTGTAGGTTACAGCACTTCAAGTGCATATCCAAGTACTTTTTAAATGCGATGAGGGTTTCTGCCTCTACCACCCCTTTCAGGCAGTGAGTTCCAGACCCCCACCACCCTCTGGGTGAAAAATTTCTCCTCAACTCCCCTGCAATCCTTCTACCAATGACTTTAAATCTGTGTCCCCTGGTTATTGACCTCTCTGCTCGGGGAAATAGGTCCTTCCTGTCCACTCTCAGTTTTGCGGCTACCATTGACGGCAGGAGCTGAATATCACAGGATCGCTGCGGGCAGCGCCCTTACCAGCCGAAGGTAACCCTGCAGTACAGGGGGGAGAGGGAGGGGAAACAGATGTCTTGAAATAAATGCTGCAGAATCCATGCACGCATTGAAGTTTAATTATTGCAGCGTCCTCAAAATGCACATTCGCGTCGCATTTCTCAAGGTAGTCAATTTCATCCAGGACCATTTCTACGCTCCTCACACTCTGAGCTTCTCTGATGTAGATTACACTGGACCTGGCATTGGCTCCACTTACTTACAAAGTTGGCATTTCAAACCAGCCGGGAGACCAACCAGTGCCAAAACCGCAGAAAAAATATTACAGCTGCACCAAATATCCAGGACAGTTTGTTGGATGACGCGAATCAGGGACACTCAAGCCGTCCGTGCAATCTACATCATAGGTTTGCCTAATGAATTATTTAAATCCTTTATGTAGATAAAACAGAATTCAGTGAAATCAATCTCCTGATTCATTGAAGCCTCTGTTATCCACATTTTTCAGGAAGCACAACCATTGGTTTCCATCGCCAAGGTTTAGTACAAAGTAAATATATTATTAAAACAAGCTAGGTTTAATATTTATAAGCTCATGAGAGTTTAGCTTTTCTTGACAATTCCGATTTGTACAAGCTAGACTCAACAGACAAGCCATTAGCATTTTTCTTCAGTTATTTGTTTGCTTCTGCACTGTCGAAGATAACAAGCAGATTGACGCAGAGGGTGAAACATCAATCAGTTAAAGGGAACCCTTCAGGACAACATCGCCATGTGTGCAGGCAAAGCAGCTGCTTTCATGAAAAATAAAACACGATCAGGAATAATAAAAGCACAATTTAACAGGAATACACAAAATTTGCAGTAATTTTGGTCCATTTCCTGTCAAAATCTTTTAAATGTGCACAGTGACTAGCAGAGCAAAGGCATATCCACAGAAAAACGCCTTCCAGCATTTTCATTCAGAAAAGATGTTGCTGCGATTGTCTTTACGATGATTCATTGTGGGTTTATTGTTAACAAAATACCCCATTGCTCAATAATGCTCGCTTTGTGTGTCTGTTGATGTTGTTTATTTGTTTTCATATTAATAATTTATTACATTTTCAAAATAGTATGGGGCGGGGAATCTGGGAATTAAAGGAGCTGTGGGTGAAAATCACTGGGAATTAGAGCTATAAAATATAGGCACTATGGGATGAATTTCCCCCTTTCCCGCGCTCGCGAGCAGACTTTGGGCCAGCAGAATGCGCTGGCTGCCTGGTAGGCCTGGAATCAGGCCTGGTCTATTCTGAGGGCTGGGCCTCGTTACCGTGGGGATGGCAGGCTGTGGCTGGAGATTGAGCATCCTGGGGGCAGCCCACCAGCTCCAGGCCGCTGTAATACTGGACAACCTAGTCAGCCTCCGAGCTGGTAAGCATGCAGGTGCAGCAGGCGGTTAAGAAGGCAAATGGTATGTTGGCCTTCATCACGAGAGGATTCAAGTACAGGAGCAAGGATGTCTTGCTGCAGTTGTACAGGGCCTTGGTGAGACCACACCTTGAGTATTGTGTGCAGTTCTGGTCACCTTATCTGAGGAAGGATGTTCTTGCCATGGAGGGAGTGCAGCGAAGATTCACCAGACTGATACCTGGGATGGCAGGAATGACGTATGAAGAGAGATTGGGTCGATTGGGCTTGTATTCGCTAGAGTTTAGAAGAATGAGAGGGGATCTCATTGAAACTTATAAAATTCTAACAGGACTAGACAGTCTCGATGCAGGAAGGATGTTCCCGATGGCGGGGGAGTCCAGAACCAGGGGTCACAGTCTAAGGATAAGGGGTAAGCCATTTAGGACTGAGATGAGGAGGAATTTCTTCACCCAGAGAGTGGTGAACCTGTGGAATTCTCTACCACAGAAGGCAGTTGAGTCCAATTCATTAAATATATTCAAGAAGGAGTTCAATATATTTCTTAAGGCTAAGGGAATCAAGGGATATGGGGAGAAAGCAGGGACAGGGTACTGAATTTGGATGATCAGCCATGATCGCATTGAATGGCGGAGCAGGCTCGAGGGGCTGAATGGCCTACTCCTGCTCCTATCTTCTATGTTTCTATGTTTCTATGTTCGTGGTGGAGAGGGGGTGGTGGGGGGTTGGGCATCACGGAACCCCAATGTCTCGGGGTGGGTGGGGGTGAGGGGGGTGCTGCTTCTGTGGAGCTAGTCCGCCAGTCCAACAAGGGCAGTCAGGGAGCTATGTACGTCATAGGACCCCGATTTGCATTTTAAATGGGCCTACTGCCCGACTCTGGGGGCTGCCCCACCCGCTCAGCTAGGGTCGCCAACTCTGGTTGGGGCATATTCCAGGAGGTGTCATCACAGGGCCTCCTGCCTCCGACCGCCCCACCCCCACACTCCCGCCATCGGTTGCCCGACACGTCTATCTCACGGCGCCCCGCCTTCCCACAGCCAATCAGGAAGCGAATAGACTCTTCATGACCCGATTGGATGGTTCTTGACGTCAGTCAAACGGCCTTCTCCCCTCCCCCCCCCACCCCCCCGCAACCATGTCTGATAATTTTTATAACTAATAAACAAAAAAAAGTGCTCAAAGAGAATTTAATGAAAAACGCAATTTTGTTTAACGTCCCAATAATTTTCTCCCGGGGTTTTTGCTGGCTGCAATGTCCAGGAGATTAATCTTTAATTCCTGGAGACTCCAGGGCAATCCTGGAGGGTTGGCAACAGCTCTACGCTCAGTGAGAGGCTTGGTGGAACGTTGCTGTGACCACGGCGGTGTAGTAGGTCACTGCCCACCATTTTCAGGGCGCTACCACCCCGTTTCCGCCGGACCTGAAAATCCACCCCTATGGTAGCAGGAGGAACCATAAATCAGATTAAGAGAAAAAATATTAATCGAAGGGTGGACTGCGCAAAGCAAGTCTGAAGTGCAAGAGCGTAACTGAGTCAATGATTGAAAAAGGGAATCCTCAATCTCTCAGCTGGTTAGGGCAGTGAACCGTACAGATGTATCAGGTCCCTGGTGGAATCTCCAGCTCCACTTAGTGATCTGACATGAGCCAGCGTATCAAGATGGGTTCTACACTTGGTCTCAATTGGCCCCTGGGATAGGAAGGAGGAAAATTGAGCCAGAGTTCTCACTCCTGATTACTGCCCTGTGACGCCAGTTGGAAGTATGTGTTTGGGGACGTTGGATCGGGACAGGATCGGGCATGGCTGCGATTCCTCCCATGGATAAAATAGTCTGCCAAAATCACTGGCCATAAATGGGTGGCCACTAGGGACTGAGCTGAGAGAGTCAGCTGTGGCTCAGTGGGTAGCACCCTCACCGCTGGGTTAGAAGGTTGTGGGTTCATAGTCCCACTCCAGAGACTTGAGCACAAAAATCTAGGATGACACTCCAGGGCAGTGCTGAGGGAGTGCTGCGCTGTCGGAGGTGCCGTCATTCGGATAAAACATTAAACCGAGGCCCCGTCTGCTCTCTCAGGTGGACGTAAAAGATCCAATGGCACTATTTCGAAGAAGAGCAGGTGAGTTATCTCCAGTGTCCTGGGCCAATATTTATCTGTGGATCAACATCACTGAAACAGTTTATCTGGTCATTATCACGTTGCTGTTTGTGGGAGCTTGCTGTGCACAAATTGGCTGCTACATTACAACAGTGACTACACTTCAAAAGTACTTCATTGGCTGTAAAGCATTTTGGGAGATCCTGAGGTTGTGAAAGGCGCTATTTCAAGCAAGTCTTACTTATTTGAACTGTACTGTTACCCAACGAGGACTCAACACCTTTGGCGGAAGAAGGAGAGAAAACTGCATTACTGACAAGGGCAACACGGTGGCATAGTGGTTAGCACTGCTGCCTCACAGCACCAGGGACCCGGGTTCAAATCCGGCCTCGGGTGACTGTGTGGAGTTTGCATATTCTCCCCGTGTTTGTGTGGGTTTCCTCCCACAGTCCAAAGATGTGTGGGTTAGGTTGATTTGGCTATGATAAATTGACCCTTAGTGTTAGGGGGATTAAATACGTGGGGTTACGGGGAATGGGTGGGATATGTGTCAGTGCAGGCTCGATGGGCCGAAATGGCCTCTATCTGCACTGTGGGGATTCTGTGACCGATTGACGTGTCAAGATACAAAGTGAATTCCTGCTGGAAAGTGCACATGCAAGAATGCTGGGCAAGGACAGGAGGGACCTTCGCTGTGATGCCATCCCTGTTAGAATAGAACACCAATGTGGAACATTGCCCAGTGAGGGAGCTAATCCTTTCAGCTTGAAGAGGTGTGGTGAGCGAAAAATAAACACTGTACTAACAGCAAGGACTGAAATTTAAAAAAAAGGAAAATAATTCTTTGTCATAGGTGTAGAAAATAAAGATCAGCAGCTGTCTGCCAGACCATTGTGTAGGCTTGGCACAGAATGGATAATTCCTATCAATGTCAGCCGATGTAATCTGAGCCATATGCAAATAGAACAGGTTATTTAGGAGTGGCTCCAGTATATGGACTAAAACAGAGGCAGCTAAATGGATTGAGTGGCTTTTCTCAGTCACACTTTTCAACTTCCGATTAATAAGGAATATTCCAGTTCAGGTTTTCTCCTCCATCTTTGTTCTGCTGATTTTCTTTCCTCCCTCCTCTGCTGAAAGTGTTGTGTTCTTGCTGAATCCTTCGCAGGCACCAGGTGCCCAGAGTGGTCATTCTTCGTGCACAAGCCTTGAAAAGCATCAGCAGGCTATTCGGTTACAGAAGGCATCACAACGGAGTTGGATTTTGCCCTCACCCGACGTCCACAACAGTAACACTTCCAGGAGGGAAATCGCCAAATAGCAGGAACAGGAGCCTAATTAACTCAGGATCCTGATCACCACGTCATCTGTGATCAGCTTACTCAGACGATGAGTAATGAGATGTTAAACCGAGGCCCCGTCTGCTCTCTCGGGCGGACATAAAAGATCCCATGGCACTATTTCGTAGAAGAGCAGGGGAGTTCTCCCCGGTGTCCTGGGTCCAATATTTATCCCTCAATCAACATCATTAAAAATAAACAGATTCTCTGGTCATTATCACATTGCTGTTTGTGGGATCTTGCTGTGCGCATATTGGCTGCCACGTTTCCCACATTACAGCAGTGACTACACTTCAAAAAGTACTTCATTGGCTGTAAAGCGCTTTGGGTCGTCCAGTGGTTGTGAAAGGCGCTATAGAAATGCAAGTCTGTCTTTCTAATACCTTACTTGAGTGAGTAGCATCGGTGCTCAAAACCGAGCTGGGGTTTCTTTTTTTTTTGGTTGGGGGGGGGTGGGGGGGGAAGGGTTAAACTATTTATGGAAACTTTGCTGGAACAAAACAGCGTCAAACAACAAAAGCCAACTTCACAAAACAGCGGCAGAAATGATAAAAACCCGAGAGTGGCTCTTCGGTTGATATGCCATTTTTATCTACAAACCTGTCAACAGGAAGTTGACTTCTCTGTTCTATAAAGTCAGATCATCTTCCCTTCTGAATGCATCAAGGGTCCCATTTGGCAACGTACCAGCGAAGGTAATAAATTGGAAGTTGCAGCTTTTGGAAGACTCCACACGTAAAAGCCATTGACACTTAAAACTGCGTCAGATATTAAAATTGGTACTGAACACAAGTCCAACTACTGCACTGCCCCAGTGTGGATTCAATTCAAACCACCAGTCCTCCTATCAAGGTCAGTTGCTGTTGTCACTTTAGAGTCAAGTACGTTAAATAATTAACAAGTTTTTTTTTACTGTATCATGACTGGATCGCTTACAGAATACACTGCTCGGCACATGCTCTGCAGACGCTTCCAAGTCTCAAACCGTCTACAACTTATTGCGTTTATGTGTCACAGAGCGAGTTTTCTGTGCCAAGCTCTTGCACCTGTCTTTGTTTAATGTCTCAAAGCAATTTAGTAAATTGGGTGCAGGTGGAAGAGAGGTTTAATACGCTGATATCATTAACTGCCACAGGCTCATAGAGCGGTATTACCGGCGTCAGGAACAAAGTGGCATAGTTTAATGGCATGCTAATGACATTGAAATAGAACTGGAGCAGCATGAGAAGGGATTTATATATTTTACACTCGTGCTACCTGGAACTCTGATTGCAACACACGAATCTAAAGCGTGGACAGTATGCCTCTTTTAATCAACCAGTGAGGTGGCATTCGGTTGCCTCAGTGTTATCAACCCAAAAATCTAAAAAATGTGTCCCTTTTTAGAGGGACACAACGAAAGGAAACCCAAATCATAAAAAAGCAAAGGAAACTTATCAAACTAAATAATAATTCCATTGTCTGTGTCGATGACACACTCCAGCCCCATCGGTTGTGGAAGGCTTCAAGTGTACCGGCGGACTCCCTGTTCCTTCTCCAGGGCCACCCAGGTGCGGACAGGCAGCCTGAGCGGCCACCCCCGTGGGCAGCATCCACCCTGGACCTGTGGGTGGCCACCTTGGCTGGGCCCAGGAGCAGACCCACGAGGAGGTCCTCAGACTTGAACCTCCCCCACTCCCCCTCACCTCCGCTCCACACCGGGCGGCCATAGATCAGGAGCGCGGGACTGAAGTGCAGCCGGAAGTTGAGGAGCAGCCCCCATCAAATAATGGAACATTGGCTGCAACCTCTCACACTCTGTATAAATATGGAACGGACTCATCCAGACCACAGAAGTTAAGAGCGGACAGTATGTCTTGGACTTGCATCTTCTAAATAAGCTTTTTGTTTGCTAATTTTCTATGTCTCCTCACTTGAAGGCATTGATTAATGCTGGGTTTCCACTCCTGGATGTCCATTGTATCAGTGCAAATTGGACAGCAGGAGGCCAGAAAATGGACAGGAGTTCTATTCCCCTCGAACTCTGCCCCTTTCGCGCACGTCACATTTTCTGCCATCATTTCTGGTGGCTGAGGAATTGCCAGCTCAATTTATGGGTGGCACATGCAGAAGAGATGGTGGTGACGTACTTTCTGTCATTACCACCTCATTAGCGTCAGTTCATTTTCTCATTGTTTAAAGGGGGTGTCCAAGGTTGGTAGGTGCTAGAGAGAAAAGGAGGAACAGGAGTGCTCATCAGCCCCACCCCCCTCCCCTCCCCTCACCCCGATACAAACCCGACAATCCCCCCACCCTCCCCCTGGGATTGGGACACCCTTGGGATTTAACTTCCCCCCTCCCCCCCCCCATCACACCCCCGGGGTCGGGGATCGGGCCTATCTGGTCCTGCGGCTTCCTCCGGAGTGCTCTCCGCCCGACTGGAAGCCAAGCCTGTCAGTCTGACTGACCTCTGGGCGGGGAACCTGCCAATGACGTAAGATGCACATTGTAGGGTTAAATCCCCACAGCGTGCGGGGAAGCCAGACTTCTGGGCTTCCCGCGCGCTACCGGACCCCCCCCCCACCCCCTGCTCCCTGCGGGTCTGCTGGTAAAGATTCTGGCCCTCATTTACAACTTGATTTTGATGATTTTTGGACATGCTCACTGTGCAATCACGCCGTTTGACCAACACGCAAGTATCATCCGATCAAGTAACGAAGAGTCTTTCCAATTGGCGTGGGAATCCAGTGCACCGCAAGGATGGACGTGTCTGCCGACCAATGACGTGGGGGCAGGGTGGTTGGAGGCAGGAGGTCAGGTGATGAATCCTCCAGGGTAACATCCAACCAGAGTTGGCACCCTAGGCAGCACCACAGGTGCCCGCCAGTGTCCTGACATCAGCGTCTACGGGAAGACGTGCTCCTGCCTTTAGCTGGCCTGAAGGTAGAGCTTGCTGAGGCTTTGCTTTACAAAGGAAGCCATCACTGAGTTATAGCCACATGCACCAAACTGAACGACAGCCCACCTCCACCTCCACCACAGGCACTGCACTACCAGCAGCTGTAAAAAAAGAAAGACTTGCATTTCTATAGTGTCTTTCACCACCTCAGGACGTCCAAAGCGCTTTCCAGCCAATGAAGTACTTTTTGAAGTGTAGTCACTGTTGTAATGTAGGAAACACGGCAGCCAATTTGCGCACAGCAAGCTCCCACAAACAGCAATGCCCAGATAATCTGTTTTTTAGTGATGTTGATTCAGGGATAAATATTGGCCCCAGAACAACAGGGAGAACTCCCCTGCTGTTCTTTGAAATAGTGCCATGGGATCTTTTACGTCCACCTGAGAGGGCAGACGGGGCCTCAGTTTAAGATCTCATCTGAAAGAAGGCACCTCCGACAGTGCAACACTCCCTCAGCACTGCACTGGAGTGTCAGCCTAGATTTTTGTGCTCAAGTCTCTGGAGTGGGACTTGAACCCACAACCTTCTGACTCAGAGGAGAGAGAGAGAGTGCAACCCACTGAGCCACGGCTGACACACAAAAACAGGTAACAACTGCAATTTACTTTTATGCTACAGGGTCATTCCAGATTACCTGGTCATTATCACATTGCTGTTTGTGGGAGCTTGCTGTGCGTAAATTGGCTGCCACGTTTCCTACATTACAACAGTGACTACATTTCGAAGAGTACTTCATTGGCTGTAAAGCGCTTTGGGACGTCCTGAGGTCGTGAAAGGTGCTGTAGAAATGCAAGTCGTTTACGGTAATCCAGCTGCTGGCACACGTCAGCCCTGAAAGCAAAGTTTTGGGATGGTTCCTGGGGGAGATCAAGATTATCATCTACAGCCATAGCTGATAACCCCTGTGTGGTATCCCAAAACATGAGCTAGGCACCACTGAAATAAGGCCCGTGGAGTTGCCACAAATATAATTAAGCATACCATTGGCATGTTGAAGGCGCACTTTTGGTCCACGGATCGAGATGGGGACATCGCGCATTTCAGTCAAGGACTGTGGTAGTGTGCTGCCTACTGCACAACTTTGCCTTACCAAGAGGCAGCATCCTATCTTGCCCGCAAACTTGTTAATAGCACTTAGTTTTTTACAGACGCAAAGGAGTTTTCTTTTTCATTGGATCATTTGCTCCCTGACAGCATAAAGTACCTTATTCATATATTGTATACACTATTACTAATCATATATTTGAAAATAACATCACCAAGTTTATTTGAAAATATCAACTGGTATATGATCAGATTAAAACTCACTTTCACTTCCTGTTTGCGGAGGACATGTGTTGACACCAAAGTGTTATGAGAAGATCATATTTCTATTCAATTGTAAAATAAGTTGTTTTTTTTGTGGTCTGTACAATCCTAATAACCACCCCTCCTCCCCCCCCCCCCCCCCCCCCCATTCCAAAGTGAGAAATGTAGGATAGCACAAGACTCTGTTTAAACCAGTAAACAGATTAATGGAAAATCCTTAAGGTTACGCAACTCTACAAGGGCAGGTTACTGGAAAAGTACAGCTTCCAGATTATAGGAGATAAAGTCCGCTTCTGGAAACTTCTATGAAGCCAGCGAAAGAGCAATTGTAACGCCAAACTTGTAACGGCCACTAAACTATCAGGGAAACCTTACACTTTCAATCAAAAGTTCTTTGAAGAGGACACATCAAGGTTTCCAGATGATTTTATGCAAAATGCAAGCATCACAAAGAGGGTAATAAACACATCTCAGTGAATTACAAAGCAGTAATCCAATCCAGTGGTGCAGAGGTATAATATCATGAGTCACTACAGTAACACTGAAGCAATTTACATTCACCGTCTGAACCTTGAGATTACACTGCGCCTCATCGAGCTGTTCTAGTTATTGAGTGTAAAATCAAGATTGTAGCAAATATTCTTTTGAAATCTGCTTCTGATGGTTGCATTTCCATTCTTATTAGTGTCTGAAGCTTCCGTCTGACAGGACTGAAGATGTATTGATTTTTTTTGATGTGAGACTAGGAGGAGTATTGGATTTGTGACACAGAATCTGACGTTATATTGAGCTTGTGAACACGAGGCAGTATTACTGGGTTACATTTTACAATGAATTACAGAAAATTCACTCCCTCTTATACATTAGCGATAAGAACATTCATGCAGTAGTGCTGTTCTGTTGAAAATAGCAACTCAATCAATTCTTGTTTAAACAGGTCTTTAGCCACAACATTTAATTCACTTATCAGGAGTTTCAACTTGTTAGGCGTTCAATGTAAAATATTCATTAAAAACTTATGTTGCTCCCCTGATGGCTCAGGATGTTTATTCAATAAGTAGCCACACATACTGGGAAGGTCCTAGATTCCTTTCCTGGTGTGTGCTGGGTTAGATCTCAGCCAATTGTGAATGCTGAAAGTGCCTCTGTGTGTGATACTTCTCACCTCTGAGTCAGAATGGTTGTGGGTTCATAGTCCTACTCCAGGGACTTGAGCACAACAAATCTAGGCTGACACTCCCAGTGCAGTACTGAGGGGGTGCTGCACTGTCGGAGGTGCTGTCTTTTGGATGAGATATTAAACCAAGGCCATGTCTGCTCTCTCAGGTGGATGTAAAAGATCCCATGGCACTATTTTGGTATTTATTGTCCATCCCTAGTGCCCTGAGAAGGTGGTTGGCCTGCTTCTTAAATTGATAAAGCTGAGCGGCTTGCCAGGCCAGTTCAGAGGGCAATTAAGAGTCACCCACCTTGGTGTGGGACTGGGGCTAGACCAGGTAAGGCTGGCAGGTGTCAACCAGTGGCTCAGTTGGTAGCACACTTGCCTGACTGAGTCATCGAAAGTTGTGGGTTCAAATCCCACTCCAGGAGACTTGAGTGCAAAAATCTAGGTCTGACACTCCAGTGCTGAGGGAGCGCTGCACTGTCGGAGGTGCCGTCTTTTTGGATGAGACGTTAAACTGAGCCTCCATCTGCTCTCTCAGGTGGACGTAAAAGATTTCTATTTCAAAGAACATAATCAACAACATAACAAAAAAACAGATGATCTGGTCATTATCACATTGCTGTTCGTGGGAGCTTGCTGTACGCAAATTGGCTGCCGCGTTTCCTACATTACAACACTTCAAAAAAGGTACTTCATTGGCTGTGAAGTGCTTTGGAAGGCCCGGTGGTGGTGAAAGGCGCTATAGAAATGCAAGTTTTTAATGTGCTGTACTTAAATTATAGAAACAATTCCAATCATTTAACCCATTGCAGCAAAGCTGAATGCAGGAGAATGTATAATACAGGCAAAGAAAAGAACAGTGTTCGGTTAACAGAACAGATAAAAGTATTCAATTATCAGTAATAACCATAATGAGTGTAAACAGAGACAGTTTCTGGATTATGTAATTGCTATTTATTTAACCAAAAGGTGCAGCTTGCACCTGCAGTTTGGACAAAAGCAACTTGGAACAATAAATAGATATTACAGACCTTAAAAGGGAAAAGCCTATTGCTCATTGTCCTCACAAAGCCTGTAGTAGGAAGCATTGCCAGGGCGCAGGCTATGTAATGAATGCAATGCTGAACAGCTGTAACTTCTCCATGTGAGAACATGCAGTGGCTGCATGTGAAAAGGAAATGTATTCCTCAGTTATGTGGGGTTTTGAAACTCGGCACTTCGGCACATTCTCCGCTTAGATCTCGTTGCTGCACTCTGCAAGATTCAGCCACAAACTACACGCCACCGAGGCACGGCAGTTGTCTCATCGCACAGCTGTGGAAAGTCTTTGTCGTTCAACACCTGCACAGCATACCACTCATGCCAGATGAATCAGAGTGATGCCATTCCTATCGCTCCCTAACCACCCCCATCCTCGGCAGTTCGAAGGGCCATGTAGCATTCGCATTCTACAACAAGACTATGACCTCAATACAAATGTATGAAATGATGATACATGACCCCCTTAAAGAACCTGCAGCCTCCTGCACGAACCCAGAAGCCCAAAGGCAAATAGCTTGTGTGGCACATTCTGAGCTATCTTTGTATTGCACTATAAATAGCTTTGTTTATCTGTCCAATACGTAGCTACTCTCCATAAAAATCTTTGTTTTCTTTTCTATTCTGGTCGTTTGAGCCTATTTTTACTTTGGTTACACAGCCAGTTCCTGTGCAGTGAACAACCTGTTTGCCTTCAGATTTTATTCACTTGTCAGAACCATTAAGTTCCTAGCAATTCAACATAAAATATTTGGAAAACGTTTCTTTTGTACAATTCTTTAAATGTAATTGAAAAATTCTCAGCCTGTGCATCATTTTGTACTGTTCATATTTTTAAGTTATTGCATTTTGACAGATTGAATGTACAGCAGGTACACATGGATTCAAAAGTTGGCAGGTGTAATTTGGACTGTAAGTACGGTACAAAGTCTAAACTGAAAGAAAGAAAGACTTGCATTTCTATAGCGCCTTTCACGACCACCGGATATCCCAAAATGCTTTGCAGCCAATGAAGTACTTTTTGAAGTGTAGTCACTGTTGTAATGTAGGAAACGTGGCAGCCAATTTGCGCACAGCAAGCTCCCACAAACAGCAATGTGATAATGACCAGATCATCTGTTTTTAGTGATGTTGATTGAGGGATAAATATTGGCCAGGACACCGGGGAGAACTCCCCTGCTCTTCTTCAAAAACATGCCATGGGATTTTTTACATCCACCTGGTTTAACTTCTCGTCCGAAAGACAGCACCTCCAACAATGTAGCACTCCTTCAGCACTGCACTGGAGTGTCAGCCTAGATTTTTGCACTGCAAGTGTCAGGAGTGGGACGTGAACCCACAGCCTTTGTGACTTCATGAAGAATGAGAGTGCTACCAAGTGAGCCACAGCTGACACTGGGAGGCGGGACAATGTTCTTTTCTGTTCATTTTATTCCTTCGATTTTCTCTCCATTTCCCTCTTCCTCTCCTGATGGTACTGACTCACACCGGGGCTTCATTCCATGGTGGCTGGCAGCCTTCCATTGCCTCACCCAAGTAGCCATTGTACATACAGGAGTCTGGGTCGTATTTGTGCTTTAGAAGCATTGCGGTAGAGCTGGACCCTGTCCTCATCCGATGCCCCCGACACACACGGACATTTCAGGAGGAGCCATCGGATAGCAATCAGGAGTGGGAACCGTAGATGATTCCTCACCTCCATTGCCCAGGCGTGTTGAGGTCAATTAACCGCATGCAGAATCGAATTTGATTACATGCAATAAGGATGGGATGAGCAAGTTGCTTACAAATTGGCTGCTGCATTTACCTACACAATAACAGTGACTACACTTTAAAAATAATTCATTGGCTGTGAAGTGCTTTGGGGCATCTGGAGGATGTGAAAAGCATTGTATCAATCCATGTTTTTAGTGCTTACACACCAGGTCATGGGAGAGCAGTCTAAGAGCACTACTGTCCTGAATTTACACAGCGCACATGCCAATGTTCTCCCTTGTGTGCTGTGGGCGCACAGTGCAGCTGTGATAAACAGATGACCTCACAGCATGTAAAACACCGAGGGTTAGAAATTCGGTAATATCGCATGGGCCACCTGTTATACACGCCGTCCAATATTTAGCGCCATTGCAGTCAACGCAATTAAATATCAGGCGCTGCGTATAGCGGTCGGACGATCCGAAAACGGCCGCTTTGCGCCAATGCCCGGGACGGATTTCTGCCCCATCGTGTGTCATGTCATGACATCATCACAACGACGGTGTGCACATGATGTCGTCAACATACAACATCCCAAAATCGAACTGCCGCTCGTGCAGCGCCATTAGTTAGCCAGAGTTCACCGCCTGCATATAGTGACACCACAAGTCCCGGCCAGAATGGAGTTCTTCGGGTAATTCATGCCTGGAGGCCACACTTCTGTAAGTGGTGGGATTGATTTTACCCACATAATTTGTATTATGTAACTATCCTCCAGTTATTACATTTTGCTGGAGAAATTACCCTGCTTTTATCGGGAGACTTTGCTGCAGTTTTGGTCATGAGCTCTGTTTGCTGTAGTTCGTTGAGACTCTTTTTTAAGTAGACTCTGTAGACTGTTTGCTGTAGTGCGCTGTTTAAATAGACTCTGTTGCGTAAATAGACTTTGTTTGAGTCCTGCCGTAAGTCCCCCCCCCCCACCTCCAGCTCATTGGCTGACACAGTGCAACTCATTGGCTGACACAGTGGTGTCAGTAGACACTCTGGAGTTAGTCCAGCAGCAGGCACTAAAACCCAGTGAAAAGCAAGATTTTCTGGCTACCTAATTAACACAATCCCCCAGTTTTTCCCTCACCTGGCCACCAGCTGTGGGAGACCCAGGCTACAGGAGCTGGCATCTGAAGATCAATATAAAAGCCACTTAGTCATTCATTTGGCAGTTGAATCAAAACAAAAACACCGTAAACACTTAACAAAAATGTATATTTGACATCAGTCTTAGAATATTTGCTGCAGTTTCTGTTTATGGAACTTGGCAGTGGGTTGACTATATTCAGTGTACTGAACTCTTCACAAAAAGAGCAGGCAATTCAGGAACATATTATGCTTGCATCAGGAATTCTAAACAATAGGAATGAACAGATGATGATTTGCTGCATTGGAATTCTGTGCTTGGATCATGTACACATCTGTCTGGAGCTGATTGTGTCTGGTCGCTCAATGTACTTTTTCCCATGTCAGACAATTGCCGAATGTTAAAACCCTAGATTAACTGTATCTAGCTCACTGTCCTTTCGTTAAAGTCCAAAACCAGTCAGGGGATGTAATAAAGGCAGAGCAAGGGGTGGGATCTGGGCCTGAGTTCTGATGCTTGCTTTATAGAATCATAGAACAGAACAGCACAGAAGGAGGCCATTCGGCCCATCGAGTCTGCGCCGGCTCTTTCGCAGAAAGAAAAACTTGCATTTCTATAGCGCCTTTCACGATCACTGGACGTCTCAAAGCGCTTTGCAGCCAATGAAGTACTTTTTGAAGTGGAGTCACTGTTGTAATGTAGGAAATGCGGCAGCCAATTTGCGCACAGCAAGCTCCCACAAACAGCAATGTAATAATAACCAGATAATCTGTTTTTGCTATGTTGGTTGAGGGATAAATATTGGCCCCAGGACACCGGGGAGAACTCACCCTCGAAATAGTGGCCATGGGATCTTTTATGTCCACCTGAGAGAGCAGATGGGGCCTTGGTTTAACGTCTCATCCGAAAACAACAGTACAGCGCTCCCTCAGTACTGCCCTGGAGTGTCAGCCTAGCTTTATGTGCTCAAGTCCCGGGAGTGAGACTTAGAACCCACAGCCTTCTGACTCAGAGACGAGTGTGCTACCCACTGTACCACAGCAGAGTTCGGCCCACTCCTCACCCCGCTCTTTCCCCACATCAGCTTTGCTGAAGATTGAAATTAATTACTAGGCCGACTGACTCCACACCATAAGAAACTGAAGTACATGGAAAAATGGGAAGCTTTATTTACCAGGTAGTCACTGGAATGACTGAAATTGCACACTTGTAATGTTACGGTGCAAGTTGAAAGCTGCCTTTAGTTGAAACTGGACAAGCACTCTGCACCTCACTGCAGCACCTGACATGCATTGGATTCATCTGAATTTGGACCTGACAGCTCACTTTTTTGAATGCTGTGCTTGAAACTTTCTAAAATGAAAACCTGACACAAAAAGGTCTAACTTTAAGAACCGAGGTCCATTTATTCCATGTACATCAGTTTCTTCTGATGTGGAGTTAGTCGGACTAGTAATTCAGTTCCATCATCAGTAAAGCTAATATGGGGAACGAGCAGGGGGCGGCGGGGAGGAGTGGGCTTAACTGGATTGCTCTGTGCTGTACTAGTCTATGATTCTATAAAGCCAGCATCAGAACTCAGGCCCAGATCCCACCCCTTGCTCTGCCTTTATTACATCTCCTGGCTGGTTTTGGACTTTAACGAAAGAAGAGTAAGCTAGGTGCAACTAATCTAGGATTTTAACATTGCAAGTGTTTATTTGCAGTAAGCAGCTCTTTTGCTAAAGAGAAATTGGTGCGTTTCTCTTTGTTGCTTCTCTGTTTCTAGGTCCCCTGGGCATTTATTACCAACCCTATGTGATAAAAATAAAACAGATCGCTATCCTTCCATTTATCAGATGCAAGCTGTATGTAGAACATTATAATAATTACAAGACATTAGCACTGGCAGGAATGTGAAGCAAATGTGGGATTTTTAAGTTTATCATACAGTTGTCAGGAAGATCGGGGTATTGTGATTTCTTGCTTGTGTTAACTGGACTGACATTTATAATGCTTGACCGAATATTTAAAGGTTTTGAAATGCACGAGGGATTCCACAAAGCACGTGGAAAATTGCCTTTGACTTTTTCAGTAAAACATAAAGAGCCATCTTAAAACTCTGTAAAGGGCCAGGAAGCAAATTCAAGCCTTGTACTAGAAAAATAAACTGGAGAATTGTATCGGGGCAATGTGCATGTCGTCAAAATGATGCGATTGGGAAAGGCCGTTCCCTCCCAGCAAAGGTCGCTCTTCCCCCTCCTGAAGGCGTTGACTTAAGCCGAGGCACAGCTCACTATAAGCCAGCGTCCCTCCATTCTTCATATGGAAGCCTAGACACTGAGTAGCGGACAAGCTATTGCACCGCTGGGGCATCACAGCTGAGCCCAATCTCGTCCAACCACGCACATTTTTCCAGCACTGGGTAGCAATCAGTAGCAGAAACTCTGACTGATTATTTTCCTGTTTTTTGTTTCCAAGGACACGGAAGCCAATTGTTGCGACCCAGATACTGGTTTTGCCTTGACATCAGATGACGGGGGGGGCTCCAAACCTGAGAGTGTCATGATCAGCTGAACAGAGTTAACAGCACCCTCGATACACGCTGAGCCACCGAGCCATCCTCGTTTTAATTGGTAATCATTGGATGAACATCGTTCAGAGAGCTTCGGCGCCCCTCAGCTATTTCACTTGGAATTAATAATACATCGCCCGACATAAGCAGGATCAGCAAAGATAGTAATTTTAATCTGTTGCAGTTTTGAGATATCAAATCAGTTAAATTAATATTGAATCAAAGTTAATCAGTTTTTATAATGTCATTTTACTGGGTTTATCAAGGATCATTACCAACATACGTTTTTAAACACATTTTTTTAAATTAAGTCCTACAGGGCCGCACTACATAAACTGGTACCATCTATAGGTGTAGCGCCATGTTTGTAATGGTTTCAAACAGTTTCAAATTTTTCCCCTCATCTTTTCTCCCCTTTTCTTGTCAGCTCTTTCGAAAACAATCATTCATGTGGGGGTACGGCTCAGTAGGAGCCAGCAATTTGTGAAGGAATAAGCCATATTCAGAAAAATACACCATTCTAAGAAAGAATTCTGGCCTTTGTAACATGACAAACTGGGCTTGAAAATCTAAAAACCTAACAATGGAGAAGCTGTAAACAGCATACAGACTATTGAGATAAGAGAAGTTGTTGACACTGAATCAATAACCTTATTGAAACAGGAGGTTGGAGGTTCCTGAAGTCTGAAGCCTTGGAAAGAACACAATGGTACACCCTGTTAAGGTGTTTTAAATTACACTTTGGAAAGAAACACATAAAAGAAGAAGAAACATATGCCTTCGTAAAAATGGCATCAAGTAAAAGAAACACCTGCCGTCAAATCGTTTTTATGTTAAACTTGGAACACCTATGGAGGGGAGACACGAGTCTGTGTTACAACCAGCTGAGGTGATTAAGAATTGCATAGATCATCTTAAGTAAGGTGTTCTAAATGCAAAAGACACAAACAGAAGACTTTGGTAAGAATGACATCAAATAGATGCACCTGCTCCACACCGTTTTTATGATAAGCTTCGAACACCTAAAGGTAGAGACACGATTCTTAATGCTACCAGCTGAACTGACTGTAAGAATAGCAGGGGTCAGCAGAAAAATGACTAGAGATAATTAGCTTACATCAGCAGAAAACTTCAAAGGAAATACCACTGCAAAAGGGTATAAAAATTGAACTTTCAAATGGGATGATAGATTCGCTGTAAAGGGGCAAAGCGATTCTCGGCTTCAGAGCTAGCTCTGTAAGTCTTCAACTCTTTGTATCTTGGGGATCAAGGTATTGTATTTGATTTTGGTGGAAATCTTGGAATAAACTAAGAACTGTAAAACTAGCGAAGTTAAGATTTGAGAATAAGGATCTCTGATAATAGAATTGTAAGATTTCTGTTTTTGGAACTGTTAATGTTGCGATGAATCACCAACTGTAAATTACATGTTGGTTCTTTAATAAATCTATATATTTTTAGAATTGTCTCACATAATACTTCTCTATCAAACTCACAAACTCAATCTCTGTACGTTCTTTGGTGAGGAGTTGCAGAATTCTGGGGGAGTTTTCCGGACCCTCATAATATCCGGAACATTACAGTCTCTTCTTCTTCTTCTTAGGCAGTCCCTCGGAACCAAGGATGACTTGCTTCCACATTAAAAATGAGTTCGCAGGTGACTGATGAGTCCAATGCGGGACCTACAGTCTCTGTCACAGGTGGGGCAGACGGTGGTTGAAGGGGCAGATGGTGGGTGGGGTGCTTGGGTTGACGTGCGCTCGTTGCGCTGCCTGCGCTTGGCTTCCGCTTGCTCCCGGCGAGGAGACTCGAGGTGTTCGGCGCCTTCCCGGATGCTTCTCCTCAACTTTATGCAGTCTTGGGCCAGGGATTCCCAGGTGTCGGTGGGGATGTTACACTTTTTCAAGGAGGCTTTGAGGGTGTCCTTGAAGCGTTTCCTCTGCCCACCTGGGGCTCTCTTGACGTGCCTGAGCTCCGAGTAGAGCGCTTGTTTTGGGAGTCTCGTATCGGGCATGCGGATAATGTGACCCGTCCATCGGAGCTGATCGAGCGTGGTCAAAGCTTCGATGCTGGGGATGTTGGCCTGAGCAAGAACACTGACGTTGGTGCGCCTATCCTGCCAATGGATTTGCAGGATCTTGCGGAGGCAGCGTTGGTGGTACCTCTCCAGTGCTTTGAGGTGCCTGCTGTACATGGTCCATGTCTAGCTAAACTTATTAAAAGTGCTATCTGGAGGACGGTAACATCTTCAGGTTGTTCCTTTCCTTTAGGGAGAGATAGTCTGGACCTTTAGACCCAATTAAGCATCTTTAGGATTCGGCTACCTCAAACTTTAGTTGAAAGTGAAGGTCTGAGAAATACGCCTGATCCGGGGTAGCCCTAAAGGGGCTAGGACGAGTAATTATCCCTTCAAGTTCTCCTGTAACTCACCCAAGTGGCCTCTCTTCACACGTGACTCGCAACAAGTCCCGTTCACCCATCACCCCTGTGCTCGCTGACCTACATTGGCTCCCGGTTAAGCAATGCCTCGATTTCAAAATTCTCATCCTTGTTTTCAAATCCCTCCATGGCCTCACCCCTCCCTATCTCTGTGATCTCCTTCAGCCCCACCCCCCCACTCCCCCACCACCCCGAGATATCTACGCTCCTCTAATTCTGGCCTCTTGAGCATCCCTGATTATAATCGCTTAATCATTGGTGGTCGTGCCTTCTGTTGCCTGGGTCCTAAACTCTTGAATTCCCTCCCTAAACCTCTCCGCCTCTCTACCTCGCTCTCCTCCTTTAAGATGCTCCTTAATAACTACCTCTTTGACCAAGCTTTTGGTCATCTGCCCTAATTTCTCCTTATGTGGCTCGGTGTCAAATTTTTTGTCTTTTAACACTCCTGTGAAGCGTCTTGGGACGTTTTACTACGTTAAAAGCACTATATAAATACAAGTTATTGTTGTTGTTGTGACCTCAGACAGTGAACATCAAGAGACTAGTCCACCATGAGGGCCATTACAGCCAAGCCCAACCCCGTCCTCTTCTGGCACACTCACACACGCCCACTTCCAGCAGGATCAGTAGAGGAGGATCAAAAACAGGACGGCTAGCTGAGTTTTTTGCCGAACCAGGCCATGGATAATGTCTACTATGCATTTTCCAATCTGACAGCGACCAGAGGCGCACACACACACACACACACACACACACTAGCATGGTACACCTGCATATTATTACACAGGTGTGCTTTATTAGTCAGTCTGCACACCACTTTGGTGATCGTGTTGGCATAACCAGCGACAATCTTCCGCTTTACTCAGGTACTTAGACAGTCAAACTACCCATGACTGAAGTGAGGATTAGTAGTGGATCACTCTTGTACAGAGTAACACTATTTTATTTGTCGGTAACATTTTCTGCTTGTCCTCGGCACAGCTGCAGTACAGTTTCCTAGATAGGCTAATAATAGAATGGCTTCATGTTTCTTTGCAGGGGAGGTAAACGAAGGGACATGGAGCTCCTTACAGTGGCGGGGGTGGGGGGTGTGAGGGCTGGAGGGAGGTTCGACAGGTAATTGTAGTGGGAAAGGGGGAGGTTTATGGTAGGATAAGCTGCTTTTACATTAGCCTTTTAATGGGCTGCTTGTGGCACTGGCTTCCAATGCTCGTGCTCCTAGCAGCACTGTCAACTTTACTAAGACTGGCACCAGGAACACTCGTTTTTAACCGGGACTTGGAGCTGGCCTTTTATCGGATGAATCTGGTAAATTCACATTGTGTTGGCAATCGCGTGGCACAAGCGCTCCTGTAATGGCCGATGCAAAAGCAACTGTGTATGGAAGCTGGATGGGGCAGGCCTGATGGCCAATTGGCCTCAGCTCATTCCCAACGTTCTTACACTCTCATGTAAAATGGGTCTATTCATCTCGTTGAAATCTCTTCTTTAGTTCCTCCATAGCTAGTCTTTCAAATCCAATGTTTTTCAAAATGTATGTTGGACCTCCGAGCTGCTCACCTTCCTGGGTGGAATTTAATTCATTCCAGGATGTTGAAGTCCCATTGGTGCTCTGTTTCTCCTGAAGGTCTTGACAATATTGTGTTATTCCTGTGGAGGCTGCCCTCGCTAATCCCAGTTCGGAAAATGCAGTTATAGAAAGACTTGCATTTCTCCAGCGCCTTTCATGACCTCAGGACGTCCCAAAGCGCTTTACAACCAATGAAGTACTTTTTGAAGTGTAGTCACTGTAGGAAACGCGGCAGCCAAGTTGTGCACAGCAAGCTCCCACAAACAGCACTGTGATAATGACCAGATAATCTGTTTTTGATTGAGGGAGAAACATTGGCCCCAGGACACCAGGGAGAACTCCCCTGCTCTTCTTCAAAATAGGGAGTTTCTAATATCCACCTGAGAGGGCAGACTCGGTTTAATATCTCATCCGAAAGACAGCACCTCCGACAGTGCAGCACTCCATCGGTACTGCACTGGAGTGTCAGCCTAGATTTTTGTGCTTAAGTCTCTGGAGTGAGATTTGAACCCACAACCTTCTGACACAGAAGTAAGTGTGCTACCCACTGAGCCACGGCTGACACCTGAAGGGGTGATAGAAGACAGACACAAGCCAGAGAAGGATGGAGAAAGAAAGAGGTCCATTAAGACAGGCATCAATAGTTAATCAACTTTCTTTTCATTTAATTCCAAGGCCAACTCACCCCGTCGTCCTGATTATTACTGAATATAATTCCTTGGACACTGGCTAGTCACCAGTACTTTCTCCAAATGGCTATTTCTTCGTCTGTTCGGCCCAGTCAGTGGGTGTCAACCAGCAATTCGACCATGGAGGGTATCACAGCCAGCTGACCTCGTCCTCGCTCATGCACTTTCCAGTCAAAATCATAGGGGTGATTCCGCGATCCAGCACTTCCAGCGCGGAGCACCGCGCACAGCGCACAGGTTTTAGGTGGTTTTGGGTGCGGTCGTGTTTATGCTACACGACCAGCAATCCAAATAACAGGAGTTCAAATGCCACCGTGGTTGAGAATTTTGAATTCAGTTTAATAATCTGGAAATAAAAAGTTGGTATCAGTAACAAAAAAAGCGACCACGAAGCTGTCAGATTGTCATCGAAAAGACACCTGGGGGTAAAAATTCACTTGGTTGCGCCTCCCGTTAGCGCCTTAAGAGGGCGCTAATGGGGCGCAAAGCCGCTAACGCCCGGGCGCAGCGATGTTTGCGCCACTCGAGAACTTAACTTGAGATTGTGCGGCGGCGCTAAAACTTACCGCTGCGACCACCTGCGCGCGCAGATTATGACGTCATTCCATGGTGCAACGCCCTTGGGGCGCCCCGGAGCAGAAATTGAGTGGCGCCCCCTGCCTTACCGCCTGGCGCTTCCAACGACCGGAAGACTGGAACGCTATCAATCGCTGTGGGGCTGGGGGGGGCGCTATTTAAAGGGGGCCTCTTCCTGTCTTTTTCTGTGGTCGACATTTATGCACCACTCGTTCTGAGAGAGAGAGAGAGATTCGGAGAGAGAGAGAGAGAGACTTCTACATTGACTCAACGCTTTGTGAGGTAGTTTTGCCTATTCATCCTAACTTTGTTGCTACTTTAGTTGCTGTCCCTCATTACTTTTCTGGCAAAGAGAATATGGGGGCTGCACTGATTGGGGGCGTCGTCCTGCTCCAGCTGAATCGGAGGATACAGAGACGCAGAGAGAGAGTGGCAATGATGGCCAGACGGAGGAGGGCCATCAGGCGCATGTACAGGAGAGCTTACCCTCCCAGGGTATATCGTGAACAGCTCTCCTACATCCATATGTCCGAGGAGCTGTGTTTGCGAAGGCTGCGATTCAGCAAGGAGGTGGTCACTGAGCTCTGCCACCTGCTGCAGCCAGATCTGCAGCCTCAGCTGAGGTCCAGGACGTCTCTGTCGGTGGCAGTGAAGGTCACAGTGGCTTTGAACTTCTACGCCACTGGCTCATTCCAAGCTGCTGTTGGGGACCTCGCCAATATCTCCCAGTTCGCGGTGCATCGCTGCATCCGGCAGGTCACCAATGCCCTCTTCAGAAGGAGACGAGAGTTCATCTCTTTCCCTATGACCCCAGACAAGCAGCGTGACCGCGCTCTGGGCTTTGCGAGGGTAGCGGGCTTCCCCAGGTGCAGGGCGCCATTGACTGCACGCATGTGGCTTTGCGTGCTCCGCGTGAGAATGCAGAGGAATTCAGGAACAGAAAGGGGTTCCATTCCTTGAATGTCCAGTTGGTCTGTGACCACAGACAGGTGATACTCGCTGTCAATTCCCACTATCCTGGCAGCTGCCACGATGCTTTTATCCTGCGCCAGACTACTGTGGCAGAACTTTTCGAGGCACCGCATCAGCCAGTTGGTTGGCTTCTCGGGGACAAGGGGTACGCATTGAGCACCTGGCTGATGACACCGCTCCGTACGCCAAACACCCCTGCTGAGCTGCGGTACAATGAAAGCCATCAAGCAACCAGGAACATTATTGAGCGCACAATCGGCGTGCTGAAACAACGGTTCCGCTGTCTGGACCATTCCGGAGGAGCCCTGCAGTACTCGCCTGAGCAAGTATCGAACTTCGTAGTCGTGTGCTGCATGTTGCACAACATGGCAATCCTCAGGACCCAGCCAATGCCACCAGGCCTTGTAGCACCACCAGAGGAGGAGGAGGAAGAGGAGGAAGAGGACGAGGACGATGATCAGCAGCAGCACCAAGGCGGGAGGGCGGCCCACAATGGTCAAACTGCAAGGGCCGTCCGTCAACGGCTAATAGCAAGCCGCTTCTAGGGCCCCTGCCATTGCTACCAACATTAATCAACCCAGCACGCAACCCCTAAGCCGGCCAAGGCACCAATAATTCCAACCACCAGCCATGTATATTTTGAATACAGAAACTTATTTATTTTACAAACTCTGTGTGTGTCAATTCCTCATGACAAACTCATAGAAATAAACACCAAAAAACAGTCAATAACATAACTGGTTCTCACAACCTGGAGATAATGTCCAAAACACTAAACAAAAGTTGGACCATGAACCTCGACCTTTAATAAAAAAATGACCAGCATTTTGTCACACCTCCTACTTTTTGCCCTTCGAGGGTGATCTCCTTCCCTTGCGCACTTCCCCCCTTCTAACCCTACTGCTCCTCCGTAATGGGACCTCAGTGGCTGCAGCAAGGCTGGTGGAAGGCTGCTGCTCGTCAGACCCTGACACTGCAGATGCCCCTGAAGGACGGCCTCGACCACTTCTGGGCCTGGAGGGCCCGGCTGCAGACTGCACCAACTCTGCATGGGCGGCAGCAGTCTATCCTACAGGCGGTGGCAAGTGCAGTGGAGAAGTGACAGTGTTGGCAGCAGGAATGCTGTCATCGTGAGAGAGGACAGCAACTCCCTGCTCGCCCGACACACTGGCACTCCCACGGGGCAGCACTTCAGCATCCGGAGCAATCTGCCGGAGAACAGATTGCTGGCCTGCTGCGGCGCGGTGACAGCCCCGGGGACATGTGCACGAACCATCGAGGTTGGCAGCAGTCTGTGCTAGCGTGGCCTCCATCTGAGTCTGTATGAGAGCAGTCAGAGATGGGATCACGGCAGCCAGTGACTGAATTGCAGCACTAAGCGTTAGTGTGGCATCCGCCTGTGCTACAGCGAAGTGCTCCACACTCCTTGCCAGTGACTCAATGCATTCGGGCACCCTTCCCACTGCACCCATGAGCTCAGTGTGCATGCCCACCGCCTGGGTGTTCATTTCTGCAATCAGCCGCTCCTCCTCTGCGTCCATTGCAGTAGGAGTGTCTGGCATACTCTCCCTCTGGGGAGAAGGCCCCCATTCTTCCCTACCCCCCTCCATGGCGTTGCTGCAGCCCGCTGGGTCCTGGAGCTTCACCCTCATCAGCCCCTTCCACCCTGCTCCCCTCCGGGGAAGGCGTGTTCCCAGTGTGGGCATGGGCTTCCTCGGGAGAGGGTGGCACTGATGCTCTGGCTTCCTCTTCCTCCTCAGCTGCAGCATCACTCCCAGTGGCAGCTTCAGGGCCCGTCTCCTCAGCTGGTGAATCACCATCTGAAAGCAGGGAGGTACAAGAGTGGCTTTAGCGTGAGGACAGGGTGGCAGTAAGGGAGGAATAAGTGCAGCGAGTTAGCAAGTTGGATTGAAAGTGTCAAAGGCTGGTGTTGTGAGGGACAAGTGGAAGGACAGAGGACAAAAAGGTGATGACCTTACCATTGCTGTCCACAACGGGGTCGGCGTCTCCAGTGGCGACGGGACCGATCACCCGGCTTGCCACAATCCTGTGGACGCGCTCCTCAAGATCGCTGAGGGGTTGCAGCTGAGGCCGCCCTCCACCTGTCCGTTGCTGCTGTCTCCTATTATGAGCCAGCTTAGCCTGCAAGAAAAAGGACAGCATCTGAGTAAATATGCAGCCATGGTCTTGCCTGATGTGCCTCCCATAGGTGAATAGCCCTTACTGTATGCAAAGTGTGGAATGTGTGTGTGTGTTTGATGAAAGGGCCATAGGTGTTGGATGAGTGTTGTGCATTGGGGTTTTAAGACCCTCTGGCCATAGAGTGAGGTTGAGATGGAGGGATGGAGAGGTATTGAGAAAAAGCCACTCACCCTGACGACCCGAGTGAGGTCGTTGAACTTTTTGCGGCATTGAGTATGGGTCCTGGGCACCATGCTCCTGGAGGAGACGCTCTGAGCCACCTCCCTCCACACTCTTCTGAACTCGCGTGGCAAAGGCCTCCTGCCACTCTCAGGGAACAGCATACATCGTCTGCGCTCCACTGCGCCAACCAGAGCATCCAAGGCCCGCTCGGTGAAGCGATGAGCGCGTTCTCTCACCCTCTCCATGCTTGGCAGCAAAATGGATTCACAGGTCTCTCCAGGCCGAGATTCAAGGCTGCAATGAGCAGGGTGTGGCTGGGGAGCAAGTGGCCCCCCCCGCTTTAAGAAGTGTCCGGCGCCAGTGTGTCTGTGTTCCCTCGCTAACTGGCAGCAGCTGCGCTGCGCTCGCGCGCTGAGTTAGCGCCTCACTCCTTGGCCTTTGCGCCTTAAGACAGGTGTGCAGCGCCTGCTTTAGCGCTCCACTCACCTCCCGGGGCGGTAAAAGTGAAGTTTCCTGTCAGTGCCGATAATTAGCGCCAGGCGCTAATATTTGCGTCCAGACGATATTTGCGCCCCAAATGGGGCGCGACCTAATTTCTACTAATGTCCTTTAGGGAAGGAAATCTGCCGTCCTTACCCGGTCTGGCCTATATGTGACTCTAGTCCCACACCATCGTGGCTGACTCTTAAATGCTCTCTGAAATGACGTAGCAAATCTTTCCATTGTATCACCACCTTCTCAGTGCAACTAGGGATGGGCAATCAGTGCTGTCCTTGCCAGCGACGCCCATACCCTGAGAATTCATGTTGTGAAAGAGGTCCATGACTTTCTGTTCATTCAGTTTAATGGGACAGTAATTTACAGACCGTGAACCCGCTCCCCGCAGGGAGTGCCAGATCACAGAATTACCTTCATAGTTACAGCGTCAGGAGCCCAGAAGCATTGAGGTACCTCCTTAATGAGATTGGCAAACACAAAAAAAAGACTTGCATTTCTATAGCGCCTTTCACGACCACTGAATGTCCCAAAGTGCTTCACAGCCAATGAAGTACTTTTTGAAGTGTAGTCACTGTTGTAATGTAGGAAACGTGACGGCCAATTTGTGCACAGCAAGCTCCCGCAAACAGCAATGTGATAATGACCAGATAATCTGTTTTAGTGATGTTGATTGAGGGATAAATATTGGCCCCAGGACACCGGGGAGAACTCCCCTGCTCTTCTTCAAAATAGTGGCCGTGGGATCTTTTACGTCCGCCTGAGAGAGCGGACGGGACCTCGGATTAAAGTCTCATCCCAAAGACGGCACCTCCGACAATGCAACACTCCCTCAGCACTGCACTGGAGTGTCAGCCTAGATTTCAGTGCTCAGCACAAAATGGGAATTGAACTTGAGATCTTCTGAGTTAGTACTACACAATGCAATACCTTTGCACACTCGGCCATCAGAGGGACTGCAGATTATGCTCATATCTTCTGAATAGGAGCTATGGGGGCAGAATTGTTTTGTTGAAAATTGACTTCTCCGTTTTATTAATGACAGCCTTTTATTTCAACATTGAGCAGTGATTTGAGCGCACAAAGGAATGCAGCTGTAATACATTGCAGAGGGTGAGTAGAAATTCCCTATCTCACTAACTTCAGCAGGGCTCTCAAGATAAATCTTGATTTTCTAAATGACACACAAAGCAGAGAAAAACATATTTAAAAATATATTTCTTCACTTTTGTTTTCCAAGGAAAAGTTTTTCTATCGTAGCACAATGAAACATATCTAAAGTAAGAGGGGGGGCACAGAGGGCACCCACCGATAATGAAACTCATTTAAATTAACAGCGTGAGGATTGACACCTCTGTGTACGTGTCAGGCGTGGCTCAGTGGGCAGCACCCTCACCTCTGAGTCAGGAGTTCAAGTTCCTACTCCAGACACTTGAGCATAAAAATCTAAGCTGACACTCCAGTGGAGTGCTGCACTGTCGGAGGTGCTGTCTTTCGGATGAAACGCTAAACTGAGGCCCCGTCTGCCCTCTCAGGTGGATGTGAAAGATCCCATGGCATTATTTTGAAGAAGTGCAGGGGTGTTATCTGGTCATTATCATATTGCTGTTTGTGGGAGCTTGCTGTGCGCAAATTGGCTGCCGCGTTTCCTACATTACAACAGTGACTACACTTCAAAATGTGCTTCATTGGCTGTAAAGCGCTTGGGGATGTCCGGTGGTTGTGAAAGGTGCTATATGAATACAAGTATTTTTTTCAGCCAATGGGTTGGCAAACAGTCTATTTTACAGCAAACAGATGCGAATTGATTATTTCTCCAGTAAATGTAATGAGTGGAGGATAGTTACATAATACAAACTCTGTGGGTAAAATCAATCCCAGTCACTGACAGCAGGTGTGATTGACGGGGGGATTACCCAATCATCTCCATTCTGGCCGGGACTTGTGGTGTGCAGCCTTAAGTTAACGGGTGGAAAATTAGTCGGGCTGCGAAACAGGCGAGCGATGCTCCCTGCCCGAATTTCCTCTTTGCATCCGCCCAGGGCAATGCTTTGATGCCCAAGGGCCAAAGAGGAGTGGCTGTTGGCATCAGGACCCGTAGATTAGGGTGAAGGAAATCAGCAAAAGTTGCTGCTCCCGATCACAAGCCAGTAACCCGTGCCAGAAAGGTAGCCTGTGTGGACGCCAAGCAAGGAGAGAATCAATCTCAGTCTGGAGCCTCCCAGCCTTGACTGCCCGGCTCACACCCGTAGAGTGGCCACTTGGACAAGGAACCAGATGATGGCGGCCAACGCCCATGGACTCAGATCCCGGCAAGAGGCAGCACTGGCACGAGAGGGGACGGCGGAAAACTGAGAAAGGAAAACAAAATAAAGCTACTCGACCGTAGATGCAGCTTCACCAAAAAAACGGAGAATCCAACATAAAATAATTTCCATTATCAAGGGGCAAGCTTCACGACTAACTTTTTATTTCAAATATAAGAAGAATTACAAGTAATGGTGTATTTATGCATAGGAGAAAGCAACAGGGTCAGGAACAGGAATCCTCCCGGATTTTTTTTTCCCCTTCCACAACCCCCACAGGCTCTGAGGCCAACTGTTGTGTTCCCAACACTCCTCGGGCAGAGATCAGCTGATCCATCACAGACCGGGGATAAGACCATAAGAATTAGGAGCAGGAGTCGGCCACACGGCCCCTCGAGCCTGCTCTGCCATTCAATAAGATCTGATCTTCGACCTCAACTCCAGCTTCCCACCCAATCTCCATGTCCCTATCGATCTCAGCCTTGAACACGCTCAACGGTTCAGCATCCACAGCTCTCTGGGGTAGAGAATTCCAAAGATTCACCACTCTCTGAGTGAAGCAATTCCTCCTCATCTCAGTCCTAAAATGGCCGATCCCTTATCCTGAGACCATGACCCCCTGGTTCCAGACTCTCCAGCCAGGGGGAAACAACCTCTCAGCATCTACCCTGGATCAAATCTGGGACCATCTGTTCTGTATCCCTGTAGCCCTCGGAAGAGCCCCAATGGGAGCGTGTGAGTCAGCATCTTTTGCAGTCATGAAAACACTAACCAATTAATAACCTCAGTATGATATCCTTGCTTCCTTTGGCACCTGGCTTCTGTGCAGCCTGGGCTCGTCTCTCAGTACAATTTAGAATTACAGTGTATTCTATTTCAACACTCCCAGCTCATAAACAGGATTAGTTGAACAGTTTCCACAGCAATGAACCACTTGATCTTTGCCAGCTATTTGATTGGCTCATGGCGATAATCTTAACATTAAGGATTGGCACTGATATTGTTTATAACTATTGAATTCAGGTCAGCTACATTGACTGATAAAACATTATAATCAGCATAATATTTACTTTTCCAAAGGCATTTTATGGAACGTAATATATTGATGGATATTTCCTTGACTCAAGTCCTCAACAACAACTTGTATTTATATAGCGTCTTTAACATAGTAAAACATCCCAAGGCGCTTCACAGGGAGCGTTATCAAACAACCTTTGACACCGAGCCACATAAGAACATAAGAAACAGGAGCAGGAGTCGACCAATCGGCCCCTCGAGCCTGCTCCGCCATTCAATAAGATCATGGCTGATCCAATCTTGGCCTCAACACCACTTTCCCGTTCTCTCCCCATACCCCTTGACTCCCTTGTAGTTCAAATGTCTGTCAATCTCCGCCTTGAATATATTCAATGACTCCACCTCCACAGCTCTCTGGGGTAGAGAATTCCAAAGATTCACGACCCTCTGAGAGAAGAAATTCCTCCTCATCTCCATCTTAAATGGGCGACCCCTTATTCTGAAACTATGCCCCCTAGTTCTAGATACCCCCACTAGGGGAAACATCCTCTCAGCATCCACCCTGTCAATCCCCCTCAGAATCTTATATGTTTCAATAAGATCACCTCTCATTCTTCTAAACTCCAATGAGTATAGGCCCAACCTGCTCAACCTTTCATCATACGTCAACCCCTTCATCCCAGGAATCAACCTAGTGAACCTTCTCTGCACTGCCTCCAATGCAAGTATATCCTTCCTTAAACATAAAGAGGTATTAGGATAGGTGACCAAAGAGGTAGGTTTTAAGGAGCGTCTTAAAGCAGGTGAGGGAGATAGCGAGGCGGAGAGGTTTAGGGAGGGAATCCCAGAGCTTAGGGCCCAGGCAGCTGAAGGCACGGCCGCCAATGGTGGAGCGATTATAATCAGGGAAGCTCAAGAGGCCAGAATTGGAGGAGCGCAGATATCAAATTAGTATCGTTACGTCCATGTTAAAGTATCTTTTTTAATCCTGATTGGATGGTCTCAGGTTTGGTCCTGGACATGCGCGGATTCAGCTGGCCTCAGCCCGGATAGACACTATACTTGGCCTCATGTTCTTCAGGAAGAGGAAAAGATCAGCAGGATTCACACTCCTAAACCTTGGCCAGTGACCCTGCTGGAAAGCAAGCAGGTGTGGACAGGATCAAATTCAACTGTGACACCCGATCCCGGCCTTGCCCACTGCCCACACAAGGACTCTCCGGTATTAAGCCACTGAAGAGCGATCTAATGAAGAACACTTTGTGTGGGTGGTGGTGGAAACCAAGAGTCAATCCTGAGGCCGTCTGCTCTCTGTATGGCTCAGCTGGACATTGCTTTAATGAACTGAACCATGGGGGAGATGCTGACTTTAAGCCAAAGGAATCAATTTTAGCTTTAAAAAAAAAAGAAATTTGCATTTGCAGAAAACTTGCATTTCTATAGCACCTTTCACCACCACCAGCCATCCCAAAGTGCTTTGCAGCCAATGAAGTACTTTTTGAAGTGTAATCACTGTTGTAATGTAGGAAATGCAGCAGCCAATTTGCGCACAGCAAGCTCCCACAAACAGCAATGTGATAATGACCAGATCATCTGTTTTAGTGATGGAGGGATAAATATTGGCCAGGACACTGGAGAGAACTCCCCTGCTCTTCTTTGAAATAGTGCCATTGGATCTTTTACATCCACCTGAGAAAGCAGACGGGGCCTCGGTTTAACATCTCATCCGAAAGACGGCACCTCCGACAGTGCAGCACTCCCTCAGCACTGCACTGGAGTGTCAGCCTAGCTTTATGGGCTCAAGTCTCCAGAGTGGGGCTTTAGAACCCACAACTTTCTGGCTCAGAGGTGAGGGTGCTACCCACTGAGCCACAGCTGACACTTTCACTTGGCATATATCACAAACAATACAGCACAGCAATGAGCAGTCAGATAGAGGTCAAGAAGGGATAATTGGCATGGGCTGTTCCTCGGCTCCTCCTCAAGTACCCTCTACTGGCTGACCACAGGACAATACTGGCTGGAGCCAAAGAGGTGATCGCAATCCCTTAACCATCTCTTCAGTGGTCAAAGTTCAGGATATCAGGACTGGAAAAGTACAAAGTAAACATGATCCATCCATTACAACTCACACAAAAAATGTTCAACAGTATTTTTTATTTGCTTGAAACTTTAGTGACATAGAATAAATATTTGACTGAACAGGTTGCACTGTTAATTCTGTTTGTTCTCTACCATATTAATCTTTGCTCACTGTAAACAGGTCTGTTTCACAACATATGATTCGTAAATATGTTATTTTTCTTTCCCCAATATCAATGTAGGCCAGCAAACTAGCTGCTTGGAAAATCTTAAATGAATGTTCTTATATACAACATGAAGTGCTTGCTTTATAATAGTGTTCTCTAAGGAATTACAGCAAAATGTGGTTACAGAAATATCCTGTGTTCTTGACCTCATTATCAAGTGCTGACAGTTATGGGAGAAGCCAGTTTGGAGCAATTCCTAAAACACGAACAATTGATTACTGTGCAAACATTTTATCTTATTATTAACGTTATTATTACAATATTAACATTGTTTCTGAAGCAGAATTAAAAATATAACGTATCAAGTTCCTGATTAGGGAGGCAGTTGGTCGAAGATAAGTGGTCACTTGAAGCACCGGCCTAGAAATCTGCCTCAGAGTGAGCGAAGTGGGCTAAGTTGCTTTTCCCTGTTGCTAATCTTCTTAGATTCTTATCAACAGATCCCCACAGTGCTTCCCACAAGAAGTTGAAGAGAACGCTGTTTTATAAGGAGAGGGGTGTTATACCATGTAATGCACAATGTATTACTCTGCTGCTAAGGTGGAGCTGTGCACTGTGTAGGTCCAGCACATTGGAGGCGTGGATACGGCTGTTCCTGGGCTATCCTGTCAATTCTAGCTAGAAGTGCCCCTGATAGGCCCAGCAGTGAAAGAAAGAAAGACTTGTATTTCTATAGCACCTTTCATGACCACCAGACATCCCAAAGTGCTTTACAGCCAATTAAGTACTTTTTGAAGTGTTGTAATGTAGGAAACGCGGCGGCCAAATTGCGCACAGCAAGCTCCCACCAACAGCAATGTGATAATGACCCGATAATTTGTTTTTAGTGATGCTGGTTGAGGGATAAATATTGGCCCCAGGACACCGGTGGAGAACTCCCCTGCTCTTCTTCGAAATAGTGCCATGGGATCTTTTACGTCCACCTGAGAGAGCAGACGGGGCCTCGGTTGAACATCTCATCCGAAAGACGGCACCTCCGACAGTGCGGCACTCCCTCAGCACTGCACTGGGAGTGTCAGCCTAGATTTTTGTGCTCAAGTCTCTGGAGTGGGACTTGAACCCTCGACCTTCTGACTCAGAGGCGAGGGTGAGTACGGGGGAGCGTCACGTTTGCAAATTTATGTACGTGAGCCGCATCCCATGAGCTTGTTATTAGTGAATACTCAGGCACCTCGCTGCACAGTCACAACTGTAAATTTTGCACCAACATAACAATTGCCTTACATGAATTAAATTTATAATAATTAAAACCAATCTAAATTGAGATTGATTGTTGCTAAGCGCAGTAATACTCAGCAGTTCAGTGCAGGGGCATATGGACAGGGATTAAGTACGTATTTAACAGCTTTCAGTTCAATCAGCTTGGCTCACACTTCAGGATGTAATGATTATTGCAATAATCAATTATTTATTGAACCTACTGTTCAGTAAATTGGACCATAACTTATTAAACATTTTCTAACTTTAAATATTATATTACCCAGCGGCACTTAATTGACAGCCGGACGTACCCAAGTCACAATGTATAATTTAGGTCACAAAACTAACATGGACAGATTGAAACAATCATTATATTAATACATAAAACAATACGTAGTTGAGTTTTTTATGCTTTCATTAATTTTAGAAATTCTATGACTTTTTAATCTACTCTAATATTACTGTAAAAACCAGCTTGGGAATAGACTGCATTACAGTGATTGTAGATCTAGGATCAAAATCAATCAATAAAAGTACCCGGAGCCACTCTGTAAAATCGTTGCAGCGTTGCAGGTGAGCTGTAATTTCTATGCTGGAAGCATAGTAAAAATGGGTTCAAGCAGACTTTCACAGCGTCAGCCAGTGGCTCAGTGGGTAGTGCTCTCGCCTCTGGAGTCAGAAGGTTGTGGGTTCGAGTCCCTGCTCCATGAGACTTTAACACAAGAATCTAGGCTGACACTGCAGTGCAGAACTGAGGGAGTGCTGCACTGTAGGAGGTGCCGTCTTTCAGATGAGATGTTAAACCGAGGCCCCCGTCTGCTCTCTCAGGTGGACGTAAAAGATCCCCTGTCGTTATTTTGAAGAAGAGCAGGGGAGTCCTGGGGCCAATATTTATCCCTCAATCAACATCACCAAAAACAGATTATCTGGTCATTGTCACATTGCTGTTTGTGGGAGCTTGCTGTGCGCAAATTGGCTGCCGCGTTTCCCACATTACAACAGTGACTACACTTCAAAAAGTACTTAATTGGCTGTAAAGTGGTTTGGGACGTCCTGAGGTCGTGAAAGGCGCTATAGAAATGCAAGTCTTTCTTTTTATCCAATGAGTTGCTGATCTATAGGGGTCAGGAAGGTCCAAGTTCAACCATCAGTCTGTGTTGAGTTAGCTGGACTGAACCAGAATAGTAGTTACGGTGCTGCAATTGGCCTCTGCATCACTGGGCTAATGAAGGGAAGAATCAGACAGGGTTCCGACTCCTGATCGTGGTCTAAGGACCCCTGATGGAAAGTCTGCTTGTATGAACACCATAAAAGATTAAGTAGGTTGGACCTATAAGAATGAGACGTGATCTCATTGAAACATATAAGATTCTGAGGGGGTTTGACAGGGTAGATGCTGAGAGGTTGTTTCCCCTGGCTGGAGGGTCTAGAACTAGGAGGCATAGTCTCAGGATAAGGGGTCGGCCATTTAAGACTGAGATGAGGAGGAATTTCTTCACTCAGAAGGTTGTGAATCTTTAGAATTCTCTGCACCAGAGGGCTGTGGATGCTGAATCGTTGAGAATATTCAAGGCTGAGACAGGTAGATTTTTGGACTCTTGGAGAATCAAGGGATATGGAGATCGGGCGGGAAAGTGGAGTTGAGGTAGAAGATCAGCCATGATCTTATTGAATGGCGGAGCAGGCTCGAGGGGCCGTATGGCTGACTCCTGCTCCTAATTCTTATGTTCTTATGCATTGCTCTAACAAAGAGCCAATGCTGGTATAATGGATCAAATAGCCTCCTTCTGTGCTGTAAATTTACTCGGTTCTAAGACCGAATAAATATTTCTATGTTCAACAACTGAATAAATATTTAATTTCACGTTGTTATTCAGATTATTGAACTGAGGAAAAGTAATTTTTGAAAAGTACATTCGGGTTTTCTTGAGTAATTTTTGGGGGTTTCTGTTGATGCCGTAGTGACAACAACATATTGAATGTTAAAAGAGTCTCACCATCTTTATCATTGTCTTACCTCATGGTCTGTCATCTGCTTTCTAAATCTGTCCTTTAGATTTGCTGTTGTGTTTATTATTTCTGTGAAGATGAGAGAAGTTACAAGGAAAGGTGCCATGACAGAATAAGCAACAGCATAAATAATATTAGGGCGAATAAAAGTTGTAAGGAGTTGATTCTTGTTAAAGATGGAGTTTTACCATCTGTCCATCTTTTGAAATTAAAACGATTGACACAGTTAGAAATGATTCTATCATTTGTGCGTATGTTTTTATTTAAGCTGTAAGTTTTGATAACATAATCAAGGAAACTATCTGGGAGTCATTGTGCCCAACTGTGTGAGCCGACTGAATTAAATCTGTAGATTTAATCATTAACAGTGACCTGCCATCTCAATTGTGTTCAGCTCCCTTACATTGTTGAACTCAGTAACTCCTTACCACCACAAACAAATCCTGACGAAGGGTGCGAGAGTTTGGTTTTTTTTAAGGTGAAGTTGACTCCTACCACAGTAAGTTCCAAGGGTGTTGGCAGCCCATCAGTCTCAGCCTCTTATCTAAGTGGCCATTCCTCATGTGTGAATGAACAGTGAGTGATAGCAGAGTGAATGTTTGGGGTGCTATCACAGTGGAACTCTGATGTCTGCACACACATGCCACCCCAGTCCAACACCAGCATCTCCGCATCATGGACACATGCCTAGACATTGGATTGCTCAGCGCCCATAAAGAAAAACTTGCATTTCTATAGCGCCTTTCACGACCTCAGGACGTCCCAAAGCGCTTTACAGCCAATGAAGTACTTTTTTGAAGTGGAGTCACTGTTGTAATGTAGGAAACGCGGCAGCCAATTTGCGCACAGCAAGCTCCCACAAACAGCGATGTGATCATGACCAGATAATCTGTTTTTAGTGATGTTGATTGATGGATAAATATTGGCCAGGACACTGTGGAGAACTCCCCTGCTCTTCTTCAAAATAGTACTATGGGATCTTTTACGTCCAGCTGAGAGAGCAGATGGGGGCCTCAGTTTAATGTCTCATCTGAAAGACGGCACCGCCGACAGTGCAGTACTCCTTCAGCACTGCACTGGAGTGTCAGCCTCGATTTTGTGTTCAAGTGTCTGGAGTGGGACTGTAAACCCACAACCTTCTGACTCAGAGGCGAGAGTGCTACCCACTGAGCCACGGCTGACACTGTGACCCATTGTTTGGGTGAGAAACAGGCACTGAAGCATCCACAATGGCATGTCATCGCCATATTCGACCGCCGTTCTTTCAGGAGTCCCTGGCAGCTGCCTGAAAGCAGCGCCGGCCCAGCTTAACAATGGCAAGCTCCAACGGGTTTATTTTTGTTTCTACACCAGCCTAACCCAGGATCCTTAAAGGGATCGCAGGAGGCCGTGGAAGAAACACAAAGGTAAGTTTTTAAACCTCTGAGTGTGAAGCTGGGAGGAGCAGGAGTAAGCCCTCAGCTGGTCTCTGCGACCCGACTCTTGAGGGACAACTTGTGCCCACAGTATGTCGGTTGCCTCTTGATCACTTGAGAGGACGAATATTGCGCGGTCCTCTTGCCCATCAGCTTAGGCTCGGTTCACACTTGGAATCAGGTGCAAACAAATCTCCAGCGCTACCCAGCAAGAGTAATTGATTTTTCCCATCGCTAGACAAGTGAATCAAAGACAAAGAGGGTCGTTTTTTTACTGTGTGCGATGGGATAAAACGGTGCTGTCAAATTAGCTGTCCATTATACACCCCGTCTGAATTTGCTTTCCTTTTTTTTTATTCGTTCATGGGATGTGGGCGTCATTGGCAAGGCCAGCACTTATTGCCCATCCCGAATTGCGTTGAGAAGGTAGTGGTGAGCTGCCTTCTTGAACCGCTGCAGTCCATGTGGTGAAGGTACTCCTTTGCTGCGGTTTGGTACAGAGTGACTTGCTCGGCCATTTCCGAGGGCTGTTACGAGTCAACCACATTGCAGTGGGTCTGGAGTCACATATATGCTAGACCAGGTAAGGACGGCAGATTTCCTTCCCTAAAGGACTTTGGTGAACCAGATGGGTTTTTACGACAATCCGGTAGTTTCATGGTCACCAGTACTGATGTTAGCTTTTTATTCCAAATTTATTTAATTAACTGAATTTAAATTCCCCAGCTGCCGTGGTGGGATTTGAACTCACGTCTCTGGATCAGTAGTCAAGGTCTCGGGATTAGCTAGTCCAGTAACATGACCACCATGCCACCATACCCCTGAAGTCCATAGAAGTGAAAATAGGGCATGGCGTATAACGGGCGGCCAATTCAATATCGCCCATTTCACACCATCGCCCACAGTTAAAATTAGCCCCAATATTACCACTCCCTTCACCACCCTCTGAGATCAGCGCATACCAAGATCAAAGCTGGAGCTCGCCCATTCTGTATGACTCAGTTCCACACCACACGGTGCATTTATCCACTTAGCCACTGTGAAATTTCTCCCTCTTTTCTTCCTGCTTTTCTCCCCTTACAAAACCCTCCCAGGCTATGCACTTTCTGCAGCCGAGAGGGCATGATAGGCATCCAGTTCCTGTGTTACCGCCAGCACCCGATGAAAATGGAGAAACAACACAGAAGGGGGCAAAAATATTTTGAGGTTGCTGAAATTCAAAGTTCATCATGGCTCTTCACATGCTCAAGTGTTTATCTCAGCTATAGCAACAGTTAATGATTAAACCACTCACACCTGGGCACAGTGTAAAAGGTTCAGGGTGTGTTTACATATTAAACGGCAATGTCATTCAGGAGCCAAAGTGCTTTCAATGTAAAGCACGTCTCTTAGAAACAGAGCAGCAAACAATCATGTACACTGTCCTCTCCTTGAGAAGGTATGTTCTCACCTGTGCCTATCTGTCCACCCCAGTCCAACACCGGCATATCTGAAAGCAACAGGCTGAAAAGTTGCCATACAGATATCCTGGCTATCTCCAGTCAACATAAGAGTGAGAAGGTATCAACAGTTTTATTGGTCCTGTGTCAACCGTGGCTCAGTGGGTAGCACTCTCGCCTCTGAGTCAGAAGGTTGTGGGTTCAGAGTCCCACTCCAGGGACTTGAGCACAAAAATCTAGGCTGACACTCCCAGTGCAGTACTGAGGGAGTGCTGCACTGTCGGAGGTGCCGTCTTTCGGATGAAATGTTAAACCGAGACTCCGACTGCTCTCTCAGGTGGATGTAAAAAGATCCCATGGCACTATTAGAAGAAGAGCAGGGGAGTTATCCCCAGTGTCCTGGGCCAATATTTATCCCTCAATCACCATCACTAAAAAACAGATTATCTGGTCGTTATCACATTGCTGTGTGCGGGATCTTGCTGGGCGCAAATTGGCTGCCGCATTTCCAACATTACAACAGTGACTGCACTCCAAAAAGTACTTCATTGGCTGTAAAGCATTTTGGGACGTCTGGTGGTCGTGAAAGGTGCTATAGAAATGCAAGTCTTTCTTTCGCTATCTGTGAGCTTCCAGTGCTCCTGGAACCCAGCATAAGTCCCCCATCTTCAAGAAAGAAAGAAATTCAGTGCTAACTAGGACCCAAGTCCGAGCCTGCACTAAATCTCTTTCTGGTGTTCTAGAATTCTACGATGATAAGAGAATGAGATAGTTGGTCTATTAGTGATATCATAACTAGAAGTTAAAGTGGCAAAATCAACAAAATGTTGAACGTGTCGTAGAACGCGTGACAGTGTACCTGATACTCTGTGAACTGCCCTCCTTGCCTTTGGACGACTTTCTTACTTCCTGTAATGATATATTGAACAGATATCATTGCAAGTATTCATATCGCTGGGCGCTTTCCCGTGATATCTCTAGTACTGTGGCTGGCTGAGGGATTGGCAGCAGGGGTCAGGTGCTGTGCGGGTGGCCAAAGTTTACAGCATTGTGAGCGGGTTTGGTGATGCAATCGTCAGAACATTTGCCTGCATCAAGAGATCCATTGTGTCCGCACTTCCTTCAGTTTGGCTCATTATTCCGATAGCACCAAACACTCTGGAGCTGGGCTTGTTTTCGGACGGAAAGTGTCCCAACCTGCCCACACAAGCTTTTATCAGGAAACATGAGATTGATGAGTTCACTCTGTTGTTAATTCCATCGGAATCTTGGCTGCATTATAAATAATTCAAGTTTTCACCAAAATACTTGATGGCTTCAATTAAGGAAAAAAACACAATGGAAGTATTTCCCTCCCATTCTTTCCAACTAACACGCAATCCTTTTGGAAAGCACATTTACCTGCTAACCGACTTTAGAAAAAACATATGCAAAGTTATTGTTGATGTACGAATTGCAGAGAATGCCAATGAGATAATGTTCCCCGTGTTGATAAACTGAAAAGCAGCAAATCACATAGTTAATGTATAATGGACGTTGTAAAAATATAGAGTACAGCTTAGCATATGTTAAATTAGCGTATTTTTTTAATATTAATTCTTTGTACAGTTCAAATAAATCTTTATTCTGAATAGCTTTTTAAAAAAAAAGAACTTAAATACACTTAGATCCAATAAGTACGAACATAAGGAAGTCCAGAATGAGAAAAGGCCATTTGGCCCAACTAAACCACTCCATCCAGCATCCATAGACATCTTCGAAGAAGAGCAGGGGAGTTATCCCCGGTGTCCTGACCAATATTTATCCCTCAATCAACATCACTAAAAAACAGATTATCTGGTCATTATCAAAGTGTTGTTTGTGGGAGCATGCTGTGCGCAGATTGGCTGCCGCGTTTCCCACATTACAACAGTGACCACACTTCAAAAAGTACTTCATTGGCTGTAAAGCGCTTTGGGACGTTCAGTGGTCGTGAAAGGTGCTATAGAAATGCATGTTCTTCGTTCTTTCTCGATCTCCTTAGAAGAAAAACAAACCCTCAATACAACACGACAGAGCTAGACTCCACTTGAGCAACAACTTCCCTGGAGTAGGTGGTCTCATTGAAACATATAAGATTCTGAAGGGGGATTGATAGGGTAGATGCTGAGAGGTTGTCTCCCCTGGCTGGAGAGTCTACAACTAGGGGTCACAGTCTCAGGATAAGGGGTCGACCATTTAAGACTGAGATGAGGAGGAATTTCTTCACTCAGAGGGTTGTGAATCTTTGGAATTCTCTGCCCCAGAGGGTTGAGGATGCTGAGTCATTGAGTATATTCAAGGCTGAGATCGATAGATTTTTGGACTCTAGGGGAATCCAGGGATGTGGGGATCAGGCGGGAAAGTGGAGTTGAGGTCGAAGATCAGCCATGATCTTATTGAATGGCGGAGCAGGCGCAAGGGGTCGTATGGCCTCCTTCTGCTCCTAATTCTTATGTTCTTATGAATACTCTTCCTGACTAATGCTCTGTTAAACTGTATTGGAAGATTGGACTACACAGTGCTCCCTGATGTTTCAGTAGATAATCGCATCATCCACTGCGGCAGTAACCCATTAGCAAGATGAACGTCCTAGGTCTGCTGAGTTAGTTGATCTCAGTTGGGGTAATGGTAGGCGCTCTATGGTAGGAGCATTCCTGATTGTTATCCAGTAAATCGCTGGAAAGTTTGTGCGTGCAGACGTCAAGTGAGGACAAGATGAAGCTCAGTTGTGATGCCCTATTATCAAATAACTTGCTCACCTTCACTGTCTGGGCGTACACACGATGAATAGCCACTTGGATGAGGTACTGGAAGATTGCCAGTGCGCATGAGTCCTAAGCCCAATGCCAACAACAACTTGTATTTATATAGCACCTTTAACATAGTAAAACGTCCCACGGCGCTTCACAGGAGCGATTATCAAACAAAATTTGACACCAAGCCACATAAGGAGATATTAGGGCAGATAGGAGGTAGGTTTTAAGGAGCATCTTAAAGGACGAAACATAGAAACATAGAATCATAGAAGATAGGAGCAGGAGTAGGCCATTCGGCCCCTCGAGCCTGCTCCACCATTTAATGAGATCATGGCTGATCATCCAAATTCAGTACCCTGTCCCTGCTTTCTCCCCATATCCCTTGATCCCTTTAGCCTTAAGAAATATATCTATCTCCTTCTTGAATATATTTATTGAATTGGCCTCAACTGCCTTCTGTGGTAGAGAATTCCACAGGTTCACCACTCTCTGGGTGAAGAAATTCCTCCTCATCTCAGTCCTAAATGGCTTACCCCTTATCCTTAGACTGTGACCCCTGGTTCTGGACTCCCCCACCATCAGGAACATCCTTCCTGCATCTAGTCTGTCTAGTCCTGTTAGAATTTTATAAGTTTCAATGAGATCCCCTCTCATTCTTCTAAACTCTAGCGAATACAAGCCCAATCGACCCAATCTCTCCTCATACGTCATTCCTGCCATCCCAGATATCAGTCTGGTGAATCTTCGCTGCACTCTCTCCATGGCAAGAACATCCTTCCTCAGATAAGGTGACCAAAACTGCACACAATACTCAAGGTGTGGTCTCACCAAGGCCCTGTACAACTGCAGCAAGACATCCTTGCTCCTGTACTCAAATCCTCTTGCGATGAAGGCCAACATACCATTTGCCTTCTTAACCACCTGCTGCACCTGCATGTTTATTTCAGCGACTGGTGCACAAGGACACCCAGGTCTCGTTGCACTTCCCCTTTTCCCAATCTATTGCCGTTCAGATAATAATCTGCCTTCTGTTTTTGCCACCAAAGTGGATAACCTCGCATTTATCCACATTATACTGCATCTGCCATGCATCTGCCCAATCACCCAACCTGTCCAAATCATACTGGAGTTTCTCTGCATCCTCCTCACAGCACACACGCCCACCCAGCTTTGTGTCGTCTGCAAACTTGGAGATATTATATCTAGTTCCCTCGTCTAGATCATTAATATATATTGTGAATAACTGGGGTCCTAGCACCGATCCCTGCGGTACCCCACTAGTCACTGCCTGCCACTCGGAAAAAGACCCGTTTATTCCAACTCTTTGCTTCCTGTCTGCCAACCAGTTCTCTATCCAAGTCAGTACCTTACCCCCAATCCTATGTGCTTTAACTTTGCATGCTAATCTCTTATGCAGGACCTTATCGAAAGCCTTCTGGAAGTCCAAATACACCACATCCACTGGTTCTCCCTTATCTATTCTACCAGTTGCATCCTCAAAAAATTCCAGTAGATTAGTCAGGCATGATTTACCTTTTGTAAATCCATGTTGACTTTGTCCGATCCTGTCACTGTTTTCCAAGTGCTCTGCTATTACATCTTTTATAATGGACTCTAGCATTTTCCCCACTACCGATGTCAGGCTTATCGGTCTATAATTCCCCGTTTTCTCTCTACTACCTTTTTTAAATAGTGGGGTTACATTAGCTACCCTCCAATCCATGGGAACTGTTCCAGAGTCTATAGAATTTTGGAAGATGACCAGCAATGCATCTACTATTTCTAGGGCCACTTCCTTAAGTACCCTAGGATGTAGATTATCAGGCCCTGGGGATTTATCGGCCTTCAATCCCGTCAATTTCCCTAACACCATTTCTCTACAAGTACTGATTTCATTCGGTTCCTCCCTCTCATTAGATCCTATGTTCCCCGACATCTCTGGGAAGTTATTTGTGTCCTCCTTTGTGAAGACAGAACCAAAGTATGTATTTAATTGGTCTGCCATTTCTTTGTTCCCCATTACAAATTCCCCTGATTCTGACTGCAAGGGACCTACGCTTGACTTCACCAATCTTTTTCTCTTCACATATCTATAGAAGTTTTTACAGTCAGTTTTTATGTTCCCTGCAAGCTTACTCTCATACTCTATTTCCCCCCTCTTAATTAATCCCTTTGTCCTCCTTTGCTGAATCCTAAACTGCTCCCAATCCTCAGGTTTGCTGCTTTTTCTGGCCAATTTATATGTCCTCTCCTTGGATCTTATGCTATCCCTAATTTCCCTTGTTAGCCACGGTTGAGTCACCTTTTTTGTTTTATTTTTATGCCAAACAGGGATGAACAAATTCTGTAGTTCATCCATGCGATCTTTAAATGTTTGCCATTGCCTATCTACCATCAACCCTTTAAGTAACATTCCCCAATCCATCCTAGCCAACTTGCGCCTCATACCATCGTAGGTTCCTTTATTTAAATTCAGGATCCTAGTCTCTGGTCCAAAAATGTGCGGGTTAGGTTGATTTGGCTATGATAAATTGACCCTTAGTGTTAGGGGGGGGGGGATTAAATATGTGGGGTTATGGGGATAGGATGGGATATGTTAGGGGGAATTAAATACGTGGGGTTACGGGGCTAGGGTGGGATATGTGTACTGTGGGGATTAAAGCAGGGACAGGGTACTGGATTTGAATGATCAGCCATGATCGTATTGAATGGTGGAGCAGGCTCGACGGGCCGAATGGCCTACTCCTGCTCCTAGATTCTATGTTTCTATGTTTCTAAATACTTCACTCTCCATCTTAATGAAGAATTCTATCATATTATGATCGCTCTTCCCCAAGGGGCCTCGCACAACAAGATTGCTAATTAATCCTTTCTCATTACATAATACCCAGTCTAAGATGGCCTGATCTCTAGTTGGTTCCTCGACATATTGGTCCAGGAAACCATCCCGTATACACTCTAGCAATTCCTCCTCCACAGTATTGTTACTAATTTGGTTAGCCCAATCTATACGTAGACTAAAGTCACCCATGATAACTGCTGTGCCCTTATTGCACGCGTCTCTAATTTCCCATTTAATGCCATCCCCAACCTCAGCATTACTGTTTGGGGGTCTGTATACAACTCCCACTAACGTTTTCTACCCCTTGGTACTTCTCAGCTCTACCCATACAGATTCCACCTCATCAGAGCTAATATCCTTCCTTACTATTGTGTTAATCTCCTCTTTAACCAGCAATGCTACCCCACCTCCTTTTCCTTTTGCCTGTCCTTCCTGAATATTGAATATCCCTGGATGTTGAATTCCCAGCCTTGGTCACCCTGGAGCCATGTCTTCGTAATCCCAATTATATCATATCCGTTTACATCTATTTGCGCAGCTAATTCATCCACCTTATTATGAATGCTCCTCGCATTAAGACACAAATCCTTCAGGCTTGTTTTTTTAACACACTTAGACCTTTTAGAATTATTATTTACTGTGGCCATGTTTGATTTACACCCTTGATTTCTCTGACTGCCACTTCTGCTTTTCTCCTTCCTGTCTTTTGCTTCTATCCTTACTTCCCTTTCCTCTGTCTCCCTGCACAGGTTCCCAACCCCCTGCCATTTTAGTTTAAACCCTCCCCAACAGCACTAGCAAACACTCCCCCTAGGACATCGGTCCTGGTCCTGCCCAGGTGCAAATTGTCAGTTTGTACTGGTCCCACCTCCCCCAGAACCGGTTCCAATGTCCCAGGAATTTGAATCCCTCCCCCTTGCACCATTCCTCTAGCCACGTATTCATCTGAAATATCCTTCTATTTCTACTCTGACTAGCACGTGGCACTGGTAGCAATCCTGAGATTACTACCTTTGAGGTCCTATTTTTTAATTTACCTCCTAACTCCCTATATTCAGCTTTTAGGACCTCATCCTGGTTTTTACCTGTATCGTTGGTACCTAGAGAGGTAGTGAGGCGAAGGGGCTTAGGGAGGGAATTCCAGAGCTTAGGGCCTTGGCAACTGAAGGCACGGCCGCCAATGATGGAGCGATTAAAATCGGGCGTGCTCAAGAGGCCAGAATTGGAGGAGCGCCGATATCTTTTAGGGTTGTGGGGCTGGAGGAGATTACAGAGATAGGGCAGCCCAAGAATCTCCCCACAGCAGGAATCAATGCTGTCAGGAGAAGAGCTGGAGACAGGGGAAAAAAGGAAAAAGGAAACCAGAGCAGTTTCTACTTCTGCAGTAATCCCCCACGCAGTAGTTCCTCTCATAGCCTTGTGAATAAAGGCACTGCCTGATATATCACTAATATATGCAAATCACAGGTTCCAAGTTCAACTTCAACACAATACAAATTTAGCTTGTTTCAGCCAGGGAGTTGGATGGACTGCTGCTATTGATGTCAGTACCCGTGGGCTAGGTAGGGGGCCACACCTTGGAGGGAGTGCAGCGTAGGTTTACCAGAATGATACTCAGACTCCAAGGGTTAAATTACGAGGCGAGATTACACAAATTAGGGTTGTATTCCCTAGAATTTAGAAGGATAAGGGGCGATCTGATCAAAGTTTTCAAGATATTAAGGGGAACAGATAGGGTAGATAGAGAGAAACTATTTCTGCTGGTTGGGAGTCTAGGACCAGGGGGCATAGTCTAAAAATTAGAGCCAGACCTTTCAGGAGTGAAATTAGGAAACACCTCTACACACATATATATGGGCTAGAACTTCATCTTGGGTGGTGGCAAAAAACGGACGGTATTGGATCGGCCGCCCGTTATACCCAACACCTGATGTTCAGTCTATTGCAGTCAATGGAACTGAATATCAGACGCTGCATATAACGAGCAGGCCGATCTGATACCGTCCGTTTTTCGCCACTGCCCGAGACGAATTTCTAGGCCAAAGGGTGGTAGAAGTTTGGAACTCTCTTCCGCAAACGGCAATTGATGCTGGGCCAATTGTTAATTTTAAACCGGAGATTGATAGCTTTCTGTTAACTAAAGGTATTAAAGGATATGGGCCAAAGGCGGATATATGGAGTTAGGTCACAGATCAGCTGTGATCTCATTGAATGGCGGAACAGGCTCGAGGGGCTGAATGGTCTCCTCCTCTTCCCATGTTCCTATGTTCCTACCTTCCTAAAATTAGCTAAGCTTCCTGCCCCTGGTCGCTTGCCAGTGATCTTGGCCTGGTATTTACCAGAGTCACAACCCGCAGTAGCCTCAATTTTCTGCTCCCAGTGAAGTTCAGACCAGAAACCACAAACAAGTCCAAAAATGGCCAGAAGTGTGCACAGTTTTCAGCAGTCAGCTCATTGGTATAACTATTCATAGTTCCTTCCACAGCTTTAGGAGAGTGACTCCGTGTTCCACTGCAGGGCACCATCCCCATTGCAGCATACCCAGGGGGAGGCTCACTGCTAAGGTCACTGTGAGAGCCTTATAGTGCCTGTTCAGATCTGGGCACTGCACTTCAGGAAAGATATACTGGCCTCGGAGGGGGTGCAGCGCAGATTCACCAGAATGATACCAGGGCTAAAATAGTTAAGTTGTGAGGACAGGTTGCATAGACTAGGCTTGTGTTCCCTTGAGTTTAGTTGATTAAGGGGTGATCTAATCGCGGTGTTTAAGATGATTAAAGGAGTTGATAGGGTAGATAGAGAGAAACTATCTCCTCTGACATGGGGGAATCCAGAACGAGGGGGCATACCCTTAGAATTAGAGCTAGGCTGCTCGGGGTGATGTCAGGAAGCACTTCTTTACACAAAGGGTAGTGGAAATCTGAACTCTCTCTTCCAAAAAAAGCTGTGAGGCTGGGGGTCAATTGAAAATTTCAAAACTGAGGTTGATAGATTTTTGATAGGCAAGGGTATTATGGGTTATGTAACCAAGCTGGGTAGATGGAGTTAAGATACAGATCAGCCACGATCTAACCATAGAATCATAGAATAGTACAGCACAGAAGAAGGCAATTCGGCCCATCGAGTCTGCGCTGGCTCGTTCGAAGTTAGTCCCACTAATTGAATGGCTCGAGGGTCTGAATGGCCTACTCCTGTTTCTATGTTCCTATGTTATCTGCAGGTGTCCTTGCAACAGATTGCACTGGGGTGCTACGTACATCATAGGACCCTGATTTGCATGGCTAACGAGGCACCCTCCTCTTTTCGATGGCCACCCATATGAAAGGCCCCACCAAAATGGCTGCGGCCTGCTTGTTAGCGGGAACGGGCGCTACGAACTGCACCGTGATTTTCAGTGCGCTACCACCCCATTCCCACCCAAAAACAGGGACACAAATTGGCCCCGAATTGTAGACATATTATAGCGTGCATAATACAACTGCGACAAAGATTTCAGTCTTCGTGGTATGTGAGATCATCTCATGAAATCCTCTAAAGTTGAGGAGTTGATTCACTGCACAAAGGACAATACAGAACAGAACACTCACGTGGCAGCGCATTCAATAATGCAGTCAGGCAAAATATTTTTTGGAATGTACTTGTCCGATAATACATGAGTTCTGATGGCTGCAGCAAATACTTACAACCAGAATTGAAATCTGCATCTTTCTGGCCAGCTCTGGATGTGATGGAAATTGTGCAAACTGATATGTTGTAATTGAAACTTTTTTTGATAAATTATGCAATTACTATTTATTATTTCCAGCCACGCATGTCACCGTAACCACAGTTTGGAAAGGTTAAACTAAGCAAACTTTCTTGCCTTATTTTTGAATAACATTCTATTAATAAATGTTGAAGTGTTTGTGTCTCACTTATCTGCCCGAAAGCCGCCATGATCTGTCCTCTGCTTGGATTGTGATTGATACATCCATTTGATTAGCTTTCACATTGGCATTCCACCTAGCAGTCCAAAGATTGAAACATCAATTGAGCTCATTTCAAGGAGATCATATTAAGTGCTGCAAGGCAACACATCAAAGCAGATTGCCACTGACTCACAACTCCAGTTTAATGAAAGATGGAAAGAGAAAAAAGAAAGGACATGCAGTTATATAACAGCTTATCACAACCTTTGGACGTCCTAAAGTACTTTACAATCAGCGTTTGAATTACTTTTGACGTGCATTCACTGCTGTTTCGTAGGCAAACATTACAGCCAATTTCCACACGGCCAAGTCATACAAAGAACAAAATGAGGTGAATGACCAGTTAGTCTGTTTTTTGGTGGTATTGGTTAAGGGAAGATTGTTGACCAGGGCACCGGGAGAAATCCCTACTCCTACTCAAACAGTGTTCAACGCAAATGGGGGCCTCGGTTTAACGTCTCATCTCTGACAGAGACCTCAACATTCTCGGGTAAATTCTCCTCCGGTTGACCAGTGTCAGCAAAGAAATATTCTTTTCTACCTACAGTGGCTCATTTAGCAACTGCAGCAAAAATATATGGGCCTATAATCATTGGAGTTTAGAAGAATGAGAGGTGATCTTATTGAAACATATGATACTGAGGGGGTTTGACAGGGTAGATGCAGAGAGGATGTTTCCCCTCGTGAGGAAATCTAGAACTTGGGGGCATAGTTTCAGAATAAAGGGGTCGCCCTTTTAGAACTGAGATGAGGAGGAATATCTTCTCTCTGAGGGTCGTAAATCTGTGGAATTCTCTGCCCCAGAGAGCTGTGGAGGCTGGGTCATTAAATACATTTAAGGTGGAGATAGACAGGTTTTTGCAAGATAAGGGAGTGAAGGGTTATGGGGAGCGGGCAGGGAAGTGGCTTTGAGCCCAAGATCAGCCATGATCTTATTGAATGACGGCGCAGGCTCGAGGGGCCAAGTGGCCTATTCCTGCTCCTATTTCTTATGTTCTTATGTTCTTATCTGCAGTGATCCAAAACTTTCTCAGAGGATTCCAGCAGCAGAGCTACCACACATCACCTCTCAGTCAGTGTCAGGACCTACAGTTCTTGCCTTGTGCAAAGACAGAATCAGCCAGTGTTTGCTGCACCCGCAATGCTGCAGCATACGTTCGACCATGGGGATTCTGCACACACTGGCATCCCAGTGCAAGTTCCCCAAGTCTTTCCATGGTTTGTGAAAGATTCTGCCAACTAGGTGGTTAAAGTCGGAAGGAATATAGATTAGGCTACGAGCTGGGAGTGCATGGTTGGGTGAGACGGTATAGTGGGCAATATGCACAACATGTTTAATGTGTTTTATTTGAGACAGAAGCATGCTCTGTATCCATCACTGACTACAATAACAACTGATGAGGAGGAGGAATACAGTTTACAGCCTGATTTGGCCAGAATTAACATTCTCAATTCACCATCTTACATTTTTGTCTGCTTTATAATATAATGTGGAGAAATGTGAAGTTATCCACTTTGGTAAGAAAAATAGAAAAGCAGAGTATTTTTTTAAATGGTGAGAGATTGGGAAATGTTGGTGTTCAGAGGGACCTGTGTGCCCTTTATTACAAGAGGATTTGAGTATAAGAGTAAAGACGTCTTACTGCAATTATATAGGGCCCTGGTGAGACCACACCTGGAGTATTATGTACAGTTTTGGTCTCCTTACCTAAGGAAGAATATGCTTGCCATAGAGTGAGTGCAACGAAGGTTCACCAGACTGATTCCTGGGATGGGGGGGGATTGTCCTATGAGGAGAGATTGAGTAAACTAGGCCTATATTCTCTAGAGTTTAGAAGAATGAGAGATGATCTCATTGAAACATACAAAATTCTTACAGGGCTTGACAGGGTAGATGTAGGGAGGATGTTTCCCCTGGCTGGGGAGTCTAGAACCAGGGGTCACAGTCTCAGAATAAGGGGTCGGCCATTTAGGAGTGAGATGAGGAGAAATTTCTTCACTCAGAGGGTGGTGAATCTTTGGAATTATCTGCCCCAGAGGGCTGTGGAGGCTCAATCGTTGAGTATATTCAAGACAGAGATCGATAGATTTTTGAATATTAAGGGAATCAAGGGATATGGGGATAGTTCAGGAAAGTGGAGTTGAGGTAGAAGATCAGCCATGATCTTGTTGAATGGCAGAGCAGGCTCGAGGGGCCGAATGGCCGACTCCTGCCCCTATTTCTTATGTTCTTATGTTCCTGGAATGTTCCTGCCACTGTTTTTGCTGTGTATGCAGGGGGATCTTTTAAGGCTGTTCATTTTCAATTGGAAGACCTTGCTGTCGGCATGCACACAGTTTATTTCTGCCTTCCAAAGCCAGCCCCTAAAAGGGCTGCGTGCATACAAAAAGTCTCGATTTATTCCCATTCAATACATAAAGACAAATGCACATGTTTACTTCAAACTGCCGTAATTCAAGGAAAGACTACTCTGGGATTCCACTGATTAGGACAAAGTAATTTAGTAATTTTGCATTTGAAGCCATTCATAACTCAGATAATTTTGACACCTCCTCGTTATCAGGAGAAAACAGAGGGGAGACCAGTATTCGCTGCAGATAGAATCTATCACTGGTGAGGAAAATAGTGTCTGAACATTGAGGAAGAGGTTAGTCTTGAACTGTGAAGGCGAACTTACAGTTGTTAGGCAAGGAACTGTTCCATTTTGAATTGCGTCATAAGCCACAAATTATCGTAGAATCTTACAGCAGAGAAGGAGGCCATTTGGCCCATCGTGCCTGTGCCAGCTCTTTGAAAGAGCTCTCCAATTAGTCTCGCTCCCCCCAACCCGCTCTTTCCCCATAGCTCTGCAAATTTTTCCTTTTCCAGTATATATCCAATTCCCTTTTGAAAGTTACTATTGAATCTGCTTTCACCGCCCTTTCAGGCAGCACATTCCAGATCACAGAAACTCGCTGCGTAAAAAAATTCTCCACATCGCCCCTCTGGTTCTTTTGCCAATTATTTTAAATCTGTGTCCTCTGGTTACTGACCCTCCCCCACTCTATCAAAACACCTCATAATTTTGAACACCTCTATTAAGTCTCCCCCAAACCTTCTCTGCTCTAAGGAGAACAATCCCAGCTTCTCCAGTCTCTCCACATAACTGAAGTCCCACATCCCTGGTATCATTCTAGTAAACCACATCTGCACCCTCGCCAATGCCTTGACATCCAGAATACTTAATATTCTATCTGAGGCCTGACCAGCGATTTATAAAGGTTTGGCATAACCTCTTTGTTTTCTTAGTCTAAGCCTCTATTTTATAAAACCAAGGATCCCATGGGGAGAGAGCGGGAATATGGTATTGAGATAGAGGATCAGCCATGATCATATTGAATGGCGGAGCAGGCTCGAAGGGCCGAATGACCCACTCCAGCTCCTATTTTTCTATGTTTCTATATGCTTTTTTAACAGCTTTATCAATTTGTCCTGTCACCTTCAATGATTTCTGCATGTAAACCCCCTGGTCTCGCTGTTCCTACACCCCCTTTAAAATTGTACCATTTTGCTGATATTGCCTCTCCTCATTCTTCCTCCCAAAATGCATCACTTTACACTTCTCTGCATTAAATTTCATCTGCCAGGTGTCTACCCATTGCACCAGTCTGACTATGTCCTCCTGAAGTCTGTTACTATCCTCCTCACTTTACTACATTTCCAATGTTTTGTGTTATCAGCAAACTTTGAAATTGTGCCCCCTATAAAGAAAGAAAGACTTCCATTTATATAGCGCCTTTCACGACCACCGGATGTCCCAAAATGATTTACAGCCAATGAAGTACTTTTTGAAGTGTAGTCACTGTTGTAATGTAGGAAACGTGGCAGCCAATTTGCGCACAGCAAGCTCCCACAAACAGCAATGTGATAATGACCAGATAATCTGTTTTTAGTGATGTTGATTGAGGGATCGATATTGGCCAGGACACTGGGGATAACTCCCCTGCACTTCTTCGAAATAGTGCCCTGGGACCTTTTACATCCACCTGAGAGAACAGACGGTGCCTCAGTTTAATGTCTCATCCAAAAGAAGGCCCCACCGACAGTGCAGCACTTCCTCAGTACCACTTCCAGATCATTAAAAAGATATCATAAGGAGCAGTGGTCCCAATACTGACCTCTGAGTGACACCACTGCTTACTTCCGTCCAGTCTGAGTGGAATTTTGTTATACTACATTTTTTTTAATTTGTTCACAGGATGTGGGCGTCACTGGCAAGGCCAGCATTTATTGCCCATCCCTAATTGCCCTTGAGCTGCCTTCTTGAACCGCTGCAGTCTGTGTATGATTGAATTTTACATTAAGTTTGAGAGTGATGTAGTCCAATCTGAAACTAAGGTCTTCAATCTAAACAGAGGAAACTACAAGGGTATGAGGGACAAGTTGGCCATGGTAGATTGGGAGACTACACTAAAAGGTATGAAGGTGGACATACAATGGCTAACATTCAAGGAAATAATGCATAATTTGCAACAAACTAGCATTTGTTAGGAGGACTAACAAGGCAAGGGAATACACAATGAATGGTAGGACCCTAGGAAGGACAGAGGATCAGAGGGACCTTGGTGTGCATGTACATAGATCCCTGAAGGCAGCAGGACAGGTAGATAAGGTGGTTAAAAAGGCATATGGGATACTTGCCTTCATTAGCCGAGGCATAGAATATAAGAGCAGGGAGGTTATGATGGAGCTGTACAAAACGCTAGTTAGGCCACAGTTGGAATACTGTGTGCAGTTCTGGTCACCACACTATAGGAAGGATGTGATTGCATTGGAGAGGGTGCAGAGAAGATTCACCAGGATGTTACCTGGGCTGGAGCGCTCCAGCTATGAAGCGAGACTGGACAGGCTGGGGTTGTTTTCCTTAGAGCAGAGAAGGCTGAGGGGGGACCTGATTGAGGTGTACAAAATTATGAGGGGCATAGATAGGGTAGATAGAATAGAACTTTTCCCCTTAGTAGAGGGGTCAATAACCAGGGGGCATAGTTTCAAGTTAAGGGGCAGGAGGTTTAGAGGGGATTTGAGGAAAAACTTTTTCACCCAGAGGGTGGTTGGAATCTGGAACTCACTGCCTGAAAGGGTGGTAAAGGCAGGAACCCTCACAACATTCAAGAAGCATTTAGATGAGCACTTGAAACGCCATAGCATACAAGGCTACGGACCAAGTGCTGGAAAATGGGATTAGAATAGACAGGGCTTGATGGCCGGCGCGGACACGATGGGCCGAAGGGCCTCTTTCTGTGCTGTATAACACTATGGGCTGGCTTTTGAAACTGGGGACGGGATGGAGGCGGGAATCCCACTTTTTGGGTTGTAGTCCCGCCTCCATCGACTTGTGGCCAACCCACTGTATTTTCACTTGATTGACCTTGTTGAGCCCGCCCAGCGGGCTCAGCAGGCCAATTAAGGGCCACCCAGCAACAGGTGACGTCACAGATGGACATTTCATCTGTCAAGAGCTTTTGACAGATGAAATATCAGCGTTTGACAGCTCTTTGAAGCTGTCAAACACTGACAATCTGTACTCTAAGTTAATTCCTTCCTCTCAGGCTGATTAAGAGATCTCTGCAGAACAAAAAGCAGAGGCTGCAGCTTTTGACAGCTCAACGGCCATTCTGCTTTCTGTACCGGTGAGATTTCTGACTCCCGAGACCTGAAGGGCTGACACCTGCAGGAGGAAGTTAAGGTAAGTAAAACTTTTTTCCACACTTTACACTTACCTTACACACTTACCTCTGCACACATGCACCCATCACTCACCTGCCCATCGGACATATCGACCCCTCCAACCCCTGCAGACCCACGGTCCGCCTCGCTGAAACGGCGTGGTTGGGACCTGTCAGGAAGCCCACATTTCAAGCATAAAAATAGGGATTAGGCAAAAAACTGCCTGTTAATTACCTGTTAACAGGCAGTTTATTGCCACTAATCCCCTTCCCGCCTCGGGGAGGCGGGTCTCAGCATAAATCGGGTACCCGCCTCCAGCAAAACTGGCATGGAGGCGGGTTGGGGGCGGGATGGGGTCGGGACCCCCGATTCAGCTATTTTCAATCCAGTCCCGCCTCCAAACCCGCCTCCACGGCTCAATGAAAATTCTGCCCTATGACTCTATGACTAAACATATATTCCTGTCGGGCATAAAAACCCAAAAGGAAAAGTGATCCAACCATGGCTAACAAAAGAAATTAAAGCAAGTATTAAGTCAAAGGAGGAAGCTTATAAAGTTGCCAGAAAAAGCGGTCAGCCTGAGGATTGGGATCCTTTTAGGAATCAGCAAAGGGGGACCAAGAAATTGACAAAGAAAGGGAAAATGGAATATGAGCACAAACTAGCGAAAAATATTAAAACAGATTGTAAAAGCTTCTATAGGTATGTGAAAAGGAAAAGACTGGCGAAGGTAAATGTAGGTCCTTTACAGTCAGAGACGGGAGAATTTATAATGGGGAATGAGGAAATGGCAGATAAATTAAATAAATACTTTGTTTCTGTCTTCACGGAGGAAGACACAAAAAACCTCCCAGAAATACGAGAAAACCAAGGGTGTGACGAGAATGAGGAACTTAAAGAAATTATTATTAGTAAAAAAATAGTACTAGCAAAATTAATGGGACTAAAAGTCGATAAATCCCAAGGACCGGATGACCTACATCCTAGGGTTTTGAAAGAGGTGGCCATTGGAATAGTGAACGCATTGGTTGTCATCTTCCAAAATTCCATAGATTTTGGAATGGTTCCTGCAGATTGGAGGATAGCAAATGTAACCCCGCAATTTAAGAAAGGAGGGAGAGAGAAAACGGGGAACTACAGACCTGTTAGCCTCACATCAGTAGTTGGGAAAATGCTGGAATCTATTATAAAGGATGCAATAACTGGGCACTTAGAAACTAATAGTAAGATTGGGCAGAGTCAACATGGATTTATGAAAGGGAAATCCTGTTTGACAAACCTATTGGAGTTCTTTGAGGATGTAACTAGTGGAGTAGACAAAGGGGAACCGGTAGATGTGGTGTATTTGGATATTCAGAAGGCCTTCGATAAAGTCCCACACAAGGGATTGGTGAAGAAAATTAGGGCACATGGAATTAGGGGTAATATACTAGCATGGATTGAGAATTGGTTAACAGACAGAAAACAAAGAGTAGGGATAAACGGGTCTTTTTCAGGATGGCAGGCTGTGACTAGTGGGGTACCGCAAGGATCGGTGCTTGGGCCCCAGCTATTCATAATCTATATCAATGATTTGGATGAGGGGATTTGAGTACAAGAGTAAAGAAGTCTTACTGCAATTATATAGGGCCTTGGTGAGACCACACCTGGAGTACTGTGTACAATTTTGGTCTCCTTACCTAAGGAAGGATTTACTTGTCAAAGAGGGAGTGCAACGAAGGTTCACGAGATTGATTCCTGGGATGGCGGGACTGTCGTATGAGAAGAGATTGAGTAAACTAGGCCTGTATTCTCTTGAATTCAGAAGAATGAGAGGGGATCTCATTGAAGCATACAAAATTATTACAAGGCTTGATAGGATGGATGCTGGGAGAATGTTTCCCTTGGCTGAGGAGTCGAGAACCAGGGGCCACAGCCTCAGGATAAAGGGTAGGCCATTCAGGACTGAGATGCGAAGAAATTTCTTCACACAGAGGATGGTGAATCTTTGGAATTCTCTACCCCAGAGGGCTGTGGAGGCTCAGTCATTGGGTATATTCAAAACAGAAGTCGATAGATTTCTGACTAGTAAGGGCATCAAGGGATATGGCGATAGAACCGGTGAATGGAGTTGAGGCGGAAGATCAGCCATGATCTCATTGAATGGCAGAGCAGGCTCGAAGGGCCGAATGGCCTACTCCTGCTCCTATTTCTTATGTTCTTATGTGTGGTGAAGGTACTCCTACAGTGCTGTTGGGGAGGGAGTTCCAGGATTTTGACCCAGCGACGTTGAAGGAACGGCGATATATTTCCAAGTCAGGATGGTGTGTGACTTGGAGGGGAACTTGGAGGTGGTGGTGTTCCCATGCGCCTGCTGCCCTTGTCCTTCTAGGTGGCAGAGGTCGCGGGTTTGGGAGGTGCTGCCGAAGAAGCCTTGGCGAGTTGCTGCAGTGCATCTTGTAGATGGAACATGATGGTATTCAATGATGTGTGCTGGATTTGGGTATAATAAGTAGAATTTTTTTAATAGTACGTTATAAAGTAGAAAGTAGTTTTCAATACTATACTACAGGAAACTCTTTATTAACCGGCACCCAAATATCCGGAAATCTCTCTTAACCGGCAAAATTCTTGAGTAGGTAACCGGGGTTTTCCTTCATCTCTCTACACTGGATCGTAGCATTATATGGGCCAAGTCTTTGCTGAATGCTCGCTGTAAGATCGCTGTAAGATCTGTCACAAGAAGGGAGATGCAAAAATTCTTTAATGTGACCGGGGTTCCTGCACCTGTGGCCGTGCACCAGGGACTCCTGGATCTGTGGCCATGTACGGGGCTCCCCGTACCTTGGTAGATATAACTCTCCGTTATCCGGACTTTTTGATAAACCGGCACCACGCCGGTCCCGTCGGTGCCGGTTAATAAAGAGTTTCCTGTATCTACCGCAATTATTTTATATTGGAACTTCACCAGAGTTTGGGTGAGAACAGGATTTGGATTGGCTCAGCTCCAATGGCCTCTCTAGTGAAACAGCCTATTGATATTATTTAGACTTCCACGTGACTGCCAATGCCCGTGCAACCATAAGTTAGCACAATTGTTGGGGCTGGGGGGAGGGGGAAGGAGAATCAAAACAAGATTATCATTCCACAGTTTAACTGGAGATCATTCTGATTAAAAATGTGTTTCTTGGTTCCACAGCAGAGAATCATGCATAGGCCGTAATCCGAACAATTACGTCGGGATCGTGCCCACCCAGGGAGCTTGCGCCACTGACCCCCAATCGTAGTACGCAGGGTCAGCGCGAAGTCCTGTCACCAGCGGTCCATCCCAGGTGCCTGCCTGATTCTCACAGGCCAGAAAGTCCGGAATCTGTTGCCACCCAAGCAGGTTTCGGGGAGCCTTCTGTCACCTTTATAAGAGGGCAGAGTAGAAAGGATTTCCACATTGCCGCTCATTGAGGGTCGATGTCACGCCCCAGGACTGGACTCCCAGGTGAGCCCCACATCCACCAGAGCAACGGCCGGTATGCCCTTCTCACCGGGCACTGTTCTGCCAGGCTTCTGAGAAGTGAAGGCCATGGGACCTCCTCATTCCATCCAGGTCCCTGGCCTAGTAAGGCGTGGACAGAGATCAGTGCGAGGTCACTTGAAAGTCATGCCAAGGTAGCTGGGTCCTGATGAAGGGTCATCGACCTGAAACGTTAACTCTGTTTCTCTCTCCACAGATGCTGCCTGACCTGCTGAGTATTTCCAGCATCCGCAGTATTTCGCTTTTGTAGCTGGGTCCGGGCCCAGTTTGCAGACCTTTCACTGCATTCCTGCCATAGTCATGGTGGGAGACCACCAGAAGGGCTGAGTACATTTGGCCCTGATGTATATTCAATACTTTGAAAGTTACGACAGAATTGCTGCTGTAAATCGGAAGCTTGAAACCAAAGAGGAATAAGGTCAGACAAATTTCAATGTCGTATTACATTTCCATTTACTGAATCCCGCGCTGTTATCATTCTATCTAACAACACATAAGGGGCTGGACCAGGATATCTGAATTGCGTAATGCTGGAGAGTCATTTTAAATTGATTATTTGAAGGTGAAAAGTAGAATTATGAGACTGAGCAGATAACATCATTGGGAATATCACTTTCTGATTCATCAAGTAACAAATCAGCCAAGTTATCATTTGCTTCCACATTTCATATTAGCATTAATTTTGGTTTCTCATGGTTTGGAATGACAAAAAAAACGAATATAACAGATCTTGCCCCTGAAGGGCAGTGAGTGTTAAAATTCGAGCTCATTGGTGTTATAAATCTTGCAGAAAAAAACTGAATAGGTGACCTCGCCCATCGGCTCAGTCGGTAAATAAGATAATTAGAACATGAGAATTAGGAGCAGGAGTCGGCCATACGGCCCCTCGAGCCTGCTCCGCCATTCAATAAGATCATGGCTGATCTTCGACCTCAACTCCACTTTCCCGCCCGATCCCCATATCTCTCGATTCCCTTAGTGCCCAAAAATCTATCGATCTCAGCCTTGAATAAACTCAACGATTGACCATCCACAACCCTCTGGGGACAGAGAATTCCAAAGATTCACAACCCTCTGAGTGAAGAAATTTCTCCTCATCTCAGTCCTAAATGGTCGACCCCTTATCCTGAGACTGTGATCCCTGGTCCTAGACTCTCCAGCCAGGGGGAAACAATCTCTCAGCATTAACCCTGTCAATCCCCTTCAGAATCTTTCAATCCCCTCACAATCATGCTGGTACGTGGCAGGTAACACTTGTGCTACATAAATGCCAGGAAATTACTATCTCCAACAAGACAAAGCCCGGCCATCTCCCTCTGACCTTCAACAGCACCATCAGTGCTGAGTCTCCCACTATCAACTTGGGGGTCACCAGTGACCACAGGTTTAACTGGACCAGCCATAACAACACTGTGGCTACAAGAGCAGGACAGAGGGTGGGTACACTGCAATGAGTGGCTCACCTCCTGACCCCCCCCAAAGTTCTTCCACCATCTACAAGACTCAAGTTAAGAATGTGATGGAATACTCACCACTCATCTGGATGGGTGACGCTGCAACAACACTCAAGAAGCTCGAGAGCATGCAGAGCAGATTGCTTGATCAGGACTCCTGCCATTGAAATCAAAATCCACCCTTTCCATCATTGGCACTCTGTACCTACAGTATATACTATCTACAAGATGCACTGCCGCAAAGATTACTTCGACAGCGCCTCCCTCCCCATGACCTGCACCACTGCGAAACACCAGAGAAGGAATGTTGTGGAATAACCATGACCTCAAAGTAGCCTTCCAAGTCACACACTACTCTGACAGGGACATATGTTCCTGCACTATCGCAGGGTTAGTACCCTGGAATTCTTTGGCTAACACCATTGTGGGAGAGCCATCACCGCAAGGACTGCAGTGGTTCAGGGAGAAGGCCCACCATCACCTGCTTAGGGCAACTAGGAATGAGAAATAAATGCAACCTTACCAGTGTCGCCCACATCCTACAAATAAATAAAACACCCTCTGTGTTGAGCCTCATCAACCACAAAGGACCCAGGTTCAACCTCCAGTTTGAGCGATCCAGTGTTCACTCCAAAACCCGCGACCTCTACCACCTAGAGGGACAAGGGCAGCAGGCGCATGGGAACACCACCACCTCCAAGTTCCCCTCCAAGTTATACACCATCCTGACTTGGAAATATATCGGCCGTTCCTTCATCGTCGCTGGGTCAAAATCCTGGAACTCCCTCCCTAACAGCACTGTGGGAGTACTTTCACCACACGGACTGCAGCGGTTCAAGAAGGCAGCTCACCATCACCTTCTCAAGAGGCAACTAGGGATGGGCAATAAATGCTGGCCTCGCCCACATCCCAGGAACGAATACATTTTTTAAAGCTGCTGCAAAGTGCATTTGTGAATGTTAGGTGAGGGCGAGGCCGGGTTCAGCTGTGATTCCACCAATACCCCAGTCACCTGCTAAAACCCATTGTCTAGGTTCACAGATATAGTAAGAAAGAAAAGAAAGACTTGCATTTATATAGCGCCTTAAACGACCACCGGGCGTCTCAAAGCGCTTTACAGCCAATTAAGTACTTTTTTTTGAAGTGCAGTCGCTGTTGTAATGTAGGAAACGCAGCAGCCAATTTGCGAACAGCAAGCTCCCACAAACAGCAACGCGATGATGACCAGATAATCTGTTTTTGTGATGTTGGTTGAGGGATAAATATTGGCCAAGACACCGGGGAGAACTCCCCTGCTCTTCTTCGAAATAGTGCCGTGGGATCTTTTACGTCCACCTGAGAGAGCAGACGGGGCCTCGGTTTAACGTCTCATCTGAAAGACGGCGCCTTCGACAGTGCAGCACTCCCTCAGCACTGCACTGGAGTGTCAGCCTAGATTTACGTGCTCAAGTCCCTGTTCCTATGACCATTTGGGCAAGTTACCAGAGGGATACTGGTCCCCCTGATTTAATATCCCAACCAGAGCCAGTGCCTTGAAGAGAGAAAGGTAGAAAGTTGAGAAGATAAATAAAATTGACTCCAAATAAATTGCTTATGAACTTGCTTCGTACAACAGCTGCTTTGGTAAATCCTGACAGATACAAGATGTTATCACACTTCAGTCTGGGATAACATTTATCAACAGTGTGTCAGTATGAGTACTGAAAGTACATCTCTCAACTCTGTTGTAAAGTTGCCCTATTTAGATGCTTCACAGCAGTAATGTCTCTCTGTGTTGAAATAAAATGTCAAAACTAGACTTTCTTTCCATATGCAAATCAATCATAGAATGACACAGCGCAGAAGGAGGCCATTCGGCCCATCGTGCCTGTGCCGGCTCTTTGTAGGAGCTATCCAATCTGTCCCACTCCCCTTGCTCTTTCCCCCCTCCCCCATCAATTCCAAACTTGATAACATATTTCAAATATTTTGGTGGAGAGATTTGTCTCAGGTTGCGTCGCTAAACGGGCGGTATCAAAACGGCCGCCCATCATACACTGCGGTCGATGGAACTGAACATCAGGCGCTGCATATAACGAGGAATCCCTTCTAGGCCTTTGATTTTGTAAAAAAATATTTGTAGCAGCTTCATTGTTCCCTCATGAAAGTAGCAGCATTTGAGGGCGAGACTGCCCTCTGCTCCTTCTTTGGCAGAAACAAACTTTTCAAGATGGCATCCAGTCATATCTGGAGAGAGGCTAGGACATGACAAAATGAGGAGCTTTAAAGCAACTGTCGCAAGTAACCTTCATTAAAGCATAAAGACAACGTAAAGATACAATACCACGTCACTACTGAAGGTAGGTTGGGGAGGATTTGGCGAGCTTCAGTCTCTGCAATCTATAAACTATAATTTGAGGCGTCAGCCGTGGTTCAGTTGGCATCTCTCTCGCCTCAGAGTCAGAGGTTATGGGTTCGAAGTCCCACTCCAGAGACTTAAGCACAAAAATCTAGGCTGACACTCCAGTGCAGTGCTGAGGGAGTGTTGCACTGTCGGAGGTGCCGTCTTTCGGATGAGACGTTAAACCGAGGCCCCATCTGCTCTCTCAGGTGGATGTAAAAGATCCCATGGCACTATTTTGAAGAAGAGCAAGGGAGGTTTCCTGGCCAATATTTCTCCCTCAATCAACATCACTAAAACAGATTATCTGGTTGCTGTTTGTGGGAGCTTGCTGTGCGCAAATTGGCTGCCGTGTTTCCTACATTACAACAGTGACTACACTCCAAAAAGTACTTCATTGGCTGTAAAGCGCTTTGGGACGTCCGGTGGTCGTGAAAGGCGTTGTAGAAATGCAAGTCTTTCTTTCGTTTAATACCAGCTTTTTGCATTGTGACAAATTTGCAATGGCACAGTTGATAAAGTGTCATATTACTATTTTTGTCTCTGATTTTATAAAACCAAAATAAATTATTGATAGCAGTAGCCGCTATTGGCAATGCAACAACACATGCCAGATGAGTTGTGCTGGTTCCACGATGCCCTTTTTCTCCCTTTGTCTGAGTTTCTCTCCTCTCCTCTCTTGAAGGTGCTGGCTTTCATCAAGGCATGATTCCATCGGTGCCAGCTGCCCTCCAGTACCTCACTGGGGTGGCCGTTCTTCATCTGCTGGAGCCTGACCTCACCAAACACTATGGCCGGAATTTTTCGGGGGGTCAGCGGGGGGCGTTTGGTGGCAGATAGGCTGGGAAAATGTTTTTTTTGACAGCGGGTAGGGAACCCACTGTCAACCCGCCTCCACGCTAGTCTCCCAGATGTCGGGTCTGTCATCACAGAACAGACACAACACCAAGCGGCGGGTGAGGCAATTTAGATCATTAGAGAGATTGTTAAGAGGCAATTAAGTAATATTTTAAGCTTATCTTTAGCTTTTTAGAGTTCGCCCACGGCTTCCCCGCTGCTCGGGGATCACGTCAGGTAAGGAGGTCGGGAGTTGTGTCACCATGGGATAATTTCTTAACTTGACAGCTGCAAATGGTCTATAAAAGCTCCCCTTTCATAGCTGTTCACTTTCCAAGCTCAGAAGCTGTTGCTTACTGCATTTGGATGACAGATTGAGCTTTATGCAGGTTGCAAGTGTTTGGAGCAAACTCTGTATCCAGTGTCACCTCATTGGAACAACCTCTCTCACCACTGACAGATCGCTTCTGTCAGCTCAACCTCACCTGCCATCTATTCCATCAGCATCGGTGCCCTTGAAACTATCTCAACTTGCTCCTCAGAATCCCGCCACGATCAGCCCCAACAACAGCAGCACCAGGCACACCAGCAGCACCAGCAACAACACCAACCTTCTCCACAATCAGCTGGTGCTGCACAGAACACAGGGCATCAGCACCCGACCACATTGTTGCCCGGGAGGCCAGGGATGGCCTCACCATGGCCACATTTACTTCACTTGATGCTGTACACCCTGGCTGCCACATGATGCGCCAGGTTGGCACCACCCCACACCAGCACTATAAAGCATCCCTACAATGCCCAAGCCATTCCTTTCACCATTGAGGGGGGTACCGTTATGGCTTACCATTCACTACAACTCACTAAGCCACTTCCAAAGGTGCACACAAATCTGTCCAGGAACGCAAACTGTTGAAAATAAAGATTTCAATGTTTGACAGCACATGAACAGAAACTTCACATGAACATTGGGGGATGGGTGGAGGTGCAAGGTAAGTTGGTGTGAGTAAGGATGTGCAGGAGTAGGGTAGGGAAGGCAATGTGATGGGGATGTGATGAGCAGGATGAGGTTGAGTGTGGCTTTGCAGTAACATTTTGTGATCTACTGAGATCATTGAAAGGTTTGCACCACTGCAGCCTGGTCCTCCTGACCACATCCCTGCTTCTGCCCTCCTCTGCAATGTGCAAGCAGGCTGCGTTGATCTCCTGGGGAGGTCTTTTCCGCCTTTGGGAAGGGAAGAGAACCTCCCTGCGTGCTGTGACTTCCTCCATAAGCATATGGAGGGAGTCATGGGAGAGCCTGGGTGCAGCCGTGCACCTTTATGCAGTGCTTGTCAGTGTTTGCAGCACCTCAATGCTGTAGAACACTGACAGCAGAACTGTCAAAATCAATTTGCGCATGGTCCCTTTAAGGAAACGGCCTGATGATGCTTCATCAAATGATGTCATCAGACCCGCTTCCTTCAATTGACCGGCAAATGCGCTGGGCGGGCTTAACAAGTCCAATCAGCGTAAAATTCTTTTCACAGAACGGGCTGGAGCCAGCAGCGGGATCACACCCCGCCACCGACCCCAGCCGCCCCGGACCCGCCTCAGTAGGCGAAATCGCGGCCTATGTACTCAAACATTTTAGCAGGAGTCACTGGATAGTGATCAGGAGCAGGGACCCTGGCTGGTTTTTCATTTCCCTAAGACGGGGGTACTAACACCAAATATACTGCTCCTGTGTCTAGTTTTGGTCACCTCCCATAGTGGGGACCTGGAAAAAGTTCAGAGAGCATAAGAACATAAGAAATAGGAGCAGGAGTAGGCCATTTGGCCCCTCGAGCCTGCTCCGCCATTCAATAAGATCATGGTTGATCTTCTTCCTCAACTCCACTTTCCTGCACTATCCCCATATCCCTTGATTCCCTTAATATCCAAAAATCTATCGATCTCTGTCTTGAATGTACTCAACGACTGAGCCTCCACAGCACTCTGGGGTAGAGAATTCTAAAGATTCACCACCCTCTGAGTGAAGAAATTTCTCCTCATCTCAGTCCTAAATGGCCGACACCTTATTCTGAGACTGTGTCCTCTGGTTCTAGACTCCCCAGCCAGGGGAAACATCCTACCGTCATACCTTTTAATGTAGTTTCCCAATCTACCGTGGCCAACTCGCCCCTCATAGAGGAGGCACACTTGATTGATACCTAATTTAAGGGCCCTCAGTTGCCTGAACTAACAGAGCTGGGGCTTTTTATTTTACTTAAGGGTAGACTTTGAGAAGATATGATTGAAAAATAATGAAAGGTTTAGACTAGGTGCGAGTGGACAGGTTATTTTGAGCGGGATGGGTTAGGGAGGACCAGGAGACACAAGTGTGTATAACTTACGAAAGTATACAATTAGGTGAGATGTTCGGAGGTACATCTTCTTGCTGAGTCATTGACCTCTGAAGTGAGTTGTCGGCTCATGCAGTGAGTGCAGATTCGCTGCAAGTATTGAAAAAGTGGCCGGATGAGTTCCCGAGAGTGACGAACATATGTACATGTAGAAGGTAGATGGGTCACTGGGGGCTGTGTTGGCCAGCCACTGTAGTTAGCGTTTTACTCAATTGCCTTCGAGGGTCGGAGAGGAAGATCCCAGAGATTCTTTTCGAAGTTGGACCGTTTTTCTTCTGTTTTTTTGCGTCTCTCAGGAGATTGTGTGGCTGTATGGGGTGGTGTAGTGTTGGGGGCGGTGTGTCGGGGGGGCGGGGGGGGGGGTGTTGTTGGTGGTGAGGGGAATGGGGGTGATGGTGTGTAGAGGCTGCACCTTGCCAAGATAGTACAGGCCTGATGAACCAGCTGTTGATTTTCCTGCACTTCATGATCCAACTACCCCGGCTAATATCAGAGACTGGGGATCAATCAGACTTTGGACCTTCTTTCTCAGTATTACAATGAGCAGTCACTAGGGGAGATATATAAACACGGCTAAGTGGCCTGCAAGGCATGTTACCATATTTACCACTCTTTAAATATATATCTTATTATATGTTAAAAAAATGCAACGTAATACCCATTTTACTTCCGTAATGAGGAAGAAATTCCTAACTTACTATTTTATCACTCTTAAACTATGACCTCTTTCTGATGAGTGGAATAAAGCAAGATCGCTCTTTCAAAGAGCCGGCACAGGCACAACGGGCCGAATGGCCTCCTTCTGTGCTGTAAGTTTCTATGAATCTATAAACTAGGACACCGTGGCGCATCCGCTCTGTATAAAGCAAATCTTACTCCTTAATCTGTAATATCACTTTAAACAACTATGGACGGCTATCATTAGTTTGCAACTTTGTCGGTCGTGAGTTATGAGTTAATTTAAGTTTGTCAACCTTACCTATTCATGGGAGTGACAGTCAACGTTATGAAATGTAGGTCGTTTTTTTTTAAATATGCTAATTTAAAAAAAAAGAATTTGAAACAGGAGGAAACTGAAAAGTGTGTTAATCAAACAGGTGCTTGGAAATGATCGAGAAATATTTCTGGTACAGTGTTTTTATTACGGCGTTCAAGCCAAGGCAACATTGGATAGGCCAGGAACACTGTGAGATCATTAGGATTGATACTCTTTCACCCTGATCCTGGAATAGCCCCGTTAGATTTGGTCCAGCCAGTTGGTTTTTTTTTACTATCCTCACCGTTTTGACAGTTTAATTTGGCAATACGGTGGCCGGTCTTTTCTAAGACTGTAGATTGAAGATTGCAAAAACGAGTATGAAAGAAACACCCACTGAATTGCCAAATAAAACTGTCAACCACGACCAACTTTACCTAGCTGGGCTGATTGGGGGGGGGGGAAAACACTTAGGTGACAAGACGAGCGTTGGCTCTGGCCTCTGCTGTGTGAACAGGGTGAAAGAATATCAAACAGTGAAGGCAGCCTAATCACTACCGTATGCATAATAGATATTTTTGGAGCAGGATGTTGACATTTGGTACTAACGACGATTCAAATGAGATTGATGCAGCAGTAATTTTATACAGTAGCTCATCTGCAAATGAGCTGAGCGAAGAACCAACGAGCATGGATTCCTAGCCCCATCCCCCCCCCCCCCCCCCCGCCCATCAGTCCTATTTCTAGCAGCTTGGGATCCAAGGTATCTGGCATGTCCTCCTGAAACATTTACCATCTGTTCTGGAGAGGCTGTGCTGGGTGATGGAGGACGGTGTCCGGGCTCTCGCAAACAAAGAATGGGTCTCAGCTCTGCTTTCTCGGCCAGCTGTAAGCCTCCGATTTTTTAAAAGGGGAAGGTCTGGTCATTGAAAAGGGCTGGCTATTGAAAAGAGCTTTGAGATGCAACATCTCAGGCTAAAGGAGCTTTCAATAATTTAAGCATATGCTTTAAATATTAGATCAGCCTTAAACCCTGGAGTTTTATAGACTCCAAATGGTCTTTTACTGATTGGTAAAGCTATCAACATTTTTTTCAGGAAAACTGTCAAGGCAACAAATATTTAAGGGATAGGAGTATTAAAACTTTTTTTTAGAAACAGAAACACTTGGATAATGATTGTTTCAACATGCTGAACACAGCTAATTGAAAGTTAAAAGATTTATAAGTTTGGCAGCCAGAGGTTTTCTTCCATAAACTGTGATTACTTTGCTGCCTGCTGTTCGTGTCTCTGCAAAAGCATACTGCCATGGCCTTGAAGGTACATAATTGAGAGGTCGCACAACACCAGGTTATAGTCCAACAGTTTTATTTGAAATCACAAGCTTTCGGAGCTATCGATTGCCCCTTCCTCAGGTGAAGTAAATAGATACAGATTCTGTATCTATTTACTTCACCTGAGGAAGGGGCAATCGATAGCTCCGAAAGCTTGTGATTTCAAATAAAACTGTTGGACTATAACCTGGTGTTGTGCGACCTCTCAATTTTGTCCACCCCAGTCCAACACCGGCATCTCCGCATCTTGAAGGTACATAGCAGGGCTCCCTTTAAGGTGCAAGCAGGTTTATCCAGTCAGTATACAAGGGATAGGGAACGAGAAAGTGTCAGGTTTGTTCTGAGTTACCTGATCTCAGCGGAGGCTAACCTTAGGGGCAGTAGAATTAGCCTCAGCGTTCCCAGATTAAAGAGTGGGGGGGAGCACTCCAGGGTTCCTGCTCCCGACAGCTAGCCAGTGGCTCCGGCTGGAAGTGGACGTGGTAATCAGGTGAGAACAGGGACTGATCTCGGTCGTGACGTGCCCTGCAGTCAAAAATCCTGTCAGCACACACTGCGCGGGCTCCCGCATGAATACTGGGCACTTGGGGTGAGGTACGAGCGACCACGTAGTATCTGTGGTACTTCACTCCAACAAGGACACAATGGGGCAAAGATTGGGCTGCTTTGCGCCTCCCGTTAGCGCCCGAAGACATCATCGCCGTGCGCAGCGCCCCGTTTGCGCCCCGACCGCGATCTTCGGTAGCGCGCCCTGACTTACCGCCGGACACTATGTCCGACAGGGGTCAGGGGGTCCTACCTGCGGCCGGGGCAGCGCTAATTAAAGGCGAGGTGCCAGGCGGCCATTTTTGTTGCTGGCCGCCTGCCAGCACCTGCCTTCGTTGCCGTCCCTGGCCTCCTGAGCAACCCCCCTCCCCCCCGCCGCGGAATGCCGGCCGCTCCATGAACCCGGCACTTCTCTAGAGTGCCGGGCTCTTTTGCCGGCACTCTGATCCCGGTGGCCCTGCTGGGCCCCAGGTCGCACTGCGCAAGGCCCCCCCCCCTTTAAGGAGGGGAGGAAGGCCTGCAGTACCGTGGCACGTAGCGCCTGTGATATTCCCTCGCAGTGGCCCAAGAGGGAGGCGGGACGCTTCCAGTAGCTTCCTGAATTTCGGCCGTGGGGGTGCTAATTTTTTGGGGGCACTAAAAGTAGCGCCCTGGCGAAGTTAGCGCCCCAAAGGGGGCGCGACTCAATTTTTCCCCCAATGCCTTCAGCAGTGATGGGGCAATCGATTTTATTTTAAATGGGGGTAATTTTGTCTTGGGGCGATAGTGTAAAACGGGCTGATATCGAATCATATGCCCGTTATAAATCTCTCACGATTTTCATTTCCACGGACTTCAAACTGGATGAAAATCGGAAGAGATGTGCAACGGGTGGCTGATTCAATATTGCTCGTTTTACACTGTTGCCTAATGTCAAAATCACCCCCTAATGCTTTTTTCATTTATTCATTCATAGGATGTGGGCGTTGCTGGCAAGGCCGGCATTTATTGCCCATCCCTAATTGCCCTTGAGAAGGTAGTGGTGAGCCGCCTTCTTGAACCGCTGCAGTCCGTGTGGTGAAGGTACTCCCACAGTGCTGTTAGGGAGGGAGTTCCAGGATTTTGACCCAGCGACGATGAAGGATCGGCGATATACTTCTAAGTCAGGATGGTGTGTGACTTGGAGAGGAACTTGAAGAGATCTCAAATTAAGTCTTTATTTACATGGATAGTACGGAAACTTAACAGTACCCATGCTTTGGGATGTCTACACTGCATTATGTAAATGCTAACAAGTGCCCGATGTGAAGATATAACAAACAGCTTACGAATGGCAATGTTATGCAAGAAACTGTCACTCTTGCATGACCATATATGCAATTACCATTAAAATACGTTTTTTCATTGCATAACAATGTCCTGGTTGCTGCAAGAAATTACATAACATGCTTTCATAAAACATTGCTCCACCAACCATTACAAAAAAACGGTAGTGCCGCCTCAAAGTAATTGCACAGATTGTTCCTGCGACACAACTTAACCGTCCTTTGCATCTGTTAACCCTAATCTTAAAAAGCAGACTAACCAATACTTTATTTTCCAGAATCAATGGCAAAGCATTCATAACAGACAAAATTTGATTGTTATTTTTAAATGCTCTGAGTATTGGGGATTAAGTTATGTGGCTGGACTAGAGGAGCTGGGGTTGTTCTCCTTGGAGCAGAGAAGGCTAAAAGGAGATTTGGTAGAGGTGTTCAAAATCATGAAGGGTTTAGAGAGAGTAAATAAAGAGAAACTGTTTCCAGCGGCTGAAGGGTAGATAACCAGAGGGCACAGATTTAAGGTGATTAGCAAAAGAACCAGAGGCGACAGGAGGAAAACGTTTTTACGCAGCGAGTGGTTAGGATCTGGAACGCGCTGCCTGAAAGGGCGGTGGACACAGATTCAATAGTAACCTTCAAAAGAGAATTGGATAAATACTTGAAGGAGAAAACATTGCAGGGCTATGGGGGAAAGAGTGGGGGAGTGGGACTAACTGGATTGCTCTTTGAAAGAGCCGGCGCAGACTCGATGGACCGAATGGCCTCCTTCTGTGCTGTACTATTCAATGATTCTCTGATTCTATAAGTGCACCAGTGTAACTTTTCACTCTCATGATTTATACCAGGTTCTTAAAATATGTTCCCATTTATACATTGTTGTCACCTGTACACCAGACATGAATGATGTATTTATACAAATGTTGCCCTTGAAAAGGAATTTTACCATACTAAAAGTATAATTCAACAGTTGACTCACAACGTGGAAAGGAGGCGTCTGAGCGGTGACCTTATAGAAGTATTAAGTATCAGCCGTGGCTCAGTGGGTAGCACTCTCGCCTCTCGCTGGGTCAGAAGGTTGTGGGCTCGATCCCCATTCCAGATCCCTAAGCACAAAATCTAGGCCGACTCTCGAGTGCAGTGCTAAGGAGTGCTGCACTGTCGGAGGTGCCGTCTTTCGGATGAGACGTTAAACCAACGTCTGCTCTCTCGGGTGGACGTAAAAGATTTCATGGCCACTATTTCAAAGAAGAGCAGGGGAGTTATCCCCGGTGTCCTGGGCCAATATTTATCCCGCAATCAACATCACTAAAACAGATTATCTGGTATTTTATCTCATTGCTGTTTGTGGGAGCTTGCTGTGCGCACTTTGTCTGCCACATTACAACAGTGGCTACACTTCAAAAAGTACTTCATTGGCTGTAAAGTGCTTTGGGACGTCCGGCGGTCCTTTAAGTATATAAGACAGTAAATGGGTGGAAAAGGTTAGTCCAGAAAGAATACTACTTTAAACTGTGGGAGTAAGACAAGGAAACACAGGTTCAATCTAGTAATAAGTAACCTTAGGACTGATATCAGGAGGTTTTTCTTCACACAGAGAGTGAACAGCACTTAGAATTAACTCCCATATAGAGTTCTGGAGATGAAAGTATCTTGTGATCCTGTCATCTTGTGACAAACACAGTCCTTTGCCATGACACTGTTCTTTATGTTGCAGGGAAGTGCAATCTTGAACTGTTGCATTCCTCAGCAGAGAAAGATTCTCCTTTGTGTATTGCAGCCTGGGTAAGCTGATAGCACTGTGCAACTACGCTACAGAACTCTGGCATTAATATGACCATTATTTATTTCAACCTCTTTATTTTTTTTTTGTTTTGAAAGTTAATAAAGGTCTAATGCGTTTTGGTATTTATTGTAATTTTACAATCATTGTCATATAAAACTTGCATATGAGAAAAGATATGCCTATCAACATGCACGCACACACACACACACACACACAAAGCTGACGTACATGATTTAGGCCCTAACTTGTAAAACATACACACCATAACAGTTTGTCAAGCATCTACTCTAAAATGGTGTGGTGCGTAGGAGTGGGGCACAGCAGAAGTGATGGTCTACGAAGGGATAGCAATGGTTCTATGTTGTCCCATTGGTTAGTTGAGAGGGGCACTGGTTGTTGGCACTGGCATAGCCCAGCTTGCTTTCAATAATGATGGCGGGGGTGAAATTGGTCTTCAGTGGGTCAGAAAATGGGTGATAACACGTTGGCATTTTCCATTAAATCGGGCGGGTGTAAAACAGGTGGCCAATGCATCATTGCCCACTCCGCACCACCTCTGGCGACTTTTGGGACTATATATGGGTAAAACAGACAGAAGCTTAACAGGCGGTTGAGCAACCCCTCGATTTCAAAATTCTCATCCTTGTTTTCAAATCCCTCCATGGCCTCACCCCTCCCTATCTCTGTAATCTCCTCCAGCCCCACAACTCCCCGAGATATCTGCACTCCTCTAATTCTGCCCTCTTGAGCATCCCTGATTTTAATCGCTCCACCATTGGCGGCCGTGCCTTCAGCTGCCTAGGCCCTAAGCTCTGGAATTCCCTCCCTAAACCTCTCCACCTCGCTACCTCTCTTTCCTCCTTTAAGACGCTCCTTAAAACCTACCTCTTTGACCAAGCTTTTGGTCACCTGCCCTAATTTCTCCTTATGTGGCTCGGTGTCAAATCTTTTGTCTTATAACACTCCTGTGCAGCGCCTTGGGACGTTTTACTACGTTAAAGGCGCTATATAAATACAAGCTGTTGTTGTTGTAGACGGCTTTGATATTCCGCAACAGCATCATAACCTTTGCTACTTACCAGAGTTCTTCACAGACCAATCTTACAACTTGCATTCAACTTGAAACTAAATCTCTAGCAGATCTTTCAGTTTGGAACCACAATGCCACAGTGCATTCTAAATTAACCTTGGGTCTTCCCCGTGAGGTTAAACATCTTGTAAATTGCTCTTAAGTCTCGTACAGTGCCATGTAATTTTGGCACAAAATTTTGATTGAGATCCTCACGTCTCAGTGCTTTCCCAGCCACCTCTCACCAGCTCGATCCTTTGTATTAAGGAGAACTCTACTTTTACAAGCACCATTGTCTTGCATGCAAGCAAATAAAATAGATAACATGGGAGATTCGGGTTTAAAGTATTGGAGATGCAAAAACGTTTTCAGAAAATATAACGAAGAAAATTGTTCATTATTTCTACACTTGGTAAAAACGGAATGGCAAAGGGTGATCTGACAAATACCACACAGGTTGATTTTTTAAAAAATAATTAGTTGTTCATGTCTCATATTCCCGACTACAGCAAAGACAAACAACGTGTTAAAAATCTGCTGTAATTTCTTTTGAATGGGGAAGTAAAGAATGAAACCTATTGAAGGATATGTTGTGTCGAATGTACTGCATTTGTGACAGTTTCGAAATAAATAAATCCTGCACTGCCTAACACAAAGGGACACTGTCAAGGGTATTATTTAAAACACAGCGACATACATGGTGTTCTGTTCTTGGTTTCGCAGAGTCATGCGTCAATGGCTGGCCACACTGTACAGTACTGATATCCCTACATTCCTCCAGGCTGAGGGGTGGAGACAGTTTAAAGGTTCCATATCAGTGACCTAACTGTTTTGCAGCGCTTTGCTGATTCATTGCTTATGGGTTTTATAAGCTCAAACTGACAACTGAAGCCTTGGCTTCATTTCCTGAGGCATTTCCCGACTCACTGAGGGATCAATTCACACATCCTTCCCTCTGAAGTACTGCAGGTGCTAATAGCCAGCCTGGCCACAATGGACAGCTGCCACTCCTATACACGGTTTAAAGGAACGTAGGATTTGAGGGAAAAGAATCACATTTCACTTATTTTGTGGGGGAGAGAAAGAAAGAAAGAAAGAAAGAGAGAACAAAAGAAAGAGAGAAAGAAAGAAAGAAAGAGAGAACGAGACAGAGAAAGAAAGAGAGAAAGAAAGAGAGAAAGAAAGAAAGAAAGAGAAAGAGAGAAAGAAAGAGAGAAAGAAAGAGCAAAAGAAAGAAAAAGAAAGAGAGAAAGAAAGAAAGAGAAAGAAAGAGAGAAAGAATGAAGTGCAGTCACTATTGTAATGTAGAAAACGTGGCAGTCAATTTGCGCACAGCAAGCTCCCACAAACAGCAACAAAAATTGCCTGATGCATCAAAATAGCCTAAAATGCTCTTACATTGCTGCATCGGTTTCAGGAGAGTGATACTATACAAGTCTCCTGAAGCCATTCTCCCCCATATTCCAGTTTGAACAGGAGATGCCCAATCTGGCAGCAGCTTATTGGATCTCTCCGGAACAATCCATCGATATCTCTAAGTGCAGCCAATAGTGCAAGAACAGCACATTTACCATGCTGAAACATATCAACAGCTAACAAATATCAACAGAAGACGCAGTAAAAGACTTGCATTTATATAGCACCTCCTCACATCTCCCTGATACACATCAATGAACTTCGTACACAGTGAATCACTTTTGAAGTGCAGTGACCGTTATTATGTAGAGAAAAACACACCAGCCATTTTGTACATAACAAGATTGCATAAATAAGAATAAGACCAGTAACCTGTTTTTTGTGGTGTTAAATTGAGGAAGGAATATTGGTCGGGACATAAGGAGAGCGGCCTTCTCATCTTCAAATAGTGCCAAGGGTCTTTTAGCGCCTCCCTGAAGGTGCCTAATCAAAAGGATGGCACCACCAGGAATGTAACACTCCCGCAGTACTGAACTGGATGTCAGTCTAGATTAGATGTGCATGTTGGGGAGGGGGTAATATATTAACATTAAAAGGATCAGGAATGGCTAAAAGAAAGGTTTTTTTCTTACTTACCTCTTACTTTCCCACATTACAACAGTGACTACACTCCAAAAGTACTTCATTGGCTGTAAAGCGCTTTGAGACGTCCGGTGGTCGTGAAAGGCGCTATAGAAATGCAAGTCTGTCTTTCCTTTCTCTCCTTCCCAGTCCTTTACTGAAGATAATGATTCATTTCCATGGGGACCGGCATTTGGCCAAGTGGACATTCTTTAGGTGTGAATTTAGTCAGTGAGTATCAACAGTCTATTCAATTATGAGAGGTATCACTGCTGACCTTTCCCCACTCCTCTTAGAGGGAGTCCACAGACCTGCCTTTCAGTGGGGTTGACTAGAATGCACTGAGGATTGATAATCCCAGCTGATTATTCCCCATCCTCATTCTGAGGCATTCAAGGCAATTGCAGCACTCTTACCACTACCCCAGCTAATTCAGCACAAACTGGAGATCGAAGTTGAGATCTTCCTGGTCTATGATATTTTAATCTTGTGAAGAGTCATTGGAGAAAGGCCCCTTGAGGCTTTAGGCTTTAACAAGATGCGTACTCAGCATGACCCCATTCACTATCTCTGCAAGTGATCATTAACACAATGGAAACATTCATTGTTGCTGCAAAATCTGTGCAAGGCCTTGTGTCATCTATTTTCTTTTTTTCTCCCCTTGCCAATTCTCTTCCCTCCTCTCCCCCTCCCTTCCTGAAGGTGCTGACTCCTTGCTGAAGTATAAGGCTCCACAGGTACTTTTCATCCTTCACTCCCTCACCCAAGTGACCACTGTCAGTTATTCGACCATGGAAGCCGAGTGCAATGCTGTCCTCACGCAACATCCACATGTGGGCACCTCCAGCAGGCATTGCTAGATAGTGACCAGCATCAAGAGTGCTGAGGCCAATGCTAGTTTGCTTCCGGTCACCCTAGCTAAGATCAGCTATTTTTTTAATTCATTCACGGGATGTGGGTGACGCTGACAAGGCCAGCATTTATTGCCCATCCCTATAATTGCCCTCGAGAAGGTGGTGGTGAGCCACCTTCTTGAACCGCTGCAGTCCGTGTAGTGAAGGTCCTCCCACAGTGCTGTTAGGGAGGGAGTTCCAGGATTTTGACCCAGCGACGATGAAGGAACAGCGACATATTTCCAAGTAAGGATGATGTGTGACTTGGAGGGGAACTTGGAGGTGGTGGTGTTCCCATGCGCCTGCTGCCCTTGTCCTTCTAGGTGGAAGAGGTCGCGGGTTTGCTGCCGAAGAAGCCTTGGCGAGTTGCTGCAGTGCATCTTGTAGCTGGTAACTCAGCACAGACTAGGGATTGAACCTGAGACTTATCTGCCTTTTAAATCTTGCGAGGAACCAGTGGGCAAAGGCCTCTTGAGACTTTGCAGGCTTTAACAGGAGGCATACTCAGCATGCCTCCATTCACTCGCTCTGAAAATCATCTCTAATACAAGAGAATGAATCATTGTTGTTGCAAAAATCTATGAAAGGCCTCTTGTCTCATCCATTTTCGTATGCCGAAGTAAGAAACAGACCATAGTATAATGAAGCCATTGCTGAGCGTCAGTGTCATCATGTTGGCTGCTATGACCCCCTCCGCCCCCCTCCCCCCACCCCCAGTGATCCACTCATAGTATAAGTAATATATTTTGGAAATGCCCCAAGTGTTTTCAGGGTGTCGCAGACATCAAGTCTGATGGAAGGACAACACGAGGCATTCAAAAGCATCATATTTTGAGCCTGTCAAAACACATTTGGTGAATATATATTTCTTGCTCATAATGAAAGATTTATTCTGTGCACCCCCCCCCCCCCACCACCCCCCCCCCCCCTCTTTCATTTATGAGCCTGTTGAAGTGATGTCTGGACAGGACATACATGCAGAAGTGAATTCGAGCGGCTTTGTCATTCGAAGGATGCTGGACTGGGGCTCCAAAGACCACACGTGCAGAATAAAAAACTTTACACAAAACCCTTCCACATGTGCTTGGGCTCCAACTGTCTTGGCGAGCATTATGATGTAAATCTCTCCAAGGTTTATTTGTAAAGAGATAATGCGGACGAGAGTAAGCCTTGTTTTCACAGATATTGTCCCTCGAGTTCCAGCTGCTTAACTCAACTAAGAAAAGTGTGCCCTATAAAAACTTCATTATGATAATGTTGCTATGATAATAATTGAAAGCTTTTTTTTTTGCCACAGTTAGCCGCTACCCAATTTTCATACCTTTTAGCTTTGTCTTCTCAGAAGTTTACGGGGTGTATCAGCACATTCCGTCTGATACACTTCAGACCAGTTTGTCAAAACACCAAAAAAAAAATTTTTATCTATTGGAGAAGCAGTGATGCTTATCGTGTTCTAATGTTGTTTAATGAGCAAAGTAAATATATCCCATCAGAGTATTTCTGGAATAGATGCACACAGCTCATTATTCGATGGGGGTTTATTGGTCATTTCACTGTCCACTGGATCATTAGCTGGAATATATGAAAGTCAAAAAAGGCAATTGCCAAGCGTGGAAAGATGTTTAAAGGGGCATCAGCTCCAGTGAAAAGTGCTGGGCAAAGGTTTTTCCTGAAGGATGCAATGATAAAAACCACTTTAACCCTCATCGCCACTGTGACGTTACCATGAGCGCATATGTCGCTCAGCTCATCTGGCTCTACTCCTCCCCAAATAACAGGGGGTTATAAATTTGCTCCTTCTGTCATTCAGGTTGTCTGCGAGTAGTGTCAGCCGTGGCTCAGTGGGCAGCACTCTCTCGCCTCTGAGTCAGAAGGTTGTGGGTTCAAGTCCCACTCCAGAGACTTGAACACAAAAATCTAGGCTGACTCTCCAGTGCAGTACTGAGGGAGCGCTGCACTGTCGGAGGTGCCGTCTTTTGGATGAGACGTTAAACCGAGGCCCCGTCTGCTCTCTCAGGTGGACGTAAAAGATCCCATGACAATATTTTGAAGAAGAGATGGGGAGTTATCCCCGGTGTCCTGGCCAAGGGGTACTGCACAATCTTTACAATATGCACACTTATGTTGCTTCTGTAGTTCAGAGTGTGGAACTGCGATTCTGTCGTTGGGTTAAGTGAGACAGTTTTAGGAATGTAAACAGGAGGAGCCAGTAGTTGGATGAAAAGAAAAACTTGCATTTATATAGCGCCTTTCATGACCACTGGACGTCCCAAAGCGCTTTACAGCCAATGAAGTACTCTTTGAAGTGGAGTCACTGTTGTAATGTAGGAAACGCAGCAGCCAATTTGTGCACAGCAAGCTCCCACAAACAGCAATGTGATAATGACCAGATAATCTGTTTTAGTGATGTTTATTGAGGGATAAATATTGGCCCCAGGACACCGGGGATAACTCCCCTGCTCTTCTTTGAAATAGTGCCATAGGATCTTTTACGTCCACCTGAGAGAGCAGATGGGGCCTCAGTTTAACGTCTCATCCAAAAGACGGCACCTCCGACAGTGCAGCACTCCCTCAGCACTGCACTGGAATGTCAGCCTAGATTTGGAGCTCAAGTCTCTGGAGTGGGTCTTGAACAGGACAGTTAATCACATTGCTCTGGGTCTGGAGTCACATACAGGCCAGACGGGGTAAGGACAGCAGATTCCCTTCCCGTTAGTGAACCAGATGGGTTTTTACGACAATCCGGTAGTTTCACGGTCACCATTACAGATACCAGCTTTTTTATTCCAGATTTATTTAATTAACTGAATTCAAATTCGCAAACTAGCAGGTGTTAGGATTTCACACTAAAAGCGGGCGAGTTTTCATTTCTCACAGTGGAATACTTTTCAATACTCCTCAAGATGGGCTTTATTAACATTATTAAAATTATTCGTTTCTGAACTTAATTTATCTCTCACCAATTTCCAGCTGTTCCCTCCTCTTCTGAAGGCAGTGATTTTTTTTCTGGGTTATAGTACTATGGGCATTGCTCATTCTCCAAAAGCTCACCCAAGCAACAGTTATTCACGTGTGAACCTTGACACCGAGGGGACAATTTTAACAAAACCTGACCATGGGGAAACTGACAAGATCGGGTGAAGTCAGTGGAGAGTAATATTGGGCGCGGTGTAAAATCGGCATTCCATCCGATCCCGTGGGATTCCCACCCGGAGGTTTAGGTTGAAATTGCCCCCCCCTGAGTGTTGACAATCATAGAAGACGTCACAATCAAGGCCAATCATGCTCGTGCCCAAGGTCTGCGCACACGTGCACACAAGACAACTCTCTTCGTACCCAACTACCATCCCAGTTGAGATCAGCTCCTCATAAATTCATAAGAACATAAGAATTAGGAGCAGGAGTAGGCCATACGGCCCCTCGAGCCTGCTCTGCCATTCAATAAGATCATGGCTGATCTTCGACCTCAACTCCATTTCCCGCCCAATCCCCATATCCCTTGATTCCCCTAGAGTCCAAAAATCTATTGATCTCAGCCTTGAATATACTCAACGACTGAGCATCCACAGCCCTCTGGGGTAGAGAATTCCAAAGATTCACAACCCTCTGAGTGAAGAAATTCCTCCTCATCTCAGTCTTAAATTGCCGACCCCTTATCCCCCTAGTTCTAGACTCTCCATGCAAGGGGAAGCAGCCTCTCAGCATTTACCCTGTCAATCCCCCTCAGAGTCTTATATGTTTCAATCAGATCACCTCTCATTCTTCTAAACTCCAGAGAGTATAGGCCCAATCTACTCAATCTCTCATCATAGGACAGCCCTCTCATCCCAGGGATCAATCTGGTGAACCTTTGTTGCACTGCCTCCAAGGCAAGTATATCCTTCCTTAGATAAGGAGACCAAAACTATGCACAGTACTCCAGGTGTGGTCTCACCAAAGCCCTGTCATCACAGACCAAGGATCCAATCTGCACCTTCCTGATCTGTGTGCATCATCTACTCACTGAATCAAATCACTGAGCTATCGAACAAACCATTTGCTGAATTTTAAATACCAATTACTTTATGCGGATAGTTAGCAGGGATTATTATTTTAAATTGCTTTTCTTTTCGAGATAGACTTAATCATTGAGCGCAAACTAAGTGTGCAGGTTTTTACATTGAAAGCCAATATTTGGGTCTGAGAAGTCAGTTCTTCGCTTTAACCCAGGCGAGATCATCCAGGAAACTGGATCTCTGCCAAATCTTATTGCATTTTCATGCTTGGTTCATTCTTCCAGTGGTAGATCTGGCTGGACCACGTAAAGCATTATCAGGTCCTGCTCTCGTCTGCCAAAATTGCTCACTATTCCAGAATCATTCTGGAATGCAAAGATAAAACCCAGCTTCTAATCTCCACTGCTAACCGTCTTCTTAAACCCGTCTAACCTCCAGTTTTGGCCTCCTCCATCCTCACCTCCGACAACAAGTTTGAGGAGCTCACGGACTTCTTTGTCTCTAAGATTGAGACCATCCGTTCAGCTGCCTCTGCCACTTCCCTTCCTTCCTCTAGCCCACCAGGCCAAACTTCCTCTAAAGTTCCCTCCTGCCTAAGCCCTGATTTCACATCTTTCTCCAGTTTCTCTCCGATCTCCCCTCATGACCTCTCTGCAATCATCTTGTCCATGAGACCCACTTACTGTTCCCTCAACCCTATTCCCACAAAACTGCTGACCACCCAACTTCCTTTTCTGGCTCCCATGTTAGCTGACATTGTTAACGGTTCTCTCCTCAGGTACTGTCCCCCTCTCCCTCATGCCTGCCATCATCACCCCTCTCCTCAAAAACCCAACCCTTGACCCCTCCGCCCCATCTCCAACCTCCCTTTCCTCTCCAAAGTCCTTGAATGTGTTGTCGCCTCCCAAATCCGTGCCCATCTTTCCCGCAATTCCATGTTTGAATCCCTCCAATCAGGTTTCCGCCCTTGCCACAGTACCGAAACGGCTCTCATCAAAGTCACAAATGACATCCTTTGCGACTGTGACAAAGGTAAACTATCCCTCCTCATCCTTCTTGACTTGTCTGCAGCCTTTGACACGACTGACCACTTCATCCTTCTCCAACGCCACTCCACTGTCGTCCAGCTGGGTGGGACTGCACTCGCCTGGTTCCATTCTTATCTATCTAATCGTAACCAGAGAATCACCTGCAACGGCTTCTCTTCCCGCTCCCACATCGTTACCTCTGGTGTCCCCCAAGGATCTATCCTTGGCCCCCGTCCTATTTCTCATCTACATGTTGCCCCTTGGCAACATCATCTGAAAACACAGCGTCAGTTTCCACATGTACACTGATGACACCCAGCTCTACCTCACTACCACTTCTCCTGACCCCTGCACGGTCTCTAAATTGTCAGACTGCTTGTCCGACATCCAATTCTGGATGAGCAGAAATTTTCTCCAATTAAATATTGGGAAGACCGAAGCCATTGTTTTTGGTCCCCGCCACAAACTCCGTTCCCTAGCCATTGACTCCATCCCTCTCCTTAACATCTGTCTGAGGCTGAACCACACTGTTGGCAACCTTGGTGTCATATTTGACCCTGAAATGAGCTTCTGACCACATATCCACAGCATAACAAAGACCGCCTACTTCCACCTCCGGAACATTGCCCGTCTCTGCCCCTGCCTCAGCTCATCCACTGCTGAAACCCTCATCCATGCCTTTGTTACCTCTAGACTTGACTATTCCAACGCACTCCTGGCTGGCCTCCCTCATTCTACCCTACGTAAACTTGAGGTCATTCAAATCTCTGCTGCCCCGTGTCCTAACTCGCACCAAGTCCCATTCACCCATCACCCCTGTGCTCACTGACCTACATTGGCTCCCGGTTAAGCAACGCCTCAATTTCAAAATTCTCATCCTTGTTTTCAAATCCCGCCATGGCCTCGCCCCTCCCTATCTCTGTAATCTCCTCAGCCCCACAACACCCCCGAGATATCTGCGCTCCTCTAAGTCTGCCCTCTTGAGCATCCCTGATTATAATCGCTCAATCACTGGTGGCCGTACCTTCTGCTGCCGAGGCCCTAAGCTGTGGAATTCCCTGCCAAAACCTCTCCGCCTCGCTACCTCTCTCTCCTCCTTTAAGACGCTCCTTAAAACCTTCCTCTTTGACCAAGCTTTTGGTCACCTGCCCTAATTTCTCCTTATGTGGTTCGGTGTCAAATTTTTTGTCTTATAACACTCCTGTGCAGCGCCTTGGGACGTTTTACTACGTTAAAGGCGCTATATAAATACAAGTTGTTGTTGTTGTTGTGGTAGGGGGACTTTTTCACATTCTTACATCCTAATAAAGCATTTGCCGTCTGTTTCATGTGCTTTGAGTACAACACAATCGAGGGAGATCAGAAGAAATATCCATTTCGAGGGATGATTTTCCTGTGTGCGCTCAGTGTAGTGAAATTGTAAGCGTGCCTTATGAAAGGGTTTACAATGTCATTACACTAATGGCAGTGTCCTGCTCTTGGTGCGGGTATCATACTGGTGCCGTATCTGAGTAGATCATGCGGCATTACTTTGCTTCCTCTCATCATTCTTTCATAAGGAAACACAGAGCTCTCCGCCTGCATTAAGCACAGGCACAGAGCTCGATCACTAGCCTCCAACTATATTAGAAGTAGCATTTTTCTATCATTTTATAAAGAACTTAAGCTTTCTATTGAACTGTATTTAACATTAATTTTGTCTTGTACCAGTACCAGTTACGTTTAGCAATTTTAAATTGTAGTTACACTACGCATCAGATTACCCAAAACAAAAACCTTCACCACCAATGGAAAACAAACGGCGTAACCGTTCCTTTAAAATAAGGCTTCCTTTCAATCCCCGGCCTCTGCTAAGTTTGCTAGTCTCAGTCGAGGTGACAGTACATCACTTCGACAGCACCTCCCAAACCCACGACCTCTGGCACCTAGAAGGAGAAGGGCAGCAGGCGCATGGGAACACCATGTTCCCCTCCAAGTCACACACCATCCTGCCTTGGACATATGTCGCCGTTCCTTCATCGTCGCTGGGGTCAAAATCCTGGAACTAACAGCACCGCGGGAGCACCTTCACCACACGGACTGCAGCGGTTCAAGAAGGCGGCTCGCCACCACCTTCTCAAGGGCAACTAGGAATGGGCAATAAATGCCGACTTTGCCAGCGACGCCCATATCCCGAGAATGAATAATAAAAACAAATAATTGGCTTCAGCAATCCTGGGCTAGTGAAGGGGAAACCAGCCAGGGCCCCTGCATTTGCTGTCCAATGATTGTTGTTGGAAAGTGCACTGGTGGGGAGTTTGGGTGAAGATAGGATCCAACTCAGCCACCATTTCCTCCACCATTGATTGGCCTATCTCAGCTCAGAAATGCCACTTGATGAGGTATTGGAAGGTCGCTGGCACCTGTGTTACTGAATATCGGTGTCTTCAGGAAGGAAGAGAAAATAAACCCTGAGGTAATTTGAGTCTGGGTCACTAGCATAAAGGAAATCTAAGCCATGGTGCTCACACATGTTCAGGTGGCTGTAGAACTGGACCCCGGCATAAGTCAAGCACCTTCAAGAATGGAGGGGTGAAAGCTAAGAAAAGATACATGATAGCTTCCCCAAAGTGGCTTGAATCCGCATCCCACCATTCCAAGGTGCTGTGGGTTGGTGCTGCACCATACTGCCCCACCGGACCACCCCTGGCTTGGCCGGTTTTATTTTCTCTTCTTGCCTCCCCTCTTGTCCTGAAAACAGTGACTCCTTCCAAGCGTGCCAGCTGGCCTCAATCTACCTCACTAAAATGACCATTATTGGTGTCTGACCTTTGACACTAAGTGCCAGCTGATCTACAAGTGCATTTCCGGCAGGGCTCGTTGGACAACAATGCAGAGTGGGAATCTCTCTAACCCAGGAGTGATAATGCCAGTTATAGACCACCCCCCCACCCTACCCACATACCCTGCCTGCATCTCAACTCAGATCAACCAACTAAACACTAATCAAGGATTAAACTTGGACCTTCCAGGCCTGTCTGGTTCAGCTATTCACTGAATAAACTTGCTGAGCCATTTTTTGATGATACTTGCTTTGGCAATGTTCTATTTTCAATTAGTTCACAGTCACTCAGTTTAGTCGCCTACTTTCCTATCACGATCTGCTATACCTGGTTTCCTGTTGTTTGAGCCATTGGTCTCCAAGCATAGTACGATACACCTCCGAGATATCTGCGCTGCGCTAATTCCGGCCTCTTGAGCATCCCCGATTTTAATCGCTCCACCATTGGCGGCCGTGCCTTCAGCTACCGAGGCCCTAAGCTCTGGAATTCCCTCCCTAAACCTCTCCGCCTCTCTACCTCTCTTTCCTCTTTTAAGACGCTCCTTAAAACCTACCTCTTTGACTAAGCTTTTGGTCACCTGCCCTAATTTCTCCTTATGTGGCTCCTGTGAAGTGTCTTGGGGTGTTTTACTATTTTAAAGGCACTATATAAATGCAAGTTGTTGTACGATGCACAATGCTGCTTTTTTTTACTGGTCAGGCTCTGCCTTTCTACATTGTTTCCCCATTGGTCATTGAATTATAGAACGACTAATATTTGGGAGGGAATAAGGGGAGAAAATCAGAAGCAAAAAAGAAAAAAAAGTCTGATACTTCTTAATCAGTATATCATTTTGCTAAATTAGCTGTTCTCTGCTGGGACAGTGGGCAGTGAGTAGACCTCAGCCTTCTGGGTTGCTAGGGACAACAATGCTGGCCAAGATTCCCACTCCTGATTACTATCCAGCTGGAAGTATCCATGTGTGGTTAACAAATGCAGCAGCGTGTCAGCCATGGCTCTCGCCTCTGAGTCAGGAGGTCGTGGGTTCAAGTCCCACTCCAGAGACCTGAGCACAAAAATCCAGGCTGACACTCCCAGGGCCGTACTGAGGGAGCGCTGCACTGTCGGAGGTGCCATCTTTCGGGTGAGATGTTAAACCGAGACCCTGTCTGCTCTCTCAGGTGGATGTAAAAGATCCCACGGCCACTATTTCGAAGAAGAGTGGGTGAGTTCTCCCCGGTGTCCTGGCCCAATATTTATCCCTCAAGTAAGATAACAAAAACAGATTATCTGGTCATGATCACATTGCTGTTTGTGGGAGCTTGCTGCTCAAATTTCCTACATTACAACAGTGACTACACTTCAAAAATACTTAATTGCCTGTAAAGCACTTAGGGCATCTGAAAGGCGCTATATAAATGCAAGACTTTCTTTTAAGTGAGGAAAGGATTGGAGCTGGCTACGCAGCCCCCTTATGGGAGAATGGCCTGCCAACATTCACTGTGAAGACTCACGCGTGAGGAGCAGTGATTTCGGCAAGGTCACGCCCATATCCCAAGAAGGAGCAGAGAAAAACTGGACAAAATTGATGAGAAATAATTTCTTTCCTTATATTTAACATAACCCAAAAATATTCCCTACTCCTTGATTTGAGTGTGGCACGCAATGCTGATCAAGTGACTTACTAGAGTCGCAGGGACTGGTGGTGCACAGTCTCGCACTGGCGAGGGCTCTCTCAAGTGTACATTACCTGGCCTATTTCGTTCCATCAGCGGTGCTGATGACCCGCTTTTTTTCGTGGGTTTCCCAATCTGCCATGGAACTCCAACCTTTGCACAGCTACGCAGCTTCCAGAGCACCTGCCGGAGGACTGGCAGCAGACTTCACAAAACATACACGCAGGGAGATTGCCACGGTGTCGCTCCACCAGGACATGGACAACACCGAGCCACAATGTCAAAGTGCTCTCAAAAAACACTCCTCACGCTTTCAATTACTTTAACTCAGTGCTGTGCCTAAGGAGCTGCGTAACCTCTCTGAATGCCAGATATCAGGTTTTTAAACAGGTTTTGTTGCTCTTGGCTTTCAAAAGTGAGAAGTCGCACAACACCAGGTTATAGTCCAACAGTTTTATTTGAAATCACAAGCTTTCAGAGCTGCTGCCCCTTCGTCAGGTGAAGTGAAGGAATACGAATCGGCAAAGCATATATAGACAGAGAACAATGCATGTGTAGCGTACAATGTCAGACGACTACATTTAATCCTTCTGACTGCCTTTCGTCACACCTCGGCAGAGAAACAATCAGGTCAGCCAGGAAGGCACCACATCAAAGACATAGCAAGATACAATTGAGACAATGAGGTGGAGTCACAGGGGGTCTAATGTGTCAAATGCTGCAGTCTGTATGGAAAACCATAAACTTTAAAATGTTTACTTTTTCTTTTACTGGAAATCACATCTGTGAACAAGCCAACGACGACTCGAGTCTGGATGACTCTACGTCATGTAGCGTGACATGAACCCAAGATCCCGGTTGAGGCCGTCCTCATGAGTGCAGAACTTGGCTATCAGTTTCTGCTCTGTCTCGAAGGCCACCTTGGAGAACGCTTACCCGCAGATCTGAGGCTGAATGTCCTTGACTGCTGAAGTGTTCCCCGACTGGGAGGTAACAATCCTGCCTGGCGATTGTTGCGCGGTGTCCGTTCATACGTTGTTTTCATGCTTCAGTTTATTTTAAGTAAAATGGGAAACTACATTGTGTTGCGTTCTGGAGAACAAAATGTACTGTATTGGCTATGTTTGCAGGGCAGTTTTCTGTGCACTCAACAGTTTATGGATTTTCCATAAAATTTCAGAGACAAATTGAGCAGAATTTATATTTTTCATTTTTATTCTTCCTCTTTATTCTGTCAATTGTCTTCCCTCTCCTCCACTTCTGAAGGTATCAACTCCTCACTAGCATTTGGTTTCTCAGGAATAAAAACAGACAATGCTGGGAACACTCAGCAGGTCAGGCAGCATCTGTGGAGAGAGAAACAGAGTTAACGTTTCAGGTCGACAACCCATCATCAGAACTGAAACGACCTGAAACATTAACCCTGTTTTTTCTCTCCACGGATGCTGCCTGACCTGCTGAGTATTTCCAGCATTCTTTGTTTTTATTTCGGATTTCCAGCATCCGCAGTATTTTGCTTTTGGTTTCTCAGGCAATCACGGGGGCAATCTTCAGATGTCTGCCTAGAAAGTGAGTATCAGGAGGCTGTTCGCTATGAGGGGCACCACCACCAAGGCCCATCCTGTCCCTACCAGATGTCAACATATGTACCTCCGGTAAGAATCACTGACGAGCCATCAGGAGTGAGAACCCTCGTTGATTTTACACAGGGATGCTAAGGCCAGTTGTCCCACTTGAACCCGCCACCTTGGCTCAGATGGACTATCTTGCCAAGGACCACTGATCAAACCTAAGACCTGCCTGGTCTGAATGATTCAACTGCCCAACGACTTAGCCAGCAAGAGCAACCATCAGAGCCAAACCCATCTCTTAACATAGACTTCTTAAATGTACAACAGTTTTACTCTACTTGCGATGAGAATATTCTACAAGTGTTGTTACTGAAAAAGATAGAAAGACTTGCATATATATAGCGCCTTTCACAATGTCCCAACGTGCTTAACAGCCGATGAAGTGTAGTCACTGTTGTACTGTGGGAAACGCGGCAGCCAATGTGTGCACAGTAAGGTCCCACAAACAGCAATGTGATAATGGCCAGATAATCTGTTTTAGTGATGTTGATTGAGGGATAAATATTGGCCCCAGGACACCAGGGAGAACTCCCCTGCTTGTCTTTGGAATAGTGCCATGGGATCTTTTATGTCCACCTGAGAGGGCAGACGGGGCCTCAGTTTAACGTCTCATCCGAAAGACGGCACCTCCGACAGTTCAGCGCTCCCTCAGCACTGCGCTGGAGTGTCAGCCTAGGTTTTTTTGTGCTCAAGTCTCTGGGGTGGGACTGTGAACCCACAACCTTCTGTCTCAGAGGCAGGAGTGCTACCCACTGAGCCATGGCTGACACAGTAGCTGTAGCACTAAGAGGTATATTAACACTTTAAAAACTATCTTTATGCACCGCAGCAAAGAATTACAAAGTCACACAGAGTTGAAGGCAGGAGAGAATGGTTGAGTTCATTCAGTAAGCTTGTGGGGCGATGTCAAGATTCAGATGGGAAACACTGCCAAACAGAAACAGAGTAGATTGTGCTGTGTGTCTCTTTGTTTTACTCATATAGGAAACTCATTTAAGCACTCCTGACCAGTAAGAAACGCATTACTATCTGGTGCGTAGACACAGGCCTCAAATAGCAGGACCTGTGTCTGAATCAACAGTTTCAACAAAAGAAACACACAGCCTCCATGGTAGCGGGCATGCGGTTTGTTGCCTAGTTACTTATAGACTCTGTCCCAGTGTGTGCAGGATCAAACCCTAGGACATTGCTTTGTTTTTCTCCGCGGGTTGGTTGTCACGTTGGCAGGCTGATTGAGCTGAACAGTTCAGCGGGGAGCTGGGAAAATAAAGTCTACAACATTTTTTTTTTAAATTGTCACTGAATTATAAGTTTAGCACGTCAAATTGGAAGGAGTCACCTGAGGTTTTTGACCCTTAATTCCACCACATTCTATTGCCATGCTTGGCTCAAAGCTTGTCATTCAATCATCATGTGGGGGTGATGAGATTATATTCTCCGTCCTGACCAACTGCATCCAAGCGATCTCCTACAATTGTAAAACAGAACATTTACATCTCAAAAGTATCACAGCTTTTGCAATATCTGCGTATCTCGGAAAGGCAAGGATTTCATTGTGATTAAAGCCGTTGTGATGGAAAACAGTAAACTCTTTCTCATACATATAGCTGGGTTGGATTGTAGATCGGTTCTCAGTGGTGATCCTCTGATATGCTGAGTACCTCATTCGCTATTTTTAACTTGTAATTCCGATTCCAAAACTAGCGGCCAGCAACACAAAGACAATGGGGTACGCACAATCGATTCAAAAATCACAACTGCGGCTGTTAGTTTCTGGCTGCCGACCGTCCCTAATGTCTGGGAAGGATCCATTTGGCCAGCGAAGCAAAAGCCATCGCAGACAGACAAATGGCAGCCTGTGGTGATGTGTACCACCAGACGTGGCTCTTAACATTTGAAAACTTGAAAGCAATGCTCGCATTTACATAGCGCCTCGGTACATCCTCCAGAAACAGCTCAAAATGCTTCACAATTAATTACATTTGAAGGGCATTGGCTCCCATTCCAGCAACACCTCGCCCCTCCCTTCCTCTGTAACCTCCTCCAGCCCTACAACCCTCTGCGATCGCTGCGCTCCTCCAATTCTGGCATCTTGCACATCCCCGATTTTAATCGCTCCACCATTGGCGGCCGTGCCTTCAGCTGCCAAGGCCCTAAGCTCTGGAATTCCCTCCCTAAACCTCTCCGCCTCGCTCTCCTCTTTTAAGACGCTCCTTAAAACCTACCTCTTTGACCAAGCTTTTGGTCACCTGCCCTAATATCTCCTTATGTGGCTCGGTGTCAAATTTTGTTTGAAGTCGCACAACACCAGGTTATAGTCCAACAGCTTTATTTGAAATCACAAGCTTTCGGAGCGCTGCTCCTTCGTCAGGTGAAGTCAAACTTTGTTTGATAACCTCTCCTGTGAAGCGCCTTGGGACGTTTTACTATGTTTAAGGTGCTGTATAAATACAAGTTGTTGTTGAGAAGTATTTAAACGGCAAACCAAGTGCCCACAAACAGCAATTAAATGAAAGATGGTTGAGTGAGGAAGGTTGGCCACAACACTTGGAGACCTCTCTGCTCTGGTTTAAAATGTTTTATGAGATATTTAATATTCATGTGATCCTGGCAAAAGGTCCCAGGTTTAATATCTCACCTGAAGAATAGCACCTCTGACAATGCAGCACTTCCTCTGTACTTCAAAAAGAAAGACTTGCATTTCTACAGCGCCTTTCATGACCTCAGGAGGTCCCAAAGCGCTTTACAGCCAATGAAGTTGTCACTGTTGTAATGTAGAAAAGGCGGCAGCCAATATGCGGACATCAGGATCCTACAAATAGCAACGTGATACTGACCGGATAATCTGGTTTTGTTTTTAGTGATGTTGGTTGAGGGATACATGTTGGCCCCAGGACACCGGGAGAACTCCCCTGCTCTTCTTCGAATGCAGTTCACTGCAGGATCAGCCAAGATTATATGCTCCAGTTCTGGTGTGGGGCTGAACAACTTTCCGACGATATCAGTGCAGCCAAGCTGACATTTTCTGAGCAGATGTACTGTGCCTCCAATAGTACAAGGGAAAAACATCTCTCGAGCTGGCACTCTGTCACCAGAGGCAATAAGGCCATCTCATTTACATTATAGGCTTGCAGTCAAAGCTGCGGCCTCAACTCAGTGTGGCTTTGTAATTCCTAGCTGTGGTGCATAAAGCTTTTTTTTAAAGTGTTAATTTACCTCTTAGTGATGTAGCTACTGTGTCAGCTGTGGCTCAGTGGGCAGCACCCTCAGAAGGTTGTGGGTTCAAGTCCCACTCCAGAGACTCGAGCACAAAAATCTAGGCTGACTCTCCAGTGCAGTGCTGAGGGAGTGCCGCACTGTCGCAGGTGCCGTCTTTCGGATGAAACGTTAAACCGAGGCCCCGTCTGCTCTCTCAGGTGGACATAAACGATCCCGTGGCACTATTTCGAAGAAGAGCAGGGGAGTTATCCCCGGTGTCCTGGCCAATATTTATCCCTCAATCAACATCACTGAAACAGATTATCTGGTCATTATCACATTGCTGTTTGTGGGAGCTTGCTGTGCGCAAATTGGCTGCCACGTTTTCTACATTACAACAATAACTCCACTTCAAAAAGTACTTAATTGGCTGTAAAGCGCATTGGGACGTCCGGTGGTCGTGAAAGGCGCTATAGAAATGCAAGTCTTTCTTTTTCTTTAACTGACTGCTGTGTTTGGCTTCATAACAACTGCATCATTCATTAGCTATGAAGCACTTTGAGATGCCCTGAGGTTGCAATAAGGCTATTTAAATACAAGGGCCTAAAATTTGGTAGTGTCCCTTTTTTGGCGTCCTTACCCGCAGAGTGCTAACAGCCCGCGATCAAATGGGGAGGTCCGAGGAGCGCCGGATTCGGGGCCTCACACCTCATTGTCATGTAACTGGCTCAGCGGTGGGAGCCCGCACAGGTCCGTGTGTCAATTTTCAGGTAAGTGATCGGGGAAGAAGATCGCAGGGGTCTGGAGGAGGGACAGCTGGGCATCGGAGAGCAATCGGAGCGCTGTCGGGGGGCCGGGGAAGAAGCACGCAGCGGTCTGGTGTATTATTTGGGGTTGGGAGTGGGGGGAGAGAGGGGGCCGGCTAGGAGGTCGGAGTCGGGAATGAGGTCTGAGATCTCGGGACCAGGAGTGGCTTTGATTATGGTAAGTGACATGAATCTTGTCATTCATGTGGAAATGACTTATGAAATAATACTGGGCGGCCTGCTGGTGGCGCTGTCCAGGGAGAGTATAAATACTCGGGCATGGGCCCAGCTTGCTCAGGACATTCTTTAACAGGAACTAGTGAAGGACACAACTAGAATCCATGTTGAAAAACAGTTGATTAAAGCTTTGTTTAACACTTAGACCAAGTGCCTAGTAGTTTTCTTATGTCAGTAAGTACTTACCTTTGTTTAAAATTCCGTGCTGTTTTAGCGTTGGTTTTCCAGGAGGCGATCAGCACTGGTGCTGGCTGCCTCAGACGTGGGTAACGAACGCCTCTTGTTTGGCCTTTGCCAAGATGGCATCTGGTGCGACCTGCACCAGATTGTGGGCGTGTGGCACAGACGCCAGTTTGGACACAAAACGGCACCCGTTGCGCCGAAAAAACCAGGCGTTACGGAGCCGAATCTCTAGCCCCGGTTCTTCCTTCTATGGGGTAGATTTTACACATCAGTGCTTCTGACAGAAAATCGCACACTGACCGCCGCACCAAAATTCTCAATATACTCCTGTTGCACCAAACACTGAGCAGGAGCACTGATATGTAAAGTCTATCCATATACCAATTAAAAATAAAATTGCTGATCTCTGTCTTTTAATTATAAAATGCAGCTTTAGGTTCCATCAATGATGTGTAGCATGAAAGATAGCAGAAAGTGGTTAGAAGGCTGTTATCTAATCGATAGATTCTAATATCTTGAACCAAAAGAGTGGATTATAGCCAAAAAATTTCCAAATACGTGCCAGTGGCTTGACGGGAGACCAGATCAGAGAATTGGTTGCAGAGGTTGGCCCATCTGATCGGTGGCACTCCTGAGTTTTCATCCAAAATGTTCCCAGTTTTGATCTCTGATCTCTGCTGAGATAGGATCTGGAATGCACTGCCTGAAAGGGTGGTGGAGGCAGACTCAATTGTAGCTTTCAAAAGGGATTTGGATAAGTACCTGAAGGAAAAAAAATTGCAGAGATAAGGGGAAAAGGCGGGAGGGGAGTGGGACTAGCTGAAGTGCTCTTGCAGAGAGCCGGCACGGGCTCGACGGGCCGAATGGTCTCCTTCTGTGCTGTAACCATTCTATGATTCTATGAGTTCGCAGGGTGAAGTTGTGAATGCTGTAATTTGCCTTCATATTCCAAGCTTTGAAGTGGGGTGCGGGGTGGGGGGGGGGGCGGGGTGAGGGGGTGGGGGAGGGGGGGAAATCAGATCTGGATCTCTGTCCCAGTTAGAAGGTGTCGAGAGCGGTCACCATGGTAGCTCACAATTGGGCTCAGTTGTGATGTCAAACAGCCTTCCAACAATCAATTCTTAGACTCACACGTGGTCATTGAGATGAGGATTGCTAGTGTCCGTGAAACTGTCTCGCAGCAACAATCAGTGTGGTCTAAAGTCAACATCATAGCACCTGTTTTACGCATGTTTTTTTCTGGAGTCGGAAGGAGCAGGAGTGCTCCTCCTGGCACCACAAAACTGTGGGCCGCTATTTGCCCACCCACACCATTCTCCCAAACGATCACCGCCCCGCCCCCCCCCCCCCACCCCCCAATCGGTCTTATCTGTGGGCCTCGGCAACGGCTAATATTGGTTAGGCCCAGATAGGCGCGTTGCATCGGGGTTCCTAATTTTTTTTAAATTTGTTCATGGGATGTGGGCGTCGCTGGCAAGACCAGCATTTATTGCCCATCCCTAACTGCCCTTGATAAGGTGATGGTGAGCTGCCTTCTTGAACCGCTGCAGTCCGTGTGGCGAAGGTGCTCCCACAGTGCGGTCAGGGAGGGAGTTCCAGGGTTTTGACCCAGCGACGATGAAGGAACGGCCGATATATTTCCAAGTCAGGATGGTGCGTGACTTGGAGAGGTACTTGGAGGTGGTGGTGTTCCCATGCACCTGCTGCCCTTGTCCTTCTGGGTGGTAGAGGTCGCGGGTTTGGGAGGTGCTGCCGAAGAAGCCTTGGCGAGTTGCTGCAGTGCACACTGCAGTCACAGTGCCCCGGCATGCCTGAATTGTTATGACGAGGTCCGAGGACGAATTTACTTTGTTCCTCGGACCTCTCCATCCTGGCTGCCGTGGTAACCGTGCCCAGTTTGGGGCTCTAACAAAGGTAGGCCCCAGTAACTTCAGTAGAAGAGAAAAACAAGGGAAACATGAAGGAAAGTGTTTGTGATGTTATTAACATAATAGAGAAACACCCTGCAATTAATTGAAGAGAAATTGTATGTCCAATATATATCTTCAGGTAGCTGCATAATAAGTTGTCGATTATAATATTAATCAATAACAATGGCTTCATTATAATGTAACATTTTACTGCAATTCCTTGAAGTGTACTGGAAATGAACAACTGATTGATTGCATTATAAATATAACCACAGTGCAGTATACCTTCATATTACAATATAAACTGCTATATTGTTATTCAGTGGCTCGAATGGTATTACATTACACATTGATTGCTTTGTAATGACTTTGTTATTTATAAAATTTAAAGCACTTTAGTACTTAAAATAAAGCATGCCCTGTTTTAACAGTACTGTTGGGAATCTTTTATATGTGCAGAGCTCCCTCAAAGACTGATTTGGCAAAGTCAGGATGTAACGGAACTAAACACATTTCCATTTCCCAGTTTCGATTCCCACTCTGTGCTGTGCTGGTAAACGTCAGCCAAAGTCACACAGGCGGCTACAATTGGTCTCAAGTAGCCGGGGTAAGGAAGGGAAAATCAGCCAATGTTGCCTCTCGTGATCATTATCGGTGACCTTTTAGGAACATAGGAACAGGAGGAAGCCATTCAGGCCCTCGAGCCTGTTCCGCCATTCAATGAGATCATGGCTGATCTGTGACCTAACTCCATATGCTATAATGCATAATATAATAAGGAATAGTCAGCATGGATTTCAAAAGGGAAAGTCTTGCTTGACCAACCTCATTGAATTTTTTGAAGAGGTAACAGAGAGAATAGATAATGGTAATGCAGTAGATGTAATTTATCTAGATTCTCAAAAGGCCTTCGATAAGGTACCCCATAATGGACTGGTGAACAAGGTCAGAGAACGCGGAGTCAGGGGACAAGTAGCAGAATGGATAGCCAGCTGGCTTCAAGACAGAAAGTAGAGAGTAGGGGTAAAGGGTAGCTATTCACAGTGGCAGAAGGTGGGTAGTGGTGTTCCACAAGAATCAGTGCTGGGACCACTGTTGTTCACAATTTATATTAACGATTTAGACTTTGGAATCAAAAACACAATTTCTAAATTTGCGGATGACACCAAATTGGGGGGGATAGTCAATACTGAGGAGGACTGCAACAAATTACAGGAGGACATAAGGTGGTTAAAAAGGCATATGGGATACTTGTCTTCATTAGCCGAGGCATAGAATATAAGAGCAGGGAGGTTATGATGGAGCTGTACAAAATGCTAGTTAGGCCACAGCTGGAAAACTGTGTGCAGTTCTGGTCGCCACACTATAGGAAGGATGTGATTGCATTGGAGAGGGTGCAGAGGAGATTCACCAGGATGTTACCTGGGCTGGAGCACTTCAGCTATGAAGAGAGACTGGACAGGCTGGGGTTGTTTTCCTTAGAGCAGAGAAGGCTGAGGGGGGACCTGATCAAGGTGTACAAAATTATGAGGGGCATAGATAGGGTAGATAGAAAGGAACTTTTCCCCTTAGTAGAGGGGTCAATAACCAGGGGGCATAGTTTCAAGGTAAGGGGCAGGAGGTTTAGAGGGGATTTGAGGAAAAACTTTTTCACCCAGAGGGTGGTTGGAATCTGGAACTCACTGCCTGAAAGGGTGGTAGAGGCAGGAACCCTCACAACATTCAAGAAGCATTTAGATGAGCACTTGAAACGCCATAGCATACAAGGCTATGGACCAAGTGCTGGAAAATGGGATTAGAATAGACAGGGCTTGATGGCCGGCACGGAACGATGGGCTGAAGGGCCTCTTTCCGTGCTGTCTAACTCTATGACTTTATGACATTAATAAACTTGCATATAATTGGAAAATGAAGTTCAACACAGATAAATGTGAGCTATTACATTTTGGTAGGAAGAATAAGGAGGCCACTTATTACTTGGAGGGAAGAGTAGAGTTGAGGCAGAAGAGCAGCCGAATGGCCTACTCCTGCTCCTATTTCTTATGTTCTTATCCCTCCCAGAAGTTTGCATGTGTAGGCATCGGGTGAATTAAGATTGGGGACACTGTGTTTCCCTGCCTCCAGCACTCTCCTTGGCAGTCAAGTATCCTGATGACACTCACTCTCACGGCTCATGTATGAACAACTGCCACTTGAGTGAGGTAATGGAGATGAACCAACACGTGCACGATTGTACCCTGGAAAGGAGTGGACATCTTCAGAAGAAGAAACATAAGAAGATAAGAATAAAGAGCAGGAGTCGGCCATTCGGCCCCCTCGAGCCTGCTCCACCATTCAATAAAATCACGGCTGATCATTGACCTCAACTCCACTTTCCCGCCCGATCTCATTATCCCTTGATTCCCCTGGAGTCCAAAACTGACAAGAAAAACTATGATAACAGAAGAAAAAATAAGCACAACCCTCAAAACAAGAGAATGGAGGACAGTGTTAGATATAGATGGGAAAAGATTCCCATCCAAAATAATTAATGCTATGTTGATAAGCTGCTTTAAAAATGAGCTGGACAAATATCTACTTAGGAAAGAGATTTAAGGTTAGAGAGCTAACATAGACGAAGGGTCACAGACCTGAAACGTTAACTCTGTTTCTCTCTACACAGACGCTGCCTGGCCTGCTGAGTGTTTCCAGCATTTTCTGTTGTCATTTCAGATTTCCAGCATCCGCAGTATTTTGCTATTATATAGACATTCTAGAGCTTTACGCTGATTTGTATTTGGGGGTAGAGAGGAATTTCTATTTGTGATTATTTCCTTTCTTGGGAAATTAAACAAATTCAGGTGGATTCCCCCACTCAGGCCTGAGTTAAAATTACAGTCGGGTCTCAATGATGTCACCGGGCCGTAACCTGCATATGTGAAGAAGGACCCTGTTGGCTCCGGGCTGCCTGCTGAGGAGAACAGGTTCAATTTGCAGATGTTGCGATCATGATGGCTTTCGGACAGGTAAGAGCCGGGGCGATTTTAACTGCCCACCCGCCAGGTTTCTATTAGGGTTAAAATCCGCCCCCCCCCCCCCACCCCCCCACCCCACCCATTGAGTCCATGACTATGCATTAGTACACATCTTTTGAAAGGAGCATGCATTTTCTTATTCCACAGCATCTTATGTTTTCCGGTGTCATCTAAATACTATAAAGTAATGTTTTCTTCTAGTATAACTGCAGAATTACAGTTTGTTTGAACCTCACCTGAAGCAGACTGACGCCCTAAGCACCTGGGAGTTTGGAAAGATCGTGCCCAACAGCTCATTGGATCAGTACACTGCAGGCATTGTATTAAACCAAAGAAATTGGAAAGTTTCCAGGTTTGAACTCTGGTTTGTGGTGAATTAGCTGGTCTCATGGCAACTAAGGGGGCAGTGCAACTGAAGTCGGCATCAGTGGGTTAGGGAAAGGAGGGAAACAAATTATCCGTGGCTTGCACTCCTGACTGCTATCCAACACCAGCTGCTGGAAACCATGTGCAAAGTGCACAGGAACATTTCAATGCTATTGTGGTGAAGCACTTAACTTTCAACTGAATTGCCCATCTGGCTTTCAACTGACAGTCAGACTCAACCACCTTCAATGAGTCAGTTTGACGTATCCTCAGCCAAGCCTTCGGATTTTGGCAACAGAGCGTTCTATCTGAGGGATGAGGAAAACCAGTCCAACTCCATAAAACTCCATCTCATCCTGGCATGTCCTCCTCTCCTTGCTTAAGAGGGAAAGGCGATGACAGGAGAACCACTGAAGGAAAGGAGAGAAAGGAACCAATCGCGATTTTCTTAAGGAATAATCATGACGTTTAGGACTGTATTTTAATAAATTAACGGTTTACAGTAGCCATAATAAGAAAGACAGACTTGCGTTTCTCCAGCGCCTTTCACCACCTCAGGACGTCCCAAAGCGCTTCACAGCCAATGAAGCACTTTTTTGAAGTGTAGTCACTGTTGTAATGTAGGAAGTTTGCAACATATGACAAGAGATAGATCATTGATATACTTTAATGTTCGGGAAGCACAATGTTGTGATCATGTAAGCCACAAACCACCGCCCCCCCCCTCCCCCCCACAACAGACAGATAAAATTGCTGATATTAGAAGCAAAACTATTATTACAACTAGCAGTGGATGTGCACATTGTTTTTAAGCTGATACCTTAGGCTGTGTATTTATAATAATACAGTAATTCCGGCTCTCTGCTACGTTACATTATTTCCATTATTTGTTTTGAAATGCTGACGGTTCCATTTGTTCTGGAAAAATAATGGGAAATGCAGAGTAGAAAATTACAGGGTTTTAGTTTCAGTTTGTTTAGGTGTGTACAGAGACTGAAGCCAAGATCTTCCTCTAAATAAATCCTTTTCAAAGGCTCAACATTCTCAACACAAAGATAAAATGCCAGAGCTGTCGGCTCAGAGAAAGGGGTTTCTCTTTGCAATCCTTTAGCAGAGCAATAAACTGGCATATGCCCCACTGACCGATGACTTGCTGCCATTGTCGGACAGCGGTCTATTTAGGTCCCGCACAATGGGATGTGGCAGACAGACGTGCCTTTCTATTCACTCTCTCCAGTTCATCCAGCTCTCCAGAGAGCCTTGGCTTTTTTTGAGTCCCTGCTCAAGTGCTCAGTCGTCAGTTGATCAAAGGGGTTTAAGGGAGACAAAAGAAAAGCAGTCTGAGGACCCCCCAGGGTTCTCAACACATCAGCACCTGACCTGAGCAGGAAGAGGGCATCCATCACAACACAATATGATCAGCGTTTCATGATAAAAAATAAAAATATCACTCGACATCACGTGGATTATTGTCTGACTCGCACAGAGCATAAATGTCGACTGTGCTTTAGCAGGTTAATGGCACAAGAGATGCAAAATCATTGTAATCGTTTTAATAAATCTAAATACAGCACAACTGGATTTATCCCCTTGCTGGCACTGAATCGTTCCTTAAACTCAAGACTTAGCACCTCAAGGTTAATTTCTGCCAACCCAAATTCTAGGCATGAGAATGTAGAATCTTTGGCCGGTCCAGGGTTTGTATAAAACAATGCAAAACTGGTGGCTGTAATTTAGAATAATTATGCGCTTTATACTGTTTAGAACCACTTTTATTTTGGCGCTTGTGTGGGTCAGATTCCGGGGAGTCTGATGTCCACGAGCCTGTTTACGCTACTAAATCCAGCTCCCTTGTTCCAGTGGCAGAATCATAGGCCCATATTTCATGGGCCTATGATTCTGCTGGCAGGATTTAAGTGTCAGCCATGGCTCAGTGGGCAGCACTCTCGCCTCTGACTCAGAAGGTTGTGGGTTCAAGTCGCTATTCCAAGGACTTGTGCACAAAAATCTCGGCTGACGCTCCAGTGCAGTGCTGAGGGAGCGCCGCACTGTCGGAGGTGCCGTCTTTCGGATGAGACGTTAAACCGAGGCTCCGTCTGCTCTCTCAGGTGGATGTAAAAGATCCCATGGCACTATTTCAAAGAAGAGCAGGTGAGTTATCCCCAGTGTCCTGGGGCCAATATTCATCCCTCAATCAGCATCACTAAAATAAAACAGATTATCTGGTCATTATCACATTGCTGTTTGTGGGAGCTTGCTGTGCGCAAATTGGCTGCCGTGTTTCCTAAATTTCAACAGTGACTCCACAACAACAACTAGTATTTATATAGCGCCTTTAACATAGTAAAACGTCCCAAGGTGCTTCACAGAAGTATTATAAGACAAAAAATTTGACACCGAGTCACATAAGGAGAAGCTTGGTCAAAGAGGTAGGTTTTAAGAAGCGTCTTAAAGGAGGAGAGAGAGGTAGCGAGGCGGAGAGGTTTAGGGAGGGAATTCCAGAGCTTAGGGCCCTAGGCAGCTGAAGGCACGGCCACCAATGATTGAGCGATTATAATCAGGGATCCTCAAGAGGGCAGAATTGAAGGAGCGCAGATATCTCGGGGGGCGGGGGGAGGTTGTGGGGCTGGAGGAGATTACAGAGATAGGGAGGGGCGAGGCCATGGAAGGATTTGAAAACAAGGATGAGAATTTTGAAATCAAGGCGTTGCTTAACCGGGAGCCAATGCAGTTCAAAAGTACTTCATTGTCTGTAAAGCGCTTTGGGACGTCCGGTGGTCGTGAAAGGCGTTATATAAATGCAAGTCTTTCTTTTATAAAGGGAGCAGGTTTAGTACTGTAAATGCCAAGGGACTGATTCACAAATGCCAGTCTACTCGAGGCTGATCTAAACAAGTGCTAGTATAATAGTGGCTTTAAGGAAGTTTACTGCATTTAGCCTCTAAAGTGGATAGAAAGGACCTATTTCCCTTAGCAGAGGGGCCAAAAATGGGGGCATAGATTTAAAGTAATTGGGGGAAGGTTTAAAGGGGATTTGAGGGGAAATTTCTTCACCCAGAGGGTTGTGGGGGTCTGGAACTCACTGCCTGAAAGGGTGGTAGAGGCAGGAACCCTAACCACATTTAAAAAGTACTTGGATGTGCACTTGGGATGCTGTAACCTGCAGGGCTACGGACCAAGAGCTGGCAAGTGGGATTAGGCTGGATAGCTCTTTGTCGGCTGGCGCGGACACGATGGGCCGAAATGGCCTCCTTCCGTGCTGTAACTTTCTATGATTCTATCCCTATGTGCTCTTGATGCAGAGATGCCGGTGTTGGACTGGGGTGGACAAAAGTGAGAAGTCGCACAACACCAGGTTATAGTCCAACAGTTTTATTTGAAATCACAAGCTTTCGGAGCGCTGCTCCTTCGTCAGGTGAAGAAGGGGCAGCGCTCCGAAAGCTTGTGATTTCAAATAAAACTGTTGGACTATAACCTGGTGTTGTGCGACTTCTCACTTATGTGCTCTTCACAGTAAAACCTGCTACTTAACACCTAACTCTTTCACTGTTTTACTGAGCCAAGGGAGCTGGCTAGGTGTTACGTGGCAACTGTATGTTAGATAGTAAGAAACCAATACCTGGCATACCTGGCGTCTGATGCCTAATATCAGAATGGTGGCAGATAAAACCACTCTTCTAACCCTCACTGATTTACAATTTGTTAGTGTCACACTTTGCACATTTAATCGCTAAACTGGTCACAGGTCCTCAGCAAAATCGGTTCAGTGAGGAGACGAGATCAAGGGGATTACTTAATCTCCTTGCATTTCACACCTCGGACATTTCAGGTGCAAGTGAAATGCGCAAAGTGGGAAGTGCATAGGAGTTAAAGGACTGCATATGAATGGGGGATAAGAAGACTGTTGTCACATCATACCATTCAGAATCAAACTGTTATTATTGGTACACCAGGCAATGGTTGCGGTTGTTACAAGGGGAAAGTGGGGAAGGAAAATAAGTGGGGGGGATAAATGGCTGGTGAGAAATTCTGTAACAGGTGCTAAACTCTGCAATGACTTCCAGAGTTGCAGAATTGTTATTCTAACAAGGAGGATAGTGATAGACTTCAGGAGGACATAGACAGGCTGGACATGTGGCAGATGAAATTTAACGCAGAAAAGTGTGAAGTAATACATTTTGGTAGGAAGAACGAGGAGAGACAATATAAACTAAAGGGTACAATCCTAAAGGGGGTGCATGAACAGAGAGACCTGGGGGTATATGTGCACAAATCGTTGAAGGTGGCAGGGCAGGTTGAGAAAGCGGTTAAAAAAGCATACGGGATCCTGAGCTTCATAAATAGAGGTATAGAGTACAAAAGCAAGGAAGTTATGATGAACCTGTATAAAACACTGGTTCGGCCTCAACTAGAGTATTGTGCCCAATTCTGGGCACCGCACTTTAGAAAGGATGTGAAGGCCTTAGAGAGGGTGCAGAAAAGATTTACAAGAATGATTCCAGGAATGAGGGACTTCAGTGGCGTGGATAGATTGGAGAAGCTGGGGTTGTTCTCCTTCGAGCAGAGAAGGTTGAGAGGAGATTTAATCGAGGTGTTCAAAATCATGAGGGGTCTGGACAGAGTAGATAGAGAGAAACTGTTCCCATTGGTGGAAGGGTCGAGAACCAGAGGACACAGATTTAAGGTGATTGGCAAAAAAAACAAAGGCGACATGAGGAAAAACTTTTTTTACACAGCGAGTGGTTAGGATCTGGAATGCACTGCCTGAAAGGGTGGTGGAGGCAGACTCAATCACGGCTTTCAAAAGGGAATTGGATAAATATCTGAAGGAAAAAAATCTGTAGGGCTGCGGGGAAAGGGCGGGTGAGTGGGACTAGCCGAAGTGATCTTGCAGAGAGCCGGCACGGGCTCGACGGGCCGAATGGCCTCCTTCTGTGCTGTAACCATTCTATGATTCAAAAACCACGCGTGCGCGTAAATTTGAATGGGTCGCGCAGCCCGTTAGAGGGGCTGTATACCACACTTACTGAGTCTTCACGGAATCGTCGATCCATTACTTCTAATATATATTTTTTATCATCGCCTCCCCCCTCCCACCCCCACCCCCTGTTTCACCTCTCTCCCGGAGGCACTGATTCAAGCCAGGGTGCAGTTCAAAAGAACAAGAATCAAATCAAAGGCCGGGGTCATATTTTTAAAAATCACTTTCTATTATATTCAAAGACGGGAGAATTTTAGATGTTATACTTTTAAAAAGCTCTATGTTTCTGTCTCAAAGAGTTAAAAAGCATTCAAACTTAGCATTTTGTGTCGATATTACTGGCAGAACGAAGTGTTTCTAGCTTCAGGCACCTCCGCTAGTCTGCTGCAGCACCTCCAGTTTACGGAGACTTGCATTGTCCCAGAACAGTCTCTCAGCAGTTCAATGGAGAGTTAGTTATCTTGACACCTGACAAAAAAAAGCACACTGTGTGCCAGCACGCGTTATAATAAGTAACTGAACACACTGTGACTGAGATTCCTGTTCCTTTCTCTGTGCAAAATGTACTTTCCGTCGTGTACAGTAACTCTTTACCATGTCGAGAAATCCATCTGCCCCGAGCAGTCTGCGGAGTCCGCTTCCTTGTAAGAATCCTGTTCAGGGTTGGTGACTGCAGCCAGCATTCCCCATCGCTTTTCTGCTGGTAAAGTTCATTCCATGTGATGACCTATCATTTTATTTTTAGGTGCCAGAACTCTTCAAGCTTTGAAGCCTTTGTGCCATGGGTTTCAGTGCTTCAAGCCATGATCCCCTGCCAAACACACAAACCTTTTATTGCCAGATGTAGCCCGAGGAAATAATTTGTCATTTCCAAATTTGTTTCTGGGTCGTACATTCATATTCTAAGATCATCTTTGATCACAAGGACAGAATTATAGTTATCAAGGCCAGGGTTAAAGCAGGTGTCTAGCATCCATTAGCAATATTGAGAAGGACAGATTATATGGGAGTTAATTAACTATGTACATCACTCAATATCTCCTTGTGTTATTTGCGCTCTGGAAATATTTCAATGCTTCAATTAATGACTCAAATATCAATGTGAGCCAGCTCTCCCCAATAGTTCAATGAGAATTTATCCCAGTGCGTAGCTCAGCCCAGAAAGTGTCCAGGATCAATCTGTGTCGAGCGAACCTATCTCAGCTAAGGCAGGGAGTGTTATAATTAGGCCCAGGTTAGGGAGGGGAAATATAATGGGTATCCGCTCACGATCGGCAATCCTGGACAACTGGCCGGGTGTTGGGTGAGGACAAGATAAGGTTTAGCTGTGATGCCCGCCACAGTCAAATAGATTGTCAACAATCATGGTTGAGGCTCATACGCGTGTAATGGCCGCTTCAGCAATGTACCTGTGTGGTCAAACCACAGCAAGGAACTAACACCTTCAATCGAGGAGGGGAGAAAATTGACGGAGGGGAAATAAAGAAAATCGGAGTTTTTCGGAAAACCAGGGAATTTATTGCTCCCACTGTTCACCAAACAGCAAGTTCCTAATCTCAAATGTACAATTGGGAGAGCTGCCAAGTGGCAACATGGTGTTTACTCAGAGAGTGAGAGAGCGAGAATTCACTCCAGGACGCTCACGTGACATTCCTGGAGGCCTGGCAGCGGCTCTACTCTCGTTCGATTTAACTCTACCCACGCTGCCGAAACCAGGCGGGTGGGCAGTTACAAAGGAGCAGGTTACTTACCCACTCAGAACTCGACGCTAGCCCACTGTGTTCTGTAGGAAAATGAGGCGGCTGCCAAAAAAAACCGGCCTCATGAATGAATGCAAATCGGGGTCCGATTACGTCGCTGGGAGGCCGATGGCATGGTAACTGAGCGGGGAATCTGTCACGCCTTTCCCGCCAGGTTGAATCAGGTCAGCAGCTGGTGGGAAGGAGGAAGAGGCCCTCCATGTATGTCGGAAAGAATTCCCTTTCAGGGCCAAAAGAAGCAGGTGTCATTTTCCTGGTCTCCTCTGCCCAAAACTCCTCCCGCAAAATCCTCCCCAAAAAAATCATAGAAACATAGAAAAATAGGAGCAGGAGTCGGCCATTCGGCCCTTCGAGCCTGCTCCACCATTCAATATGATCATGGCTGATCCTTTATCTCAATACCATATTCCCGCTCTCTCCTCATACCCCTTGCTGCCTTTTGCATCTAGAAATCTATCTATCTCCTTCTGTGCCCATATGTATTTCTTCACTTCACCTGACGAAGGAGCAGCGCTCCGAAAGCTTGTGATTTCAAATAAAGCTGTTGGACTATAACCTGGTGTTGTGCGACTTCTCACTTTTGTCCACCCCAGTCCAACACCGGCATCTCCGCATCTTAAATATATTCAGTGACTTGGCCTCCACAGCCTTCTGTGGTAGAGAATTCCACAGGTTCACCACCCCCTGAGTGAAGAAATTTCTCCTCATCTCAGTCCTAAATGGCCGACCCCTTATTCTGAGACTGTGACCCCTCGTTCGATTTAACTCCAGACACCCCAGCCAGGGGAAACATCCTCCCTGCATCCAGTCTGTCTAGCCCTGTCAGAATTTTATACATTTCAATGAGATTTATACGTTTCAATGAGACCCCTCTCCACCACTTACAGCAACATCTTGCATTTATATAGCGCCCTTAATGTAATATATGTGGGTAGAACAAATGAAGGACAGAGACACGATGAGTTGCTAGTCAAGGTGCTTGTTTACTAGGCCAGAGCGAACTGAGCATGCTCATACTAAACCATGTGACAAACCATGTGACAATACATTACACTGCTTTACCCCTTAAAAAAAATGTATATATTCCCCTCTCAAATACAAGAAAACTATGGTCCCACCTTTCCCAGCATTACATGTACCACATCACAAAACTCCTGGCTTTTTTTTAAACGAACTACAAATCCAGTTTAATAACAGGTTTGCGGAGCCTTCCTGATCTCCTTACAGAAGGTTTTGGTGTTGAACCAATTTTCGGGCTGTTTTGGTTTGGTTCCGAACTCAAAGCAGTAGGTACCACCACTCTGTTGCCCCACTTGACACAACCTTGCTCACAAGACAATTCAGTACGACGGTTATGAAATGGTTTAAATTCTGTGTCCACACACTGATCAGTCCATCCATTCAAGGTGTTCTCATACACTCTTTTCAGTACTGAGTCCTTCTCAGTTGCATTCACAGGAAAGTCTTTGTAAACTGCACCTAGCGTGAAAATCTCATGTGGCAACCTGGACAAGGCATATGTGATTGCGTTTTGCTTTGAAGTGCGATATTCAATCGTGTAGTCATATTGTGACAACAACACTGCCCAACATTGCATTCTTGATGCGGCCATTGAAGGGATGGCAGATTTGGGCCCCAATATTGCTAGGAGCGATTTGTGATCGATTATCAGGGTAAACTTTCTGCCAATCAGGAACTGTTGGAATTTCTTGATTCCAAACACTATGGCGAGTGCTTCCTTTTCAATTTGCACATAGTTTCTTTCGCTCTTTGTGAGGGTTCGCGATATGAACGCGACTGGTTTCTCTTGGCCGTCATCCATTACGTGGCTTATGACAGCTCTCACACCGTACCTAGAAGCATCACACACTAATTTAAGCTCACCCTCTGTGTCGTAGTGCACAAGTAGAGCATCGCTAGAGAAACTTCTCTTACAAGCGTCGTAAGCTTCCTGTTGCACTTTCATCCACTTCCACTGGACATCCTTCTTGAGGAGCTTGTGAAATGGAGCTAACTCAGGTAAGAAACGTGTGTAGTACTGGACCATTCCAAGGATAGATCTTAACTCAGACACGTTCTGTGGCTTTGGAGCATTGATGACAGCATCAACCTTTTCCTTAACTGGTTGCAAGCCATTTGCATCAACTTTCAGACCAAGGTACACAACCTCGAGCTGCACAAAAGCACATTTGCTCCTTTTCAATTTGACATTGTGGGAATTCAACCTTTGAAGCACTAAATCTTACACTTCTAGATTTTCTTCCTCACTGCTTGTTGCGATCAGCACATCATGTTGATTGCATAAGCAATTTGGGACTCCTTGCAAAATCTTATCCATCGTAGCCTGGAAGATTTTGCGGGAGGACTTTACATCATACGGCAGCTTGGTGTGTGAGTACAGTCCCTTGTGTGTGTTGATAGTGAGATACTGTTGACTCTTTTTGTCAACATTCACCTGAGTGTAAGCGTACGACAGGTCAAGCTTGGAGAAAACCTTTGACCCAGAGAGTGCTGCATACAAATTTTGCGATGTAGGTAACGGGAACTGCTCATCATCAACTGCTTGGTTGATAGTAACTTTGTAGTCACCGCACAAGCGCACAGTTTTGTCTGCTTTGGGCACTTCCACAATCGGGGTAGCCCATTCACTTTTATCAGTTTTTACTAGCATTCCGTTCTCTCTCAGCTTCGCTAGCTCTTCCTCCACCTGACTTTTCAACGCATAGGGGACCGGCCTTGCCTTACAATAGACAAGCTTCACATTGGACTTGATGCGGATATGCGCATCATACCCAGTGATGCCCTCATAACTGTCTGTGAACATGCTTTTGTACTTGTTCAGCAGTGTGTCGAATCGCTTCTTTGAAGCATCTACACTGAAGATGTTTTTCCAGTCTAGTTTTAACTTTCTCAACCAGTCTTTGCCCATGAGGGTTGGCCTGTTGTTGTAGCTCGCTACAATAATAGGCAGCTTTACTGACTGGCCATTGTGCTGAACTGTACATTCCATTTGTCCACATGTCTCCAGGATTTCTCCGGAGTAGGTTTTTAACTCTACGGTACTCTTTGTAAGTGGTATTTGATTAAACTTACTCTCATATGTGTCCTTACTCATGATAGAGCAGTCCGCTGCCGTGTCGATACACATATCAATATATTGCTCATTGATCAAAAGTTTTGTACGGAAGTCTTTCTCTTGACTGCTAGCGTTGCCGCTAGTGGCATAGATACTGTAGATGCCTAGTTCTTCAACATCAGGTGTGTTCACTTCAATATTATGAACTCTTCCCTTTTGTTGTCGCTGCTTCGCATTGCCACTAGAATGGTTCTTACTTCCTGCTTTAGATCTAGCTCTGCAAGCTGTTGAAATATGGCCTTGCTTCTGGCAGTGAAAACACTTTGCATTTCTGCATTGGAAGGACTGTGGTGAGTGATTTCCATTGCAGAGATAACAATTCACTGAATTGCTCTCACTGACATGTTTTTGACTTGGTCTCACAACTTTAGGTTTAGCGGTGGCTTTGTGACTGTAGACATCAGCTGCACTAGTCACTTGAGTTGGACGGAGCTCCCGAGCATTCTTAGATGGGCGATTTTGCATGCTATGTCAAACGTTAGGTTCTGGATGTTCAGTAACTTACACTGTGTGCGCTCATCCACCAGTCCACACTCAAACTTATCTCGCAACGCACGATCCAAAAATGTGCCGAAGTTACAATGCAAAGACAGGTTTTTAAGAGCTACAACGTACTCACTGATGGTTTCACTTTGTTTTTGGTTTCTGGTACCAAACTTATAGCTCTCTGCTATTCTAATGGCTTTGGGTTGAAATGGTCCTCGAGTTTCTCGACAATGTTTTCAAATGATGCATCCTTCGCTTTCCCTGGCGCGAGTAGGTTTGTCAACGTTCCGTAGACATCTGGCCCGATCTCCAGTAGAAAAATTGCTTACTTCTGTTCAAGAATTATTTTATTTTGAGCTTGAACATTCTTTCTGCACCTTCGGTCTCAATAATGTTATTGGCCTTAAAAAACATCTCCATCCGCTCAATGTAAGAACTGAATGGTTTGCGAGCTCGGTCATACAGGCCGAGACTTCTGATAAATCCAGTAGGCGCATCCATAATTGTCCCGATCCCGTTGAACAGTGACTCAGCACGCTACCTGTTTACCTTAAATTTTTCCACTCGAAGTTTGAACACTGTGGGCTGGATTTTGCCAATGGGGAGCTTTTGGAGGCGGGACTCCCACTTGTCAGGTTTCAGTCCTGCCTCCATCAACTTCTGACCAACCCATGCTATTTTCCCTTGATTGACCTTGTTAAGCCCAGCGGGTTTAGCAGGCCAATTAAGGGGAAGCCGGTTACAGAGAACGTCAATGTATGACGTTTCATCTGTCAAATATTTTTAACAGATGAATTGTCATCATTTGACAGCTCTGTGAAGCTGTCAAACACTGACATTCTCTGTAGTTTGATGAGTTCTTGAATTCAAGACCTCATCAAACCTCTTTTGCAGAAATTAGATGGTTGTTGCATTGGAGAATGCAACAGCCATCTGTCATCTCTGCCACGGAGGTGTGAGACTCTCCGCATACCCACCGATTGAAGCCTGCAGGAAGAAACAAAGATAAGTAACTGTTTCTAACACTTTCCACTTACCTCAGATACTCACCTCTCCACACTTACCTTCACAGCGCACTTTTGCACCCCTCCGACCCCCGCAGACCCACTACTCGCCTCGATGACCCTGGCGAGGTTCGGAGCCTTTGAGAAGCCTGCACTTGTGTGGGTAAAATGGGGATAATCCTCTTATCTGCCTGTTAACTACCTGTTAACAGGCAGATAAGTGGCACTAATCCCCTTTCCGCCTCCAAGGAGATGGGACCCGGCTACCCGCCTCCTGGCAAGATGGCACGGAGGCGGGTTGGGGGCAGGTTGGGCACCCGCCCCCAGATTCTGCCATTTTCCCAGCAGTCCCGCCTCCATACCCGCCTCCCCAGGGCTGGCAAGATCGCGCCCTGTGTCCTTCCATGATCTCTAAAAATGGCTTTGGGATCGCATTCTCGTTGCCAAAAATGTAATATATGTGGGTAGAACTAATGAAGGACAGAGACAGGATGAGTTGCTAGTCCATGTGCTTGCTTTACTAGGCCAGAGCAAACTGAGCATGTTCATACTAAACCATGTGATAAACCATGTGATAATACATTACAGTTAACATAGTAAAACGTCCCAAGGCGCTTCACAAGAGCGATTATCAAACAAAATTTGACACCGAGCCACATAAGGAGATATTAGGACAAATGACCAAAAGCTTGGTCAAATAAGTAGGTTTTAAGGAGCGTCTTAAAGGAGGAGAGAGAGGCAGAGAGGTTTAGGGAGGGAATTCCAGAGCTTAGGGCCCAGGCCGCTGGTGGCGCAGCCACCAATGGTGGAGTGATTGACATTGGGGATGCTCAAGAGGCCAGAATTGGAGGAGCGGCGCTATCCCGGAGGGTTGTAGGGCTGGAGGAGGTTACAGACATAGGGCGGGGGCGAGGCCAAAGGCCGCCCGATCTTCCCTTCCCGCCTGCTTTTGGCAGGAAGTGGACTGGCACATTTAACCGAGGCCTGGCGATTAAAATCGGCCATGGCATCCTGCTGCCTCTGGTGGGTGGGAAAATTAACTCACCGTAGCAGTGAAACCCGCTCGGAGTCAAAATCCACCCCACAGTCCGTGGCAAAGGTCCTTGAGAAGGAGGGTGAGGGAAATACGTCTCCAAGTGGAGCCAAAAATGAACAAAAAGATACAAGTTCCACTGAGTTTTCAGCAACAACAAAATCAAATATCAAGCAGTTTGCTGCATAGGACGGAACAGTACTTGGCACTGGTGAAGTATTTACTTGACTGATAAGAACAGCATTTTACTGAACAACACCAACACTGTAGCAAACAACAAGCGCTGGACTTTAGCAAGTACTGAGACATAAACAAGTACAGATACATTGCAGCTGAAAACATGGATTGGCACTTTTCAAAAACATGACAGGCTCCACTGTGAATTATTAACAGCTGCCAACTCCATATATTATAACAACAACTTGTATTTATATAGCGCCTTTAACCTAGTAAAACGTCCCAAGGCGCTTCACAGGAGCGATTATCAAACAAAATTTGACTCCGAGCCACATAAGGAGATATTAGGGCAGGTGACCAAAAACTTGGTCAAAGAGGTACGTTTTAAGGAGCGTCTTAAAGGAGGAGAGAGGTAGAGAGGCGGAGAGGTTTAGGGAGGGAATTCCAGAGCTTAGGGCCTCGGCAGGTGAAGGCACGGCCACCAATGGTGGAGTGATTGAAATTGGGGATGCTCAAGAGGCCAGAATTGGAGATGTGCTGATTTCTCGTAGGGCTGGAGATGGTTACAGAGAAGGGGAGGGAGCGAGGCCATGGAGGGGATTGAACACCAGGTTGAGAATTTTAAATTCGAGGTGTTGCTGGACCGGGAGCCAATGTAGGTCAGCGAGCACATAACCTGGGATAACAAGTCTCTCTAAAATCAGGATACAACATTGAGCCTCCGTTGCCATGTGTGATTTATAATCTACGTTACGACAGGGTAGATTCACCAATCATGCGCTTCCAGGAGGGAGCTGCATTCGAAGGATGTGCGGGTCGGAGGTCAGCGCTACAGTGTTGCAGCCCTTATCTCTGGTCCGGTCAGTTCAAGCGTAGCTCACTCCCGGGATTAGGGATTGCTGAATCGACCTTTATATGACAGGTACAATGCTATAAAGGAAATGGCTTCACTCTCTCTGGAGCCCAAAGTCAGAAATTTACCTCGAGTGTTTAAAAACATTTGAACACCAGGCCAATATTTCCTTTAGGCAGTGACATTGACTGAAATTGTTTTTCCCCTCCTCCCCCTCTCCCGAAGGCACAGACTTTATGGGTTCAATTCCACGAGCACCCTCCAGTATCTTGCCCATGTTTTATCCTGTTTATCCCACACCAGAGACTTGAGCACAAAAATCTGAGCTGACACTCCAGTGCAGTACTGAGGGAGCGCCGCACTGTCGGAGGGGCTGTACTGAGGGAGCGCCGCACTGTCAGAGGGGCAGTACTGAAGGAGCGCCGCAATGTCGGACGGGCAATACTGAGGGAGCGCCGCACTGTCGGAGGGGCAGTACTGAGGGAGCGCCGCACTGTCGGAGGGGCAGTACTGAGGGAGCGCCGCACTGTCGGAGGGGCAGTACTGAGGGAGCACGCATTGTCGGAGGGGCAGTACTGAGGGAGCGCCGCACTGTCGGAGGGGCGGTACTGAGGGAGCGCCGCACTGTCGGAGGGGCAGTACTGAGGGAGCGCTGCACTGTCGGAGCGGCAGTACTGAGGGAGTGCCGCACTGTCGGAAGGGCAGTACTGAGGGAGCGCCGCACTGTCGGAGGGGCAGTACTGAGGGAGCGCCGCACTGTCGGAGGGGCAGTACTGAGGGAGCACCGCACTGTCGGAGGGGTAGTACTGAGGGAGCGCTGCACTGACAGAGGGGCAGTAATGAGGGAGCGCTGCACTGTCAAAGGGGCAGTACTGAAGGAGCGCTGCAATGTCGGAGGGGCAGTACTGAGGGAGCGCCACACTGTCGGAGGGGCAGTACTGAGGGAGCGCCGCACTGTCGGAGGTGCAGTACTGAGGGAGCGCTGCACTGACAGAGGGGCAGTGCTGAGGGAGTGCTGCACTGTCAGAGTTGCCGTCTTTCAGATGAGATGTTAAACCGAGGCCCCTTCTGCTCTCTCAGGTGGACATAAAAGATCCCACGGCACTATTTCAAAGGAGCAGGGGCGTTATCCCCAGTGTCCTGGCCAATATTTATTCCTCAATCAACATCACTCTAAACAGATGATCTGGTCATTATCACATTGCTGTTTGTGGGAGCTTGCTGTGCGCAAATTGGCTGCCGCGTTTCCTGCATTACAACAGTGACCACACTTCAAAAAGCACTTAATTGGCTGTAAAGCGCTTTGGGATGTCCTGAGGTCGTGAAAGGCGCTATATGTGGCTATTCTTCAAGTGTCTACAGAGATCGTGAGGGGCAGGCGAGACAGCACAGAAGAGCTCAATCGCGACGTCTCTGCAGCCACGCAAACTCGATGTCCAGCAGAGGAAACTGGATAGTAAGCAGGAGTGGCAATCCTGGCTGGCCTCCCCACACTCCCCCAGTGAAAGGGGATTTTTAATTCAGTTAATTAAATAAATCTGGAATTAAGAAGTTAGTATCAGTAATGGTGACCATGAACCCACTGGATTGTTGTATAAAACCCATCTGGTTCTCTAATGTCCTTTAGGGAAGGAAATCTGCCGCCCTTACCCGGTCTGGGCCTATATGTGACTCCAGCCCCACAGCAATGTTGGTTGACTCTTAACTGCCCTCTGAAATGGCCGAGCGAGACACTCAGTTGTACCAAACCGCTACAAAGAACTACTGCAGCAGCTCACCACCACCTTCTCGAGGGCAATTAGGGATGGGCTATAAATGCTGGCCTTGCCAGCGACGCCCACATCCCAGGAACAAATAAAAAAAACCCTGCCAGTCCAAAGGAGATCAGCTACCTGAGCACAGGAAGGTTTTGCACCTGGGACTGTATGGAATGTACGGTTAGCTTTACCAAATGAACCATCAAAGGAGCTTACCTCAGATATTTCAGCTTTTATTACCCACTGCTAGTGACAGGTAATGTGATTTTATCTGTCGCTATAATTACTTGTGAAATGTCATCGAGGAGGAGGAGTAGGTTAATGAGGCAGGGTGGTGAACTACTGATCTGTTAAGTTATTTTTCTCTTTTATTATACTGACAGAAACAAGGTATCTGAGGTAAGGTCTTATTTCTGCATTGCCGTAATTTGGTCTTTTTTAAATGTCCACTTTGCACTGAGACACATGTGAAGTCCTGTCCTAAATTGGACACGATATTCTTTGAATACACCAGCAAAGGATTCCACTACCATAGAGTAACTAGAACCGATGCTTGGACAAAATTATGTTCTGCATAGACATACAAAGAAGTTGCAACACAAAAATACGCCATTTGACTTAATCAGTACAGGTTAGCACTGACCCTCCATGTGAGCAAACAGTTCAAATCACTGTTACCCATTCTGTTCGCAGATCCCTTCAATCCTTGTTCCTTCATCCACAGATCTAGTCCAGTTTTGAATGTTGCCATAGTTTCTGCTCAAACATTAGCTCTGGAGGTGAATCCCCCCGCCTCACAATACTGGTGCAAAGAAGTTTCACCTTCCCTCTCTTCTAAACCTCTTACATGTAATCTTGTATCTATGACCCCATCACTGGACATATCCACAGCATAACAAAGACCGCCTATTTCCACCTCCGTAACATCGCTCGTCTCCGCCCCTGCCTCAGCTCATCCGCTGCTGAAACCCTCATCCATGCCTTTGTTACCTCTATACTCGACTATTCCAATGCACTCCTGGCTGGCCTCCCACGTTCTACCCTACGTAAACTTGAGGTCATCCAAAACTCTGCTGCCCGTGTCCTAACTCGCACCAAGTCCCGTTCACCCATCACCCCTGTGCTCGCTGACCTACATTGGCTCCCGGTTAAGCAACGCCTCGATTTCAAAATTCTTATCCTTGTTTTCAAATCCCTCCATGGCCTCGCCCCTCCCTATCTCTATAATCTTCTCCAGCCCCACAACCCCACAAGATATCTGCGATTCTGGCCTCTTGCGCATCCCCCGATTTTAATCGCTCCACCATTGGTAGCCGTGCCTTCAACTGCCGAGGCCCTAAGCTCTGGAATTCCCTCCCTAAACCTCTCCACCTCTCTACCTCTCCCTCCTCCTTTAAAACACTCCTTAAAACCTACCTCTTTGACCAAGCTTTTGGTCATCTGTCTTAATCTCCTTATGTGGCTCGGTGTTAAATTTATTGGCTTTATAAATGCTCCTGTGAAGCGCCTTGGGATGTTTTACTACATTAAAGGCGTTATATAAATACAAGTTGTTGTTCCTGTTGTTGGAAACAATCTTCCATTTATCCTGTCCCATCCTTTCAGCATTTTAAACGTTCTATAATATTTTCCCAGATTCTGTGTTGTTCTAATGAAAAAAGAGCCGATTTTTCAGATCTTTCTTCGTATTTGTATTTTCTCACACCAGGCAGCATCCCAGTGGACCCTCTTTAAAGCTCCAGTATCCTTCCGATAGCGTGGAGCCCAGTGCTGCACACCATGCTATAACTGAGGTAACAAAAGCACGGATGAGGGTCTCACACTCATGAGACCGTGTTGGTAACAACTGTTGTAGTTCAGAGTTTTGAACAGCGAGGTTTAATATGAGGACATTCAGTAGTCAGACTTTGGCTAATATAATGAAGGTTTTGCGTTTTTTTTCCCACTTAGTCAACTGCTGTATGTTAACCTTCAATCAACATTGTAGGTGAAGCGTCGCAAGCCACCTTCAGGAACAAGCAAACCTCCGGGTGTAAAGTTACACGATATTTGTTAAATTTCAATTTGAAAGAAGAATCTCGCATTTGGCTCCACAAATAAAATGGTCAAAAAACCAAAGTGGTATTTGATCTACAGCGACTGAATCTAGGGGAGAAATGAACTATGGTGCTTGCATCACCAGGGTGAGGTGAGTATGAGGGTTAGCTGAGATGAGGAGGAATTTCTTCACTCAGAGGGTTGTGAATCTTTGGAATTCTCTGCCCCAAAGGGCTGTGGAGGCTCAGTCGTTGAGTATATTCAAGACTGAGATAGATTTTTGGACTCCTGGGGAATCAAGGGATATGGGGATCGGGCAGGAAAATGGAGTTGAGGTCAATGATCAGCCATGATCTTGTTGAATGGCGGAGCAGGCTCGAGGGGCCGTATGGCCGACTCCTGCTCCAAATTCAGCTGTGTCAGCTGTGGCTCAGTGGGTAGCACTCTCGCCTCTGGGTCTAGAAGGTTGTGGGTTCATAGTCCCACTCCACAAAAATCTAGGCTGACACTCCCAGTGCAGTGCTGAGGGAGTGCTGCACTGTCGGAGGTGCCGTCTTTCGGATGAGACATTAAACCGAGGCCCCGTCTGCTCTCTCAGGTGGATGTAAAAGATCCCACGGCCACTATTTTGAAGAAGAGCAGGGGAGTTCTTCCCGGTGTCCTGGCCAATATTTATCCCTCAATCCACATCACTAAAACAGATTATCTGGTCATAGTCACATTGCTGTTTGTGGGAGCTTGCTGTGCACAAATTGGCTGCCGTGTTTCCTACATCACAACAGTGACTGCACTTCAAAAAGTACTTCATTGGCTGTAAAGCGCTTTGGGAAGTCCGATGGTCATGAAAGGCGCTCTAGAAATGCAAGTCTTTCTTTCAAATTTTTATGTTCTTATACCACACCAATCATTAATTTGACACAAGCCAACCCCAGTATGCATATGTCTACAGGTTAATTAATCCTATTTAAAAATTAAAGTCATACAGTTAAACTGATGTAGTGATATACTTGCTGCTAATTTAGTCACCAGGAAGAATTTGTACACAGGGGAGGGCGAAGGAAAAGTTCTAAAGCAATTCGACAATCACAGCATCAATTTCCACCTCACTGCGATCTAATCGGAAGCACATCATTAATAATACATTCCTGGAAAAAACGACTAGCAATTTAAATGCAACTGTACTCTGAAAGAAAATTGAACTTTTACTTGTTGGTGCTTAAGTTATGCAACAATTAGCATTTGTTAATTAAACGTCGACAATCAGATGCAGCTGGAACAATTGATGTTTTTCTCTTCTGCATTTTTTTATATTATTCTTTCCCTCATTGAACGATATGCAGGAAGCAATCTGCTATCAGATTCTGCCAATCACTCTTCAAACCAGCTCCCAACACGTGCAAGAAAGCCGCCCGGGACGGCTCGCTGTCGGAATAGTTCACGGTTATTGTCAATTTCAGTTATTAGTGCAATTTTTGTAGTTTTATTACTGTATAAATTATAAAAAAAGAGCATTGGCAAAACAGTTAATTTATAGCTAATTAGCATAGAGCGCCTTTTCTATAGATAACACCTGCATGGAAAGAAAACAATTTGCATTTCTATAGTGCCATCATGTCCTCAGACGTCCCAAAGTACTTGCAACCAGTGGATTGCTTTTGAAATGCAATCACTGTTGTTATTAGCAAAGTGCTTGGCTGCTACAGACCTTCGAAAACAAAGCGCACAAACTAGCCTTTGTGAAAAAGGGCCTTGAAGCAGAAATGTAACAGATGATGTGGATTTCTTTCACAAACTGATATAAACGAGTTGCAGAGAGTCCCCGGGGACGTGAATGGACACTCTGGAGCTTTTCTATGGATCTTTAAGAATCTTTCTTTCTATTGTCGAGAATCCTGGGTGAAGGACAGAGACTTACAGCTCGGACACCACCACATGTGAAAAGAGATTAGACTTAGTAAATCAAGGAGTCGCAGCTAAGTGATCTCAAGCTTGGAATGGGAACCCTTGCAGATTGTAGAATTACGAGGGAGGTGAGGAGCTCCTTAGCGTTCAGAACCTGGGTAACACTGAGTTATGATGTGTTGGACTGGGGTGGACAAATGTGAGAAGTCGCACAACACCAGGTTATAGTCCAACAGCTTTATTTGAAATCACAAGCTTTCGGAGCGCTGCTTGTCACTTCACCTGACGAAGGAGCAGCGCTCCGAAAGCTTGTGATTTCAAATAAAGCTGTTGGACTATAACCTGGTGTTGTGCGAACACTGAGTTAGATTGGGAGATGGTAAGATCTCGGAATTTCTGGACTGTTCAGCCGGGAGTAAGCAGCGGTGCATTGGGTGACTCACCAGCAGATTTTCCCTCACACCCTGTGGGGAAAATCCCCTCTGATGACAAGGCCAAGATCAAGAGTTCTCATATGAGGAATCATAAGTGTGTACTCATGATCCAAGAAACTCCATGGAAAAGAAAGAAAGGCTTGCATTTCTATAGCGCCTTCCACATCCTCAGGACGTCCCAAAGCACTTTACAGCCAATGAAGTACTTTTTGAAGTGTAGTCACTGTTGTAATGTCGGAAACACTGCAGCCAATTTGTGCACAGCAAGCTCCCACAAACAGCAATGTGATAATGACCAGATAATCTGTTTTTTAGTGATGTTGATTGAGGGATAAATATTGGCCCAGGACACCGGGGAGAACTCCCCTGCTCTTCTTCAAAATAGTGCCACGGGATCTTTTACATCCACCTGAGAGAGCAGACGGGACCTCGGTTTATCATCTCATCTGAAAAACTGCACCTCCAACAGTGCAGCACTCCCTCAGCACTGCACTGGGGTGTCAGCCGAGATTTTTGTGCTCAAGTCTCTGGAGTGGGACTTGAACCCACAACCTTCTGACTCAGAAGCAAAGTAACATATTAGGACACCAAGGCACTGCAGCATGTACTACTCACATAAATAGTTCCTGTTGCTTTTAGCGGGAACATTTTAGGCAACGCAATTTGCCCCGTATACACGGTGGCCCGTGTAACTTCTCTCTGCAATCTCTCTACTCTCTTTCTCAAAGCCCTTTTTCACATCTGATTCATTGCTAATATACATGGTTGTGCTGGTTGGAGGTCAATCATCTCAGCCCCAGGACATCGCTGCAGGAGTTCCTCAGGGCAGTGTCCTAAGCCCACCATCTTCAGCTGCTTCATCAATGACCTTCCCTCCATCATAAGGTCAGAAGTGGGGATGTTCACTGATGACTGCACAGTGTTCTGTGCCATTCGCAACTCCTTAGATAATAAAGCAGTCCATGCCCGCATGCAACATTCACTCCCTCCACCACCGGCGCACCGTGGCTGCAGTGCGTACCATCTACAAGATGCACTGCAGCAACTCGCCAAAGCTTCTTCGGCAGCACCTCCCAAACCCGCGACCTCTACCACCTAGAAGGACAAGGGCAGCAGGCACATGGGAACACCACCACCTCCAAGTTCCCCTCCAAGTCACCCACCATCCTGACTTGGAACTATATCGCCGATCCTTCATCGTCGCTGGGTCAAAATCCTGGAACTCCCTCCCTAACAGCACTGTGGGAGCACCTTCACCACACGGACTGCTGCGGTTCAAGAAGGCGGCTCACCACCACCTTCACAGGGGCAATTAGGGATGGGCAATAAATGCTGGCCTTGCCAGCAATGCCCAAATCCCATGAACGAATATAAAAAAAATACTGGGATGTACTAAAAATAGAAAATGTGACTTGAAGCTGTTATTTCCAGGACCAAGGAAAGAGAAAGATTAGAATTGGTCCATAGAGCAAGTATACTTTCGCCCTCTCTATCACTCTTATCCCAAGCTCTCCGCACTCTCTCTACTCCCTTTCTCAATGCTGGACTAGAGAAGCTGGGATTGTTCTCCTTAGAGCAGAGAAGGTGAAGGGGAGATTTAATAGAGGTGTTCAGAATTATGAAGGGTTTTGATGGAGTAAATAAGGAGAAACTGTTTCCACTGGCAGAAGGGTCGGTAACCAGAGGACACAGATCTAAGGTAGTTGGCAAAAGAACCCAAGGGTAGATGAGGAGAATTTTTTTTACGCAGCGAATTGTTGTGATCTGGAACGCGCTGCCTGAAAGGGCGGTGGAAGCAGATTCAATAGTAACTTTCAAAAGGAAATTGGATAAATACTTGAAAAGGAAAAATTTGCAGGGCTACGGGGAAAGAGCAGGGGGGAGTGGGATTAATTGGAGAGCTCTTTCAAAGAGCCGGCACAGGCACGATGGGCCAAATGGCCTCCTGTGCTGTATGATTCTATGATGGATTCTACAAATGCCCTTTTGCACATCCAATTCATTGCAACATCCTGTGCTTGCATTGTGTTCACCAGCCCCATGTTCCAATGAACCTATTCTCAGAGTCAGTTTGTTAAATGATGAAACTTTGTGGAGTAGTTCAATGTTTCTACAGATCATCCAAGATCATCGTCTCCACCTGTTCACCGACACTGTTCACTCCAGCTGCAATGCATAGCATAAACAGAATCGAATGTCTCTTCCAGACAGACCTCACGATAATTGAAACCCCTTTTCCTGTAATTCTAAAGTATAGCGTTAGATCACGGGATTGTTCAATTAGTGTTGGAGAGCTGAAAGGGGATGAGGGAAGCAGCGGTCCGATCAGTTTCACCTGAAGGTGGCGGGGCTGTCTGAAGGGACGAAGGGCTAAAAATTGAGTAGCGCCACATTTGGGGCGCTAACTCCGCTGGGGCGCTACTTTTAGCGTCCCAGAATGATTAGCGCCCCCGCGCCGGAAATTGAGTGGTTGCGCCCCAAGAGTGAAGCGGGGCGCTACTGGAAGCGCCCCACACCTCGCCTTTAAATTGCGCCTCCCCGGCCGCAGGTAGGCCCCCCTGACCCTGTCGGACATAGCGTCCGGCGGTAAGTCAGGGGGCGCTCCCGAAGATCGCGGCCGGGGCACGAGCGGGTCGCTGCGCACTGCGATGACGTCATCGCCAGCGGCGCAGTGCCACGGGGCGCTACCGGTTAGCGCCGCCGCGAACCTCCCGCTGAATTTCGCAGGGGGGTGGGTGGCGCCGCGCCCGGGCGCTTGTTGCTCCTCTTAGGGCGCTAACGGGAGGCGCAAAGCAACCCAATTTTCCCCCCGTTATATCAGGTAATCGCACTTTGACGAGGTGCAAGCAGCTGCTTGAACCGCCCGAAATAGCCGGTGAAATTAATATAGTTTAAGCGTCGCCTTTGTAATTGAGGCCTATAGTAATGGCAAATCGTTGGCACCATTTGCCCGATACAGGAGGCTGTCCCAGATAAGCAGGGACGGTGAAAGTGGTGGGGACTGCAATTCTAAGTTTTCACTATGGGGCAAATTTTTGTAAGGCTCCGCTCCCAGTGCATAATCTTACTCCTTGTTGGGGTAAGGGGTATCAGTTGTCCTTTTGTACCTCATCCAAGTTGTAAATCAATGTCAGCCATGGCTCAGTGGGTAGCACTCTCTCTCACCTCTGAGTCAGAAGGTTGTGGGTTCATAGTTCCACTCCAGAGGTTTGAGCACCAAAATCTAGACTGACACTCCAGTGCAGTACTGAGGGAGTCTTTCGGATGAGACGTTAAACCGAGGCCCTGTCTACTCTCACAGGTGGATGTAAAAGATACGGCATTATTTCAAAGAAGAGCAGGGGAGTTATCCCCGGTGTCCTGGTCAATATTTATCCCTCAATCAACATCACTAAAACAGATTATCTGCTCATTATCACATTGCTGTTTGTGGGAGCTTGCTGTGCGCGAATTGGCTGCCACGTTTCCCACATTACAACAGTGACTGCACTTCAAAAAAGTACTTCATTGGCTGAGGTCGTAAAAGGCGCTATTTAAATGCAAGTTCTTTCTTTGTGTCAGTGCTCTACCATTGGAGGTATTGAGTGAGGGCAGAACCATGCACGGAGCTGAATGACCTGCCAACACTCACCGACAAGTCTCAGATATGAATAATGCGTACTTGGGTGTTTGTGGGTGCTTGCTGTGGACAAATTGGCTGCACGCATTTCCTACATTACAACAGTGACTACACATCAAAAAGAAAGTACACCATTGGCTGTAAAGCGCTTTGGGACGCCCTGAGGTGGTGAAAGGCGCTATAGAAATGAAAGTCTTTCTTTCACGTCAGGAGCACTGACCTCCGCCCCCAATTCTCTGATCTGTGCTCCAATTGATAAGCCGTGTTTCTGTGGTAAGAGGAAGTGACACAGAAAGCGGCTGTACTTGTTGTTTGAGCTGTGTGTAATCATTAGCCAGCAGAAGGTTCTTGTTCAAGGACGCTCCACCAGAACCAGCTCAAACCTACTCTATTATTATTCTTTCACAATTTTGTGAGAGAACACTGAGGGCGGGGGGAGGGGGAGGGGTTATAAATTAATTAGCAACTACATCTCCTGCAAATATACACCTAAACTCAATCAGTGTGAAAAAACACCACGTAACAACATAAAAATCCGAGATGAGAAAAGGCATTAAACCCAACGTAGCTCAACTGTTTTAGTACATTAACTCTCACATCATGGAAACCAATTATATTTTGCTTTTACCTCTATTACCTTGCTCAGTAGATTAGTCCCAATATCTGTCCATTTTTTTCGGACTCACTTGCTCTGCCAATTTTCTCCCTTCTCCACCTCTCCTTAAGGATGGACTAGAGGAGCTAGGGCTGTTCTCCCTGGAGCAGTGAAGGCTAAGAGGAGATTTGATCGAGGTGTTTAAAATCACGAAGGGTTTCGATAGAGTAAATAAAGGGAAACTGTTTCCAATGGTTGAAGGGTCGGTAACCAGAGGGCGCAGATTTAAGGTGATTGGCAAAAGAACCAGAGGCGACACGAGGAAAAACTTTTTTACACAACGAGTGGTTAGGATTTGGAATGCACTGCCTGATAGGGCGGTGGAAACAGATTCAATAGCAGCCTTCAAAAGGGAATTGGATAAATACTTGAAGGAGAAAAAATTGCAGGGCTATGAGGAAAGAGCGGGGGAGTGGGACTAACTGGATTGCTCTTCGAAAGAGCCGGCGCAGACTCAATGGGCCGAATGGTCTCCTTCTGTGCTGTACTATTCTATGATTCTTCACTGGAGTACAATTCCATGGGCACTAGCTACCCTCCCGTACCTCACCTAAGTACCCAAGTGCATGTGTGAGCCTTCGCGCTGCGTGTTAGAAGAATATTTGATCATGAGGGCGTATCATAGCTGAAGACCACATCGCACTCACTCAACGTCTAACACATGTGCATTGAGAGGCTGCTGGATAGCAATTAGGAAAGGTAATTTTGGCTTAAGTTTGGCTCCCTAAGCCATGGCACTGAGGTCATTTGTAGCATCACCAACTGTAGCTCATTTGCATATCCAGATTGACATGCGACCCGTGTAAAACAGGAATAATCTGCTGCGGTGCAAGGAAATTAGAGTGCAGCCTCTCAAAAACCAGTTCCGGCCACCACTCGCACCCCTTCTCGATCTCCTCCTCTCCCACCGCCGCCCCGCCCCCCACAGGTCCGGTGCAGGTGTCCTCGCCGGCAGATCTTCATCTTCCTCGTGACCGGCACACTGCCTTTCATGGCGTGATTGGTCTCCCCAGCACTGCGGGTGCATCCTGATGACGCAAGATGGCCATTTTTTTCGTGGCCCTCTTGCTCTTCTGTTTCAGGCAGGGCCATTCACGGCCACGGCAGTCGGGCGACAACCAGTTTCTAGGCTGATGTCTCGTGACATTACTTTTTGCCACTTTTCAAGAATGGCTAACACAGGGCAACCTGGCAGAGGCAGCCAAAGAAGGGACACGGGGATAACACAGGGGCAGGGAAGAAGGTACCACGATTTCACAGAGTCCAACCTGCAAACCCTCCTCAACAACAACAACTTGTATTTATACAGCGCCTTTAACATAGTAAAACGTCCCAAGTCTCTTCACAGGAGTATTTTAAGACAAAAAAATTTGACACCGAGCCATATAAGGAGAAATTAGGGCAGATGCCCAAAAGCTTGGTCAAAGAGGTAGGTTTTAAGGAGCATCTTAAAGGAGGAGAGAGAGGTAGCGAGGCAGAGAGGTTTAGGGAGGGAATTCCAAAGCTTCAGGCCTAGCCAACAGAAGGGACGGCCACCAATGGTTGAGCGATTATAATCAGGGATGCTCAAGAGGGCAGAATTAGAGGAGCGCAGATCTCGGGGGGGGGGGGGGGGGGGGGTTGTGGGGCTGGAGAAGCTTACAGAGATAGGGAGGGGCGAGGCCATGGAGGGATTTGAAAACAAATCCTCAGTGATATAGAACACAGGAGAGACAGAGTGCTGGGCGTCCGAGGCAGGAAACATGCCGTAAAGGCCACTCGTGCCGTGTGGAGGGAGGTGGCACTGCCACTCAATGCCAACTCTACACCCGCAGGACTGCAGACCATCACCACAAACAGATCAACGAGCTGATCAGAGCAGGCAAGGTAAATCACCCCTGTGCTCGCTGACCTTCATTGGCTCCTTCTCCGGCAACGCCTCGATTTTGAAATTCTCATCCTTGTTTTCAAATCTCTTCATGGCCCTCGCCCCTCCCAATCTCTGAAATCTCCTCCAGCCCCACAACCCCCCGAGAAATCTGCGCCTTAAAATCAAAGCGTTGCTTAACCGGGAGCCAATAACAGCATTGGTATGTGTCTCATTGCTGTTCATGCAACTCTTAGTGGGGTCGATATCTACAGGAGCAGGGGACTATTCCTTGTCACCCACTCTACCATGATAATGGCACGCGAAGGCTTGCCCGCAGGGAATGCCATACCTGCCACACCATAATTAAAGGAAATGAATTAGGTGGTTGGGGAGCTTGGCGCGCGGATCATGTGATGGGCCAAATCTTGACAGGAAGTTCACTGGGGGTCGGGGCAGGGGTCAGAATCTTCTGGTGGTCTCCCACTCCCACAATCAGGAGCACGTCAATCGCTGCCTACACTCAATGCACCAAAAGGAAAATCATTCCAAACCGTTATTCCCAGCTGCAGGAATCACTACACAAACTTTCAGCAGTCTTCAGCTCCAAAACTTCTCACTCCCGCCGGTCTCGGCCGAGGCTGGCGACAGCTACACCTTATATTTCTCATTCGATCTTACCGTGAGTGTTAATACAGGAAATTCAGGGATATATTTGCGTATATTATGCGTGCTGGGGACTCGGTGAGTGGATCAAGGAAGGGCCAAACCTCATTAGGAAATTCAGGGGGGTGATTTTGGAGTGGAAAACTGGTGGAAACAGCTTGCACCCGAATTTGCTGTCTAGGAAATGTACTTGCCCCGATTTTACACTTAAAAAAACCCCACCAAAAATGGCATGGAATTTCAGTAAAATGAGGCTATAAGTTGATCTGTGATAAATCTGAGAGCTTTGGGTCTAAGTAAAGACAGAGTAAAACAAAGCCACATCTCACCAGCTGTCTGCATAACAGGGTGCAACTACCTGTATCATCCGTTCTGACGAAAGGTCATCGACCTGAAACGTTAACTCTGTTTCTCTCTCTGCAGAGGCTGCCTGACCTGCTGAGTGGTTTCCAGCATTTTTTGTCTTTACTTCAGATTTCCAGCATCCGCAGCATTTTGCTTTTAAAAGAAGAAGAAAGACAGACTTGCATTTCTACAGCGCCTTTCACGACCACCGGACGTCCCAAAGCGCTTCACAGCCAATGAAGTACTTTTTGAAGTGTATTCACTGTTGGAATGTCGGAAACTACCTGTATTGGCCAAGTCAGGGGCACGCTGGAGCTTGGAAAAGATTATATCAGGATTTTTCCTGGAAGTTGCTTATCTTAGCGATGTACAGAGACAGATTATGACATTGCTGTACATAGAATTTCCCTGCAGCCTGTTTCGAATGACCCGTTGGTAATACCGCTCTAATAACATTACAAAGGAGGTTAATACCCTCTTGTGAACATCATGGACACACCGGAGCTTTTTTTCGACAGCATAACATTCTACCGATGAAGAATCAAGTCACATATTCTATAAATGAACAGGTATTTCAGACTGAGTTGAGGGACTCAATCTAATTTCAAGAGTCAGATCATTCCTAGAGAATCATCCGCGCTCTCGGTGGAGCCTGGTAGCTTACTCCAGGAAGCCATTATTCTGTCATTACTGCATCTCAAATTATAATTAATAATTTAAGTGTTCAAATTATAAGTGATAATAGCATAAGTGTTCGCTTTAAAATGTCTTTCATTGTTAGAAGTTGGAGTCATGTTGGATGGGCCCATGTACTGAAGCTGAAGATCATGGTTGCAAAACAAACGCTGTCATTTGTAAGGATGCACCCACTCAATACTCCTCAAATTTCTCCCCTTGCTGAGGTACAATTCCGCAGGCAGTGCTTGTACGCATTATTTGTATCTGAGACTTGTCAGTGTTGGTAGCCTATCCAAGTACAGAGGGCATCATGCCGTGTACGGTGCTGCCCTCACTCAAGATCCCCAGCAGTAGAGCGCAGACACAAAGAAAGAACTTACATTTATATAGCACCTTTCACAATGTCCCACAGTAGCCAATGAAGTACTTTTTGATGTGTAGTCACGGTTGTAATGTAGGAAATGCAGCAAGCTCCCACAAACAGCAATGTGATAATGACCAGATAGTCTGTTTTAGTGATGTTGGTTGAGGGATAGATATCGGCCAGGACACTGGGAGAGCTCCCCTGCACTTTTTTGGAGTGGAGCTCTCCCAAGGTTGTATTCCCTAGAATTTAGAAGGTTAAGGGGTGATCTGATCGAAGTTTTTAAGATATTAAGGGGCACTGATAGGATAGATAGAGAGAAACTATTTCCGCTGGTTGGGGATTCTAGGACTCGGGGGCTTAGTCTAAAAATTAGAGCCAGACCTTTCAGGAGTGAAATTAGGAAACACTTCTACACACAAAGGGTGATGGAAGTTTGGAACTCTCTTCCACAAACAGCAATCGATGCTGGGTCAATTGTTAATTTTAAATCGGAGATTGATAGCTTTCTGTTAACCAAAGGTATTAAGGGAGATGGGGCAAAGGCAGGTATATGGAGTCAGCCATGATCTCATTGAATGACCTACTCCTGTCCCTATGTAGTGCCAAGGTATCTTTTACGTCCACCTGAGAGGACAGACTGGGCTTCGGTTTAAAGTCTCATCCAAAAGACAGCACCTCCAACATTGCAGCACTCCCTCACTGGAGTGTCAGCTAGATTTTTGTGCTCAAGTCTCTGGAGTGGAGACCTGAACCCACAACCTTCTGACTCAGAGGCAAGAGAGAGTGCTACCCACTGAGCCACTGGCTGACACACAGTGCAAATCCCAGATCAAACCTCTGACTTTCTTGATTGATTTGACTCAGCTGCTCACCGGATGAACTTTGCTGAATCATCAGGGGAAGCTTGCCATTTGTAAGCATGTTTATGCTTTTGGTACATGTTGGCACCTCAGGTAAAGAGCTTGCAGCTGAAAATCTCCACCTACAATCTGTCCACCGTCAACAGCCCTGTGGTCTGCAGGCCTCAGTAAAACTCTAGGGCCTAAAAATTACACCATGGAATCCCTGAATGGTGGGACATTCCATTTCTGGGCTCCACATCCCGTGATTTTCCACCCAATTATTTGCAGGCTGGAACACAGATTGCAAAAACCCCAGCCGACATGTTCAGCCGAAATTGCCCTCTGGTATTTTGGTAAAGGAGTTAATCCATTTATGTTAAATGGGTGCACTCCTCTGCTAAAAGAGCAGAGAGAGGAACTTAAGACAAACACTTCAAGGTTAGTACCTCGGTATCTCCTGGCATTGCTTCAGAGCCGTGCGGTTACTTCGCCCGTGAAGCGATCTGGTGCTCTCACCCGTATTAACGTTCATCATCATTCCTTTCAAATGTTTAACTTTTAAAAGGTGGCACTGACTGCACAACTCCCTCTTCACTACTCCTCACCAAGCAATTAGCTTCTGCACAAATCCCAATTTAAATCCACTGGGATCTTGTGATATTAAAATGGAGATTTTACTGAACTGAATTCAAAGCATTCTCAAGCCTATTGATCATAATTTCATTGTAGCGCACATGAGGGGAATTAGAAACAACATTGCGTTTTTAACTGATTTATATAGGTCACAATCTAGGTGTCTTTTATGGTATCTGTGGGTGGGATTAAGTAGCTATAGTGTGACTATCAGTCACAGGAGAAACAAAGTGCTACAATCAAGGGTTTTCAAAATAGATCTGTCTTCCCTGTGGAATAGTTCCAGTGTTACTGACTTAGAAGAATATCTTTAATTTTTTTTCCACATTCCGGTTTTCTTCATCAAGTTTCCTCTCTTCTCCCCTCATCATTCCTTCCCTCCTCTCCTCTCCTTCCCTCCTCTCCTTCTCTCCTCTCCCCCTGCACTTCCCTTCCCTCCCCTTCCCTCCTCTCCTCTCTCCCCTCCCCTCACCTTCCCTTCCCTCCTCTCTTCTCCTCTCCTTCCCTCCTCTCTCCTCTCCTCTCCACTTCCCTCCTCCCCTCCACTTCCCTCCCCTCCTCTCACCTTCCCTTCCCTCCTCTCTTCTCTCCTCTCATGTTAATTTCTCACTATGGTACGGCTTCTTGGGTGGCCTTCCAACGCATCGCCCAATTAGCAAATATTCACGTGGGAGTCTTAACAATGACTATCAGCTGGGTACTTGGCAGTGGGACTTCACCACCAAGCTCGATCCTGTCCTCATCCAGCGCCCACATTGCATTGCATGGCGTCGCATCCACTAGGGGTTTCTGGATAACAATCAGGATTGGGAACCATAATGATTGACCTCTCCCTAACCCGGAAATGCTCAGGTTAATCGTAGCTCCCCTGTTGCCCCCACAACCTGAAACGTTAACTCTGTTTCTCTCTCCACAGATGCTGCCTGACCGGCTGAGTATTTCCTGAATTATCTATTTTTATTTCAACCTTTAATGTTCAATACAAAGTGAGGACACATCTTTCATTCGAGCTGGTCTCTTACCTTCAGCACCACCTTTGAACAGTCACAGTTACAAAGAATTATATAATTGCTTTCAACATCCTTTTTAGGGCCACTGTATTTTTGTTGATCTTTGTTTAAAGGGTCGCTGTCGTCACGAAAAAGTGTTGGCAAACCTTTATTCATTTATGTAAAAATACAAATAACAACAACAACTTGTATTTATAATGCGCCTTTAACGTAGTAAAACGTCCCAAGGCGCTGCACAGGAGTATTTTAAGACAACAAATTTGACACCGAGCCACATAAGGAGAAATTAGGGCAGGTGACCAAAAGCTTGGTCAAAGAGGTAGGTTTTAAGGAGCGTCTTAAAGGAGGAAAGAGAGGCAGAGAGGCGGAGAGGTTTAGGCAGGGAATTCCAGAGCTTAGGGCCTAGGCAACAGAAGGCACGGCCACCAAAGGTTGAGCGATTATAATCAGGGATCCTCAAGAGGGCAGAATTAAAGGAGGGCAGATATCTCGGGGGGTTGTGGGGCTGAAGGAGATTACAGAGATAGGGAGGGGGCGAGGCCATGGAGGGATTTGAAAACAGGGATGAGAATTTTGAAATCGAGGCGCTGCTTAACCAGGAGCCAATGTAGGTCAGTGAGCACAGGGGGTGATGGGCGAAAGGGACTTGGTGCGGGCAAAGCACAATTTTACACAGCATTTTTACGCGGCGAGTTGTTGTGATCTGGAATGCGCTGCCTGAAAGGACGGTGGAAGCAGATTCAATAGTGACTTTCAAAAGGGAATTGGATAAATACTTGAAAAGAAAAAAAAATTGCAGGGCAATGGGGACAGAGCGGGGGAGAGGGGGATTAATTGGATAGCTCATTCAAAGAGCCGGCACAGGCGCGATGGGCCGAATCATTCTGTGCTCGCTGGTTCTATGATCCTATGACAATGGCACATATCATGTTGGAGAACATCATTTGCCCATGACTTCATTGAACTGCCCCCCAAAAAATAACGTTTGCCAAAGACTTTTTCGTGAAGGCACTGTCCCTTTAAATGGTGAGGGCCGATGAAATAATCAGGGAAGTTAATTTAGAAAATGACTGAAAAAAAATGACTGTCAAAGGAAATAGAAACCCATCTCAATGCATAATGCAATGACACTAGACAAAATGGCTGCCATGGCCATAGCATCACGACCCGGCAACAATAGCAGAAGTAACAACAATATGAAATGAGATCAATTCAAAGCCTGCCATCTTCACAGTTTTGAGCATTATCGTTTGTGCGTGGGTAATGCTGAAGGGTCAGAATCCTCTGAATGCGCTAAAGTGTGTGTAACAAGATGCTCCAAAACGACCGCCCACCCGTCCAAAGCCAGAACCAAAATTGGTGAGGCTGATCAGGATTCAGCTCCACTCCAGCTACGAAAGGAAATTAAAGACATGAAATCAGCCCTTTTTACTTCTTCAGGCAAAGTCTGACAGTTTCAAAGAGGATGTGGCTACAATTTAAAAGAAAATGCTTCAGATAAAAGAGGATCTGGTTACAGTTAAAAATATAACACAGCGCCAGAGATAAAAGGGGACGAATGATCATCTAGTTGCTGTTAAAAATGGTCCAGCTGCTATTTCTTTCCCCCCATCCCATTCCCCCCCTCCGTTTCTTCTCTTAGTTCTCTTGAAGACAGTAACTCTGGCTGAGTGCAGTTCTTCCAGAGATTACAGGCCACCAGTACCTGCCCAAAAAGAGTCTGGATGCAATTGGGCTGTTCAACTAAAAGAAAGAGAGACTCACATTTCTATAGCACTTTTCACAAACACCAGACGTCCCAAAGCGCTTTACAGCCAATGAAGTACTTTTTGAAGTGTGGCCACTGTTGTAATGTAGGAAACGCGGCAGCCAATTTGCGCACAGCAAGCTCCCACAAACAGCAATGTGATAATGACCAGATAAACTGTTTTAGTGATGTTGATTGAGAAATAAATATTGGCCAGAACACCAGGGATAACTCCCCTGCTCTTCTTTGAAATAATGCCATGTGGATCTTTTACAGGCACCTGAGAGAGCAGACGGAGCCTCGGTTTAACGTCTCATCTGAAAGACGGCACCTCCGACAGTGCAGCGCTCCCTCAGCACTGCACTGGGAGTGTCAGCCTAGATTTTTGTGCTCAAGTCTCTGGCGGGGGACCTCGAACCCACAGGCAAGAGTGCTACCCACTGAGCCACGGCTGATACTCCAAGGATGTCACACCCAAGCATGATCTTGAAGTCCATACAAAACGCAGTTTGGAGCAGGTTGTTGCAGGATAGCTGCTAGAAGTGGGAACATTGGCAGCTCTCCTTGCTCAATTCTGTGGAAGCAGAGGTTAATTGTGACATCCCCACTGCAGCCCGTGTGCCGTTCCCCTGGTGCAAGGCGCCCTCCAGCACTTTGCCTAGCTGACCATTCTTCAAACATGAGCCCAGACAGCCTGCAGCAGGTGGCCTCAACGCTCCTGAAAACCTGACCGTTAAAATGGCGGGGGGCCACGGACGCTGCAGAAATGCGCCACACCATGCTTTAGGAGTCTATAACCAGGGGTCACAGTCTCAGGATAAGGGGCCATTTAAGACTGAGATGAGGAGGAATTTCTTCACTCAGAGGGTTGTGAATCTTTGGAATTCTCTGCCCCAGAGGGCTGTGGATGCTGAATCGTTGAGTATATTCAAGGCTGAGATCGAGAGATGTTTGGGCTTTAGGAGAATCAAGGGCTATGGAGATCGGGCGGGAAAGTGGAGTTGAGGTCGAAGATCAGCTGTGATCTTATTGAAGGGCGGAGCAGGCTCGAAGGGCTGAATGACCTCCTCCTGCTCCGAATTCTTATGTTCTTATGTTCATTCCCGCCAGGTGGGCAGGGGTTCCAATCAGGGCTTGATTGTCGGCAAGTTACTCAACTCTGCTCTTCCCAATGTACTAGAAATTGGGCCTCTTTGTACCTGTCTAACGGGCATAACACGAGAGCCAATTTCAAGGACCAAGCTGAGGCCACGTCTCGCACCCCATCTGCCACCCTTGCTAACTAAGTCAACACAGAATCAGGATTGAACTTGGGACCATCCTGGTCTGATAGCTCAGCATGAAACCACTTTGTGAATATTAGCCATCAGAGAGCTCAGATTTATTTATTTTACTATAGACAGGACTGAAAATCCATCCAACAATTAAATAAATAGAGTGCCTACAATGTTAAGATTATTTGCCGTCATAATATCTTTTTATCACTAAAACTAATTTGAGATTATAACTTAATTCCTGTTTGATATATTTCTGTGTTGTAAATTATTTCACTTTCAACTATCTAACTAATTGTTGCATAAACTTGGCTTCTGTTCCCTTGAGTTTAGAAGATTGAGGGGTGATCTGATCGAGGTATTTAAAATGTTAAAAGGATTTGATAGGGTAGTGCATGTCCTAGTGCATGAATCGCAAAAGGTTAGTATGCAGTTACAGTAAGTAATTAGGAAAGCTAATAGAATGTTATCGTTTATTGCGAGGGGAATTGAACACAAAAGTAGGGAGGTTATGCTTCAGTTATACAGGGCATTGGTGAGACCACATCTGGAGTACTATGTACAGTATTGGTCTCCTTATTTAAGGAAGGATGTAAATGCGTTAGAAGCAGTTCAGAGAAGATTTACTGGACTAATACCTGGAATGGGCGGGTTGTCTTATGAGGAAAGGTTGGACAGGCTAGGCTTGTATCCGCTGAAGTTTAGAAGAATAAGAGGTGACTTGATTGAAACATATAAGATCCTGAGGGGTCTAGACAGGGTGGATGTGGAGAGGATGTTTCCTCTTGTGGGAGAATCTAGAACTAGGGGGTCACTGTTGAAAAATAAGGGGTCGCCCATTTAAGACAGAGATGAGGAGAAATTTTTTCTCACAGAGGGTCGTGAGTCTTTGGAACTCTCTTCCTCAGAGGGCGGTGGAAGCAGAGTCTTTGAATATTTTTAAGGCAAAGGTAGATAGATTCATGATAAGCAAGGGGGTGAAAGGTTATTGGGGGTAGGCGGGAATGTGGAGTAATCAGATCAGCCATGATCTTATTGAATGGCGGAGCAGGCTCGGGGGGCCGAGTGGCCTACTCCTGCTCCTAATTCGTATGTTCGTATATGGAGAAACTATTTCCTCTGGTGAGAGAATCTAGAACAAGTTGACATAATCTTAAAATTAGAGCTAAGCCGTTTAAGGAGGGGTGCCAGGAAATACTTTTTCACACAAAGGGTAGTAGAAATCTGGAATTCTCTCCCCCAAAAGGCTGTGGTGCTGGGACAATTGGAGCTTGCGAGACTGAGATCGATTTTTGTTTGGTAAGATTATCAAGGGATATGGAGCAAAGGCAGGTAACTGATGTACAGACCAGCCACCATCTCATTGAATGGCGGAGCAGGCTCAAGGGGCTGAATGGCCGCCTCCTGCTCCTATGTTCCTAGTTGCACACTTTTGAATCAATATTTACACATGAGCAGTTATTGATTTGATGGGATTGATTTTTGGCGATGGGCTGGAGCCAGAAAATGTTCAGATGAACATGTAATACAGTCCTGACGAAGGGTCATCGACCTGAAACGTTAACTCTGTTTCTCGCTCCACAGATTCTGCCTGACCTGCTGAGTATTTCCAGCATTTTCTGTTTTTATTTCAGATTTCCAGCATCCACTGTATTTTGCTTATGTATGGTATACAGTCCACATCAGCATAAAACAGTTAGCACTGACTATTTATACTGTTGCTATAAATATAACTCCAGGGGACGACCAGTGAGAGTGCATTGCGATTGCTGCCATTTCTGGGAGCAGGGGAGTGGGACTTTTATGATTCATTCCTGGGATGTGGGCGTCGCTGGCAAGGCCAGCATTTATTGTCCATTAATTGGATAAGAACATAAGAAATAGGCAGGAGTAGGCCATTTGGCCCTTCGAGCCTGTTCCGCCATTCAATAAGATCATGACTGATCTTCTACCTCATCTCCACTTTCCTGCACTATCCCCATATCCCTTGATTCCCTTAATATTCAAAAATCTATCGATCTCTGTCTTGAATATACTCAACGACTGAGCCTCCACAGCCCTCTGGGGTAGAGAATTCCAAAGATTCACCACCCTCTGAGTGAAGAAATTTCTCCTCATCTCAGTCCTAAATGGCCGACCCCTTATTCTGAGACTGTGACCCCCTGGTTCTAGACTCCCCAGCCAGGGGAAACATCCTTCCTGCATCTACCCTGTCAAGCCCTGTAAGAATTTTGTATGTTTCAATGAGATCACCTCTCATTCTTCTAAACTCCAGAGAATATAGGCCTAGTCTACTCAATCTCTCCTCCTAGGACAATGCCCCCCCATCCCATGAACCAGCCTGGTGAACCTTCATTGCACTCCCTCTATGGCAAGTATATCGTTCCTTAGGTAAGGAGACCAAAACTGTACACAATACTCCAGGTGTGGTCTCACCAGGGCCCTATATAATTGCAGTAAGACGTCTTTACTCTTATACACAAATCCTCTTGTAATAAAGGCCAACATAACATTTGATTTCCTAATTGCCTGCTGTACCTGCATGTTAACTTTCAGTGATTCGTGTACAAGGACACCCAGGTTCCTCTGAACACCAACATTTCCCAATCTCTCACCATTTAAAAAATACTCTACTTTTCTATTTTTCCTGCCAAAGTGGATAACTTCACATTTCGCCACGTTATATTCCATTTGCCATGTTCTTGCCCATTCACTTAGCCTGTCTATATCCCCTTGAAGCCTCCTTGCATCCTCCTCACAACTTACATTCCCACCCAACTTTGTATCATCAGCAAACTTGGATATATTACATTTGGTCCCCTCATCCAAATCATTGATATAGATTGTGAATAGCTGAGGCCCAAGCACTGATCCTTGTGGTACCCCACTAGTTACAGCCTGCCAACCCGAAAATGACCCGTTTATTCCTACTCTCTGTTTTCTGTCCATTAAGCAACCCTCAATCCATGCTAGTATATTACCCCAATCCCATGAGCCCTAATTTTGTTTAATAACCTCTTGTGTGGCACCTTATCGAATGCCTTCTGAAAATCCAAATACACCACATCCACTGGTTCCCCCTTATCTATTCTGTTAGTTACAACCTCAAAAAATTCTAACAGATTTGTCAAACACGATTTCCCTTTCATAAATCCGTGTTGACTCTGCCCAATCCTATTATTATTTTCTAAGTGCCCTGTTACCACATCCTTAATAATAGATTCTAGCATTTCCCCTATTACTGATGTCAGGCTAACTGGTCTGTAGTTCCCCGTTTTCTCCCTCCCTCCTTTCTTAAATAGTGGGGTTACATTTGCTACCTTCCAATCCACGGGAAACGTTTTAGAATCTATGGAATTTTGGAAAATGAGAACCAATGCATCCACTATCTCTATAGCCACCTCTTTCAAAACCCTAGGATGTAGGCCATCAGGTCCAGGGGATTTATTGGCTTTCAGTCCCATTAATTTCTGCAGTACTATTTTTTTACTAATACTAATTTCTTTCAGTTCCTCATTCTCGCTAGACCCTTGGTTCTCCATTATTTCCAGAAATTTTTTGCGTCTTCTTCCGTGAAGACTGACACAAAGGGCTGGATTTTCATTGACCTGTGGAGGCGGGTTTGGAGGCGTGTGGGGGGTTAAAATTGCGAAAACTGGTGGGCGGGCATAAGTCCACCTCCATCCCGCCTCCACGCAATTTTCATTAAATCATGTCTGCTGGTCCAGACTCCGTCCCGCCTTTAAGAGGCGGGATAGGCTGTTAAGGCCCTTAACAAGCACTAAATTGGCTCTATAATGTCATTTTGAAAGGCCTTTGTGATTTTAACCCTTGTTTTACGTGAAGCACGCCTGTTCTGAACCACGAATGTGAAACCTGGCGGTAACACATTTCGAAGGCTGACTATCAGCTACAGGTCCACTATTACAACGGAGTAGTAGTAGTAGGAAAAATATCTGGGAGCAGACCTAGGGCTGCTGCTGCTCATTTTGCCTCCAGGTCCTCTCACAGCAAAGGCCAGGCAGTCTTTTCAGACCTTCAATGCAGCAGCAATGATGACATTATCAGAGGTGACTTTCAGACTGAAAACACTCATTGGTTCATGGGTTCCCACATGCTAGAACCCAATTGCCCAATTAGGTGAAAATCGCATCAATCTCCCACATACAATTGCAGTCGGGTGGATAACACGAAAAGTGGATGACACGACCCCAACCCGCCCCAGTATCAAAATCCAGCCCAAAGTATTTGTTTAATTTCTCTGCCATTTCCTTATTCCCCATTATAATTTCTCCTGTCTCAGCCTGTAAGGGACCCACATTTACTTTCGCTAATCTTTTCCTTTTTACATACCTATCGAAGCTTTTACAGTCTGTTTTCATGTCTCTCACTAGTTTACTCTCATATTCTATTTTCCCTTTCTTTATCAATTTCTTGGTCCTCCTTTGCTGAATTCTAAAATCCTCCCAATCCTTAGGCTCACTACTCTTTTTGGCAACATTATAAGCCTCTTCTTTTGATCTAATATTATCTTTAACTTCTCTTTTTAGCCACGGTTGGACCACTTTTCCTGTGGGATTTTTGTGCCTTAAAGGAATGTATATTTGTTGTAAATTATGTATTAATTATTTAAATGCTAACCATTGCTTGTCTACCGTCATACCTTTTAATGTAGTTTCCCAATCTACCTTAGCCAACTCGCCCCTCATACCTACGTAGTTTGCTTTGTTTAGATTTAAGACCCTAGTTTCGGATTTAACTATATCACTTACTCTGCCCTACATTACAACTATTGTTTGGGGGCCTATAAACAACTCCCACCAATGTTTTCTGCCCCTTGCTGTTTCTTCGGTCCACCCAAACTGATTCTACTTCTTGATTTTCGGAGCGAAGATCCTTTCTCTCCACTGTCTTTATCCTATCCTTTATTATCAGGGCGACCCCTCCTCCTTTTCCATTTTGCCTCTCTCTTCTAAAAGTTATGTATCCTGGAATATTTAGTTCCCATCCTTGGTCACTTTGCAACCACGTCTCTGTAATGACTATTAGATCAAACCTATTAATTTCTATCTGCGCTATTAATTCATCTATTTTTTTGCAAATGCTTCCTGCATTCAGATATAGTGCCTTTAGCTTTGACTTATTTCTATTTTTCCCTAATGTCACCTCAGTCACTAATGCCTTATTACCTCTGTTACTCTCTCTGTCCCTTCCTGACCCACTCTGCTTATTTTTACCCCAAACTCTACTCTGCTTTAGAGCCTTGACATTTTTCTCGCTGCTTTTAAATTTACTCTTTCCTGAACCCTCCCAACCCCCCCTCCCCCCTTCATTAGTTTAAAGCCCTGTCTACTGCCCTAGTTATTCAGTTCGCCAGGACACTGGTCCCAGCCCAACTTAAGTGGAGCCCGTCCCAACGGAACAGTTCCCTCTTTCCCCAGTACTGGTGCCAGTGCCCCATGGATAGCTCTTTCAAAGAACACGATGGGCTGAATGGCGTCCTTCTGTGCTGTATCATTCTATGATTCTACTTAGATGAGGTACTAAAAGGATCCCAGCACTCTTGGAGCCATCACCCAGCATGATTCAGTGCATTTAGCAGAGGAAAGGAGAAAGTGGGGGTGGTTGCTGGTGAATTGAGTTATAAACTAAGGCCAGAGTTCTACTCTACGTCTGTGCAGTGGGATGCGCGATACACAGCAGCAGACTATTGTGCAGGTCAAGTCAATGACAAAGAAGCTCTACACATGTTTGGATCCATGTCAAGGGCTCCTTCCCATGTGCAGCTCATTTTTAACATTAGGAGAAGGAGGGCATCTGCTTTCCCCTAACATTGACAACATCGAAAAGTAAGTTAATGCATTGATGAGAAAAATGCGGCTTATCCCTCAGCCCAGATTGAAATGAATGCCAAATGACCGCCTGGAGGGGACTCCTATCGCTCAGCTTTACACAGGATAACACAGAAAAAGGCCATTCGGCCCAACCAGTCCATGCCGGCGTTTACGCTCCACTCGAGCCTCCTCCCGTCTTTCCTCATCTAAATCTATCAGCATAACCCTCTATTCCCTTCTCCCTCATATGCTTGTCTAAACTCCCCTTAAATGCATCGATACTATTAGCTTCAACCACTCCTTAGTGTCCTTAGAGCAGATGATGCAGAGATGCCGGTGTTGGACTGGGGTGGACAAAAGTGAGAAGTCACACAACACCAGGTTATAGTCCAACAGCTTTATTTGAAATCACAAGCTTTCGGAGCGCTGCTCCTTCGTCAGGTGAAGTGTCCTTAGAGCAGCAAAGATTAAGAGGAGATTTAATAGATGTGCTCAAAATTATGAGGGGTTTTGATAGAACAGATAAATAGAAAAAACTATTTCCACTGGCAGGAGGGTCGGTAACCAGAGGACACAGATTTAAGGTGATTGGCAAAAGAACCAGAGGGGGAGATGAGGAGAATTTTTACATCGCGAGTTGTTTTGATCTGGAATGCACTCTCTGAATGGGTGGTGGAAGCAGGTTCAATAATAACTTTCAAAAGGGAATTGGACAAATACTTGAAAAGGAAAAAAATTTGCAAGTGTGCTCAGGAGTCAGTTTCGGAACTAAATAGAATGGTTACAGCACAGAAGGAGGCCGTTCGGCCCATCGAGCCCGTGCCCGCTCTCTGCAAGCACACTTCAGCCAGTCCCACTCCCCCCCGCCCTTTCCCCGCAGCCCGGCTAATTTTTCTTCCTTCAGGTAATTATCCAACTCCCTTTTGAAAACAGAGCGATGAGTTATACTGCCCCTTTCAGTCAAAGCGCAACCAGTATCACTGCACCCGTTAGAGAAAAAAATGGCACCGTGAAGGGATTGGGGAGAAACATTTTTAAAAGATGAAAAAAAATGACGACATGAAAGCATGAAAACGTCTAGTCTGTGTGTAGCTTCACGGGGCAAATGATTATTTCTTCCATTGGTCCACTACTTCAATCCCTGCACAGAAGCCAAACTAGGTAGGGAGGAAGTGACTGCAGAGGAGCAAGACCTGGCGATGTGAGGACAGAAGGGGTTGGTGCCAATGTTCCCTATAGGCTGCGTGGCTGAGCGGCTGAGCGGCGCACCAGGGGAGCCGGTGAACCGGCTTTTAAATTGGAAAAAAAAGGCGCGTGCGCGGAATTTTTGCACAGCCCGCGCAGCAGCCCAAAAAAAAATGACTGGGAACATTGGCGCAGCAGCAACTATTGTTTTACCCACTAATACAAGAGCAACATACTGCGGAGGCTAGAAATCTGGTATATCTGTATGGTTCACTGCCTCAACCAGCTGAGGGACTGAGGATAACAGAAAACGCTGGAAACACTCAGCAGGCCAGGCAGCATCCGTGGAGAGAGAAACAGAGTCAACGTTTCAGGTCTGCCACCCTTCATCAGACGAAGGGTCACAGACCTGAAACGTTGGGCTGGATTTTGCCGGCCCCGAGGAGGCGGGTTTGAAGGCGGGTCAGGTGGGAAAGTTGCAAAAAATGGCGGCGGGCTCCGGTCCCGCCGTCAACCCGCCTCTGCGCAACTTTCCCAAATGCGGGCTTGCAGACTCCGTTTCGGTCCCGCCTCCAAGCAGCGGGATAGGCCCTTAAGGCACTTAACTACCACTTAAGTGCCTCTATAATCCCATTTTGAGAGGTCTTTCAGAGTTTACCACATTTCCCGCGTGCTGCACGTCTCCCCTGGAACACGCCAACTAATCCTGTCGGGTTCACAAGTGGTTGGCTTACTAACAGCTGCAGCTCCACCATAAAAACGGCGTTTTGCACAATGATCATTTACAGGTGGCAGAATTTTCTTTTCTCAGGTCTTGGAGAACTTTTTGCAGGTCTGCTGATTTTGGAAGTGTTGAAGCTGAGATCCATCTCCACTGTGACCTCCTAGGAAAACCCTTTCCCCACCTTGACTGAACGCTTCCTCATCTGAGGTATATACCTGCAGCATGGAAACCATTTATTTCCTTTCCTCCTGGGCCTCAGATTCGCACGAAGACCAGCCACGGCAGCAGCAGAACCCGGAACAATAGCAGCACCAACAGCAGCATCAACAACAGGAGCGCCAAGCTGCTGCTCACCCACCTGAAGCTGCACAGGCCAGAAGGCACCAGCGCAGGGAAGCACGTCGCCGCCGGAGATACCCCCAAAACAGGGTTTACAGACAGAGGATGAGCTACCTCAACATGAGTGAGCAGCAGTGCCACAGGAGGCTGAGACTTTTGCGAGAGGTAGTGGGTGACCTCTGCGCAATGCTGCACCAACACCTGGAGCCCAGAGGAGCGGGTGGACACCCCTTACCAGTGGTCGTAAAAGTCACCACCGCACTCAACTTTTTTGCTTCAGGCTCATTCCAGGGATTAACATCAGACATCAGCGGTATCTCCCAGGTGGCTGCACACACTTGCATCACACAGGTAACCGATGCCCTTTTTGCAAAGGTGCACAATTACATCAACTTCTCCAAGGATCAAGCAAGTATAACTGCGCGTGCCGTTGGATTTGCTAATCTGGCAGGCTTTCCAAGGGTGCAGGGTGTCGTAGACTGCACACATGTGGCCCTTAAGGCACCCCATCACAATCCAGGTCTTTTTGTCAACCACAAGGGCTTCCACTCCCTCAACGTACAGCTGATGTGTAACCACAATAAGGAAATTTTGCATGTTTGTGCCAAGTACCCTGGCAGTTGCCATGACTCGTTCATCCTGCACCAGTCTAGTGTGCCTCCGCTCTGCAGTCTGACAAAGCAACTTTACGGATGGCTACTTGGAGACAAGGGCTATCCCCTGAAGACGTGGCTAATGACGCCGTTCAGGAGGCCATCCAACGAAGCTGAGGAGCACTACAACTCCAGCCACATTTCGACCAGATCCATTATCGAGCAAACCATCGGCTTACTGAAGATGCGATTCAGATGCCTTGATAGATCAGGTGGAGCCCTGCAGTACTCAGCAGCCAGGGTCTCCAGAATCGTCATGGTCTGCTGTGCACTTCACAACATCGCACAGCATCGTGGCTTGCAGCTGCCTGAGGTATAAGTGGCTCAGCGCATAGCCTCCTCAGATGAGGATGAGGATGAGGAGGAGGAGGAGGAGGATGAGGAGGAGGAGGAGGAGAGCGAGAACGAAGACCTTGCGGAGGCGCATCAACCAGCGGCAGCAGCACGCGAGAACATTGCTGCCCGGGATGCAAGGGATGCACTCACCTTGGCCAGATATGCTTAGGCTGCCCAATCAAACACATTTGGCTTGCACCTTCTTACCACACCATCGACAATGGGCAAGTACCTACAGCTTCCTATCACTCTGACCACCATCATGACAAATCCAAGTTGCCCTGAGCCCTCAATGTGGAACTTCCATTTGCGAAATGACACAGCCCAGAACTTCAACATTTTGCCATCACTTCATTTTATAACATTCAGTAAAGGATGGCATTTCACAATTAAACACAACAGAACACCCAAGTAACAACCCTTGTGACTACTTGAGCTTTATCTTCCTCTTACGCGTGCTGCTACGTGGTGCTTCCCCTGTGGCTTCAGCAGATGTGGAGGCCCCTTGCTCACTTTCTTGCTGCTCCTGCCTCGACACCTTTGGCGGGTGTCCTCTGGGTTTGTGAGCCTGTGAGGGCTCGCCAACAGTCTGCTGCTCCTGTGGCTGTGCAGGGGCTGAGACACCCATCTCAGTTGGGTGAGGACTTTGATGGGGCTCTGACCGAGGGCTCCACAGGGGCATGGGAGTGGAGCACTTGGAGAGGAGCTCCCACTTCCTTGTTGTCTGCCACCAACATCCCTCTCATGGGTCAGCCCCACTTCAGAGCTAGCAAGTGGCTTGACAGCACCTTGCTGCACTTCAGGGGGGCCATGAGGACCCATTTCTGCGCTGGAAGTCCTACTCCAGAGGACTTCCATGAAGCTCTGGTTTCTATGCTCAATAGCTGACCATCACTCCTCAAGAGATGCCAGTCTACTCTGAACAATGACCATGTTTTCAATACTCTGGCGACTAAGCTCCTCCATGACCATAGCCATCCTCTCCTCTACGGTAGCCATCCTTACCACGGAGGTAGCCATCCTTTCCACGGAGGTTGTCATCCTTTCCATGGCAATGCGTTCATGCGCCAATGCCTCCACAAAGGCTCTGCTCATGTTAGCGATGGACTCCTCCATCCTCTCCACACTCACAGTGACCCTGGAGACAAAACCTGCCAGAGACTCCTGCACCTGTTCCTGTAGTTCCATCACCGCTCTCCTTCTGGATGGACCCGGAGGCACAGGGTTGACATGCAGAGGAGCCGAGCTGACAGAGTCCTGCGCCCTCCGACGAGGACTCTCCACTGCTGTCCCTGTCTCCACCATCTGCTGATGCTCACTTGTGAGCTGTGATACACCAGGTGACAACACTACTCTATGTCCCGAAGGTTCCACCGAGGTGTTAGTGTCTGCGCTGGTGCTGGGTGCGCTGAATTCTGCTGACGCTGCGCCCTCAGAGGTTGCAGCTTCCTCTGAGGAGTCTGGAAGCTCAGGCTGTTCCTCCTGGACAGTGGGGAGGGGGGCTGTCGATGGTCCTGTGGGGGAGTAAAGGAAAGAGTTAGAGATGTGAAGTAAAGGTTGCATGCACATTGAATTGGGCAGATGATCATAAGTCAATCTGTTTGAGCATCAGAATCATTATCAGTCACTCATGCAATGTCAATGAGAGAGATGCAAAACTATTCTGTTACCAGCTTGCTCTGATGCGCCCGTCTGTCCGTCCCCCACTTGCACATCCTCCTCGGCTCCCACGATCTCGAGGGCCGCCTCCTCAGCGCTGGTGAGCTGGGCTATTGAGGGTGGCCCTCCTCCTGTCTTCGCCCTTTCCCTCTTATTGTGGGCTCTCTTTTCCTGCAATGAGAGACACAAGTGGAGTTTGAGTGAGAATGATGGAGGGAGTGTAGAGAATCCATAGCATAGATGCTTAGAAGGACACAAAGATGGAGTGAGGTTCCAAGACCAAGGGCCCTCCCTGTGTGTTGTAAGTTGTTGTCATAGCATCACAGTGATAGGGAGTGTGAGGGCAGCATAGTCGAATAGTTAAGTGAATATGTACATAGAGAGAGAGGGAATGGTTAAGGGTGCAAGGGATGTAAGGGTCAAGTGGGATGTGGAGGAGGAGGTTGACGATGAAGAGTGCTGGTGATGAGAGGTGATGGGGAGCAGATTGAGGGTCATGGTGATGTCATACTCACTTTTCCTGTGCGGAGAAGGTCATTAAACCTCTTTCTGCACTGCAGCCAGGTTCTGCTGCACATTGATATTGCACTGACCTCCTGTGCCACTTGCAGCCACACAGCTTTGGTCTGCTGGGGAGGTTTATTCCTCCCAGAGGAAGGAAACAGCACCTCTTTCTGAGCTCTGGCTCCCTCCATCAGAGCATGGAGGGAGTCCTCATCAAAGTGGGGTGAGGCCTTGGACCTTGAAGTTGACATCTCCGCAGCACAAATCCCTTACAAGAATCCCACATAAAAGTTCTAAAGCAGAAAAAGAACCAAGGCTGCTTGCAGGCCTTAAATGCAGCTGCATGAATGACGTCATCGGAGGCGAGTTTCAGGACCAAAACACTCATTGGACCAGGGGTTCGCACACGCTGAGAATCAAGTGCCCAATTAGGGCAAAATCGCTAAATTATCCCGCCTGACATCGGAGGCGGGAGCGGGAACCGCCGACCACCTGACCCGCCCCCAATGGCAAAATCCAGCCCCCGTTACCTGTTTCTCTCTCCACGGATGCTGCCTGGTCTGCTGAGTGTTTCCAGCATTTTCTGTTGTTATTCTATTATTTTACACATGTGGGATCTGGGCATCATGTTTGTGTGCCCATTTTTTCCTGCTGCCTTTGTATTGATCTAGCTCTCAGAATGAGGGCTCCAATTCCAAAATACTTGATTTATGAACAGACAATGCATTTAGTCTGAATTTACATACAAATCTAATGCTTTTTTTGGTAACTAATTTGGGTAATATTTATTTGGTGGTTTGGGCAGTTCTATCGCCAGCTTCCTTATAACAATGAGTGAATGCAGTGGATTCTGTAAACCATTATGCTCAACGGTAAGCCAAAGTTGCTCATTTCTAAAATAAAGATTTGCATTAATATAGCGCCTTTCATGACCTCATGACGTCCCAAAGCACTCTTTGAAGTGTAGTCACTGTTGTAATGTATGAAACGCAGCAGCCAAGTTGGGCACAGCAAGCTCCCACAAACAGCAATGTGATAATGACCAGATGGTCTGTTTTATTGATGTTGATTGAGGGATAAATATTGGCCCAGGACACCGGGGATAATTCCCCTGCTCTTCTTCAAGATTGTGCCATGGGATCCTTTACATCCACCTGAGAGAGCAGACGGGGCCTTGGTGTAAAGTCTCATTTGAAAGACGGCACCTCCGACAGTGCAGCACTCCCTCAGCACCGCACTGGAGTGTCAGCCTGGATTTTTGTGCTCCAATCTCTAGAGTGGGGCTAGGGGGCATAATTTCAGAATAAGGGGGCACCCATTTAAAACGGAAATGAGGAGGAATTTCTTCTCTCAGAGGGTCATGAATCTTTGGAATTCTCTTCCCCAGAGAGCTGTGGAGGCTGGGTCATTGAATATATTTAAGGTGGAGATAGACAGATTATTGAATGGTAAGGGAGTGAAGAGTTATGGGGAGCGGGCAGGGAAGTGGAGTTGAGGCCAAGGTCAGATCAGCCATGATCTTATTGATTGGCGGAGCAGGCTCGAGGGGCCAAATAACCTACTCCTGCTCCTACGTCTTATGTTCTTATGAACCACACAACCTTCAGTAAACTCAGAGGCAAGGGTGCGACCAACTGGGCCACAGCTGACACCAGTTGCAGGGCGCGCTCCTCTCTTTGGCAAGGAGGCAATCTATGAGAGTATTATTAATGCAGTAATGCACTTTGGATATGTTAGACTATGGCCGTTTGTCTTCAGTTTCACTTTACCTCACCGGCTTGCACTCTGTTTTTTTTCAGCTTTGTAGAAGAGTTGAGCTGATGAGCTGTGACTCTCTTTGAGTCTCTCTGAGTCATATCCCTTGCATGAGTTCGGTTATAAAGGAAGCATAATCTTGCATCTATTTTAAGAGCAAATGCAACTGTATAATTCTCAGCAGTCACAATTTGCAGTGCGTGAAAATAGCACTGGGCCAGTGTTTTGTGTGGGAGAGAGATCACAAACAGAGTTGTTGCTTAAAGATACAGGCAAAAAAGTTGTTTCCGAAAAGTAGAGAAAAAAATCTACTGAAGGGGTAGAAATAAACATTGACTTTAACACCCAGAACTTCTAAGAGCAATGTTTAGGACATAGGAAAAGAGCTGTAATGGGCAGGGTTGTTTTTAACTGTTTGTGGTTGGTGCGGAGGAAGATTAATTGAATATTGCTTTTGCAATGCTGCCAACATGATCATGAAGCCTGTAAAAATTTATTGGCAATTTCAGTGAACCCACCATCCCAATGTTGGTCTTTTTAATCACGTCATTTAAACAAAGGATTTTCACATGTTCTTTTCATAAATTATATTGCAATTTTAAAAAGTACTATTGTGATTCAGTTTTCTTTTAAATTCCCCCATTTTTCCCTTCAGCCGTGGCTCAGTGGGTTTCACTCCCGTCTCTGAGTCAGAAGGTTGTGGGTTCAAGTCCCACTCCAGAGACTTGAGCACAAAAATCTAGGCTGACGCTCCCAGTGCAGTGCTGAGGGAGTGCTGCACTGTCGGAGGTGCCGTCTTTCAGATGAGACATTAAACCGAGGTCCTGTCTGCCCTCTTAGGTGGACGTAAAATATCCTATGGCACTATTCCAAGAATAGTTGGGGAGTTATCCCTGGTGTCCTGGCCAATATTTATCCCTCAATCAACATCACTAAAACAGATTATCTGGTCATTATCACATTGCTGTTTGTGGGAGCTTGCTGTGCGCAAATTAGCTGCTGCGTTTCCTACATTACAACAGTGACTACACTTCAGAAAGTACTTCATTGGCTGTAAAGCGCTTTGGGACGTCCGGTGGCTGTGAAAGGCGCTATAGAAATGCAAGTCTTTCTTTTTTTTCTTCGCTCTACCATAGATGGCGAATCATGCTGAGACCCACTGCCACAGTCCTTCAAATGGTCAGTGCTCAGCTCACGTGGGAGGCCGGACAGTGACTGCTGGAAGGCCATTTGACTGTGGAAGCATCACAAGTAACCGTGCCTGATCCTGCCCCCTACTGATGTCCACACTTGTAAACTTTCCAGCCAGGATTATTGGATGCTGATCAGTAGAAGGAAACCTGGGTTGCTTTTTCCCCGTCTCCATCCCAAGGGCACTTCGGCCAATGTAACATCCCTACTGGCACTACAGATAAGATCAGCATAAAGCAGAACAGACCAAATAGTGAGCCTGGGAGCCTGCTCATCCATATGGCTCTCCTGATCCATGGGGCTCAATAGCACATCAGTCAGTACATTTATGTACTCGGCCATTTTTAAAATTTCTCTATCTTTTTTTACGTTCTCTTCACGCCACATTCCATTTCCATTTCCAACAATTTTCTCCCTTCCCCTCCTTTCCTGAAACCTTTGACCGCTGGCTGAGGTAAGGCACTGTGGATAGCTGGCAGCATTTGATGCCTCTGCCAGTTCCATGATGTTTGCAACGTCCTCCAGTTGTCACAAGGTGAGAATATTTGCGACTATCCGTAGTGAATTGCAAAATACAATGGGGCGTGTCAACATAATTAATTGAAGCGTAACCAGCGCTCTCCAGACCGATGTGAAACAATCTTGCAGCATTAGATCAGCTTGGGTAAGGTATTGGTAGGCATGAAATCTACCACAACTACTTGCATTTATATAGCACCTTTAATGTAGTAAAACATCCCAAGGCATTTCATAGGAACGTTTCAGACAAAATTTGACACCGAGCCACATAAGGGGAGATTAGGGCTGAAGCTTGGTCAAAGAGGTAGGTTTTAGGGAGAGTCTCAAAGGAGGCAAGAGAGAGGTAGAGAGGATGAGAGGTTTAGGGAGGAAATTCCAGAGCTCAGGGCCGAGGCAGCTGAAGGTACGGCCGCCAATTGGTGGGGCGATTGAAATCGGGGATGGGCAAGAGACCAGAATTGTAGAAGCACAAAGTTCTCGGAGGGTTGTAGGGCTGGTGGAGGTTACAGAGATAGGGATGGGCGAGGCCATGGAGGAAGCACAAGGATGAGAACTACATTGGTTGAGATGCCTGAGCAAGTCAGTGTAGTCCTGTTAAGACTTTCTGGAGGTCGATAGTCCAAGATACCACCAAGGTTGAAAACAGTTGGAGAGAAAACGAGATAGAAAGAACCTGTATATATATAGCACCTTTCACATTCTCGGGATGTCCCAAAGCGCTTCACAACCAATTAATTATTTTTAAAGTGTAGTCACTGTTGTTTTGAAGGCAAAATAGATAGGGCTAGTCACGGTTTGGAAGAACTAATTTCTTCCATGGAAAGAATTGTGGGATTGAGTTATGTTTAAGAGCTGTGTTTTAAAACAAAATTAACTCACAGAGGTTGTGGTCAGCCGTGGCTCAGTGGGTAGCACGAAGGTTGTGGGTTCAAGTCCCGCTCCAGAGACTTGAGCACACAAATCCAGGCTGACACTCCAGTGCAGTGCTGAGGGAGCGCTGCACTGTCGGAAGCCCCGTCTGCCCTCTCAGGTGGATGTAAAAGATCCCATGGCACTATTTTGAAGAAGAGCAGGGGAGTCCTGGCCAATATTTATCCCTCAACCAACATCACTAAAACAGATTATCTGGTCATTGTCACATTGCTGTTTGTGGGAGCTTGCTGTGCGCAAATTGGCTGCTGCATTTCCCACATTACAACAGTGACTACACTTCAAAAAGTACTTCATTGGCTGTAAAGCACTTTGGGATGTCTGGTGGTTGTGAAAGGCGCTATAGAAATGTCTTTCTTTCTTTAAAAAGGAAGGAAGCATTGAATATATGAATTGAAGCCAGACAGGCTGGTTTGTGGAATTCATACCTAATGCAATGAGGGTCAATTGTCTCATCCTAAGGCCCATTCGCCAGGTTGGCCCCCATTGAGGTTCGGTTTTGAACTGAAGACTTGGCCTAGACCTGGAAACTAAACACGAGGCAAATCAGTTTCTGAGGTTAGAAGTGGGCTGAAAGAAATGCCTAAAAGGCGATTGGCCCCGTCTCCCGCCTTCCTTCCCGCTCCTCCCGACACCTACCTGAGAACAAGCGACTCAAACTTCACGTGCTGCAATGGGCGAGCTGCCTTTGGAGGTGTGACACACTGGCAGATTGCTTGAATTATTGAAATGAAGTCAGAGGCTCAATTTTGGGCCTCCCAGTTGGGCATGTGTTACCAGCACAGCCGCCAATGCTGAGCCCAAAGAATCCGGGGTGCTATTCGAAAAAGAGCAGAGGTGTCCTGGCCAACATTCATCCCACAACCATAATCACTAAAATAGATTACCTGGTCATTTACCTGGTTGCTGATTGCGGGATCTTGCTGTGCGCAAATTGTCTGCCTCGTTTCCTACATTACAAGTAGTTACGCTTCAAAAGTATTTTATTGGCTATAAAGTGCTTTGGGAGGTACTGGAGACATGAAAGGCATTAAACAAATGCAAGCTCTTCCTTCCTTCTTACAAACCCCAATAAAACGTAATCATTTACCAAAATAAAAGCCACATTCAGCATACATTTGAAATATGTCTCTCTGGGGTAGCTTTTGACTTTGTGCGATTGACTTCATTGGAAATAAAAATCGGGCGAGATATTAACGGGCTGTTTTACGCTATCGCCTGTTTTAGTCAAGCTCTGCCCCTCTTTCTTTCCTCTCTACCTGATCCGCCTTGTCTGTAGTGGAGTGCAGCAGCGAGGCTATTTATTCTAAGCACTTAAGACATAATCATATCCTGTTAATACGCAAAACCCACCCAGGAAGATGGAGAGCAAAATTGCATCAAGAGAGAATAATTGCTGCCAATATCCCGTAATCAGTGTAATCAGTGACACCACGTGCAATAAGAATAGGGGCCCTGAAACTCCGCAGGAGTTCGTCCGATCTCCCGCTGGAGTTATGACAGGAGTTGGGAAGAACCAGGGTTTTTAGGAAGAAGAAAAGTTCCCATACAGAGATTCTCGGGAGCGATTGTGCGGGTGGGGTGGGGGTGGGGTGCGGGGAGGCGGGGGAGGGGATCGCGACCAGCACAAATGTTAAACAAGATTAACGCTTCAATGTAAATAAAGGACATTTACAGATGGATAAAGAGTAACTGTTGATTGTACATGATAAGACAACCTTCATGCCCCAGACATGAGGGCATTAGACTACAGATAGTTTTAAACAGAAAATTTTATTTTATTTTGTTATTTCTTTTTTTTTAAGTGCTGTTCCCAATCTGTGACCGTGTGGCGCCCACACAAGCAGACCCGTGAAGAGCAACTGATGCCATTGAACCCGCAAAGATATCTAAGACAGATCGGAATTTGTAACAGGCAGACAAGCAGATATGCAGCTTATGTTATTAAACCTATGGTTTAAAATCTACGGACAAGAAGAAAAATTATTGTGTGAAGTAGAAATAGGATTTAAGAGGCTGTCAGATAAATAAAAACAATTCAATGGACAAGGAATCTGTTAGAGGAACGAAAATGAAGAGTGAAGATTGTACCCAGAATTCCCAATTTAGGAACAATTTACTCGATTGCAAAAATGCTTAGTGTAAGCCCTACCTTAATATTAACCAGATAATCCAGCATTCTATTCAGAACTGTTAAATGCCCTATCTATTATAAAGAGTTTCCTAGTGCTTCAGGGACAGTGCAGAATTTAATCAGATCCAAGATTAAATCTTCAATAGGTTTTCACATAAGAACAATATCACATCCTGTGCCTGGTCAGTGCTAACTGACCTTGAGAGAAAGATCGGTTTGCTTGATGTATGTTGCTACAACATCCTGAAGGAATTATTTTATTCAAATGCTCCCAACTTTCCCCCTTCTTCTCCTGAAGGCGATGAATAAGCTGGGGTGCAGGTTCAACACTGGCAAACTCAACAACAACAACTTGTATTTATACAGCGCCTTTAACGTAGTAAAACGTCCCAAGGCGCTTCACAGGAGCGATTATCAAACAAAATTTGACACCGAGCCACATAAGGAGATATTAGGGCAGGTGACCAAAAGCTTGGTCAAAGAGGTAGGTTTTAAGGAGTGTCTTAAATCAGGAGAGAGAGGCGGAGAGGTTTAGGGAGGGAATTCCAGAGCTTAGGGCCCAGGCAGCTGAAGGCACGGCCACCAATGGTGGAGTTATTAAAATCGGAGATGCTCGAGAGGCCAAAATTGGAGGAGCGCAGATATCACGGAGGGTTGTGGGGCTGGAGGAGATTACAGAGATAGGGAGGGGGCGAGGCCATGGAGGGATTTGAAAACAAGGATGAGAATTTTAAAATTTCCATTACTTCACTCAAATATTCTGCGTTTGTGATCTTTGGCGGTGAACATCAGTAGACTATTCAACTATGCTGTGCCTGTTCCTGTGTTGAGCTGACAGCAAATTCTTTCCAGCAAGAGTTATGGGACAGCTGGGATCTCTTTAGCCCAGTGATGCTGAGGCCACCTGTAATGTCCCAACTGCTGCCTTACTGAGATCAGACAACTTAGGACAAACCAAAGATTGGCTCTCGGGTCTGCCTGGTCTCCATGGCTCAGTACCACACGAAACAGTGCCTTTACCCACTGCGAACGCACGAAAATCCAGAGTGAGAAAGGGCCATTCAGTCCATCAAGCCCACTCCCTCCAGAATCCATGTGTGATCATTCTAGCATAGACTTCCCCTCCCACAATAGCGATTGGTCTGAAACTTTAGGGAATGCGAATTTCCTTCCCAGACACCTCCTGGAAAAAAAGTCAAACCATGTTGTTAAATATTTCAGTAACCATCAAGCCTGCTTCTCAACAAATATTGATCCAGTTCATTTCTAACGGTGCTAATTAACCTTCAGCGTAACTACCTTCTCCCAGTTTCACATTTCCACTAGCCTGTTGGAAAGAAAAGTTTTCTCTAATTTCTAACCCTGCTCCAGGGTGGTGAACTCTGTACCCATGTCATCGAGTCCTTTGCTCAGTGCCCAGTGGGGTTCTGCAGGGCTCAGTACTGGGTCCTTTGCTTTTTGTAGTATATATCAATGATTTGGACTTGGATGTAGGAAGTATGATTAAGAAGTTTGCAGATGATACAAAAATTGGCCGTGTGGTTGATAATGAAGAAGAAAACTGCAGACTGCAGGAAGATATGAATGGACTGGTCAGGTGGGCAGACAAGTGGCAAATGGAATTCAATCTGGAGAAGTGTGAGGTAATGCATTTGGGGAGGGCTAACAAGGCAAGGGAATACACAATAAATGGTAGGACACTGAGAAGTGCAGAAGATCAGAGGGACCTTGGAGTGCATGTCCACAGATTCCTGAAGGTAGCAGAACAGGTAGATAAGGCGGTTAAGAAGGTATACAGGATACTTGCCTTTATTAGCCGAGGCATAGAATATAAGAGCAGGGACGTTTTGCTTGAACTGTATAAAACACTAGTTAGGCCTCAGCTAGAGTACTGCGTGCAGTTCTGGTCACCACATTACAGGAAGGATAACTGTACTCGAGAGGGTGCAGAGGAGATTTACGAGGATGTTGCCTGGGCTGGGGAATTTTAGCTATGAGGAAAGATTGGAGAGGCTGGGGTTGTTTTCTTTGGAACAGAGGAGGCTGAGGGGAGATTTAATTGAGGTGTACAAAATTATGAGGGGCCGAGATAGAGTGGATAGGAAGGACCTATTTCCCTTAGCAGAGGGGTCGATAACCAGGAGGCATAGATTTAAAGTAATTGGTAGGAGGCTTAGAGGGGATTTGAGGAGAATTTTTTTCACCCAGAGGGTGATGGGGGTCTGGAACTCGCTGCCTGAAAGGGTGGTAGAGGCAGAGACCCTCATCACATTTAAAAAGTACTTGGATATGCACTTGAAGTGCCGTAACCTACAGGGCTACAGACCAAGAGCTGGAAAGTGGGATTAGGGTGGATAGCTCTTTGTCGGCCGGCACGGACAAGATGGGCCGAATGGCCTCATTCTGTGCTGTAAATTTCTATGATTCTATGATCCAAAACATTTAGCAGGGACCCAGCATACGATAAATATGTCAGGAGTTCCACAAACTCAAATTCATACCACTACATTTAATCACATTGTAGGACACCTACCGTACATAAGACCCATTCCCTACACTTCAAAAAGTACTTCAATGGCTGTAAAGCCCTTTGAGACATCCTGAGGTCGTGAAAGGCAAAACCTTACTGTCATATTCGTCATAAGATTTTTTTCTAACTTGTATGTAAAGTATTTCTGACATCACTCTGGTTTTAACAAGTCTGAAAGTAAAGAAATAAGGTCAATAAAAGCAGAGCCCTTCGCAATAACTATTTTACAGAAAAAGTGTTGGCCTGAAATTCCATGAGGGTTCAACCAGTCTGTAACCAGTGAAACCCCCCAAGAAAACAGGGTAGAACAGGTTATGCCCAAGCTCCAGTGTTCCTGTGTGGGGTAGAACTTCTGCCTGCCTGTTGCATGACAAGTAACAGACCCAGGGCTATGGCATGGGGAGGGGACTCCCTCAGCTGAGACTTTCCGCTCCTGGCCCTGGATCGGGGGGGGTGGGCTCAGCATATCAGTGGCGGCCGGTAAGCCAAGAAAGATGAGGCATACTCGCCTCCACAAAGGCACACGTGGGCCCCCGCTGCTTGGGGCCCAGGGTGGGCCGGGCAAGGGACCTGAACCTGTGGAGAGAACAAAAATTTATTTTGAAAATTTTTCTGGCTTGACGGCTGATGGTGGTGGCAGGGTTGAGGGAACCTGAGCAACCCTCTTCCCGCCCTCCCCTCCCGTGCCCCCACGTACTCCATAGTGACCAGCCATGCTAGCTTCCAGGTATATGGGGCAGGCAGAGTAAAAGAAGCAGCCAAGTACCCACCAGTCCCACAAACGTTGGCCGGCGTCAGTGTCGGAGGGTCTCGGCGGGGAGTAATCCCAGTACAACTGGCAGGACTGCAGCCCATTGAACTTCGGGTCTGTTACTTTCATAGTTCGATTTTGGCTGCACCAAATGTACCTTCCGGTCACATGTTTGGGCTGGGGTGATAGTGAAACAGATACAGCAGCGAGATAGAGGCAAAAAGATAGCATGGGACAGGAAGGCAAATTGATTGACAGATAGAGAGATAAATGTCTAAAAAACAGAAAATAGATACAGAGTTAGAGTCAGACAGATAGTTCAATAAATATTTATTCTATTTCTTACATGTGTTGTGGCTCACACTGACTTAATCTGCAGGGGATGATGGTTACAATATGCAACTTCCCTGATGGTCTAGTGGTAGAAGCACTTGTGGAACTATGTAGTCTTACGAGAGCTAGAAGGTTGAAGGTTCAATTACTGGTTTGTGCTGGGTTAGTTGGTTTCAGCTGAGATGGTAATAGGGGCATTACAACTGGCCTCTGCAACTATCATGCCAGGAAGAGGATAAATTATCCAGGGCCCAATGCTCCTGGTCACAGTCCAGCAACATCTGCTGCAAAGCTGTTGGGTGTGAGCAGAATCAAGCTTTCCTGTGATATCTACTATGGTTGAATAGCCTGCCAAGACTCACTGCCGAGGTTTCACACATGAACGAGTGAGATACTAGAAGGTGCCAGGATCTCACCCGCTAAATCCGTCTTCCTTAGGAGAAGAGAGGGAGAAAGCAGAAATCCCTGTGCTGCGGAAACAAAGATTTCATGATATAATCCTTCTGGGCCTCTATAATGTGCTTTTAAAAATACGCACAATAAAGTTTAAATGCTAAAATAATTGCAAAATTAGGAATTGAAACTCGCAGGATGGAATATCGTTGGACACTCAAGCTTAAATCTGCAGCCTGTGGATTATAAAGTGAGTGCGATTACTGTTAGCAATCTTCCACCAGACCATCTGTTTACATTTCTTTATTAAAAACATATTTCAGCTTCAGCTAATAACCACATAAACCGTAACAGATCCTGGAGTGCCTATGAGCATCTGACTTGTAAAATCCTTCAGCGCCTGAAAGGAACCTTAATTTACAAAGTGTGTATTTCAGTGGTAATCTGAAACGTTCTTCAAATCCCCAGCAATTCCAGATGTGGAAGTTTGATCATGTTCTGGAAGCGGTGGTCTGTTCTCTCTGCATAGAATGTCTTTTATTTACTCTACAACTTATACTCTACAGCAATTAGGAAGTTGATTTCTGCCCCTGTGGGAAATACCTAAACCGAGTCTGGAGTGCAGATTGGATCTAGAGTAGGAATTCACACCTATCGACCAACGGTTTTCATTCCAGATTGAATCTGGACTCAGCGCTTAAGAAGAGGCTGGGAGCTTCACCACTAGCTCCATGAGTTTATCCACTGATTAGCTGAGCTATAGAGACCAAGAAGGTCCCAGCTCCAGTTCCCAGTCTACGTCGTGTTAAATTATCCCAGTCAGGGTAGCAGTAGTCCCGCTACAATTGGCATCGGAGCCCCTGGGTTCGGGAGGGGAAGACCAGGCAGGGCTTTTTCTTAATATTTGTTCATGGGATGTGGGCGTCGCTGCCAAGGCCAGCATTTATTGCCCATCCCTAGTTGCCCTTGAGAAGGTGGTGGTGAGCCGCCTTCTTGAACCGCTGCAGTCCGTGTGGTGAAGGTGCTCCCACAGTGCTGTTAGGGAGGGAGTTCCAGGATTTTGACCCAGCGACGATGAAGGAATGGACGATATACTTCCAAGTCAGGATGCTGTGTGACTTGGAGGGGAACTTGGAGGTGGTGATGTTCCCATGCGTCTGCTGCCCTTGTCCTTCTAAGTGGTGGAGGTCGCGGGTTTGGGAGGCTCAAGCTCCTGATCACTAACCTTGCTGGAAGTGTGCAACTGGGAACATCTAGTGAGGCCAGGATTGGACTCAGCTGCCTCCTGTGAAATCTAGGCCTGCCACTACTCATTGTCAAGGTTCGCCCATGAAGAATAGTCACTCGGGCGTGAATCCCAGAGGGTCGCTGGCTCCCATGGAACCATATCTTGGAAAAAAAGTCAATGTCTTGAGATAGGAGAGGAGGGCAGAAAATAGCAGAAAAATTTGACCAGGAAAAGGAAATAAAACATTTGTGTAGAAAAAATAAAGGAAAAGGCCTGGAGTAACTCTAAAGTCCATCTTTCATGTTTACCAGAGCAGTCATATAAAGTTTTGTTGGATTTAGGCTCGTCTCAAGTGGACTTTAGCCAACCATCCCTCTTGAGGAAAAAGGAATTTTTAGCCAAAGCTCCAAAATGCCTTCAATCAATCTTGTTCATCCTGTTAGTTTTATTTTTCCTTAATTCTCCAAGTACAGTACATGTCAACAAAGAGCAAGATCCTGTACAGGATGAACCTAGTAGAGAACAGAACAAGCATCAGATTAAAAGACCCCCTTCAGGAAAACATTGCTAGAATGTTTGCTTAGGGAAACACATATAAATATAGGCTACATAACAAATAATAAGGAGCCGTGGGATCTGATTTTTATCTTGTGGGTGGACTGCCCTGAAGACTCATGAGCAACAAAGTTCCGATTGAATTTTGATTAGTATCATAAGTGGGCTATAAATCTTCTTCCATCGCTCCACGTTTTCTATGCTCCAATTTACCAGTGGGACGGCGTGCACCCAATCTGACAGTGATTGGTGATAGGGGATGGAATCGGTGGCAAGAGTTCAGAATTAGTGGTGGAGGACAAAGTGGCTTTGCTCTTTCCATTGTTTAACAGGACTCAACTGAGATTGAATGTCAAGCAGTCAAGCAGTTTGACAGCACAGAGGCAGTGGAGGGATCGAAAGAGAGTAATGGAGAGGCAGAGCTGGGTGTCATCAGTGTATATATGGAAGCTGACGCCCGCGTCTTCAGATGATGTTGCCAAGAGGAGATGGAAGAAGCTAGAAAGAGATGGGAGTTAATGGTTAGGGCTGGAGGAGGCTGAGGGAGGTTTAGCTTAGTGGGAAGGGGAAGCAGCGGAGGCAGTTGAATTGATGGTTTCAATCTTAATGACAAAGCAGGACAGGAGCTCATTGTGCTTGTTGTTGGAGGTGATGGTGGCAGGGGCAGGCGAGAGAGGTTTAAGGAGACAGTAGTGGAGAAAATAAGCCAGATCTGATGATGAATGGCTTAACCAGTTGTGATCCAGATACACTCAAGCCTGTACCCCTTGGACTTGAGGGAGATAAGATGGGGGCCATAACATAGGGAACGACCAGCAAGGGAGCGGTTTTACTGAGGACAAGGGCATCAAAGGTAGAGGTGATGGAGTGGTTGAGCAGATCGACAGCTGCACAAGTATTGTGGGGAATGGAAGACCAAAAGCAATGCAGTTGGCAGCTTGAAAATACAATTGTAAGTGACTTAAGGGAGATCTTTTTTCAGGGGCGGGCATAGAAGGAAGTGAGGTTGGAAGGAGATGGGTGGTGAGGGATATCAGGAAGTGGTCCTTGATGGCCTTGTCTGTGATTGAGACCATGGGAGTAGCAAGACTATGTGAGATGACAAGGAATATTCCACCCAGGGAAGTAGGGGAAGCACAAGATATTATACATTTTAAGAAGTTGATGGATGCATTTCTGACTGAGCTGCTATTGACGAGTATTTGTGCCATAAAAGGTCTGCAACCCTTCAGAATGCTCCAATGGATAGAGTTGTCAATTCAGCTCCCTGTTTAGCTCTATGCTCCAAAGAAAATTTGGATATATGGGGACGGGGGGGGGGGGGGGGGTGAGTTTAAGTATGTCTGTGATGCGTCATGGGTAACCATGGCCTCCTGGGTCTTACATGATTGGCTGAAGGAATTGGAGAGGAATTTCCTGGAGTTTTGCCTCATATTGGCCATAGGTTTTTTCTTGCTCCCTCCAGGAGTTACATTTCCAGTGGCTGGGGAGGCTGGAGCATGAGGTTGAATCATCTTCTGGACAAGGTGAGCACTGATGGGCCTTTTCGTATCTTCAAGTCATCCTATTGCTTGTTTGTAAGCAAGTGGAAAAAGACCTTCAGGGAGGTTGTACCAGTTTAGTACTGTTTTTCAGCAGAAATCAGATGTATGTTTATAATCTCCAAACACAACCAAAATAGGAAGACCATAAGGATCTATGCACAGCTGGTACAAGTACAATACTGCCATATTCTAAAACCTCCACAAAGCCCTCCTCTTTATGTGTGCCTTGTTCTAATTGAATGGTGGAGCAGGCTTGAGCGGCTGACCGGCCTTCTCCTGTTCTAATGCTCCGATGTTCCTTCAGCCACCTCAATATTCTCCATTTTCCTGAATTCCATTCTGTTCAGAATCAACTATTTTTCCTTCTCAATGGCCTGACACGTCTTGTGAGTGAAGAGCACTATGGAAATGCATGTTGTTCTTGTGTCTGCAATACCCGCGGGAACATGTCGGAATGAGTGCTGAGGCTAGAAATTATAGAATTCCAACCCTAAGTATTTGATTGCAGCAATCAGGTCGCAAAAGCTTGAAAGCTGTTCAAAATATTATTGTGAATACGATGAGGGATTTATTATCGCCATTACTTAGGTCACACCTGGTTTGGCCTCATCTTTACAACAAAATACTCTGACAAGGATATTCCATTCAAAGTACAGAGAAGCCCATATGTCAGCCGTGGCTCAGGGGTAGCGCTCCTGCTGTTGAATCAGAAGGTTGTGGTTTCAGGTCCCACTCCAGAGACTTGAGGGCATAATCCAGGCTGATACTGATATGCAAGTACTGAGGCAGTGGTGCAGTCTGACATTAAACCGAGGCCCTGTCTGCCCCCGCAGGTGGATGTAAAAGATCCCCTGGCACTATTTGAAGAAGAGCAGGGTAGTTCTCCCCCATGATGGCCAATATTTATCCCTCAACCAACATCACTTAAAAAAACCAGATTATCTGGTCATTATCACATTGCTGTTTGTGGGAGCTTGCTGTGCGCAAATTGGCTGCCGCGTTTCCTACATTACAACAGTGACTACACTTCAAAAAGTACTTCATTGGCTGTAAAGCGCTTTGGGACGTCCAGAGGTGGTGAAAGGTGCTGTAGAAATGCAAGTCTTTCTTTATATCTTCCCCAATACTTGAGCACTTGCAGTCTCCTGCAGTACAGCAAGTCATTCGCCTATATTTCCATTTCTAGCTTCTAATTTTAATTACAGCCCAAAGGTGGAAGGGACGTTGCATGGATCTGTCAATATCCCGAATGTGAAATGGTCACTGATATGTTCTGCCCGTACCCACTATGACATCACGAATAGAAGGAAATCTTGAAATTTCTGCTCCTGGAATCTCCTGGTTTGAAAGGTTCAGGTGTTGACTCGAATAGGTTGATGTGTAAAAGGAACAGCACACTGCAAGTGAAATAAAGTGAAAACATTATGAAGTACGGTGAGGTCACGGTGATAGCCCCCTGCTGTTTGGTGGAAAACAGATGACCTCAGATCCAAAATGAACTATTTGGTTTCTACATGAAATATTGTAGAAAGCAGCTATTTTTTTTTAAATGAAGTTGAGATTTCTGGAAAACATAGGGTAAAGTACGCTGCTAGGGGTATGGGTTGTGTCATAAACTTTCAAAGTGTCTTATGAGGCCACATCCTGTAAACTGACCTGTATAAATAATCCAGTTTATTTGTCAAATGAATCATCTGAAAAATACTGAGAAACTTTTGTTTCAAAGCAATCCACCGTTCTGTCTTCTAAAAGCGATGCATAATTCAGCGCCTATTAATAATTGATGGAAATCACTTCTGTTTGTGCCAAAAGAACATTTAATTCCAATAGGTTCTCATTTTTGAACAGGTTGTACATGCGAAGCAGTTAAAGAATTGCCTGTAGCTGACTTTGCTGGGGGGGGAAAGGAACAGCTTAGCATTCATGATTATATATGGAAGTAATTTCTCTGCTGGTTTTATACGTCTGCATTCCAGTCACTATTTTTTTTTGGATCCTTCAATTTGCTCTCCTGCTCTGCTGAGGCATTGACTCCTTCTTGGGCTACTGTTCCCCAGGCACCCGAACTCTCCACGACCTCACCGAGGTGGCCATTATTTCGGTGCGAGCTTTGGCTGTAAGTGTTGGTAGGCTATTTGCCCCCCCCCGGGCATTATTTGCAGCCGACCCTGATGCCCACGTACATGCAACTCCGAGCAAAAGCTCCCCGGAAAGCAGTCAAGACAAGAGCATGAACCCCTGGCTAATGTTCATCTCCCTGTCCCAGTGACACTGGAACCAACTGTGGTGCCCCTATCCATTGCCATGGCTGAGCTCTACTCAGGGGAGTTCTCCCCGGTGTCCTGGCCAATATTTATCCCTCAATCGACATCACTAAAAAAAACGATTATCTGGTCATTATCACATTGCTGTTTGTGGGACCTTGCTGTGCGCAAATTGGCTGCCGCGTTTCCTACATTACAACAGTGACCACACTTCAAAAGTACTTCATTGGTTGTAAAGCGCTTTGGGACATCCTGCGGTCGTGAAAGGCGCTACATAAGTGCACATTCTATGGGCTGGATTTTCAATGACCCGTGGAGTCGGGTTTGGAGGCGTGTGGGGGGTTAAAGTTGCGGGGTCGGGGGACCCGACCCCATCCCGACTCCATTCCGCCTCCACGCAATTTTGACAAAATCGGTCGCGGGGTTCCCGACTCCGTCCCGCCTCCAAGAGGCGGGAGAGGCCATTAAAGCCCTTAACAAGCCCTAAATTGGCTCTGTAATGCCATTTTGAAACGTTTTAGCTAGTTTAACCCTTTTCTGACGTGAAGTACGCCTGATGTGAAACACTCAGTGAAACCTGGCGGGAGCACAAGTGGATAGCTGACTAACAGCTGCAGGTCCACTATTACAACGGAGATGTGATGAAGGTAGTAGTAGTATTGTAGTATTGTGATGAAGGTAGTAGTAGTATTAGGTGTGAAAGTCGCCTCTGATGCTGCTGCATTGAATGTCTTCATAGACTAAAAAATTCTCTCTCTCTCTCTCTGAGATGCTGCTCATTTTGCATCCAGGTCCTCTCACAGCAAAGGCCAGGCAGTCTCTGAGACCAGGCAGTCTCTGACCTGTAATGATGACATCATCAGAGGTGACTTTCAGACTGAAACCACTAATTGGTTCATGGGTTCCCACATGCTGGAACTCAATTGCCCAATTAAGTGAAAATTGCATCAATCTCCCACATCCAATTGCAGGCGGGTGGATAACACGAAATGCGGATGACACAACCCCAACCCGCCCCAGTATCAAAATCCATGTCTTTCTTTTGCTAGCTAAGTAGGCATCAAACCTGGAACCTTCCTGGGCCAAGATGGCTTAGCTATTCACTTGATAGACTTGCTGAGCCATTGGAGAAGCAAGCCCAATTATTCGTATGAGTCTAGACAGTGAGGGGGGCAAGTTTAACCTGGAGGCTGGGAATCGAGGGTGCAGGTGCCAAAGTGAGCAGCGATCCACCTGCCCGCCCGGAAGATTTTAACTCTCAGGTTGAATACCCCGAAACTGACACCCGCCTAAAGTCATCGGGAATGACGCCAATGCCAGCGGGCAAGAGTGGAAAATCGCGAAGGTTCAGGCTGCCCCCCGGGAACCCATTGAAACTCTCCCCGGCAAGGTAAGTTAGGAAAGGAGAGGGATTAGGAATGATCGCAGTTGGGGGGGAGGGGAGAAGCACGGGGGCAGGGGATGCCCAGGGTATCCTTGCCGGTCCCGGGCAGAGCCCTCCATATAAAAATCATTGATCCAGAATTACCTTCGCCTTTTCTGGCCACTCCTTGGGCGTCCGCATGGTGGAGATGTCGGGGGCTTGGCCGCGTGCGGGTCTTCTGAACGCGGAAGTGAAAATGCTCTCGCTGCGGCGATTACATCATCGGGCCGCGACTTTAAGGTTTAAATCAGGCCCCGCCCGCCCGCAGCGGGAGCCTCGGCCGACTTCACAGTCGGTGAAGATAAAATGTTGCGATGCGGGGACGGAGCGAACTCGGGACGGTAAGTGGACTCGGATGATTTTAACCCCTCTCACGCACTATTCCCACTGGACGAAAGGGGTTAAAATCGACCGCTGAGTGTCTGCGGGGTATTTAATAGTGAGGGCCATCACAGCTGAGCCCAATCCTGTTCATCTTACACAGCACCCTCGCCTCTGAGTCAGAAGGTTGTGGGTTCAAGCCCCACTCCAGAGACTTGAGCACAAAAATCCAGGCTGACACTCCCAGTGCAGTGCTGAGGGAGTGCTGCACTGTCGGAGGGGCTGTCTTTCAGATGAGACATTAAACCGAGGCCCCGTCTGCTCTCTCAGGTGGACGTAAAAGATCCCATGGCACTATTTCGAAGAAGAGCAGGGGAGTTATCCCCGGTGTCCTAGGGCCAATATTTATCCCTCAATCAACATAACAAGAACAGATTATCTGGTCATTATCACATTGCTGTTTGTGGGAGCTTGCTGTGCGTAAATTGGCTGCCGCGTTTCCCACATTACAACAGTGACTACACTCCAAAAAAGTACTTCATTGGCTGTAAAGCGCTTTGAGACGTCCGGTGGTTGTGAAAGGCGCTATATAAATGCAAGTCTTTTTTTCTTTCTTTCTTACAATGTCCATGCAATCTCCAGTACTCATCAGAAGCTGGGACTCTTCTGTGCAGTGCTGAGGGAGTGCTGCACTGTCAGAGGTGCCGTCTTTTGGATGAGATGTTAAACCGAGGCTCCGTCTGCTCTCTCAGGTGGGTGTAAATGATCCCATGGCACTATTTCGAAGAAGAGCAGGTGAGTTCTCCCCGGTGTCCTGGGGCCAATATTTATCCCTCAATCAACATCACTAAAAACAGATTATCTGGTCATTATCACATTGCTGTTTGTGGGAGCTTGCTGTGCGCAAATTGGCTGCCGCATTTCCTACATTACAACAGTGACTACACTTCAAAAGTACTTCATTGGCTGTAAAGCGCTTTGGAACGTCCGGTGGTCATGAAAGGCGCTATAGAAATGCAAGTCTTTCTTTCTGGAGACAAAACCTGGGATGTTCCTAGTCTGTGTGGGTCAGCGCTACACTGGGTAAACAGCGCAAGGAGCGCACGTCAACCCAAGCAGCCCACCCACCCGCCCCTTCAACCACCGTCTGCCCCACCTGTGACAGAGACTGTCGGTCCCGCATTGGACTCATCAGCCACCTGAGAACTCATCTTTAGTGTGGAAGCAAGTCATCCTCGGTTTCGAGGGACTGCCTAAGAAGAAGAAGAGAAGAGAAGGGCGGTACATTCGTTATTCAAGCCATCGCGATGCTTGTCAAAGATATTTTTAAACATCACTTGTATAAATGGCAACAGAAAGGTTAAAATTATTTTAGGTGTTTGAAGTGTTTATACGGGCTTGGTGGTGAAGCTCTGTGTTACCAATAGGAAGTATTGAATAACCAAATAATGGATGTAGAAACATAGAAACATAGAAAAATAGGAGCAGGAGTAGGCCATTCGGCCCTTCGAGCCTGCTCCGCCATTCAATATGATCATGGCTGATCCTCTATCTCAATACCATATTCCCGCTCTCTCCCCATACCCCTTGATGCCTGGATGTACCAACCAACGTTCCCTCTGATTTTATTTCCTGCACGGCCCCTTTAAGTTTGCTGCGCGGTTGCACTTGCGCGGTATCTCTTCCTGCGGCAGCACTGTGGCTGCGCACCTTAGAGGGAACATTGGTACCAACCAAGAATCATGAATAAAATCCTTTTATATGCAAATACTTCATAGAGAGAAAAAAGGCTTGGCTACCTGAATTTGCATCTAAAGCAAATAATCCCATTGACAGGTCGTGTGTGTATAAGAACGACATAATCAGACAGATTACCATTCACAGAGCTAGATTTTTTGTAACATAGCTTTCACTTTACATGTGTAACCTTTGAAGCTACAGTGTATTCATTGCAAACAAGGAAATTCCGAGCTACCTCCTAAAGGCACTGGCACATGATGCAGTTCACTTCCTCATGTATCAGGTACCTTCTGTTACATAAGAACATAGGAATTAGGAGCAGGAGTTGGCCATACGGCCCCTCGAGCCTGCTCCGCCATTCAATAAGATCATGGCTGATCTTCAACCTCAACTCCACTTTCCTGCACTATCCCCATATCCCTTGATTCCCCTAGAGTCCAAAAATCAATCGATCTCAGCCTTGAATATACTCAACGACTGAGCCTCCACAGCCCTCTGGGGCAGAGAATTCCAAAGATTCACAACCCTCTGAGTGAAGAAATTCCTCCTCATCTCAGTCTTAAATGGCCGACCCCTTATCCTGAGACTATGCCCCCTAGTTCTAGACTCTCCAGCCAGGGGAAACAACCTCTCAGCATCTACCCTGTCAATCCCATTCAGAATCTTATATGTTTCAATAACAGATTTGTCAAACACGATTTCCCTTTCATAAATCCGTATTGACTCTGCCCAATCATATTATGATTTACTAAGTGTCCTGTTATCACGTCCCTAATAATTGATTCCAGCATTTTCCCTACTACTCTGCCCTGATATAAACCCAGGACCCATACACTGCGGAAACGCTGTGACAGTTTTATACAATCATTGCTGGGTAGGGATGTCTCTGCATGTGGAGGGGAGAGTATCAGCAGGTAGGCACAGTCTGTCCCTTTATTGCTCATCCTGTTCTTCCTCCAAAAAAACGTAAGTAAAGAGGAATTCTCATGGGGAAACCCAATGCCCCAGTATCGTGCACATACCAAAAAATTATCAGTGCCAGAACACTTGGTCCAAAGCCTCCTGATCAACTAAGTGGAAACAAGAAAGAGACAAAAAAGGCAAAAATAAATGTTTATAAACAACCTCAAAATGTTGCTACAAATCTTTCTGTCAGACTCTTTAACTGCACTTCCACGAACAGCACACCCAGTCAACGCTGGATGCCCACTTTATAAGGACATACGGATGGTGTCCTCGGGGTAATATTTGCTAAAGCAGTTCGGGAGGATTTAAACTAATATGGCAGGGGAAGGGGAACCTATGTAGCGAAACAGGGGGAAGTAATATGCAGTCAGAAACAAATGTTAGAAGGGTGAGAAACAATAGGGGTAGGCCGAGTAAACAAAGGCAAGAAACACAAAGGGCCATACTAAATCATAAGTCTAAAAGGACAAAGGATGTTAATAAAATAAGCCTAAAGGCTCTGTGTCTTAATGCAAGGAGTATCCGTAATAAGGTGGATGAATTGACTGTGCAAATAGATGTTAACGGATACGATGTGATTGGGATTACAGAGACGTGGCTCCAGAACAATCAAGGCTGGGAACTGAACATCCAGGGGTATTCAACATTCAGAAAGGATAGAATAAAAGGAAAAGGGGGTGGGGTAGCATTGCTGGTTAAAGAGGAGATTAATGCAATAGCTAGGAAGGACATCAGCTTGGAGGATGTGGAATCAATATGGGTTGAGCTGCAGAACACCAAAGGGCAGAAAACGTTAGTGGGAGTTGTGTACAGACCTCCAAACAGCAGTGGTGAGGTGAGGGAGGGTATGAAACAGGAAATCAGAGGTGCGTGCAAAAAAGGCACGGCAGTTATCATGGGTGACTTTAATATGCATATAGATTGGGCTACTCAAACTGGAAGCAATACGGTGGAGGAGGATTTCCTGGAGTGTTTAAGGGATGGTTTCCTAAACCAATATGTTGAGGAACCAACTCGAGGGGAGGCCATCCTGGACTGGGTGTTGTGTAATGAGGAAGGACTAATCAGCAATCTTGTGGTACGAGGCCCCCTGGGGAAGAGTGACCATAGTATGGTGGAGTTCTACATTAGGATGGAGAAGGAAACAGTTAAGTCAGAGACCATGGTCCAGAATTTAAATAAGGGCAACTTTGATGGTATGAGGCGTGAATTGGCGAGGTTAAATTGGCAAGCGATATTTAAGGGGCTATCAGTGGAAGGGCAATGGCAGACATTTAGAGATCGCATGGATGAACTACAACAATTGTACATCCCGGTCTGGCGTAAAAATAAAAAAGGGAAGGTGGCTCAACCATGGCTAACAAGGGAAATCAGGGATAGTATTAAAACCAAGGAAGTTGCATACAAATTGGCCAGAAGTAGCAGCAAACCCGGGGACTGGGAGAACTTCAAAACTCAGCAAAGGAGGACGAAGGGTTTGATTAGGGCAGGGAAAATAAAATATGAAAGGAAGCTTGCAGAGAACATTAAAATGGACTGCAAAAGCTTCTATAAATATGTAAAAAGAAAGAGGTTAGTAAAAACAAACGTAGGTCCCCTGCAGTCGGAAACAGGGCAAGTCGTAATGGGGAACAAGGAAATGGCAGATCAATTGAACAAGTACTTTGGTTCGGTGTTTACTGTGGAGGACACACACAACCTGCCGGAAATAAAAGGGGTCAGAGGATCTGGTAAGAGGGAGGAGCTGAGGGAAATCCTTATTAGTCGGGAAAAGGTATTGGGGAAATTGATGGGACTGAAGGCTGAAAAATCCCCGGGGCCTGATGGTCTGCATCCCAGAGTACTTAAGGAGGTGGCCTTGGAAATAGTGGATGCATTGACGATCATTTTCCAACATTCCTTAGACTCTGGATCAGTTCCGATGGAGTGGAGGGTGGCCAATGTAACCCCTCTTTTTAAAAAAGGAGGGAGGGAGAAAGCAGGGAATTATAGACCGGTCAGCCTGACATCGGTCGTGGGTAAAATGATGGAAGCAATTATTAAAGATGTCATAACAGACCATTTGGAAAGTGGCGACATGATAGGTCCAAGTCAGCATGGATTTGTGAAAGGGAAATCATGCTTGACAAATCTTCTGGAATTTTTTGAGGATGTTTCCAATAGGGTGGACAGGGGGGAACCAGTAGATGTGGTGTATTTGGACTTTCAGAAGGCCTTCGACAAGGTCCCACACAAGAGATTGGTGAGCAAAGTTAAAGCACATGGGATTGGGGGTAATGTGTTGACGTGGATTGAGAACTGGTTGGCACACAGGAAACAAAGAGTAGGAGTAAATGGGTACTTTTCAGAATGGCAGGCAGTGACCAGCGGGGTACCGCAGGGTTCAGTGCTGGGACCCCAGCTGTTTACATTATATATTAATGATTTGGACGAAGGGATTAAATGTAATATCTCCAAATTTGCGGATGACACTAAATTGGGAGGCAGTGTGAACCTTGAGGAGGATGCTAGGAGGCTACAGAGTGACTTGGACAGGTTGGGTGAATGGGCAAATGTATGGCAGATGAAGTACAATGTGGATAAATGTGAGGTTATCCACTTTGGTGGTAAAAATAGAGAGGCGGACTATTACCTGAATGGTGGCAGATTAGGGAAAGGGGAGGTGCAACGAGACCTGGGCGTCATGGTACATCAGTCACTGAAGGTGGGAATGCAAGTGCAGCAGGCAGTCAAGAAAGCAAACGGAATGATGGCCTTCATAGCAAGGGGATTTGAGTACAGGAGTAGGGAGGTGATGCTGCAGTTGTACAGGGCCTTGGTGAGGCCACACCTGGAGTATTGTGCGCAGTTTTGGTCTCCTAACTTAAGGAAGGACATTCTTGCTATTGAGGGAGTGCAGCGAAGGTTCACTAGATTGATTCCTGGGATGGCCGGACTGACATATCAAGAAAGATTGGGTCAACTGAACTTGTATCCTCTGGAGTTCAGAAGAATGAGGGGGGATCTTATAGAGACATTTAAAATCCTGACTGGTTTAGACAAATTAGATGCGGGAAGAATGTTCCCAATGTTAGGGAAAACTAGAACCAGGGGTCACAGTCTAAGGATTAAGGGGAAGCCATTTAAGACTGAGCTGAGGAGGAACTTCTTCACCCAGAGAGTGGTGAACCTATGGAATTCTCTTCCACAGAAGGTTGTTGAGGCCAGTTCGCTAAATATATTCAAAAGGGAGTTAGATATAACACTCACAACTAGGGGGATCAAGGGGTATGGTGAGAAAGCAGGAATGGGGTACTGAGGTAGCATGTTCAGCCATGAACGCATTGAATGGCGGTGCAGGCTCGAAGGACCGAATGGTCTACTCCTGTACCTATTTTCTATGTTTCTATGTTTCTATGTAAAGTGCTAAACTATTGTAAATGAAGGATAGGAGCTTCTAAATGACATAATCGGGCCTAACTTTAATATAACTCTAAACTAGCAGGCACTTCTGATGCCAGTATAAAACCCAAACAGAAACTTGAACGGGGTGCTAAATAGACAGAAATCTGGCCTAATAGATCTGCACACATTTTCCCAAAGAGGTTATGCCTGTTAATCGGGTCTAACCAATTAGAAAATCTACTCTTTGAGCCACCTCAGTATAGACTGCTAATGACTTTTCTGAAGCACTTAATGGCTACTACCAGATAATTAGAAGACATCCACTTTAATCTGCTTTATATTGGATTTAGTGAGGTGATAGTGCTGCCAGCTCATGATCCACAGCTCTCACAGCCAGCAGTAATCCTGGAATAAATTTGCTGAATTCACTCATTTTGTTAAATTATTTCTCGGGATGTGGGCATCACTGGCCAGGCCGGCATTTATTGTCCATCCCTAGTTGCCCTGAGAAGGTGGTTGGCCTTCTTCTTGAACTGATAAAGCTGAGTGGCTTGCTAGGCCAGTTCAGAGGGCAATTAAGAGTCAGCCACCTTGGTGTGGGACTGGTGTCACTGGTGTGGGCCAGACCAGGTAAGGATGGCAGGTGTCAGCCTCGCCTCTGAATCAGAAGTTTGTGGGTTCAAATTCCACTCCAGACACATGAGCATAAAAATCTAGGCTGACTCTCCAGTGCAGTAAAAGAAAGAAAGACTTGGATTTCTATAGCGCCTTTCACGACCACCGGACGTCTCAAAGTGCTTTACAGCCAATGAAGTACTTTTTGAAGTGTAGTCACTGTTGTAATGTAGGAAACGCAGCAGCCAATTTGCGCACAGCAAGTTCCCACAAACAGCAATGTGATAATGACCAGATAATCTGTTTTTTGTTATGTTGATGGCGGGAATAATATTGGCCCCAGGTCACCGGGGAGAACTCCCCTGCTCTTCTTCAAAATAGTGCCATGGGATTGCTGCACTGTCGGAGGTGCCGTCTTTCGGATGAGACATTAAACCGAGGCCCCGTCTGCTCTCTCAGGTGGATGTAAAAGATCCCATGGCACTATTTCGAAGAAGAGCAGGGGAGTTATCCCTGGTGTCCTGGGGCCAATATTTATCCCTCAATCAACATCACAAAAAACAGATGATCTGGTCATTATCACATTGCTGTTGGTGGGATCTTGCTGTGTGCTAATTGGCTGCAGCGTTTCCTACATTACAACAGTGACTACACTCCAAAAAAAGTACTTCATTGGCTGTAAAGCGCTTTGGGACATCCAGTGGTTGTGAAAGGTGCTGTAGAAATGCAAGTCTTTCTTTCTCCTAAAGGGCATTAGCGAGCCAGCTGTTTTTTTACAACAACCTGACAGCTTCATGGTCAATATTAAAGATACCAGCTTCATATTTCCAGAGTTTTTAAACTGAATTCAATTCTCAAACTGCCATGATGTGATTTGAACCCATATTCTCTGGAATTATTAGTCCGAGCCTGCGGCTCACTACTCCAGCAGCATAACCACTACACTACCCTACGCCTGATTGATGAGCAAATAAATTACGAATGCCAGCCACCAGGAACAGCCTAATCTGTTACAACAACAGAAAATGCTAGAAACACTCATCAGGTCAGGCAGCCTCCGTGGAGAGAGAACCAGAGTTTAACATTCCAGGTCGACGGCCTGTCGCCAGAACGAATCCGTTCATCAATTGCCATTGGCTGCACGGGACACAATCGTCAGCGGCCGACAGCACCAACATCCGACTGAAATCACAGTACAAACAGCTTTAAATTTATTTTTAATCCAATCGATGGTGGAATGAAAACAAACTGAAGCTTGGAGCCAGATACAAGAATGGAGTTTGTTGTCATTTTGAAACGGATGTATGTGTGTGAGTTTGGAATTTATTCTTTTAATTCTTACAAAGAGATAATTATAGTTTAACGAGCTGTGTGCATTTTTTTAATTACGCCCCTGAGAAGCGCTTTGGGATGTTTTTCCAAGTTAAAGGCACTTTATAAATGGAATGTTGTTCTGGTAAACAAGCAATTGGTAACTATAGAATAATCGGGGCAGAAAGCAGAAAGCTTTGCCATTTCACTGTGCACCTGGTAGCAGACAGAATGATATAATGGCACAATTTCAGCCCACTGGGCTATCGCGAATAACTGAAGGGCACAAATAACTTTTCAGCACCTTCATAAAAAATGGGCAGCTTTTCAATTGTGCACTATAAGCTTTTTTTTACCACTTAATTTCAACAATTTTGCTAATTATTATGGACCCATAAGAGACATTTAGACAACTAAATGCCAATGCAGCGGTTTTTTGCATTCACTGTAGTTGGAATCTCCTGAGGGAAGTGCACTGAATAAACACTCCCGAACCCCCAGAGGTAATCAAGCAAAACTCCAGATAATTTATCCATCCCTACAATTCCACCATTTAACTCCAGCACCACATTGCTTCCCCCTCCCCCCAGCCAACCAGAATGTGGACCATTGTGCCCCATGGAGTATGTAATCATCTCAGTCTATATCTATCCATATATTCGACAGCACCTCCCAAACCCACGACCTCTACCACCTAGAAGGACAAGGGCAGCAGGCGCATGGGAACACCACCACCTCCAAGTTCCCCTCCAAGTCACACACCATCCTGACTTGGGAATATATCGGCCGATCCTTCATTGTCGCTGGGTCAAAATCCTGGAACTCCCTCCCTAACAGCACTGTGGGAGCACCTTCACCACACGGACTGCAGCGGTTCAAGAAGGAGGCTCACCACCACCTTCTCAAGGTCAATTAAAGATGGGCAATTAATGCTGGCCTTGACAGCGATGCCCGTGAATGAATAAAAAACATTTTTTTTAAATAACCTCCAAATCATGCTCCTGACCAAATGTTTATCCGATTTCCTTTTGAAGCAGGTTAGCTGCTTTTGAATAATTCTTCAGCCACCTGAAGACCAGGGGGTAGAAATTAGGTCGCGCCCCATTTGGGGCGCAAATATCGTCCGAGCGCAAATATTAGCGCCTGGCGCTAATTATCGGCACTGACAGGAAACTTCACTTTTACCGCCCCGGGAGGTGAGTGGAGCGCTAAATTAGGCGCTGCACACCTCTCTTAAGGCGCAAAGGCCTAGGAGTGAGGCGCTACCTCAGCGCACGAGCGCAGCGCAGCTGCTGCCAGTTAGCGAGGGAACACAGACACACTGGCGCCGGACACTTCTTAAAGCGGGGGGGGCCACTTGCTCCCTAGCCACACCCTGCTCATTGCAGCCTTGAATCTCAGCCTGGAGAGACCTGTAATCCATTTTGCTGCCAAGCATGGAGAGGGTGAGAGAACGCGCTCATCGCTTCACCGAGCGGGCCTTGGATGCTCTGGTTGACGCAGTGGAGCGCAGACGATGCATGCTGTTCCCGGAGAGTGGCAGGAGGCCTTTGCCACGCGAGTTCAGAAGAGTGTGGAGGGAGGTGGCTCAGAGCGTCTCCTCCAGGAGCATGGTGCCCAGGACCCATGTTCAGTGCCGCAAAAAGTTCAACGACCTCACTCGGGTCGTCAGGGTGAGTGGCTTTTTCTCAATACTTCTCCATCCCTCCATCTCAACCTCACTCTATGGCCAGAGGGTCTTAAAACCCCAATGCACAACACTCATGCAACACCTATGGCCCTTTCATCAAACACACACACACATTCCACACTTTGCATACAGTAAGGGCTATTCACCTATGGGAGGCACATCAGGCAAGACCATGGCTGCATATTGTAAGGGCTATTCACCTATGGGAGGCACATCAGGCAAGACCATGGCTGCATATTGTAAGGGCTATTCACCTATGGGAGGCACATCAGGCAAGACCATGGCTGTATATTTACTCAGATGCTGTCCTTTTTCTTGCAGGCTAAGCTGGCTCATAATCGGAGACAGCAGCAACGGACGGGTGGAGGGCGGCTTCAGCTGCAACCCCTCAGCGATCTGGAGGAGCGCGTCCACAGGATTGTGGCAAGCCGGGTGATCGGTCCCATCGCCACTGGCGACGCCGACCCCGTTGTGGACAGCAATGGTAAGGTCATCACCTTTTTGTCCTCTGTCCTTCCACTTGTCCCTCACAATACCAGCCTTTGACACTTTCAATCCAACTTGCTAACTCGCTGCACTTATTCCTCCCTTACTGCCACCCTGTCCTCACGCTAAAGCCACTCTTGTACCTCCCTGCTTTCAGATGGTGATTCACCAGCTGAGGAGACGGGCCCTGAAGCTGCCACTGGGAGTGATGCTGCAGCTGAGGAGGAAGAGGAAGCCGGAGCATCAGTGCCACCCTCTCCCGAGGAAGCCCATGCCCACACTGGGAACACGCCTTCCCCGGAGGGGAGCAGGGGGGAAGGGGCTGATGATGGTGAAGCTCCAGGACCCAGCGGGCTGCAGCAACGCCATGGGGGGGGGGAGGGAAGAACGGGAGCCTTCTCCCCAGAGAGAGAGTATGCCAGACACTCCTACTGCAATGGACGCAGAGGAGGAGCGGCTGATTGCAGAAATGAACAGCCAGGCGGTGGGCATGCACACTGAGCTCATGGGTGCAGTGGGAAGGGTGCCCGAATGCATTGAGGCACTGGCAAGGAGTGTGGAGCACTTTGCTGTAGCACAGGCGGATGCCACACTAAAGCTTACTGCTGCAATTCAGTCACTGGCTGCCAGGAACCCATCTGAGACTGCTGCCATCCTCGATGGTTCGTGCACATGTCCCCGGGGCTGTCACCGCGCCGCAGCAGGCCAGCAATCTGTTCTCCGGCAAATTGCTCCGGATGCTGAAGTGCTGCCCCGTGGGAGTGCCAGTGTGTCGGGCGAGCAGGGAGTTGCTGTCCTCTCTCACGATGACAGCATTCCTGCTGCCAACACTGTCACTTCTCCACTGCACTTGCCACCGCCTGTAGGACAGACTGCTGCCGCCCATGCAGAGTTGGTGCAGTCTGCAGCCGGGCCCTCCAGGCCCAGAAGTGGTCGAGGCCATCCTTCAGGGGCATCTGCAGTGTCAGGGTCTGACGAGCAGCAGCCTTCCACCAGCCTTGCTGCAGCCACTGAGGTCCCATTACGGAGGAGCAGTAGGGTTAGAAGGGGGGAAGTGCGCAAGGGAAGGAGATCACCCTCGAAGGGCAAAAAGTAGGAGGTGTGCCAAAATGCTGGTCATTTTTTTATTAAAGGCCGAGGTTCATGGTCCAACTTTTGTTTAGTGTTTTGGACATTATCTCCAGGTTGTGAGAACCAGTTATGTTATTGACTGTTTTTTTGTGTTTATTTCTATGAGTTTGTCATGAGGAATTGACACACACAGAGTTTGTAAAATAAATAAGTTTCTGTATTCAAAATATACATGGCTGGTGGTTGGAATTATTGGTGCCTTGGCCGGCTTAGGGGTTGCGTGCTGGGTTGATTAGTGTTTGTAGCAATGGCAGGGGCCCTAGAAGCGGCTTGCTATTAGTCGTTGACGGACGGCCCTTGCAGTTTGACCATTGTGGGCCGCCCTCCTGCCTTGGTGCTGCTGATGATCATCGTCCTCGTCCTCTTCCTCCTCTTCCTCCTCCTCCTCTGGTGGTGCTACAAGGCCTGGTGGCATTGGCTGGGTCCTGAGGATTGCCATGTTGTGCAACATGCAGCACACGACTACGAAGTTCGAAACTTGCTCAGGCGAGTACTGCAGGGCTCCTCCGGAATGGTCCAGACAGCGGAACCGTTGTTTCAGCACGCCGATTGTGCGCTCAATAATGTTCCTGGTTGCTTGATGGCTTTCCTGGTACCGCAGCTCAGCAGGGGTGTTTGGCGTACGGAGCGGTGTCATCAGCCAGGTGCTCAATGCGTACCCCTTGTCCCCCAGAAGCCAACCAACTGGCTGATGCGGTGCCTCGAAAAGTTCTGCCACAGTAGTCTGGCGCAGGATGAAAGCATCGTGGCAGCTGCCCGGATAGTGGGCATTGACAGCGAGAATCACCTGTCTGTGGTCACAGACCAACTGCACATTCAAGGAATGGAACCCCTTTCTGTTCCTGAATTCCTCTGCATTCTCTCGCGGAGCACGCAAAGCCACATGCGTGCAGTCAATGGCGCCCTGCACCATGGGGAAGCCCGCTACCCTCGCAAAGCCCATAGCACGGTCATGCTGCTTGTCTGGGGTCATAGGGAAAGAGATGAAGTCTCGTCTCCTTCTGAAGAGGGCATTGGTGACCTGCCGGATGCAGCGATGCACCGCAAACTGGGAGATATTGGCGAGGTCCCCAACAGCAGCTTGGAATGAGCCAGTGGCGTAGAAGTTCAAAGCCACTGTGACCTTCACTGCCACCGACAGAGACATCCTGGACCTCAGCTGAGGCTGCAGATCTGGCTGCAGCAGGTGGCAGAGCTCAGTGACCACCTCCTTGCTGAATCGCAGCCTTCGCAAACACAGCTCCTCGGACATATGGATGTAGGAGAGCTGTTCACGATATACCCTGGGAGGGTAAGCTCTCCTGTACATGCGCCTGATGGCCCTCCTCCGTCTGGCCATCATTGCCACTCTCTGTCTGCGTCTCACTATCCTCCGATTCAGCTGGAGCAGGACGACGCCCCCAATCATTGCAGCCCCCATATTCTCTTTGCCAGAAAAGTAATGAGGTACAGCAACTAAAGTAGCAACAAAGTTAGGATGAACTAGGCCAAACTACCTCACAAAGCGTTGAGTCAATGTAGAAGTCTCTCTCTCTCTCTCTCCGAATCTCTCTCTCTCTCTCAGAACGAGTGGTGCATAAATGTCGACCACAGAAAAAGACAGGAAGAGGCCCCCTTTAAATAGCGCCCCCCCCAGCCCCACACCGATTGATAACGTTCCAGTCTTCCGGTCGTTGGAAGCGCCAGGCGGTAAGGCAGGGGGCGCCACTCAATTTCCGCTCCGGGGCGCCCCAAGGGCGTTGCACCATGGAATGACGTCACAATCTGCGCGCGCAGGTGGTCGCAGCGGTAAGTTTTAGCGCCGCCGCACAATCTCAAGTTAAGTTCTCGAGCGGCGCAAACAGCGCTGCGCCCAGGCGTTAGCGGCTTAACGCCCCATTAGCGCCCTCTTAAGGCGCTAACGGGAGGCGCAACCAAGTGAATTTTTACCCCCAGGTCTCTTGTAGCCGGTCAGGTTTTGTTAGTTCAAACAGGAAGATCTCTTTTCTTCCTAAGTGTCAGCTGTGGCTCAGTTGGTAGCACTCTCGCCTCTGAGTCAGAAGGTTGTGGGTTCAAGTCCCACTCCATGGAACTTGAGCACGTAAAGCTAGGCTGACACTGCAGTGCTGAGGGAGTGCTGCACTGTCAGAGGTGCCATCTTTCGGATGAGACGTTAAACTTAGGCCCCGTCTGTTCTCTCAGGTGGACGTAAAGGATCCCATGGCACTATTTCGAAGAAGAGCAGGGGAGTTATCCCCGGTGTCCTGGCCAAATATTTATCCCTCAACCCACATAAAAACAGATTATCTGATCATTATCACATTGCTGTCTGTGGGATCTTGCTGTGTGCAAATTGGCTGCTGCATTTCCCACATTACAACAGTGACTACACTTCAAAAGTACTTCATTGGCTGTAAAGCGCTTTGAGACGTCCAGTGGTCGTGAAAGGCGCCATAGAAATGCAAGTCTTTCTTTCTTAGTGCTGTTCTAACCGTGCCCAGCAAAAATACTGTGCCAGTGGCAGCCAATCTTCGTTGTGCATAGCATGCTCCCATGATGACATTATGTCATCACGTATTCACCCTGCCCTGTATAGGTTTTCTGTTCCATAATATCGCTGGTTGGTGCTGTCATTAGATTGCACCTGCACCTGTCATGGTCACTCTGCGCACATATTTGCCCTTGGAACACACTTTGCCACCAGTTCACGGGGTGATGGTGCTGCCATTTAAAGGTATATTCGGGGAGTTGGACGCTTAGACTGTTCTCCTGAGACCTGGCAGGCAACATAATAGACCTTTCAGTTAGCACAGTACCAACTGTTTCTAACTGGGAGTTCATTCCGCGTATCCACTGCTCTGTAGGGATGTTAAAAACAAATCTAATCTTTAGTTTTACTTGAAGCATGTTCATGCTCAACCTGTGTTCCCTAGTGCTATGCCCACACTTTAATACTGCTTTTATATTACAGTACAACTACAGGAGGCAGCCCTCGCTCCAATGGAGTGCTGCAATATAAACAAGATGACGCTAATGCCTCGAACAGCAATGGAAACCCACCTAAACAGATGTGCTGCTGGAGTTAAAAGGGCTTCCAGAGGCAGTGCTGAATGCTACCGCCTGTCATTTTCTTCTGGCTATGGACAGGTGAACTATCCACCCACCCATACATCCCAGAATTGCAGTTAACAACAACAGCTTGCATTCATATAGCGCCTTTGACGTAGGGAAACATCCCAAGGCGTTGTATGGACCTCCCACCCGCAGTGCATATGGTTCCTGAACAGAAACTTAAAGTTGCAATCATGGTGTAGAAGCAACTGAGCTTGGGCGAGGGCAGCACCCCCAGTTCCGCTGCTGAAACCCTCGTCCATGCCTTTGTTACCTCCAGACTTGACTATTCCAACGCACTTCCGGCTGGCCTCCCACGTTCTACTCTACCTAAACTCCAAGTCATCCAAAACTCTGCTGCCCTGTGTCCTAACTCGCACCAAGTCCCGTTCACCCCACCCCCTGTGCTCGCTGACCTACAATGGCTCCCGGTTAAGCAACGCCTCGATTTTAAAATTCTCATCCTTGTTTTCAAATCCCTCCATGGCCTCGCCCCTCCCTATCTCTGTAATCTCCTCCAGCCCACAACCCCCCTGAGATATCTGCGCTCCTCTAATTCTGCCCTCTTGAGCATCCCTGATTATAATTGCTCCACCATTGGTGGCCGTGCCTTCTGTTGCCTGGGCCCTAAGCTCTGGAATTCCCTGCCTAAACCTCTCCGCCTCTCTACCTCTCTTTCCTCCTTTAAAATGTTCCTTAAAACCTACCTCTTTGACCAAGCCTTTTGGTCACCTGCCCTAATTTCTCCTTATGTGGCTCGGTGTCAAATTTTGTTTGATAATCGCTCCTGTGAAGCGCCTTGGGACGTTTCACTATGTTAAAGGCGCTCTATAAATACAGGTTGTTGTTGTTGTAGACATGTCAGTTGGGTCTGGGATTCCTCATTATCGTCTTCAGGGAAAACCAATGCCCTTGATACAGGTGGGGCGATACTGTGTGGACAAGTGGCTGGAAGTTCACCAGAACTCTATGCCGGTAAGCTGTGTGCAAATTGGCCGCCGCCTTTCCGACATTACAACGGTGACTACACTTCAAAATAAAAGTACTTCATTGGCTGTAAAGCACTTTGGGACGTCCGGTGGTCGTGAAATGCGCTATATAGGCTTCTTTTAATCAACACGTGAACAGTGTCCGAAGGAGCTTCACAGGAGCGTTATCAAACAAGATTGGGCACCGAGCCACACAAGCCGATATTAGGACCGGCAACCAAACCTGACAAAAATGAAAACGGTGACCATGGTAGATAAATACACTTTACATTTGTGGAAATATTCTTTCAGCAACTTACAAGAACCAAGTTCTGAAATGTTGGAGCCAAGTCATTCCTAGGATCCGGAGCTATACTTGCCAAGGTTGGAGCATGGCTACCGCTGTGATGCTTTTAATAAAAGAACATGATTTTGACAGATTGCAAACCCATTGAAATGCTTTTTTCCCTGTGATGTGCTCCAAAGCAGATGGTATTTTTTTGCCAATCACTGAGTTTCTTTGCAAGGAAAGAGTGCCATTGGCTCTGAGAGTCACCCACCAGCTATCAGCCAAACTCACAAATATAAAGGAGCCAAGCTCCAGGGACCCAATAGCATCGAGGACCCTGATCTCCATGGATCTTCAAAACTCCTGTTGGAGTCGACGCTACATGTATGGGCCCACTGAGCCAGAAGGTTGTGGGCTCAAGTCCCACTCCAGGAACTTGAGTACATAAAGCTCAGCTGACACTCCAGTGTAGTGCTGAGGGAGCGCTGCACTGTCGGAGGTGCCGTCTTTCGGATGAGACGTTAAACCGAGGCCCCGTCTGCTCTCTCAGGTGGACGTAAAAGATCCCGTGGCACTATTTCGAAGAAGAGCAGGGGGAGTTCTCCCCGGTGTCCTGGCCAATATTTATCCCTCAATCAACACCACTAAAACAGATTATCTGGTCATTATCACATTGCTGTTTGTGGGAGCTTGCTGTGCGCAAATTGGCTGCTGCGTTTCCTACATTACAACAGTGACTACACTTCAAAAGTACTTCATTGGCTGTAAAGCGCTTTGAGACGTCCAGTGGTCGTAAAGGCGCTATAGAAATGCAAGTCTTTCTCTCACTAAACACCCAGAGGCGGCTGAGTCCTTTCACATGCTTGGTCTCCATGCGATTTCAAATCGTGATGCAAACATGCAGACACAAGGAATTGGCTCCCGTCAATTCCCAGGCCTCACTAGTTATACAATGCTCGAAGTTTGCTTTCGGAAAATGATCAAGTTAAAGTGATAATCGAAAGAGAAGTGGGAGGCCGATGAAAAGTTCAGTCAGTTTTTGCTTACAAAATAACCGCCAGGGCCAAGGCAATGTTGTGACATCAGATCTCTCCTTCCTCAGGAGTTTAAAAAACGTCTTCCAACGGGACTTGAAAAGAAAAGAAAGACTTGCATTTCTATAGCGCCTTTCACGACCACCGACGTCCCAAAACACTTTACTACCAATGAAGTACTTTTTGAAGTGTGGTCACTGTTGTAATGTAGGAAACACAGCAGCCAATTTGCACACAGCAAGCTCCCACAAACAGCAATGTGATAATGACCAGATAATCTGTTTCAGTGATGTTGCTCCACAGATAAATATTGGCCATGACACCAGGGATAACTCCCCTGCTCTTCTTCGAAATAGTGCCATTTTATCTTTCACATCCACCTGAAAGAACAGACAGGGCCTTGCTTTAACGTCTACATCCGAAAGACAACACCTCCAACAGTGAAGCACTCCCTCAGCACTGCACTGGAGTGTCAGCCTAGATTTTTGTACTCAAGTCTCTGGAGGGGGACTTGAGCCCACAACCTTCTAACTCAGAGGCAAGAGTGCTACCCACTGAGCCACAGCTGACACTTGATTTAGCGAACTTTCAAAGCAGTAAATAGGGAGAACAACACAAGGAGATCGCAGGTCTCTGAGCATGATCATGACCCCAACTTAAATGTAAACAAGCTTGTAAATGGATCTGGTGAACGTATATGTGCTTCCTCATCAACACAGCCAGTGCAGTACGAGGAATCTCAGTATGGATGTACTTCACTAAGCCCTTCTTTACCATGTTGTGCCCTTAGTAAGATCAACCTCAATCTGGACTGAATACTGCCTGTGTTGAATACCAGAACTTATGTTGGTAACATCGTGTGAAATCAGTGATCCTGTCCTCCCAGTGAAGAAGTTGTCTTGATTGGAGTATGGGTCACAGAAACTGATCCACAATCCACACTCCCATTGAGGGAGATTCTCCACTGGGGCACCTGATTGCTGACTATACCCTCGCTCCACAAACCCCCAAACTCTTTAGTTATCTGATTCCAGCCTCTTTTACAACTCCCCCTCCCTTCACCCCACCTTTAGCACCTGTGCCTTCCATCAACTAAGCCTTATGCATTGGAATTTACTTCTTAAAACCTTCCGCCTCTCCACCTAACTCTTCTCCTTTTAAGGTCCTCCATATCTTTGATCAAGCTTTAGGTGTCTCTCCTAATACCTCTGTCTTAGCATTTTTTTTCTGATTATGTCTTTGTGAAGTGGCTTGAGAAATTTTTCTGCATTAATGGCGCTATATAAATGCAAGTTGTTGTTGTTATAAATGGTGATTTTCCCACCATCCTCTATATAATTATTGGTTTAATTGGTTCCTAATGCCTCTAGTGCTAACCATTAGTGTCAGTCATTAAGGAAGATCAGGAGGGCTTCCCCAATGCCATTTCTGGTTAAAACAGTATCTGCTTTTATGTTGATCCTTGCGCTGCCAACTCCTGATGCATAGGTCTCATGCAGCCAGCAGCAAGTGAAAGCTAAACAGGGCAGAATTATAAGACTGCTGGACCAGAAAATCCATTTCTAACATGGTTTTCCCAACTGCTGCCGGCCTTCCTGGGCTCAGTGAATGGCCTGCTCTAACAGCAAAGCAGAACCTGCCAGTGGATTTCACACTTCATTCAGCCTTAATCTGTCACATTAACACCACCTCTAGCCTTGCATATCTCTTAATGTCTCTTAATGTCTCTTCATCTCCTCCTTTGTTCCTTTATCCCCTCCCCCTTTTCCCAGCTTTACCCTGGCCTTAAATCTATTTGATTTCCAGCTCTTCCCAGTTCTGATGAAAGGTCATCGACCTGAAACGTCAACTCTCTTTCTCTCTCCACGGATGCTGCCTGGCCTGCTGAGTTTTTCCAGCGTTTTCTGTTGTTATTAAAGCAGAACCTTTGCTAGCCGTGAGGTTTTTGACACAATGGCCTCGATATTAACGGGAGAGCAGGAAGAGTACTGAGAATCCCGGTAGTGATCGACGATCTTGGCAAGGCCAGGGACGTGGAGGGAGAGCTGTACTGTCGGAGGTGGCGTCTTTCGGATGAGACGTTAAACCGAGGCCCCGTCTGCTCGCTCAGGTGGACGTAAAAGATCCCGTCGCACTATTTCGAAGAAGAGCTGGGTGGAGTTCTCCCCGGTGTCCTGGCCAATATTTATCCCTCAATCAACATCACTAAAAACAGATTATCTGGTCATTATCACATTGCTGTTTGTGGGAGCTTGCTGTGCGCAAATTGGCTGCTGCGTTTCCTACATTACAACAGCGACTACACTTCAACAAGTACTTCATTGACTGTAAATCCTGAGGTTGTGAAAGGCACTATAGAAATGCAAGTCTTTCTTTCTTTTCTTTCACAGGAGTGGATAGTTTCCATGTGTAAATGCAGCAGGGCTGCCCACTTTGCTCAGACTCTCACGGCCCGACTGGATATTAAGGAGTGTAGCGGAGCCACACAGACCAGTAAAGCCCCAGGTCTGCTCCCTGATCTGTCCTGAGTTAGTTCATCTCTGCTGAAGCCCCTAATGGCACTTCAACCACCATGACAAGACAATGCAAACAAGGTGTAATTGCACCGCAAGCAGATTTAATTCTCAGCCCCATTCATTGGTGCTAAATCCACCCAAATGTTATCAAGCAAGAGGAACCTCAGAAGCACAATATTCCCCATGATATATATGGAATTTCCAGAAGTCAGGAGGTTGTGGGTTCATAGTCCCACTCCAGGGACTTGAGCACATAAAGCTAGGTTGATGCTCCAGTGCAGTGCTGAGGGAGCACTGAACTGTCGGAGGTGCCATCTTTTGGATGAGACATTAAACCGAGGCCCCGTCTGCTCTCTCAGGTGGACGTAAAAGATCCCGTGGCACTATTTCGAAGAAGAGCAGGGGGAGTTCTCCCCGGTGTCCCCTGAGGCCAATATTTATCACTCAACCAACATCACTAAAACAGATTATCTGGTCATTATCACATTGCTGTTAGTGGGAGCTTGCTGTGTGCAGATTGGCTGCCGCATTTCCTACATTACAACAGTGACTACACTTCAAAAGTACTTCATTGGCTGTAAAGCGCTTTGGGACATCCGATGGTCATGAAAGGTGCTATAGAAATGCAAGTCTTTTTCTTTAATTTCCATCTATCCAAAACCAGCACCAATAGACAGTGGGAATAGGCAAGCCCATTATAAAACATAGCCAAAGTAGTGTTGCACTGTGAGTCCTGCCCCCATGACTGGGAGGCTCTTATTGTCTTTTTAGGCACTTGTTCCAGTGCCCGAAGCCTATGAAGCAGCATCCCAAGCTTCCAAAGGTTAGGAGATACCATTCTGGCCTCTGCCTGGCTTTAACAAAGCTTGTCTAAATAAGAGAGACTCCAAAGGAGTAGAGTGGGTGTGCTCCAAGTCAGCAACACACGCATACAGGGCTGTCTCAAGCACGGGACGCTGGTTGGTTGCTTTGTGCTCCCAGTGTGTACGGAGCAGCTGTTAATGAGCTGCTTATCACATACTGCTGAGTCAGTCCAACAATCAAACAGGACATCTGCTGCAAATAACAATCTCCCTCCACTGTCTAGCCTTTTATTATACAAATTTAACATTTAACCTCCCGAGCACTGAAAGTCCCTTTGTGCATCCAGCTGCTAAATGTGATAAGATAAGCATTCTTCAATGAACAGGCAGAAATACTACGAATAGAGCAATGTGCATTTGTTATGATCAGCAATTAAGGCAGCTTTACATAAAACATCTTTCTATGACCATTATACACTTGAAAACAGACTGTTGATAAAAGCCCTTCTGAACCATAGACGCTGGGATTTGAAAAGAAATCAAAGAGCATGTGATTTGAAAAAGCCTCTGGCTTCATTCAGAAACATTACTCGGCCGAAGGAAATTAACAACTCAGTGTCACAGAATATTTCAAAAGCAAAATACTGCGGATGCGGGGAAATCTGAAATTAAAACAGAAAATGCTGGAAACACTCAGCAGGTCAGGCAGCATCTGTGGAGAGAGAAACAGAGTTAACGTTTCAGATCAATGACCTTTCGTCAGAAATGGAAAAAGTTAGAGATGTGACAGTTTTTAAGCAAGTGCAGAGGCAGGGAAAGGGAGGGAGGGGAGGAAAGAACAAAAGAGAAGGTCTGTGATAGGATGGAAGGCAGGAGAGATTAAATGACAAAAGGGATGATGGTGCGAGGCAAAAGGAGATGGTAATGGGACAAGTTAAGAAACAAAAGATGGGTCTAGAGGAGGTGTAAATGGGAATAGCAGAATCATCAACAGCTGCCATCCGATAAAGCGGGAGCGATGGTTATGATCTGAAATTGTTGAACTCGATGTTGAGTCCGGAAAGTTGTAAAGTGCCTAATCGAAAGATCCTCGCGATTACATTGAGCTTCATTGGAACAGTGTAAGAGGCCCAGGACGGAGAGGTCAGAGTGGGAGTAGAGCGGAGAATTAAAGTGACAGGCGACCGGAAGCTCAGGGTCACCCTTACGGACTGAACAGAGGTGTTCCGCAAAGCGGTCACCCAATCTGCGTTTGGTCTCCCCAGTGTAGAGCAGACCACACCGCGAGCAGCGAATACAGTATACTAAATTGAAAGAAGTATCGCAGAATATTACAATGGCAGTCTGACAGCATTTTCAATAAGCTGAGCCTGTCCCCTACAATTGGGAAGGGATATTGTTTTTCCATAACCAGCCCTTCCACAGTTGCTTGACGCGAGGTTCAACAATGACTCTACTTCCAATAATTTCATTACTGGATTCGACATACTCTTGTGCCTGCTGCTGCAATCACCTCCGAATGGCAGATATTAAACATGGATAAGGATTTTCAGACTACAGCGAATATATTTATTTACAATGAAATAGAGGTGTGAAACGCAGCAAGTCATTAAATACCAGAAAGTACAATAAAATGCATAAATACAACAAGAGGCTATAAAGGTTCAATTAACCTTCAAAAGTATGTCTTTGGAGATAAAAAGAAGGCTTCTGATCAGTAGGGAATCCAACACGAGTTCTTGTTTGATCCTGTCCATTTAAAAAAATACCAATAGTCCTTCAGTGTCCTGTTCTTAACCACTTAAGTTGTTTGGAGTCAGGTTATCAGATGAACGTAACAATATTGAAATTTATGACATTTGTAAAACTACACATTCACAATATCCCATCTGTCTAAAAATAACATTCACCCAATATATTGTTTTATACGTAAATTTGTTTTTAACAAGAAATTCATAAATGCAACAGCCATCAGCTTGTCCAGGTGTAGGAAATCAACGAATAAATCGTATTCATAAAATACCTTCCAAGTTGCAAAACACCCAAAGGCATTTCATAATAGAGGGGGAAGAAATGCTGCTATATTTATGCAACCATGAGTCATTAGAATCAGTGAACCAATTTGATGGAGGATTAAAAGACCCTTTTTTGCCATCATCTGAACGTAAAACGGAACAAAAACATGGAACCATTTGGGACTGTGTCACAGATGACAAACTTCATAATATTAAAATGTGTAGCGTTCTTTGGTGGTATTGGTTGAGGGACAAATGTTGACCAGGACACTGGGAGAACTCCCCTGCTCTTTTTCAAATCATAGAATCATAGAACAGAACAGCACAAAAGGAGGCCATTTGGCTCATCGAGTCTGCGACGGCTCTTTCGCAGAGCAATCCAGTTAGTCCCGTTCTCCCTGATGCCATTGGATCATTTAAGTCCACCTGAGAGGGCAGATTGGCCTCGGTTTAACATCTTTCCACCCAAAATAACCCCTTCCAACAGGACCGAATTTCTTCCCTTCATTATTTTAAAAACGTCATTCATATCCCCTCTAAGGTTGTGTTTCGTCACAGAAAATAGCCCTAACTCCTAAGAATGGTTATCATTTTAGTCACCCTCCTCTGTATTTTCTCCATGGTCTCAATATCCCCCACCATGGGTGGGGGACCAAAACTGGACACGATATTACACAGGATTACATAGGATATACGGCACAGAAACAGGCCATTCGGCCCAACCAGTCCATGCCAACATTTATGCTCCACTCGAGCCTCCTCCTGTCTTTCCTCATCTAAATCTATCAGCATAACCCTCTATTCCCTTCTCCCTCATATGCTTGTCTAACCGCCCCATAAATGCATCTCTGCTATTCGCTTCAACCACTCCCTGTGGTAGCAAGTTTCACATTCTCACCACTCTCTGGGTAAAGAAGTTTCTTCTGAATTCCCTATTGGATTTCTTGGTGACTATCTTATATTGATGGCCTCTAGTTATGCTCTTCCCCACAAGTGGAAACATTCTCTCTGTATCCACTCTATCAAAACCTTTCATAATTTTAAAGACCTCTATTAGGTCACCCCTCAGCCTTCTTTTTTCAAGCAAAAAGAGCCCCAGCCTGTTCATCCTTTCCTGATATGTATACCCTCGCATTTCTGGTATCATCCTTGTAAATCTTCTCTGCACCCTCTCCAGTGTCTCTATATCCTTTTTATAATATGGCGACCAGAATTGTATGCAGTACTCCAAGTATGGTCTAACCAAGGTTCGATACAAGTTTAGCATAACTTCCCTACTTTTCAATTCTATACCTCTAGAAATAAATCCTAGTGCCTGGTTTGGTTCTTTTATGGCCTTGTTAACCTGTGTTGCTACTTTCAGTGATTTGTGTATTTGTACTCCGAGATCCCTTTGTTCCTCTACCCCACCTCGACTCACACCCTCCAAGTGATAAGTGACCTCCCTATTCTTCCTACCAAAATGTAATACCTCACATTTATCTGTGTTGAACTTCATTTGCCAATTATATGCCCATTCTGCAAGTTTATTAATGTCTTCCTGTAATTTGTTGCAGTCCTCCTCAGTATTGACTATCCCCCCCAATTTGGTGTCATCAGCAAATTTAGAAATTGTGTTTTTGATTCCAAAGTCTAAATCGTTAATATAAATTGTGAACAACAGTGGTCCCAGCACTGATCCTTGTGGAACACCACTACCCACCTTCTGCCACTGTGAATAGCTACCCTTTACCCCTACTCTCTGCTTTCTGTCTTGAAGCCAGCTAGCAATCAATTCTGCTACTTGTCCCCTGACTCCACATTCTCTGACCTTATTCATTAGTCTAATTGGTGGTATCTTATCGAAGGCCTTTTGAAAATCTTGATAAATTACATCTACTACATTACCCTTGTCTATCCTCTCTGTTACCGCTCCAAAAAATTCAATGAGGTTGGTCAAGCAAGACTTTCCCTTTTGAAATCCATGCTGACTATTCATTGTTATATTTTTGGCTTCTAGATGTTCTTCTATTTTCTCCTTTAGTCGGGATTCCATTATTTTTCCTACCACCGATGTTAAGCTGACTAGTCTATAATTCCCTGGACATGTTCTATCTCCCTTCTTAAATATAGGTATTATGTTAGCTATCCACCAGTCCTCTGGCACTACACCTTTTTCTAATGAATTATTAAATATGTGTAGTAATGCCTCTGCTATCTCTTCCCTAGATTCTTCTAAAATGCACGGATGTGATCCATCCAGACCAGGGGTTTTATCCTCTTTGTGTTTGATTAGTTTATTTAATATATCTCCTCTTTTTATTTTAAATGCAATTATTTCATTACTAATCTCATGACCCAATGTCATGCCCACCTGTTCTATCTCCCTATCAATGTGCAACTATACCAAAGCCTTATCAGATGAAGCCTTATACAGCCTGAGGATACTGTTCTTATTTTCATATTGTACTGTTCTACACTATAACCTAAAACCTTATTCACCTTCCCAATGACCTCGTCAGATTGCTTTAACGAGTTATTAGCTATGATCCCCAGGTCCCTCTCTTGAGAGTACTGCGTGCAGTTCTGGTCACCACATTACAGGAAAGATGCGATTGCGCTAGAGAGGGTACAGAGGAGATTTACGAGGATGTTGCCTGGACTGGGGAATTTTAGCTATGAGGAAAGATTGGAGAGGCTGGGGTTGTTTTCTTTGGAACAGAAGAGGCTGAGGGGAGATTTAATTGAGGTGTATAAAATTATGAGGGGCCGAGATAGAGTGGATAGGAAGGACCTATTTCCCTTAGCAGAGAGGTCAATAACCGGGGGCATAGATTTAAAGTAATTGGTCAGAGGTTTAGAGGTGATTTGAGGAGAAATTCTTTCACCCAGAGGGTGATGGGGGTCTGGAACTCACTGCCTGAAAGGGTAGTAGAGGCAGAGACCCTCATCACATTTAAAAAGTACTTGGATATGCACTTGAAGTGCCGTAACCTGCAGGGCTACGGACCAAGAGCTGGAAAGTGGGATTAGGGTGGATAGCTCTTTGTCGGCCGGCACGGACAAGATGGGCCGAATGGCCTCATTCTGTGCTGTAAATTTCTATGATTCTATGATCCAAAACATTTAGCAGGGACCCAGCATACGATAAATATGTCAGGAGTTCCACAAACTCAAATTCATACCACTGCATTTAATCACATTGTAGGACACCTACCGTACATAAGACCCATTCCCCTAATTTTCCTTGTGCGCTCTCTATGGCATTGACATCATTCCTAAAGTAAGGCGGCAAAAAAGAAGACACATAAGGGATGATTTGCTTCCTCCTCTCCACCTGCGCACAAGTCAGGTGGAGCTCACGCAAAGCACACTGCCTGACTTGACCTGAACCCACCCATATTTGCAGGTTCAGCTTGTTGATCTACTCAACGCACCCCAGACACAGGCCTGCCCCCTTGTACCTGGAAACAGGGGTGGAACCCTGCATACAAAAGCAAAATACTGCGGAAACTGGAAGTACTCAGCAGGTCAGGCAGCATCTGTGGAGAGAGAAACAGAGTTAACGTTTGAGCCTGCTCCACCATTCAATAAGATCATGGCTGATCTTCGACCTCCACTCCACTTTCCCGCCCGATCCCCATATCCCATGATTCCCTTAGAGTCCAAAAATCTATCGATCTTAGCCTTGAATATACTCAACAACTGAGCATCCACAGCCCTCTGGGGTAGAGAATTCCTAAGATTCACAACCCCGAGTGAAGAAATTTCTCCTCATCTCAGTCCTAAATGGCTGGCTCCTTATTCTGAGACTATGACCCCTAGTTCTACACTCTTCTTTAAGCACTTCACAAATAGGTGGAAGATGAATGGACACTGAGCTGAAAGGGAGAGATTCAGAGAGGTGACTGAAAGCTTTGTCAAGGAGATGATCCTTGAGGAGGTTTTTAAGGGAGGAGAGAGATCTGGAGAGCTGAGGAAATTCAGGTATGGAATTTCAAACAGGAGGACTGCATGGACTGAATTTTCCGCCACCATTGGAAGGGAAGGAAGGATGCACAGAAGGCTAGAGTCAGAGGAATGGAACACTCAGAAATGAATTTAGGACTGGAGAAGATTATTGAGATGGGGGTGGGGGGGCAAGGTTCTGGAGGGATTTATAAACAAGAACAAGGCTCTTGAATGTGATACATTGGGGCTCCATCAGTCATTGTAGATCGGCAAAGATGAGTGTGATGGGTGAGCAGGAGTTGGCATGGAGCAGGATACATGCGGCAGAGCTTTAGATAGGTTGGATTCTATAGAGGGTGGAGGATCGGAAGCCAACAAGGAGAGCATTGCAGTAGCCGAGTCTGGAGGTTACAAAGGCGATAAGGGTTTCAGCAGTGTAGAGGGTATAGGAACATAGGAACATGAGTGGGCCATTCAGCCCCTCGAGCCTGTTCCGCCATTCACTTAGATCATGGATGATCTGTATCTTAACTCCATCTACCCAGTCTTGGTTCCGTAACCCTTAATACCCTTGCCTAACAAAAAGGTTGAGGTCGGGGAAGAGGTGCGCAATGGTGCAAGGGTTGAAATAAGCAGTATTGGTGATGGTTGAGATATGGGTTTTATACAGTTCAGCTCAGGGTTGAACAGGATGCCGAGATGGAATATCTGGTTCAGCCTGAGAACATGGCCGTGGAGTATAAGTAAGCAAGGCATGTGTTTAGGTTTAAGACAACGGCTTTAGTCTTCCCACTGCTGGGCTGGAGGAAGCTGCAACCCATCCAAGACTTGCTGTCAGACAGACAATCTGACAGCATAGAGGTGGTCAAGGGGTTGAGAGAGGTGCTGGAGAGTTAGAGCTGGGTATCATTAGCATATACATAAAAGCTGAACCCATTCCTGCAAATGATGTTGCGAGGGGGCAGCTTGTAGTTAAGAAAGAGGAAGTGGCCGAGGGTAGATTCTTGGGGGACCCCAGAGGTAATAGGGCAGGGGAGTGGAAGAGCAGCCATTGCTGGAGATGCACTGGCCATGATCGGATAGGTAGGAATGAAACCATGCAAGGGCAGCCCCATGGAACTGGATGAGAGAGGAGAGGCATTGGAGGAGGATGGTGCGGTCAACCATATTGAATGCTGCAGAGAGGTTGAGGGGGATAAGGAGGGATAAAGTACCACACTCACTGCAGATGTCATTTATGATTTTGGCTGGGCCATTTTGTGAGAGGGCAGAACACAGACTGGAGGGGTTCAATCAGAGGATTTCAGGAGAGATGGGCAGAGAGATGGAAAGTGACAATGCATTCAAGGGCCTTAGAGATGAAAGGGAGGTTGGACATGGGGTGGTATTTGGAGAGGACAGATGGATCGAGACAAAAGCAAAATACTGCGGATGCTGGGAATCTGAAATAAAAACAGAAAATGCTGGAAATACTCAACAGGTCAGGCAGCATCTGTGGAGAGAGAAACAGAGTTTAAAGCTTCAGGTCGGTAATCAGAACAGATGGATCAAGTATGTTTTTTTTTGAGGAGGTGGAGATGTCAGTGGTTTAGAAGTGGAAAGGAATGGCGCCTGAGAAAAGGGAACTATTGCTGATATCAGTTAGCATGGGGGTCAGAAAGGAGACTTTAGTAGCCAGCAGTTGAGTGAAAACAGTAGATAAGACGACAGTGATGAAATAGGTTAGGGTGGAAAACTGCAGAGATGGTGGTCCTTGGCGAAAGTGGATGAGAGACTGGGGATGGTAAGGGCTGTAGACATGTGGAAGAGGAGGAAACAATGGAGGCAACCGTACAGGTGGTCTCGACTTTGCAGACAAAGAAGTCCATCCACTTCTCACACTTGGTGTTTGAGGTGAGGGTAGAGGGGTTGGGGCAGAGGGGTTTAAGGTGGGTCATGGGCTTGTCTTTATCCATTGGGATGATCCTCACCTAATGATGGTTTTAGTTCAGGAGAGTTAAGCCACATCTAGCGATTGATGACATACATTAGCAAATTAGCATTTGTATAAAAAGAAAGACTTGCATTTCTATTGTGCCACCCCCACCCACCAACGCCCCCCCCCGCCCTCCTGCAACCCCCCCCCCACCCCCCGCGCCCCCCCCCCCCCCCCACCCCACACGCCGGTATGGTGAGGCCAGAGACTCTCCAGATATTGGGCTTCATTTCAATGGAGCCAGCGAAACATCGAGAGCCGCTGGTGAAGACGTCTCAAGTTTGGGGCACTGCTAACGTCACAGAGGCCCTCAGGTAAATGTTGTCGGGAATAGGGGCCCGGGCCGGGGATCGGGTTGGGGGCCCGGGCCGGGGTCAGGGCCTGGGTCGGGGCTTGTGTTCGGGATTAGGGTCGGTGGCGGGGATTGTGGGTGTCGAGGATCGAGGGGGCAGGGGTCGGTGTCGGAGATCAAGGGGTCGGGGATCGAGGGGGGTCGGTATTGAGGATCACGGGTGTTGGTTCAAGAGCAGAGGGGAGATCGGGGTCAGGTTGGGAGCAGCGGCGATTGAGAGGGGGCTGGGAGCGGTGGTGATGGAGGGGGGGCCGGGAGTAGCGACGATGGAGGGGGGGGCCGGGAGTGGTGGTGATGGAGGGGGGGCCGGGAGCGGTGATGGAGGGGGGGCTGGGAGCGGTGGTGATGGAGGGGGGGCCGGGAGCGGTGGTGATCGAGGGGGGGCCGGGAGTAGCGACGATGGAGGGGGGGGCCAGGAGCGGAGGTGATGGAGGGGGGGCCGGGAGCGGTGGTGATGGAGGGGGGGCAGGGAGTGGTGGTGATGGAGGGGGGGGCAGGGAGTGGTGATGATGGAGGTGGGGCCGGGAGCGGTGATGATGGAGGGGGGGCAGGGAGCGGTGGCCGGGAGTAGCGGTGATGGAGGGGGGGCCGGGAGCGGTGATGATGGAGGGGGGGCAGGGAGCGGTGGTGATGGAGGGGGGGCCGGGAGCGGTGATGATGGAGGGGGGGCCGGGAGAGCGGTGATGGAGGGGGGGCCGGGAGCGGTGGTGATGGAGGGGGGGCCGGGAGCGGTGGTGATGGAGGGGGGGCCGGGAGCGGTGGTGATGGAGGGGGGGCCGGGAGCGGTGGTGATGGAGGGGGGGCCGGGAGCGGAGGTGATGGAGGGGGAGCCGGGAGCGGTGGTGATGGAGGGGGGGCCGGGAGCGGTGGTGATGGAGGGGGGGCCGGGAGCGGTGGTGATGGAGGGGGGGGCCGGGAGCGGTGGTGATGGAGGGGGGGCCGGGAGTAGCGGTGATGGAGGGGGGCAGGGAGCGGTGGTGATGGAGGGGGGGCAGGGAGCAGCAGATGATGGAGGGGGGGCAGGGAGCGGTGGCGATGGAGGGGGGCAGGGAGCGGTGGCGATGGAGGGGGGCAGGGAGCGGTGGTGATGGAGGGGGGGCAGGGAGCAGCGGTAATGGAGGGGGGGCAGGTAGCAGCGGTGATGGAGGGGGGGCAGGGAGCAGCGATGATGGAGGGGGGCAGGGAGCGGTGGCGATGGAGGGGGGCAGGGAGCGGTGGCGATGGGAGTGGCGTCGGGAGCAGCGATCTGGTCCTTTAATGTGGGGTCAGGAGGAGCACTCCTGCTCTGTCTCACTCCATAATCAGGTAGGTTACATACCTTCTTTGTTGCAGGCGATCTCTGGTGCTTGTTTCCCTGAATGCAGCCCACGCTGACAAACCAATCTTATAGAAGGAGCCTCAAACATTCGTTACACCTCTTATTTGCATATGCAAAGGGCCTAACCCCTGCTTCAGACATGGGTAAAGGACGCCTCTTGTTTGGCCTTATCACTGCTTGGTTCACCACTGGAACTGGCTGGGAAGACCGAACGGAAATGTGTGCTGCTTCCTGTCCGCCATATTGGAGCCGCGCGGACCAATTTCTCGGCCAATACCTTGGAAGAACACGACAAGTCCATTCGGAGCTGATAGAGAAAATTCAGCTTATTGCTTTGATTGAGAGTCAGATCCCCTCATCAGAAATACTAACCAATCGTTATATAGTTCTGAAGAAAGTTCTCAATCCAAAACATTAACCTGTCTTTTCAATTTTCAGATGATGATGAACCTGTTGTGTATTTCCACCGTCCACTGGAAGATTAAATCCATCTGCATGGGTAAAGAAATATTTCCTTGCAAAGGCCCCCAATAATCTTAACACTGTCTCGGCCTATAAGAGTCTATAGGACAGACAGTTGACCCTGAAATGAGTTTCCAACCACATATCCGCGCCATCACTAAGACCGCCTATTTCCACCTCCGTAACGTCATACATCTCCGCCCCAGCCTCAGCTCATCTGCTGCTGAAACCCTCATCCATGCCTTTGTTACCTCGAGACTTGACTATTCCAACGAACTCCTGGCTGGCCTCCCACGTTCCACCCTACGTAAACTTGAGGTCATCCAAAACACTGCTGCCCGTGTCCTAACTCGCACCAAGTCCCGTTCACCCATCACCCCTGTGCTCGCTGACCTACATTGGCTCCCAGTTAAGCAACGCCTCGATTTCAAATCCCTCCATGGCCTCTCCCCTCCCTATCTCTGTGGTTTCCTCCAGCCCACAACCCCCCCGAGATATCTGCGCTCCTCTAATTCTGGCCGCTTGAGCATCCTCGATTTTAACTGCTCCACCATTGGTGGCCGTGCCTTCAGCTGCCTAGGCCTTAAACTCTGCAATACCCTCCCTAAACCTCTCCGAATCTCTACCTCTCTCTCCTCCTTTAAGATGCTCCTTAAAACCTACCTCTTTGACCAAGCTTTTGGTCACCTGCCCTAATATCTCCTTAATAACAACAGAAAACGCTGGAAAAACTCAGCAGGCCAGGCAGCATCCGTGGAGAGAGAGAGTTAACGTTTCAGGTCGATGACCTTTACCCTGGCCTTAAATCTATTTGATTTCCGGCTCTTCCCAGTTCTGATGAAAGGTCATCGACCTGAAACGTTAACTCTCTTTCTCTCTCCACAGATGCTGCCTGGCCTGCTGAGTTTTTCCAGCGTTTTCTGTTGTTATTTCGGATTTCCAGCATCCGCAGTATTTTGCTATCCTAATATCTCCTTATGTGGCTCGGTGTCAAATTTTGTTTGATAACGCTCCTGTGAAGCACCTTGGGACGTTTTACTACGTTAAAGGCGCTGTATAAATACAAGTTGTCATTGTTGTTGTTGTAGACAGTTAACCCTATTAGGGGCATTTTAATAGTCTATTGTCTGCTGTGTGGACTCTGATATGTCACAGCTCTGATATTGGCGCAGCTCAACACCACGCCTCAATCCTACGAAATTCTCCTCTTGCTGTTGCTGCTCAAGTACCGTAATTTTGCACAGCTAATCCCCGAGGCATTGAAAATGCTCGTTTCTCAGTGGACGACAAATCACTTGCTTGCAACAAATCAAAATGCCCTAATCGTGGCCTCTGATAGAACTGCAATATTTATAGTGTTTTGCCTTAAATAGAAATCATACGAAATTCCTTTCCTGTGAAGCTCTGTTCACTGTGTAAGTAACACTATTTTTCCGTACGGTTCCCAGAGGGAGTAGCATCCCGGGGTTACTGTGTGTTAAAGAGGTTCTTTCTGTTGGATCTGGCTCTGATCCTGGCTCATTCACTCTGCTGAAAATCCAATGCACAGTGTCGATTCTTTCCCCATTCACCGTGCCTTTCCTTAGATTTCTAAACCTGCATCCCAAGCCAGCCAAGTCAAATGAATGTGCTCTGTGCGGTACAAATTGTGCAACTCATGATCAAAACAATATTCTGTCCTTGTGTCAGCCCACATCTGGTAAATAGAAATGGCCCATCCATACAAACAGATCTTGAATAAATATTTGGATGTCAGATTTCGTACAAAGGGGATGAGAGGAACAGTGTCTTACTGAAAATGTTTTGAAAGTCAGGAGCAATGTTTCCTTTAAGCCGCACATTCTTGTGAGGCAGAGCTGAATTGAGTCCCCTGCTGCAATAAGAATAAAAATGAGAAGTCGCACAACACCAGGTTATAGTCCAACAGATTTATTTAATTTTACAAGCTTTCGGAACAGTTCGCTCCTTCGTCAGGTAAGTTAGCAGTGAGAGAATCTCCCAGAATTCACAATTTAGACACAGACAAAATATATTCAAATCTTTCCTACATCAAAGAGCACAGCCAAGACAATGAGATGTGTCCCAGGGGGTCCAACGTGTCAAACCACCTGCTGGCTGCATATCCTGTCAATCTGTGTAGGTTCTTGTGTTAGTCTTTTTAAAAAAAAAAACACCTGGGAAGACCGGCCATGATGTCAAGTCACGTTCTGTATCGTGACATGAACCCGATATCGCGATTGAGGCCATCCTCATGAGTGCGGAACTTGGCTATCAGTTTCTGCTCTATGATTTGAATATATTTTGTCTGTGTCTAAATTGTGAATTCTGGGAGATTCTCTCACTGCTAACTTACCTGACGAAGGAGCGAACTGTTCCGAAAGCTTGTAAAATTAAATAAATCTGTTGGACTATAACCTGGTGTTGTGCGACTTCTCATTTTTGTCCACCCCAGTCCAACGCCGGCATCTCCGCAATAAGAATAGGAATTGCAATTGGTAAAAAGGGTTACAACCAATGCTCCCTTTAAGCTGCGCGGCCCCACAGCGGTCTGGAACTCCCGCGCAGCCAGCTCACCGGCTTTTAAATGGAAAAACCGCGCCTGTACGGTATTTTGAATGGTCCGCGCAGCTCGTTAAAGGGACTGCGGGGCCCAAAAAAAAATTAGAGGTCACTTTGGCCAGGAGCCTATAAATTTGGCCGCTATCCGGCCTACCAAGTCCCCAGTAATGGTGGGCAGGAAACGTACACGCATTTCCAGACGGAAGTGTGTGCCCGCCATATTGCTGAAGGAAAAAATAGGCGCCCAGGGCAACGTTCCCTCATGCGCGAAACTGTGAATGGGCCGCGCAGCCTCTTAAAGGGGCCGTGCACCCAACAAAAAATGAGGGGGAAACATTGGTCCAGGGCCCACATCTGAAGCAGGCTCTAGGCCCTTTGCTCAACATTGGATTGTCCTGAGGTCACCAGCACCGGCTGCACTCAGTAAAAGCAGACCGTGGGACCGCAATGCTACCAAAACAATTATGTTTTTGAAACTTACTTAGCTGAATGTCGGAGCAGGGAGGAGCAGGAGTGCCACCCTCCCACCCTCCCACCCCCGGCCTCCGATCGACCCCCCCCCCCGCACCCGGCCTCCGATCGACCCCCCCCGCCCCCACAACCTGGCCTTCAATCCTCTCCGGCCTCCTATTTCACAACCTCCGGCTTCCATTCCCCACTACCCCCAGCCTCCGATCCTCACCCCCGGCCCACCCCCCCAGCCTCCGATTCTCTCCCCTCCCCCGCCCCGCCGGCCCCCGATCCTCCTCCCTCGCGGGCTCCGATCCCCCCCCCACCCCAGCCCCCATCCTCCTCCCCCCCATCCGGCTTCACTTACCCGAGGGCCGTTGTGACTCTGCGATGCCACAGTTTTTGCAGGCTCAGCAGTGTTATTTACTGGCACAATACCTGCTGACGGAAACCAAGAGTAAGGGTTTAAGTTAAATAAAACTGCTAAAAGTACCACCCAGTTTCCCGAAAATACATAACCTGACACAAGTTAACTATTACCTGTTTTATTTTATTTAAAAAGTACTGGGTTTATAGAGAAGTTTAAAATACACTACCTCCAAACGAAGCGTGGATTAGCTGCATTATCGAGTCAATCAGTATTTTAGATTGTACCCAAAGGAATAATAGTCTGGTGACCTGAGTTCCTTCTGACTTGTAGCTGTTGCCTCGTGTGATCCAGGGCCATTCACGGTCCCTCCGGTATTCAGGTTGTAACTATGGATCCATTATTTCCGCTCCGGAGTTAGGTTTCATTTGTCTTTTATCCCCTTTCTGTCATACTTCACTTAATAAGAAGTGATCGTAAATAGTTATTACTCTAATACGACGCTTCTGCACATTTTCTTTTGGTTCTGTAATCCCAACGCATCACAAAATGTGTCCTCTGGCTTCTGCGCCTGTTCAAATCAATAGCGAGTTAACATACAAAATATTACAAGAACATAAGAACATAAGAAATAGGAGCAGGAATAGGCCACTTGGCCCCTCGAGCCTGCTCTGCCATTCAATAAGATCATGGCTGATCTAGGGCTCAAAGCCACTTCCCCACCTGCTCCCCATAACCCTTCACTCCCTTATCTTGCAAAAATGTGTCTATCTCCACTTTAAATATATTCAATGACCCAGCTTCCACGGCTCTCTGGGGCAGAGAATTCCAAAGATTCACGACCCTCTGAGAGAAGAAATTCCTCCTCATTTCCCATTTAAAAGGGTGCCCCCTTATTCTGAAATTATGCCCCCTAGTTCTAGATTCCCCCACGAGGGGAAACATCAGGCTGAATTTTGAAACTGGGGACGGGATGGAGGCAGGACTCCCACTTTTTGGGTTGTAGTCCCGCCTCCATCGACTTGTGGCCAACCCACTGCATTTTCACTTGATTGACCTTGTTGAGCCCGCCTAGTGGGCTCAGCAGGCCAATTAAGGGCCACCCGGCAACAGGTGACGTCACAGATTGACATTTCATCTGTCAAGAGCTTTTGACAGATGAAATATCAGCGTTTGACAGCTCTTTGAAGCTGTCAAACACTGACAATCTGTACTCTAAGTTAATTCCTTCCTCTCAGGCTGATTTAGAGATCTCTGCAGAACAAAAAGCAGAGGCTGCAGCTTTTGACAGCTCCACGGCCATTCTGCTTTCTGTGCCGGTGAGATTTCTGACTCCCGAGACCTGAAGGGCTGACACCTGCAGGAGGAAGTTAAGGTAAGTAAAACTTTTTTCCACACTTTACACTTACCTTACACACTTACCTCTGCACACATGCACTCATCACTCACCTGCCCACCGGATATATCGACCCCTCCAACCCCTGCAGACCCACGGTCCGCCTCGCTGAAACGGCGTGGTTGGGACCTGTCGGGAAGCCCACATTTCAAGCATAAAAATAGGGATTAGGCAAAAAACTGCCTGTTAACTACCTGTTAACAGGCAGTTTATTGCCACTAATCCCCTTCCCGCCTCGGGGAGGTGGGTCCCAGCACAGGTCGGGTACCCGCCTCCAGTGAAACTGGCATGGAGGCGGGTTGGGGGCAGGATGGGTTCGGGACCCCCGATTCAGCTATTTTCAATCCAGTCCTGCCTCCAAACCCGCCTCCACGGCTCAATGAAAATTCTACCCATCCTCTCTGCATCTACCCTGTCAAGCCCCTTCAGAATCTTATATGTTTCAATAAGATCCCCTCTCATTCTCTAAACTCCAGTGAGTATAGGCCTAACCTGCTCAACCTTTCCTCATAAGTCAACCCCCTCATCTCTGGAATTAACCTAGTGAATCGTCTCTGAACTGCCTCCAATGCAAGTTATACTGCCTAACCTCGAGGCTAAGTCATGTTTTAACCATGGGTCTAAATCTCTAAAATGATTCTGTATGTTTCCAGGTGTAGTACTTACAGATATCAAATATTATGCCAGCTGTACATGAGTGAAGCCAAAGAACTTACATAAAACTTTGGGAGGGTTAGATATCAGTCCATGGGTGAAAATCTACTGATCGGAACATTGACCCCAAAGTTTACGGGCAGGGAGCGGGGGTGGGCGAAGTTTAGCGCTCGGGAAACCCGGAAGCACGGGTTTCCCGGAGGTCCTGCTGAAATTAACGGCAGTACCTGATTAACATTTTTGGAAACCGTACCCAGGCCGCAACCAGCCAGATTGAGAGGTTGGCTGGCTGTCGGGCGGGTAGGTCTGTGGCAGCAGGCCACAGCCGGGAAGTGGAGAGGACGGAGGGAGAGATTGTGGGTCGGGCATCAAGGGGGGTGGCGGTGGGACCGGAGAGATCGCAGGTTGGACATGAGGGTGAGGGGGGCGGGGCGGCCCCGGAGAGATCAGCCGGGGGTCGGAGAATTTGCAGGGGGGCGTTGTCAGAGACTTTGCGAAAAGTTTGTAAGGAGGTCCGATTGCAGGTGGGGGAGGGGGGCGTGGCGGACAATCGCAGGGTGTCAGAGAGTTCGCGTGGGGGTCGGAGAGTTCGCGGGGAGGTCGGATCGCGCAGACGCTCGCGGGGCGGGCCGATAATGGGGTGGTTAACAGGTTAGCTTGAGGGGCTGGGGGGGGGGAAGCACTCCTGCTCCTCATGGCCCGCCAGCAGTGCTGGAAAGGTACTTACCTGTTCGACCCAGCCGCTCTCGCCTCCCTTCAAGCTGCCGGGTTTCCCAAAGCCTGGGAAACCCGGCAGACCAGCGATAAACCTGAAACACAGGTAAAGTCTTAGGCACGCAGCCTCATCAAAATATTTAAATGAGGTACCCGCATCCAGAGAGCAGGTTGGTGGCCTACTCCTCCCAACCCGCCTCCATTAAAACCAGAAGTTGGAGGCAGGTTGAGGTCGGGTTTTCCATTTCTGAAATTTTAACAGCCCCCTCCCCCCTGGCCTGTCTGGGGGTCTAAAACTGCCCCACTGAGTTTGAGGCATGGATTGGAGATAACCAACCCAGGGTTTGTGTCAGTTCCACTCTGGATGAGAGGGTTCTGAAATTCAGGACATTGTCCTGCCAGAGCTCAGTGGGCAGCACCCTCGCCCCTAAGTCAAAAGGTTGTGGGTTCAAGTCCCACTCCAGAGGCTTGAGCACAAAAGTCTCGGATGAAACTCCAGTGCAGTGCTGAGGGAGTGCTGCACTGCCAGAAGTGCAATCTTTCCGATGAGACTTTAAATTGAGGCCCCGTCTGCTCTCTCAGGTGGCCGTAAAAGATCCCATGGCACTATTTTGGAGAAGAGCAGGGGAGTTCTCCCCGGTGTCCTGGCCAATATTTATCCCTCAATCAACATCACTAAAACAGGGGTCGCCCATTTAAAACTGAGATGAGGAGGAATTTCTTCTCTCTGAGGGTCGTGAATCTTTAGGGGTAAAAATTCAGTTGGTTGCGCCTCCCGTTAGCGCCTTAAGAAGGTGCTAATAGGGCGCAAAGCCGCTAACGCCTGGGCGCAGCGATGTTTGCGCCGCTCGGGAACTTAACTAGAGATTGTGCGGCGGCGCTAAACCTTACCGCTGCGACCACCTGCGCGCGCAGATTGTGACGTCATTCCATGGTGCAACGCCCTTGTGCCGCCCCGGAGCGGAAATTGAGTGGCGCCCCCTGCCTTACCGCCTGGCGCATCCAACGACCGGAAGACTGGAACGCTATCAATCGCTGTGGGGCTGGGGGGGGTGCTATTTAAAGGGGGCCTCTTCCTGTCTTTTTCTGTGGTCGACATTTTTGCACCACTCATTCTGAGAGAGAGAGAGAGATTCGGCGAGAGAGAAAGAGAGACTTCTGCATTGACTCAACGCTTTGTGAGGTAGTTTTGCCTATTGATCCTAACTTCGCTAGTACTTTAGTTGCTGTCCTTCATTACTTTGCTTGCAAAGAGAATATGGGGGCTGCACTGATTGGGGGCGTCATCCTGCTCCAGCTGAATCGGAGGAGACAGAGACGCAGAGAGAGAGTGGCAATGATGGCCAGACGGAGGAGGGCCAACAGGCGTATGTACAGGAGAGCTTACCCTCCCAGGGTATATCGTGAACAGCTCTCCTACATTCATATGTCTGAGGAGCTGTGTTTGCGAAGGCTGCGATTCAGCAAGGAGGTGGTCACTGAGCTCTGCCACCTGCTGCAGCCAGATCTGCAGCCTCAACTGAGGTCCAGGACGTCTCTGTCGGTGGCAGTGAAGGTCACAGTGGCTCTCAACTTCTACGCTACTGGCTCATTTCAAGCTGCTGCTGGGGACCTCGCCAATATCTCCCAGTTCGCGGTGCATTGCTGCATCCGGCAGGTCACAAATGCCCTCTTTAAAAGGAGACGAGAGTTCATCTCTTTCCCCATGACCCCAGACAAGCAGCGTGACCGCGCTCTGGGCTTTGCGAGGATAGCGGGCTTCCCCATGGTGCAGGGCGCCATTGACTGCACGCATGTGGCTTTGCGTGCTCCGCATGAGAATGCCGAGGAATTCCGGAACAGAAAGGGGTTCCATTCCTTGAATGTTCAGTTGGTCTGTGACCACAGACAGCTGATACTCGCTGTCAATGCCCACTATCCTGGCAGCTGCCACGATGCTTTTATCCTGCGCCAGACTACTGTGGCAGAACTTTTCGAGGCACCGCATCAGCCAGTTGGTTGGCTTCTCGGGGACAAGGGGTATGCATTGAGCACCTGGCTGATGACACCGCTCCGTACGCCCAACACCCCTGCTGAGCTGCGGTACAATGAGAGCCATCAAGCTACCAGGAACATAATTGAGCGCACAATCGGCGTGCTGAAGCAACGGTTCCGCTGTCTCGACCATTCTGGAGGAGCCCTGCAGTACTCGCCTGAGCGAGTATCCAACTTCGTAGTTGTGTGCTGCATGTTGCATAACATGGCAATCCTCAGGACCCAGCCAATGCCACCAGGCCTTGGAGCACCACCAGAGGAGGAGGAGGAGGAAGAGGAGGAAGAGGACGAGGAGGATGATCATCAGCAGCACCAAGGCGGGAGGGCGGCCCACAATGGTCAAACTGCAAAGGCCGTCCGTCAACGGCTGATAGCAAGCCGCTTCTAGGGCCCCTGCTGTGGAAATGGCTTCTGCCATTGCTAACAACATCAATGAACCCAGCACGCAACCCCTAAGCCGGCCAAGGCACCAATAATTCCAACCACCAACCATGTATATTTTGAATACAGAAACTTATTTATTTTACAAACTCTGTGTGTGTCAATTCCTCATGACAAACTCATAGAAATAAACACAAAAAAACAGTCAATAACATAACTGGTTCTCACAACCTGGAGATAATGTCCAAAACACTAAACAAAAGTTGGACCATGAACCTCGACCTTTAATAAAAAAATGACCAGCATTTTGGCACACCTCCTACTTTTTGCCCTTCGAGGGTGATCTCCTTCCCTTGCGCACTTCCCCCCTTCTAACCCTACTGCTCCTCCGTAATGGGACCTCAGTGGCTGCAGCAAGGCTGGTGGAAGGCTGCTGCTCGTCAGACCCTGACACTGCAGATGCCCCTGAAGGACGGCCTCGACCAGTTCTGGGCCTGGAGGGCCCGGCTGCAGACTGCACCAACTCTGCATGGGCGGCAGCAGTCTGTCCTACAGGCGGTGGCAAGTGCAGTGGAGAAGTGACAGTGTTGGCAGCAGGAATGCTGTCATCGTGAGAGAGGACAGCAACTCCCTGCTCGACCGACACACTGGCACTCCCACGGGGCAGCACTTCAGCATCCGGAGCAATCTGCTGGAGAACAGATTGCTGGCCTGCTGCGGCGCGGTGACAGCCCCGGGGACATGTGCACGAACCATCGAGGTTGGCAGCAGTCTGTGCTCGCGTGGCCTCAATCTGAGTCTGCATGAGAGCAGTCAGAGATGGGATCACGGCAGCCAGTGACTGAATTGCAGCACTAAGCGTTAGTGTGGCATCCGCCTGTGCTACAGCGAAGTGCTCCACACTCCTTGCCAGTGACTCAATGCATTCGGGCACCCTTCCCACTGCACCCATGAGCTCAGTGTGCATGCCCACCGCCTGGGTGTTCATTTCTGCGATCAGCCGCTCCTCCTCTGCATCCATTGCAGTAGGAGTGTCTGGCATACTCTCCCTCTGGGGAGAAGGCCCCCGTTCTTCCCTACCCCCATGGCGTTGCTGCAGCCCGCTGGGTCCTGGAGCTTCACCCTCATCAGACCCTTCCCCCCTGCTCCCCTCCAGGGAAGGCGTGTTCCCAGTGTTGGCATGGGCTTCCTCGGGAGAGGGTGGCACTGATGCTCCGGCTTCCTCTTCCTCCTCGGCTGCAGCTTCACTCCCAGTGGCAGCTTCAGGGCCCGTCTCCTCAGCTGGTGAATCACCATCTGAAAGCAGGGAGGTACAAGAGTGGCTTTAGCGTGAGGACAGGGTGGCAGTAAGGGAGGAATAAGTGCAGCGAGTTAGCAAGTTGGATTGAAAGTGTCAAAGGCTGGTGTTGTGAGGGACAAGTGGAAGGACAGAGGACAAAAATGTGATGACCTTACCATTGCTGTCCAGAACGGGGTCGGCATCTCCAGTGGCGACGGGACCGATCACCCGGCTTGCCACAATCCTGTGGACGCGCTCCTCCAGATCGCTGAGGGGTTGCAGCTGAGGCCGCCCTCCACCTGTCCGTTGCTGCTGTCTCCGATTATGCGCCAGCTTGGCCTGTAAGAAAAAGGACAGCATCTGAGTAAATATACAGCCATGGTCTTGCCTGATGTGCCTCCCATAGGTGAATAGCCCTTACTGTATACAGCCATGGTCTTGCCTGATGTGCCTCCCATAGGTGAATAGCCCTTACTGTATGCAAAGTGTGGAATGTGTGTGTGTGTTTCATGAAAGGGCCATAGGTGTTGGATGAGTGTTGTGCATTGGGGTTTTAAGACCCTCTGGCCATAGAGTGAGGTTGAGATGGAGGGATGGAGAGGTATTGAGAAAAAGCCACTCACCCTGACGACCTGAGTGAGGTCGTTGAACTTTTTGCGGCATTGAGTATGGGTCCTGGGCACCATGCTCCTGGAGGAGACGCTCTGAGCCACCTCCCTCCACACACTTCTGTACTCGCATGGCAAAGGCCTCCTGTCACTCTCAGGGAAGAGTATACATCTTCTGCGCTCCACCGCGCCAACCAGAGCATCCAAGGCCCGCTCGGTGAAGCGATGAGCTCGTTCTCTCACCCTCTCCATCCTTGGCAGCAAAATGGATTCACAGGTCTCTCCAGGCCGAGATTCAAGGCTGCAATGAGCAGGGTGTGGCTGGGGAGCAAGTTGGCCCCCCCCGCTTTAAGAAGTGTCCGGCGCCAGTGTGTCTGTGTTCCCTCGCTAACTGGCAGCAGCTGCGCTGCGCTCGCGTGCTGAGTTAGCGCCTCACTGCTCGGCCTTTGCGCCTTAAGACAGGTGTGCAGCGCCTGATTTAGCGCTCCACTCACCTCCCGGGGCGGTAAAAGTGAAGTTTCCAGTCAGTGGCGATAATTAGCGCCAGGCGCTAATATTTGCGTCCAGACGATATTTGCGCCCCAATTGGGGCGCGACCTAATTTTTCCCCCATAGAATCCTCTGCCCCAGAGAGCTGTGGAGGCTGGGTCATTGAATATATTTAAGGTGGAGATAGACAGATTTTTGAACAATAGGGAGTGAAGGGTTATGGGGAACGGGGAGGGAAATGGAGCTGAGCCCAAGATCAGATTAGCACCATGTTCTCATTAAATGGCGGAGCAGGCTCGAGGGGACAAATGGCCTCCTCGTGCTCCTAATTCTTTTGTTCTTGTGTAACAGATTATCTGGTCATTATCACATTGCTGTTTGTGGGAGCTTGCTGTGCTCAAATTGGCTGCCGCGTTTCCTACATTACAACAGTGACTACACTTCAAAAATTACTCCATTTGCTGTAAAGCGCTTTGGGACGTCCTGAGGTCGTGAAAGGCGCTATAGAAATGCAAATCTTTCTGTCATAAAAACAGAAATTGCAGGAAATACTCAGCGGGTCAGGCAGCATCTGTGGAGAGGGAAAGAGTTAGCGTTTCAGGTTGATGACCTTTCATTGTTCAAAAGTCCACCCCAGGACGTTCATCGTTCTGAGGTCTGCCTTCTTCAGTGCTCCTTCCCTCTCTTTTGGGAAGCTCTCCCTCTCCCTCTCGCCTCTCGCCACTAGCACTGAGATTTAGAAGTTGCTCTTCGAAGGAACTGTAGACATACAACAACAACAACAACAACATGTGGACATGGGCCCATTCAACCACCCCATGCTTTGAAATTTGTTACAATTTCATGTAGATCTGTAAAACCACTGGATGTGCAGACTACTTAGAATTACATAGAATTTACAGCACAGAAATAGGCCATTTGGCCCAACTGGTCTATGCTTCACATGGGACTATAACAGGAAGGAAAGAAAAGAAAGATAGACTTGCATTTCTTTAACGCCTTTTACGACCACCGGATGTCCCAAAGCGCTTTACAGCCAATGAGGTACTTTTTAAAGTGTAGTCACTGTTGTAATGTAGGAAACGCGGCAGCCAATTTGCGCACAGCAAGCTCCCACAAACAGCAATGTGATAGTGACCAGATAATCTGTTTTAGTGATGTTGATTGAGGGATAAATATTGGCCCCAGGACACCGGGGAGAACTCCCCCTGCTCTTCTTCAAAATAGTGGCCGTGGGATCTTTTACGCCCACCTGAGAGAGCAGACGGGGCCTCAGTTTAACATCTCATCAGAAAGACGGCACCTCCGACAGTGCAGCACTCCCTCAGGGTGCTACCAACTGAGGCACAGCTGACACTTAATAAAGTACTTAAGAGCAGAGGGGGTGGGGGAGGCGGGGGTTGGGGGGAGATGGCGGGGGGGGGGCCTGGTTTAACATCTCGTCCGAAAGATTAATCGTTATTCTCCTTAATTTTAATGATCAAAATTCTTGAAACCTTTCTTGATAAGCTGACAGATAATTACCTGGAAACAAGAGACACTGGGGACTGTACAACGCTGCTAACGATAAAAACATCCCTGCTTCACTAACAGCTGCTCGGGGAGTTTACCAGCCGACTTAAACCAAAGGATGTCCTTCAGATTAAGTTCCATCTACAGATCTGGTCACCATGTGTGGTTTGCAGCAGTGCTGCAAAACAAACAGTAATTTGAGTAGCGGGCCTACTAGATAAATACATTTAAATTGCATTGCAGAAAATAAGCATTAACTTATTAAACGGGTTGTTAAAACCTTCATTGATTGAAAGCTGCTGCATTCCTCACGTGCACTCACTTCAGTCGAAATGCATTGTACAAAACTTCCTTGAATACAAATCAGCTTCTTTGCTGCATTTTCAAACAGTTTTTTTTTTGATAATTTGAACTCTGATCTAATCTGCAATGAAAAGTGTATTAGACCAGAAAAAAAAAATCCCAGCTCTAGTGTTTACAGGAACATTACTGTTTTAATGTGGTTCAGGGCATCCTTTAGCCTGCACACAAGATTTCTGCTGATTATGAATTTTTATTTATTTAAAGCTGTGCATTTCTTAGGCTCTGTCCATGTAGGAAACACATACAGCCCTTTCAAATTATAAAAGTGGTCCTGGGGGAGCAGCGCTCAAACCACGACCCACAAACTCCGTGCACCACTCCCCGCTATTTACTTTTCGTCCTTCTGTTGCTCCAAATCAAAGGCAGAAGAGCCGCAGCTCCCATTGCTAAAAGGGACATTGCACTCTTTAATCTTTTTAACTGGAGACACAATGGCAGCTCACAAGAAAGAAAGACTTGCATTTCTATAGCGCCTTTCATGACCTCAGGGCGTCCCAAAGCACTTTACAGCCAACGTAGTACTTTTTGACGTGTAGTCACTGTAGCAATGTAGGAAACGCAGCAACTAATTTGCGCACAGCAAGCTCCCACTTGATGACCAGATAATGGGCCGTATTTTGCGACCCCCCCCCCCACGGGTGCGTACGAGGTGCGCTCGCGCCCGTAGGGGCCGCGCAAGTTCCGTTCCGGGTTTAGGCCTGCGAAGCGTATGCACTGAAACCCGGCACTTGCAATCTGTCAAGAATCCTCTTGACAGATCCTCCGCATGCCCCGGGAGATGGGCTTCTGCGGGTGGAGAGTTGCGCTATTTGCTCAAGTTCCGCCCGCTGAATGCCTGTGAAATTCTTACGCCTGGTAAAAGCAGACGTGAGGCCTGCTTTTACCAGCATAAGAGTTTTAAAAAATAGAAAAATAAAATGTTATCACTCATTTATAAATTAAAAATACTCTTCAAAAAGGTAAGTTTATTTTTAGCCGCTTAAAAACATTTAATTTTATTTTTCAAAAATTAAATTTTTGTTTAAAATATTAAATTGCATTTTAATTAATTTTAAATATGTAATTTAAATTTTTTTATTTCACTTGGTGTATTTTTTAAGTGATCCCCATTGCAACATTTGACAGTTCCGTACGTACAGAACTGTTAAAAGTATGAATGGGGATTCCCTTCTTTCATTGGTTGGGCCGGCCCACGTGATCCCAGGGGCGCCTATGAATCGCTCTGCCCGCGCGGACCCGGAGAGGCCCAGGATCGCAAGCCGCCATTCCACCCAGGGCCACTGGGTACTTTCGTAGATATTTTGCAGGTCGGAGGAGTCCGCACGCGGGAAGCCTCCGATCGCAAATGTCGGCCCGCTGTGTTTTAACGATGTTGATTGAGGGATGAATATAGGGTGGCCACCTGGTTTCAGGTCTCTGGGAGTGCCCCTCCCTGAGAGAGCAGACGGGGCCTCGGTTTACCATCTCATCCTAAAGACGGCACCTCCAACAGCGCAGCACTCCATCAGTGCTACATTTTTGTGTTCAAGTCTCTGGAGTGGGACTACGAACCCACAATCATCTGACTCAGTGGCAAGGGTGCTACCAACTGAGCTACTGGCTTACACAAGAGCTATGGAATCATTGGGCCTCCAATACCATCAGGTCTGCAGAGGTTAAGATCATTTCTATTAAAAGGGTACCATCCACCAGAATACTGTGTGTCTTCTGTTGACAGCACTGCATTAACTTGTGGATATGCAGGACAGTTTATATAAAGCTGTCATAATTGACAATCATTGATCCTCTTTCACCAGTGGGAAGTTGCACTGCCTGATGTGGTCTTGAACCATACACAGCTTTAATTCTCGGTATGCACAGAGCGAACTTGTCTCAAACATGGCAGCAGTTAGGGCACTACAATTGGTCCCAATTGCCCCTGAGCTAAGAAGAGGAACTTCTTGACTTCAAGACTTGAACACAAAAATGTAGCGCTGAGGGAGTGCTGCACTGTCAGAGGTGTCGTCTTTAGGATGAGATGTTAAACCGAGGCCCCATCTGCTCTCTCAGGGAGGGGCACTCCCAGAGACCTGATTGCTATCCAAATGCACGTCAAGTGAAGACAGAATCGGCTTCGGCTGTGATGCCCTCCATGTTGGAATAGGCTGCCCAACACTCAACAACAGTAAGTAGCTATTTCAGGAGATGTGCTGGTTTACCTTGAGATAGGTAGACATGGAATCACGTGAAAGCAGTGCCATGGAGATGGATCACGAAAGAAAGGCAGTGGAGTGGGCAACCATATTGGAAGGTTGAGGAGTGCCATGGGTTCTTTTACATCCACCTTAACAGGCGGGCAGGACGTTGGTTTAACATCTCATCCAAAAGACAGCACCTGCAACTATGCAGCACTCTCTCAGTACTGCCCTGAAGTGACAGTCTTGATTATGTGTTCGTCCTGGGGTGGACTCAGAGACTAGACAGCTGGCACTAAACCAAGCTGACACTTAGGATAATCCAAAAGTAGTGGAAGGAATGGGTCACAGAGAGGAAAAGGTGCTTGCGGTGGTCCTGCCAGATCTGGCAGGGGACGACCAGGTCAATCGAATGCCAGGCGGACTCACATTTGTGGCCCTCAGACTTGAGGGTGACCATCGCCGAATCCCCCATCATCAACATCCTGGGGGTCACCATTGACCAGAAACTTAACTGGACCAGCAACATAAATAATGTGGCAGTAAAAGCAGGTCAGAGGCTAGGTAGTCTGCGGCGAGTGTCTCACCTCCTGACTCCCCAAAGCCTTTCCACCATCTACAAGGCACAAGTAAGGAGTGTGATGGAATACTCTCCACTTGCCTGGATGAGTGCAGCTCCAACAACACTCAAGAAGCTCGACACCATCTAGGACAAAGCAACACGTTTGATTGGCACCCCATCCACCACCTTAAACATTCACTCCCTCCACCACCAGCGCACCATGGCTGCAGTGTGTACCATCTACAAGATGCACTGCAACAATTCGCCAAGGCTTCTCCGACAGCACCTCCCAAACCTGCGACCTCTAGCACCTAGATGGGCAAGGGCAGCAGGCGCATGGGAACACCACCACCTCCAAGTTCACCTCCAAGTCACACACCAGCCCGACTTGGAAATATATCGCCGATCCTTCATCGTTGCTGGGTCAAAATCCTGGAACTCCCTCCCTAACAGTACTGTGGGAGTAACTTCACCACACAGACTGCAGTAGTTCAAGAAGGCGGCTCACCACCACCTTCTCAAGGGCAACTAGGGATGGGCAATAAATTCTGGCCTTGCCAGCGACGCCCACATCCCATAAAAACAAAGTTACAAAAAACGAATAAAAAAGGGTGGAATCTGCGGAACAGCGGAAGACCATGGGAAACTTGGTGGGGACAAGGACAGAATACGGGGTCGGCCATTTAGGACAGAGATGAGGAGGAATTTCTTCACTCAGAGGGTTGTGAATCTTTGGAATTCTCTACCCCAAAGGGCTGTGGATGCTGAATCGTTGAGTATAATCAAGGCTGAGATAGATAGATTTTTGAACTCTAGGGGAATCAAGGGATATGGGGATCGGGGGGGAAAGTGGAGTTGATGTAGAAGATCAGCCATGATCTTATTGAATGGCGGAGCAGGCTCGAGGGGCCATATGGCCTACTCCTGCTCCTAATTCTTATGTTCTGATGACAGGTTAAAGAAGGAACCAAAGGAGCTGATGAGCAGATCAACAGAGACAGCAATGTTATGGCAGGTGAAGGGCCAGAGGAGAAGCGATTGGGGCTTAGAAATTAGATCATGCCCAAATTGGAGCATGGTCCAGGTACAAAGCAGGTGCCTAATGAGGCTGCCAATGAGCCCACAGCAAACTGGTCCGCTGGCTTCATTAGGATAGTACTGGCGAGCGGCGGGCACACAGTGGCGGCCCCAAAGGCAGCTCGCTAGTAGCGGGGGGGCAGCAAGATCGGCTGGCTCGGATGCTGGCCTCAGGAGAGTCCGGAGAGGGAGGCAAATGGTGGGGGGGGGTGGGGGGGCGCAGAGGGCAAGTGGGGGGTGAGCAGTGCCAGACATTGTCCACAAAAATTGCATCATTCTTAATAGGTTCGGGCCACTTGCCTGGAAACCCCCCTTCCCCTGGCGGGGGCCACTCCTGCCCATCTGGATGCCGGTACACCTCGTCTCACTTGGCGTATCAGCCTCCAGTACTATGCTGGATTCCAAATGAGCCAGGGAAGTGGGACCTCCAGCTCCACTCCCTGACGACATTTGACTTGCAAGTGTTGAACAGAGGTTCCGTCCCTAACAAGGCATCTTGGAAATCTCGGAAATGATTCAGTGTAACTGGGTCCCTGCCATTTTCCAATTGTTTCCATTGGCCATCTGCTAGATTTACAGTGGGACCCCCAATGGATTATCAGGTCTTCTTTATATGAAGAAGTACTTCTTGATGTCAATTCTGAACTTACCGTTTGGCATTGTGTAGCCTCGTCCCCTAGTCCTAAAGTCATGGCTTTACTTGATATAGTGCTCAGGATCAATCTTTTCTATGCCATTTAGAATCTCATATATCTCTTTATGGTCCCCTCTCATACATCTCCTTTCAATGGTGAAGAGCACAAGTTTTTATAACCTTTCTCATCCATGCCTTTGTTACCTCTAGACTTGACTATTCCAACGCACTCCTGGCCGGTCTCCCAAGTTCTACCCTCCGTAAACTTGAGGTCATCCAAAACTCTGCTGCCCGTGTCAGAACTCCCGTTCGCCCATCACCCCTGTGCTCGCTGACCTACATTGGCTCCTGGTTAAGCAACGCCTCGATTTTAAAATTCCCATCCTTGTTTCCCAATCCCTCCATGGCCTCGCCCCTCCCTGTCTCTGTAATCTCCTCCAGCCCCACAACCCCCTGAGATATCTGCACTCCTCTAATTCTGGTCTCTTGAGCATCCCTGATTTTAATCGCTCCACCATTGGTGGCCGTGCCTTCAGCTGCCGAGGCCCTAAGCTCTGGAATTCCTTCCCTAAACCTCTCTATCTCTCTACCTCTCTTTCCTCCTTTAAGACGCTCCTCATTACAACAGTGACTACACTCCAAAAGTACTTCATTGGCAGTAAAGCGCTTTGAGACGTCCAGTGGTCGTGAAAGTCGCTATAGAAATGCAAGTCTTTCTTTTTTTCTTCTTTTCAAAACCTACCTCTTTGACCAAGCTTTTGGTCATCTGCTAATATCCACTTATATGGCTTGGTGTCAAGTTTTGTTTTATAATCGCTCCTGTGAAACACCTTGGGACGTTTTAATATGTTAAAGGCGCTGTATAAATAAAGGCGACATGAATCTTGTCATTCATGGGAAATGACTTATGACATAATACTGGGCGGCCTGCTGGTGGCGCTGTCCAGGGAGAGTATAAATACTCGGGCATGGGCCCAGCTTGCTCAGGACATTCTTTAACAGGAACTAGTGAAGGACAACTAGATCTCCATGTTGTAAAACAGTTGATTAAAACTTTGTTTAACGCTTAGACCAAGTGCCTAGTAGTTTTCTTACATCACAAGGTGTTGTTGTTTCTTCATAACTCGTCCTTTGACTATAGGGAGCAGCCTCATCGGCCTTCTCCGCACACCATCCCATGCCACAATTGTTAATCCTTTGCATGAACATTATGACATACAGGGATTCACTCTGACTTTGATGTCAGTGTCATGACTTTGAAGCGTCATTATCACATTGCTGTGTGTGGGAGCTTGCTGTGCGGAAATTGGCTGCCCGCGTTTCCTAAATTACAACGGTGACTACACTTCAAAAAAAAAGTACTTCATTGGCTGTAAAGCGCTCTGGGACGTGAAAGGCGCTATATCAATGCAAGTCTTTCTTTGTAACTGACCAAGGGAACACTCTCTTTTCCCAACAGGAATAACAATCAGGTCAGCAGGTTGTAATCGAATCTCAAAATTGGGATGATGGTTATGAACTACTCAGGCTTTTCCCCCATGGTTTACGGGAAGTCATTTGAACCTCTTGATGAAGTTATTTGCCTGCAGTCGCATTCATTACTCGCAATAAAAACATGTTCATTACCAAAAAGACCTTTCCAGAGCATTCACGTCCTGTCTCGCCTGTAGCTGCGGGAAAAAAAAGAAGTAATTTGGTTGTATTTGTGATCACGCTGCTGAAATGCTGCAGCACGAAAAAAGCCAAGCGAAGAGATCACAAAAATATCACACTTAACTCTTTATTTCTGTGTTCTGTACAAAGGATTTCAAGGACGCTTCGCTGAGATGGGAGGAGGGAAACCACCTCAAAAAATAAAGCTCTTCGCTCACTTTAACTTGGGTAGAAATTAGAAAATGATTTCCTGGCGTAGCTCTGTACCACATGGCATTATGAAGACCATCTGGAAGTGAAGCTGGAAACCCGATATTGTGCAATTTGGAAACAAAATTATTTAGGGTTTCTTTAAAAAAAATACCCTGCAAATTAAAAGTACTTTGTGAACAGGAATGAATGCCGTTCAGAGAATTTTAAAATCCTGTTTAAATAACTATTTGCCCAGTGCAGGGGAATGTATAAATGCAGTGCCTTTTTAAAGTAGTGCTCCAGCGTCTGTGTCTGTCAGTGAAACATGGCAACAAAGTTAATTAAAAAAAAAGGGAAGCAAGATCACAATTTGAGAAAAGTTCCTTTTATGCTGAATGATTGCTCAACCAATAAAACAGCACGCTTCTGGTAATCACTTCCCCCTTCCTGTCTTATTTATTAAAAAAAAATCAAAATTTGATATTCATTTACAGCTTCAGAAAGTGCCCCAATCGGCAATCACGGGCTGAGAACATGTGGCACTGGGAACGTGCAAATTTCTGCACCTAGATACGTGGTCGGGAGAAAAGAAGGGGAGAGGCTGCTGTTCACTGGAGTAGACCTCCCGTGACTGATGGAGATGGTGTTGGGGGGGAGGGGGCTGGTGGCATGGAATGTGCTTGAAATCGCTGTTTGACCAGACATGAGGCCTGCTCACATTCCAGCCTTTTACATAGCTTTCATTGTTCTGTAAATCAGACACAGCCTATGCCTAATGAATAAGGATTTTTCAAAGAGTTCTATTGTTAAATATTGGCTAGCACAGAGGCAGGTGAATGAATGCCTAAATTTTTATTTATCTACGGACAGTAACGTTCATTACTTGGAAAGTGCCCTTGGTCACAATATCAAGAGTATATCAATGTTATTTAGGCACTTAAGCCTTCTAAGGATTAAAGCCCTGTCACTACCTTCTGATTAGTGTCAGTTGCAGGCAGCATTGCAAATGGTTGATTTCTTACTATTAGAACCTGCATAAAAGTGACATTTTCTAAAACAGGCAAGATGTCAAAACCTAAAAGAAAACTTTAATCAGAATTTTATTTGGCGATTTTTTTTCAGTTCACCAATTGACCTCACAAACAGCTTAAAACCGACATCGGAAAGAGTGTTATTTTCCCCCTGCTCTGAGGTAAGATTGAAAAATGTTGCTCCCATTACAACCTACGTTGTAGAGGAGCCATGGACTGACTGTTACTCTTAGATTGTGAAGCTCCATGTTGATTATAGGAGGCAGGATATTTAAGGTTAAACCTAAACCTCAATAGTCTTGGATCATCACATCTCAAGCGACACATTGATTTTCACTGGTAAAAACCGAAGATGTACTATTTAGTTTAAAGAAAGCTTTACTGTTCTGTTTTAAATCCCTTTCATGTTTCCTTGTGCCACTAGTTCCCACCCAAGCAGTGTCAGCCGGGGCTCAGTGGGCAGCACTCTCGCCTCTGAGTCAGAAGGTTGTGGGTTCAAGTCCCACTCCACGAGACTTGAGCACAAAAATCTAGGCTGACACTCCCAGTGCAGTGCTGAGGGAGTGCTGCACTGTCAGAGGTGCTGTCTTTCACATGAGACATTAAACTCTGCTCTCTCAGGTGGATGTAAATAGATCCCATGGCACGATTTCGAAGAAGAGCAGAACAGTTCTCCCCGGTGTCCTGGGGCCAATATTTATCCCTCAATCAACATCACTAAAAACAGATTATCGGGTCATTATCACATTGCTGTTTTGTGGGAGCTTGCTGTGTGCAATTTGGCTGCCGCGTTTCCTACATTACAACAGTGACTGCACTTCAAAAATTACTTAGCTGTAAAGCGCTTTGGGACGTCTTGGGGTTGTGAAAGGCGCTATAGAAATGCAAGACTTTCTTTTTTTCAAACATACATAATTTTGCATTCATCATTTACCAGTCCTGAATTAACATTCACTGTTTTCCAGTCATCATTCCCCACCCACCATTATACAGTCACCAAAAATCGCCCCCTGGCCACCATGCACCATTGCACTGTTCCCCAAACAAAGTACAAACAAGACACCTCCTCATGAACTCCTACCAGTGCCACTCTGTAAGCAGTTGCTAGAAAGTGCACAGGATAACCGAAGGGTATATTGGGGTAGAGCGTGACTTTGTGCGTTAGTATAAAATGGGCGATAGCGAGTCGGAAGTCAATCTAGAACTAGGGGGGGCATAGTCTCAGGATAAGGGTCGGCCATTTAAGACTGGGATGAGGAGGAGTTTCTTTGCTCAGAAGGTTGTGAATCTTTGGAATTCTCTGCCCCAGAGGGCTGTGGAGGCTGAGTCGTTGAGTATATTCAAGGCTGAGATCGATAGATTTTTGGACTCTAGGGGAATCAAGGGATATGGAGATTGGGCGGGAAAGTGGAGTTGAGGTCGAAGATCAGCCATGATCTTATTGAATGGCAGAGCAGGCTCGAGGGCCCAAATGGCCGACTCCTGCTCCTATTTCTTATGTTCTAATGATTCGCTATCACCTGTTCTACACGATCGCTCAAAGTCAAGATCTACCCCAATCAGTTTGAAGTCTGTTGACGCACGCTGCACGCTGAGCAGGAAAACTATTATTGATACAGCATACTCCTGACAAAGTGAAGTTATTTCTGTCCAAAAAAAATGAATTATCCAATTAAGCAATTGAAATAAAATAGCACAGGAGGCTTTTTTTTTTAGCACAATTCGAAATTGAATTATCCAGAGATTTAAATGAAGCTGATCAGCAGGAGAAGACTATTGGTCTAATTTTAGGAGGAGTGTGAAATGTACATTAGTGTCTTGATGCCATTTTTGGAAATATAAATATTTATATGAATTACATTGGAAAAATGATGTCACTTTCAATAGACGAACCAACGGCCAATATAAATCATTGCTTGCCTTTATACTTAGTGAAGTACCATAATTACCTCACCTGTACTTCACAGAACAACCTGCGTCTGTTCACCCGCTTCTACGGCCTCCGGCATTAAGAGTTCTTCAGCAGGGGCACAGATCTTTATTACGTTTATACTTCTTCCAACTGCTCGCGTGATCTTTGATGTTTAGGCCAGAAAATTCATGACCGTGTGGAAAACGGGAGGAAATGGCCGGAACTCTGACGGAACTCACACGGCCGATATTTGGGATTGGAATATGTGTGTGCTTTCTGCGAATGCTCCCACACAGCCTGAGGGAGCATTCATACTTGGGAGCACAGGCAGCAGACAGGAATTTAATGCGCTCCAGTAGCCATTTAAATGGCTGCATTCCCGCCTACAACACAAGGCAAGGAATTTTGAGCCAGTCACATTCCGACACCATTGATGCTCCATGCCCACACACATCCAGGTTCAACAGATGCCGCACTCGAATGAAGTGCGCTCATCCGATGTTTATTTTTGTGTTATTTCCATAAACTGATTCAATTCGCCTTCAGCTTCAAGCGTCAGACAGCAGATAGTGGATGAAGCGATGTAAAGGAGGCCCACCCACCCACCTTTGGCACTGAAGGGCACTTTCCACAGGAAAGAGCAGTGAAAGAAGCAAGCGATCGTTGACAGGCTGTAAACAGCCCGAGTGCAAATGCGGAAGAAGCTGGCAGACCTGAGGAAAGCCGTCAAGGCTACCTGACAATTTCCTCTACCAAATAGTTGCCTTAAGTGCACATGCATGGACGTATTTCCCCATAACTTAGTACCCTTTCCGATTGCCCCCATCTACCGTACAGCCCTTTGCATGCTTACCAAGACTGAGATCGCTAGATTTTTGTGCGGTATGGGTATCAAGGGATATGGAGCTAAGGCAGGTAAATGGAGTTGAGGTACAGATCAGCCCTGATCTAATTGAACGGTGGAGCAGTCTCCAGGGGCTGAATGGCCTCCTCCTGTTTCTATGTTCCTATGTAAAAACGCACTTACATCTGAAACTGTGGCCTGTAATCTGAATAGGGTTTCACCCAGCATAACTATCAAAGCAGCATGATGCACGTTTACTTACTGTCACACACAAAAGACAGCATGATAAGAACATCAGAACATAAGAATTAGGAGCAGGAGTCGGCCATTCGGCCCCTCGAGCCTGCTCTGCCATTCAATAAGATCATGGCTGATCTTCGATCTTTCCCGCCCGATCTCCATATCCCTTGATTCCCTGAGAGTCCAAAAATCTATCGATCTCAGCCTTGAATATACTCAACGACTCAGCCTCCACAGCCCTCTGGGGTAGAGAATTCCAAAGATTCACAACCCTCTGAGTGAAGAAATTCCTCCTCAGCTCAGTCTTAAATGGCCAGCCCCTTATCCTGAGACTGTGCCCCCCTAGTTCTAGACACACCAGCCAGGGTAAACAACCTCTCAGCATCTACCCTGTCAATCCACCTCAGAATCTTATATGACAGACAATTGTGTCTCACTGTATATTCTACTTAGGCTAGTATCAGCTCAAGAACACTTTTCGGCTTACAGTCATGATAGCATATAACAGAAGGCAACAGACTAGAGGATCCAGACATTTCAAGCCCATGACTCCCCTTCAAGAAGCCACACTAGACACTATAGGCCATAAGAGCACAGGGATAGAAAAGAAATACTTGCATTTATATAGCGCCTTTCACAACCACCGGACGTTCCAAAGCGCTTTATAGCCAATGACGTACTTTTTGAAGTGTAGTCACTGTTGTAATGTAGGAAACGCAGCAGCCAATTTGTGCACAGCAAGCTCCCACAAACAATGATGTGATAATGACCAGATAATCTGTTTTTGTTGTTATGTTGATTGAGGGAGAAATATTGACCAGGACACCGGGGATAACTCCCCTGCTCTTCTTCTAATAGTGCCATGGGATCTTATTCGTCCACCTGAGAGAGCAGGCAGGGCCTCGGTTTAACGTCTCATCTGAAAGACGGCACCTCCGACAGTGCAGCACTCCATCAGCACTGCATTGGAGTGTCAGCCTAGATTTTTGTGCTCAGGTCCCTGGAGTGGGGACTTGAACCCACAACCTTCTGACTCAGAGGAGAGAGTGCAATCCCACTGAGGGGAAGGGGAAGGTGACATTGCAGGCCATGTTGTTTTTGTTACATCTTCTCACTCCCTCACACACGGGCATACAGTAAAACATAAAACCATCATCCTCAATATATTGCAGCCAGCATTAGATGCTGCTGTTCTGTGCTTGTAGGCCTGGAAGAACAACCTACTAGTTCTGCGCGTGATTCCAGCGTCAACTGTCACGAGCATCCCTGCAACCAGATGCATACCTAGAGAATGTAGATAGGGCGCTTGAAGAGGCAGCATCAGGGGACACGTCAGGAGGATTGAGTGGTGGTAGAAGAGGGGCAGGAACCTGCTGAATGGAGGGCCAACCTGCTCCCTTCCTCAAGTGTAGTGCCCAGGGATTCGCTAAAAGGAATCTGAGCTGCAGTCACCTGAGACGGACCCAGAAAGCCCTGCAAGATCTGTCTAGGAGTGCGCAGGAATCCACTAGCTGCACCAGAAGGCTTCTCTGCACAGCAGTCTACAATAGAGGACGTGCCAACTCCAGGGCCATCCCAGTAAGCTTCCACTAAAACCTAGGAATCCTTGAATCAGATGACACAGTGTTTTTAAAACATTCATAATTGGCCTTTAACAAACTAAAACTGGCATTTCTTTATAACTTGTTGATAATGTTTGCTAACCCATTTCTGAAGGGTAGAAATCCTCAAAGTGGTGCTAAACACAGATGAATAATCTCCCAGTCCTTTCTACCAACATACTCCCACTCGTCGCTTATCTCCATTTTTCCATTAGCATTAGCAAACAAGTCAAAACATAACCCCTCGTGATAACGCTGTGTTGTGTTTACGCTTTGTTGGTGAAGTGATTTACCACTCAAAAGTAAAGAGGGAAATGCAGGGCCAAATTATAAATGAGAAGTTGTTCAGAAAAATAAAATAACAAATCACATAACTCTGACGTCAAGCCACCTACCTCACAAGTGTCGTGCAAACCAACTGGTTAGTAACCCGGTGAGTCCAAGTCACGTGCCCGGTTTCTCCTAGACTGAGCTTAAAAAATCTGCAATGGATTTTTTTTTAAATCACTGTGACTTATTCTATTTACTGCAATGAAGTTTGGCAGTGATGATGTGCTGATAGTCTCAGAGACTGTGTGATGTAGCCAGCTGCACACTGCCTCACCACTCCACCATTTGAAATACAAAATGAAGCTATAAATATCAGCATACATAGCAGGGTTTTGGCTTGGAATAATGCTTCTCCTTCCTCGATTTTCTCCTCTTTTTCTTAAGGCATTTACTCCTGTCGAGGTACAGATCCAGGGGTGCACAAAGCCTTAGAAAACATAGAAAAGATAGAAAAATAGGAGCAGGAGTAGGCCATTCGGCCCTTCGAGCCTGCTCCACCATTCAATATGATCATGGCTGATCCTCTATCTCAATACCATATTCCCGTGCTCTCCCCATACCCCTTGATGCCTTTTGTGTCTAGAAATCTATCTATCTCCTTCTTAAATATATTCAGTGACTTGGCCCCCACAGCGTTCTGTGGTAGAGAATTCCACAGGTTCACCACCCTCTGAGTGAAGAAATTTCTCCTCATCTCAGTCCTAAATGTCCTACCCCGTATCCTGAGACTGTGACCCCTTGTTCTAGACCCCCCAGCCAGGGGAAACATCCTCCCTGTATCCAGTCTGTCTAATCCTGTCAGAATTTTATACGTTTCCCAGCACCTTTGCCAAGTGCTCATTCTGTGCGGGAGTGTTTACAGTGAGCGTCAGTGGGATATTTTACCAGAGAGCTTCGCAAACTCCTGTACGTGGAGTGATCTGTCTACGGCCTATCAGCTCGCTAGACTCGCCTGGCTGGCTCCTCATTCCAGGAGCACCGAGCCGCCCTCCCCTCACCAGCAGTAAGCCTGGAGAGGGAACCAAACCGCTATCGGAGCAGCCTCAGCCCAAATCTAGCTAGTCGCCAGAGGCTCTTCACTGCCTGAGACCAGGAGACTCTACGTCTCACTGCCTGGCACCAGCATAGTCCCCCCCACCATCACTGCCACATCTCCCCTTCTGCCGCTTGTAAGGTTGCCATCTCTGCCTGGACATATTCCTGGACGGGTCATCACGTGACCTCCTTCCCCCAGCCGACCCGCCCCCCCACTCTGGTGGTCGCCCAACACGTCCATCCTCACAGCGCATCACCTTCCCACAGCCGATTGGAAAGCGAATAGACTCTTTGTTACCCGAATGGATGATCTTTGATGTCAAACAATCTTTCTTTCCCCCATGTATGAACCGTGGCTCAGTGGGCAGCACCCTTCGCCTCTGAGTCCGAAGGTCGTGGGTTCACGTCCCACTCCAAGAGACTTGAGCACAAAGATCTAGGCTGACACTCCCAGTGCAGTGCTGAGGGAGCGCCGCACTGTCGGAGGCGCTGTCTTTTGGATGAGACGTTAAACCGAGGCCCCGTCTGCTCTGATTTGTTATGTGGATGTAAAAGATCCCACTGGCACTATTTCGAAGAAGAGCAGGGGAGTTCTCCCCGGTGTCCTGGCCAATATTTCTCCCTCAATCAACATCACTAAAAAACAGATTATCTGGTCATTATCACATTGCTGTTTGTGGGAGCTTGCTGTGCGCAAATTGGCTGCCGCGTTTCCCACATTACAACAGTGACTACACTCCAAAGAGTACTTCATCGGCTGTAAAGCGCTTTGGGACATCCTGAGGTTGTGAAAGGCACTACAGAAATGCAAATCGTTCAAGTCCGATATATTTTAGTACTAGTTCAAAGAAAATTTAAAAATGCCTCTCTGATTTTTTTCTCCCGGGTTTGCTGGCTGCGATGTCCTGGAGATGAATCTTTAATTGCTGGAGACTCCGGGCAATCCAGGAGGGTTGGCGACTCTACCCACTCGTCTGTGGAATTCCGGAGTCTTGCTTTTTCTGCCTTGACTCCTTGACCCTGGAAAAGTGCAGTTTGGCTGCTCCAGCTAAATGAAGATGGAGGAAAAAAAATACCCAATAATGAATCCCTCTCGTACAGAGTAACTGAGTGAGAATTAAAAGCGCTATTACTGTGGACCCGCAACGACAGAGCTATCCTTCACAGAGCGAGCTAGACAAACAAATGGAAGAATAGGACTGTATCATTATAGGTAAACCGTTCTGTCCTGTCATCCTTGATGTATTTTACTGAAAGCGAGAAAGGCACAAAAGGAAAAATGCACAAATCAGTGTGCCCTGTGCAAGGGTCTTCATTATGATCCTGAGCATAATCTGACCAGGGGCAACATTTAAGAAAGAAAGACTTGCATTTCTATAGCGCCTTTCACGACCTCAGGACGTCCCAAAGCACTTTACAGCCAATGAAGTACTTTTTGAAGTGTAGTCACTGTTGTAATGTAGGAAATGGAGCAGCCAATTTGCGCACAGCAAGCTCCCACAAACAGCAATGTGATAATGACCAGATAATCTGCTTTAGTGATGTTGATTGAGGGATAAATATTGGCCCAGGACACCGGGGAGAACTCCCCCTGCTCTTCTTCAAAATAGTGGCATGGGATCTTTTACGTCCACCTGAGAGAACAGACGGGGCCTCGGTTTAATGTCTCATCCAAAAGACGGCACCTCCGACAGTGCAGCATTCCCTCAGCACTGCGCTGGAGTGTCAGCTTAGATTTTTGTGCTCAAGTCTCGTAGAGCGGGACTTGAACCCACAACCTTCTGACTCAAAGGCGAGAGAGAGTGCTGCCCACTGAGCCACGGCTGACAACGTTACTGCTTGGCCCAATCCTCAGCTGTTTCAGCATTCACACGTACACTTTCCAGGAGTCACTGGATCTGGAGTGGGAACCCCGGCTGAGTATCGCCCTCCCAATGGAGTGCACACTGAGCCCAATTGTAGCACCTTTGCCGCTGGCCCACGGGAGATACGCTAACTCAACATGGACTAGGGATCAAATCTCGGACACTTCTGGTCCACATGGCTCAATTCCATACTAGGAAGCACACTTATTAACAACAACAACAACTTGTATTTATACAGCGCCTTTAACGTAGTAAAACGTCCCAAGGAGCAATTATCAAACAAAATTTGACACCGAGCCACATAAGGAGATATTAGGGCAGATGACCAAAAGCTTGCTCAAAGAGGTAGGTTTTAAGGAGCGTCTTAAAGGAGGAAAGAGAGGCGGAGAGGTTTACGGAGGGAATTCCAGAGCTTAGGGCCCAGACAGCTGAAGGCACGGCCACCAATGGTGGAGCAATTAAAAACAGGGATGCGCAAGAGGCCAGAATTAGAGGAGCGCAGAGATCTCGAAGGGTTGTAGGAAATGTTCCCTTTAAGCTGCGTGGCTGCATAGCGCTGTGGAGATCCCGCGCAGTCGGTGAGCTGACTTTCAAATGCAAAAACCGCGCCTGCGCGGATTTCTGACTGGGCCGTGCGGTCGAGGGAACATTGGTTGTGAGGCTGGAGGAGGTTACAGAGATAGGGAGCCATGGGCACACCATTCATTTCTCTTCTAACGGAGGCTATCAGAGCCCTCCCCCACATCCCACCCCCCCCCCCCCAGAAAACACTTGCAAACGAATGTCTCTTTGCCTACTTACTGTATCCCCCCCACCACCACCACCCAAATCTTCTCCCCCTCCTGGTCTACTGAAGGTGTGACTTCTTGCTATGGTAAAATTCCATGAGTGCTGGTTACCCGTCATGAACATGGTCGGTGAATTTCAATCACAATGGGAATCATAGCCAAGGCCAAGCCTGTTCTCACCCAATCTCTACACATGTACGCTTTTGCAGGAGATTCACTGGATAGTGACCCAGAGCAGGGACCCTGGCTGACATTTCCCTCATACCCTGGGGCCAACTTTAGTGCTCCAACTGCTACCCAGCTGATAAACAGCCCCAGACCGGCAATCGAACCTAGGACTTTATAGTCGGCAACTGAGTCACCAGAGGGTATTGAAATCAGCTTGTTTTAACGGCTGTGTAACTATGAAACTGTTCTCTCCCTATCCTTAAAACCTATTTGTTTACAAGTAGAAATTTATGGGCTTGCCCAGCAGCTATAACGCTGCACTGTTAAACACTCAACAGGGAGACTTAAACCTGAAACTCGGACTCCACTTACAGTTATTGAAATCTATGTAGGCCAGTTTGCAAGTTCTGTGCATGTGCTGTGCGGGGAGAGAGAAGTGAGCTCTGCATGAATGCCTATCACACTTTTACATTCAAGTTAAATACAGTGGGAATGCGAGTTGTTCTTCCCTATCACACTGCCTTGGGACACATGCTATTGTGAAGATTATATTGAAAGAGAGTGTTTCATATGGTTTGCCCATCAATGAAAGACCTATGGAAAACGTCTGTTCCAACAGAGGTCACACTATAATATGGTATTTAAGTTAGGGACTGAGGGGCAACTATCCTGAACAAATCCTTTCCTGCAGATGCATGTGATTCCAGTCTTATTAGGCCAACTAAGTTATCGGTGCTGTGGATAGCATGACACCATCGAGCTGACATTCAGCTCTGACTGGCTATCATGCACACGGGGTGGAAACTGAAAGCAAATTTAGATTGTGCTGATCCAGGGGGCCTGAAACTCCAGAGGATGTGTGAAGCGCTGTCCAGTGCCAACTCCTGCTTTACTTTGGAAGTAATTTAACTCTGCTATGACTCCATATTTGGTGCTATGTAACATGGAACCAAAGTTAACACTGAAGTCCCTCTTTCCATTAGGTTATGCACTGCCAGGCAACAGGGAATTCCAATCCAATGATGTACTATCAGATTATTGTCCCAATGCTTTGTGTGTATAAGAGGGCCGTACTGTCGAGTCAGAAAGTCCATCAATCTCTTGTGGCGTAAAGAGCAGGTTGAAAGTAAAACAAACTGAAGTAGACTCAAGTAGAATCTGTTTAGCTTTGTGTAAGCAGGTCTTTCAAGCCATATGTTATATGCTATGCAAATTTAAAATGTCAAAATCAGTGATTTTTGAGAGTTTTTTCTTTGTATAAGCTCCCCTAACTGACTTGTGGGTAAGTGCCCAAGGGTGCTGAAACTAGAAAACCCCTAGTTTGATCTCCAGTCTGTACTGTTAGTTGATCAGAGCCAGGGTAGATGTTAGGGTATTATAATTGGCCCCTGAGTTAAGGAGACAGAAGAATGACTTACATTTACATAGTGCCTTATCACATCTCTTGGAAACATCTCAAAGCACTTTACACATAATGAATTATTTTTAAGTGCAGCCACTGTAGGCAAACATGGCCGAGATCTCATCAACAGAAAGCAGTGGATAACTAGCTAATGGTCACCAATCCCTCAGTACTGCATTGGAGTGTCAAGCCTAGATTACGTGCTCAAGTCCTGGAGCTCATAACATCTGAGTGCTACCAGCTGAGCCAAGCTGACAATAGCTGATCAATCAAAGGTCCTTGCTCCTTATTTATGTTTATATATCTATATAGACGGGAAAAGGCCATCAGACCCATAAGTGTTCAGCCCCATCCTTCAGCTATTTCATCCCTGTGCATCGACATTCCTCCCACCCCACTCCCCCCAACTCCCACCCAGGAAACTATAGTCAATTCAGAAGTCCTCTGTCAAAAATTAGGCAATCAGGCAAGCATCAGGAGTTACCAAATTCACTAAATATATTCCAGAATATTTCACTCTTACCTCCATATACCGTGATCACCTTGTTTTCCAGAAAGCCATCTAACGTCTTCTCAAAGGACATTAAGGACTCAGCCCTCACTACCTCCTCTAGAATCCTCTTCCACTAGCTGATCACCCTCTGGACACCCAACCTCATCCTTTGCTTCCTCAGTCTGTAGGACTCAGTCCCCTAGTTCCCCTACCCAACCCCGGCACCTCAAGTATACTATCTATTTGTATATCTATAGTTTTAATAATCTTAAATATCTGGAACAGATCTCCTCTAAGTCTTCATCTCTCCAGTGAGTACAAACCCAAAGCACGTCAAACCTTTTGTCATTTAATCATAAACTTTCCCTCTTGTTCTTTCCTCCCCCCCCCCCACCCCTTTCCCTGCCCCTGCACTTGCTTAAACTCTGTTACATCTCTAACTTTTTTCCAGTTCTGACGAAAGGTCATCGAACTGAAACGTTAACTCTGGTTCTCTCTCCACAGATGCTGCCTGACCTGCTGAGTATTCCCAGCATTTTCTGTTTTTATTTCAGATTTCCAGCATCCGCAGTATTTTGCTTTTGTATTAAGGTATTGAAGCCGATCTCTGCCCGAGGCAGAGTTCCTGAGCGCAGCTGTGCTTTTATGGGGAGGCAGCAAGTGAAAGGCATTTTTCACAGGCAGTCGAATAAAAGTAGATGGTTCATTCTAAGGGGAGGTTCAAAGAATCATACAGCACGGAAGGAGGCCATTCAGCCCATCGTGCCTGTGCCGGCTCTTTGAAAGAGCTCTCCAATTAGTCCCACTCCCCCCTGCTCTTTCCCCATAGCCCTGCAATTGCTTTTTTTTCCTTTTCAGGTTGCCTGCTTTCTCTTTCTTTTACAATTTGTTTTCCTCCTATTTCCTCCCCTGCTGCATTGAAGGAGCTGACCCTGGGGTGTGGTCCCATTGACACCATCAACCAAACAGCCATTCTTCCTCTGTGAGCCCAGGCAGAGGCTGCAAGCAAGGTACTCTCCCATGGCGCATCATAGTGTGTCAGCTGTGGCTCAGTGGGTAGCACTCTCGCCTGAGTCTAGAAGGTTGTGGGTTCAAGACCCACTCCATGAGACTTGAGCACAAAATTCTAGGCTGACACTCCAGTGCGGTACTGAGGGAGCACTGCACTGTCAGAGGTGCTGTCCTTCGGATGTGATGTTAAACTGAGGCCCCGTCTGCTCTCTCAGGTGGACGTAAAAGAGCCCAAGGCACTATTTCGAAGAAGAGTAGGGGAGCTCTCCCTGGTGTCCTGGGCCAATATTTATCCCTCAACCAACATCACTAAAACAGATTATCTGGTCATTATCACATTGCTGTTTGCGAGAGCTTGCTGTGAGCAAATTGGCTGCTGCGTTTCCTACATTACAACAGTGACTCATAAAAGTACTTCATTGGCTGTAAAGCGCTTTGGGACATCCTGAGGTCAGGAAAGGCACTATAGAAATGCAAGTCTTTCTTTTTCTTTATGGAGGGCATCAAAGTGAAGCTGCAACTTGTCCTCACCAAACATCTACACAGGAGCATTTAACGGCAGGAGTCACTGGATAGCAATGGAGACTCTGACCGACTCTCGGAGCCCTGAGACCAATCCGAGCACCCCAAGTGTGCCGGCTGAGATTAGCTACCTCAGTCCAGGCCAGGGACCGAGCTTAAGACCTTCAGGTCAACACTTCAACCGGGGAATGGTGTGTCATTTCTAAAAGAGTCCCGAAGGAGAGGAAGAAGAAGCAAAAAAAGAACAATAAAAAAGAGCAATCAAACCAGCACAGCAGATGCTTGTATGTTAGTGTGCATCCATCCTACGTGCAAAGCACGTCATTGCATTGGTTTCAAGCCCTGTGGGGTGTCGTGCATTCCTTTATAAACTCTGCTGTAGACATTATCCGGCTTCTGAAATAGCAGCACGTTTACTGATAGCGAAGACAGCAGCACTTTAATAGAGTCAACGATCATCATTTATATTAAAATTGAAGCCAACTAAATTGTTTCACCGCTACCTCCATTATGGGCAAACGTACTCCTTTATCAGGTCCAACACACCGCAGTGTTTGTTATTGTCTATGTTCTTGCTGGGAGCAAGAAGAATGAAGAAATTATTACAGAAAATAGCATTGATACCGCAACACAGGCTATCAGTTTTATGAGGCCATGAAACCTTGCCTGGGGGGGGGGGTGGGGGGGAGCATTTCAACTGCATTTTTAAAGGCATTACAGAAACTTTCTTCCACTCTGAGAATTGAGAGGTAAACGGTGTGAATCTGATTTAAAGATCTAGCCTAGGCTGACTGAATCTTTCTAATACGCACTCATCCTTGAACTCGGGGTCATCCGTTCCTTGACAGCGACTTTTTAAAAAATATTTGCATTTAATTTTTGTTTGTCATGCAATCCCGGCTTCTTTCAGAGGTCACAGTCGCCTCCGACGACAGCGTTCTTCCTGCTGAAAAATGGTGCAGATGTGCAGAGCTGCTCACCATCCCTGCCACTGCCACAACACTCTACAACCCCCACATCCACACATGAAAACATACAGGCGTGCACATGCACATTTGGTTTCCGCAGCCTCCGACAAAACCATCCTTTGATAGTATCTACCCCTCCCCCACCCTGTCTTGCAAGAGGCAGCCCCTCCATGGTGTCTAGACCCCAGCTGCCTTCTTTCCATCTTCCCTTGGCTTTAGTAATTGAGCTATTATAAATACACCATTTTTTTTTTGCAGAACTTTTATCTAAATTATTTGACTCCTCGCCTTAATCTAGAGTCGACGGGCAATTTGAATCACCCCACCAAAAAAAGGAAAAGGATCTGGGTGTGATTTTTGACTGTTCACTGAAAGCCAATGAGAAGCTGTTACCATCAAGCTAGCGTCAGTGGGTTGAATCCTTCCTGGCCTTTTGTTTCCATTTCCAGTTTCTGTCCATAATTATGCAGCGGAATTAGTTTTTTTTTTGTCCCTTTACATCCAACTCACTTTTTGCTAAATTCACATCTTCTCCCATTGGGGCCCCTTTTATTTGTCTTTATAATCAAGCCACACCCTTTTTTTACTTCTCGTTTACTCACTGATACTTTTTCACACACTTTTTTGTGTTACCTACCCGCAAGAATACTTGAATTATTAATTAATCAATTCAGTATTTACACCAAATCATCTGCATTTATTTGTGTTGTGAAATATACTGAGGCCGAGAAATTGGGCCACGCTGTGCCCATTTTTCAGTCACTACACAGCCTACTAAGGCCCCAAAATGGCGGGCAGGAAGCGCGCGCCATATACGGGAGCACCCGTTTTTGAGTCTAGCGGTTGTGGGGGGCGGGGGGGGGGTGGGGTGGGGGAGCTGCCTTTAAAGAGGAAATAGTTCAGGTACAGTTTCCCCCACTAGGGGGAAAGGCAGGGCAACTAAAGTCAGGGCTCCCTGGATGACGAAACAGATACAGAGTAAGATGAAGCAGAAAAAGAGCGCGTATGACAGATGTCAGGTTGCAAATACATCTGCGAATCAGGCTATATATAGAAAGGTCAGAGGAGAAGTGAAAAAGAAAATAAGAGGGGCAAAGGGAGGGTATGAGAATAGAATGGCAGTCAACATAAAAGGTAATCCAAAAGTCTTCTATAGGCATATAAATAGTAAAAGGGTAGTAAGAGGAGGGCTGGGGCCGATTAGGGACCAGAAAGGAGACCTACACATGGAGGCAGAGGGTATGGCTAAGGTACTAAATGAGTACTTTGCATTTGTCTTCACCAAGGAAGAGGATGCTGCCGTAGACATAGTGAAGGAGGAGGTAGTGGAGATACTTGATAGGATAAAAATTGATAAAGAGGTATTAGAAAGGCTGACTGTACTTAAAGTAGATAAATCACCAGAAGTGGATGGGATGCATCCTAGGATGCTGAGGGAATTGAGGGAGGAGATCGCGGAGGTACTGGCCATAGTATTCCAATCCTGCTTAGATACAGGGGTGGTGCCAGAGGACTGGGGAATTGCAAATGTTACACCATTGTTCAAAAAAGGGTGTAAGGATAAACCCAGCAACTACAGGCCAGTCAGTTTAACCTCGGAAGCTTTTAGAAACAGTAATCAGGGACAAAATTAACAGTCACTTGGATTAATTAAGGAAACCCAGCATGGATTTGTTGAAGGCAAATCGTGTTTAACTAACTTGATCGAGTTTTTTGATGAGGTAACAGAGAGGGTTGATGAGGGCAATACGGTTGATGTGCTGTACATGAATTTCCAAAAGGTGTTCGACAAAATGCCACATAATTGGCTTGCCAGCAAAGTTGAAGCCCGTAGAATAAAAGGGCAGCATGGATACGAAATTGGCTAAGTGACAGGAAACAGAATAGTGGTGAATGGTTGTTTTTTGGACTGGAGGAAGGTATACAGTGGTGTTCCCCAGGGATCGGTTCTAGGACCACTGCTTTTCTTGATATATATTAATGGCTTTGACGTGGGTGTACAGGGCACAATTTCAAAATTTGCAGATGACACAAAACTTGGAAGTATAGTGAACAGTGAGGAGGAGAGTGATAGACTTCAGGAAGACATAGAAAGGCTGGTGAAATGGGCGGACACGTGGCAAATGAAATTTAATGCAGGAAAGTGTGAAGTGATACATTTTTGTAGAAAGAATGAGGAGAGGAAATATAAACTAAAGAGTACAATCCTAAAGGGGGTGCATGAACAGAGAGACCTAGGGGTATATGTGCACAAATCGTTGAAGGTGGCAGGGCAGGTTGAGAAAGCAGTTAAAAAAGCTTATGGGATCCTGGGCTTCATAAATAGAGGCATAGAGTACAAAAGCGTGGAAATTATGATGAACCTGTAGCCTCAACTGGAGTATTGTGTCCAATTCTGGGCCTTAGAGAGGGTGCAGAAAAGATTTACGAGAATGATTCCAGGGATGAGGGACTTCAGTTACGTGGATAGACTGGAGAAGCTGGAGTTGTTCTCCTTAGAGCAGAGAAGGTTGAGAGGAGATTTGATAGCGGTGTTCAAAATCATGAGGGCTCTGGACAGAGTAGATAGAGAGAAACTGTTCCCATTGGCAGAAGGGTCGAGAACCAGAGGACACAGATTTAAAGTGATTGGCAAAAGAACCAAAGGCGACGTAAGAAAAAACTTTTTTATGCAGCGAGTGGTTAGGATCTGAAATGCACTGCCTGAAAGGGTGGTGGAGGCAGATTCAATCACAGCTTTCAAAAGGGAGTTGGATAAGTATCTGAAGGAAAGAAATTTGCAGGGCTACGGGGAAAGGGCGGGGGAGTGGGACTAGCTGAAGTGCTCTTGCAGAGAGCCGGCACGGGCTCGACGGGCCGAATGGCCTCCTTCTGTGCTGTAACCATTCTATGATTCTATGATTCTATGAATACTGGTTGGAGAGCGAGATGCACTCAGGGGACTCCTGCGCTACCTGCCTGGTCCTCCTCTTCTGTCTGACGGTCACCCATTCCCTCTCTGCCTGCACACTCTTTATCTGCAGGGTGACCACCTCCTGAAATGTGCTACCCACGAAGCTCTCAGCCTCACGGATGCACCGCAGTGACGCCAGCTGCTGCTCAAGCTCCAAAACCCGGAGCTCGCGCTCCTCCAGCTGACGACACTTCCTGCACATGTGGTTGTCCAGGACACGGGAAGCATCCTGGAGTCCCCACATGTCACAGGAGGTGCATTCCACGGGACTGAGCTGCCCTGCCATGCTTCTACTTAATAGACTATTAACTAGAAACACTTACCAGCTACTCACCAATCAGCTCCTTCCCTGGTTGTGACGTCACTTTAGCTGTTTTGCAGTTGTTGCTTTTGTTGTTGTTGTTTTCGCTGGAGGTTCTCCGCCTCCTCGCTCCCACTGCCGCTCCGGTCTGCGCTCTCTCTGGTCCTCCCGCTCGATTTATACTCCTCCTCCTCGCTCCCACCGCCGCTCCGGTCTGCGCTCTCTCTGGGCCTCCCGCTCGATTTATACTCCTCCTCCTCTCGGCCGCTGCTCCGGTCTGCACTCTCTCTGGGCCTCCCGCTCTGCTCCAGTCCGCGCTCTCTCTGGGCCTCCCGCTCTGCTCCAGTCTGCGCTCTCTCTCTGGGCCTCCCGCTCTGGTCCAGTCTGCGCTCTCTCTCTGGGCCTCCCGCTCTGGTCCAGTCTGCGCTCTCTCTCTGGGCCTCCCGCTCTGGTCCAGTCTGCGCTCTCTCTCTGGGCCTCCCGCTCTGGTCCAGTCTGCGCTCTCTCTGGGCCTCCCGCTCTGGTCCAGTCTGCGCTCTCTCTCTGGGCCTCCCGCTCTGGTCCAGTCTGCGCTCTCTCTCTGGGCCTCCCGCTCTGGTCCAGTCTGCGCTCTCTCTCTGGGCCTCCCGCTCTGCTCCGGTCTGCGCTCTCTCTCTGGGCCTCCCGCTCTGGTCCAGTCTGCGCTCTCTCTCTGGGGCTCCCGCTCGATTTATACTCCGCCTCCTCGCTGCTGCCGCTGCCTTAGTGATTCTGGCAAGTCTATCTTTAGTGTTGCTGATGACTCCACGAGACCCACTCATCAGGAGTTGTCATCGCTAGCATTATATAAAAGTCACTATTTGTGACTACGTTCTCTAGTTGTTTTCAAATCCCTCCATGGCCTCTCCCCTCCCTATCTCTGTAACCTCCTCCAGGCCCACAACCCCCCGAGATCTCTGCGCTCCTCCAATTCTGGCCTCTTGCACATCCCCGATTTTAATCGCTCCACCATTGGCGGCCGTGCCTTCAGCTGCCGAGGACCTAAGCTCTGGAATTCCCTCCATAAACCTCTCTGCCTCTCTACTGCCCTCTCCTCCTTGATGACGCTCCTCTTTGACATCTGCCCTAATAGCCCCTTATGTGGCTCAGTGTCAAATTTTGTTTTGATAATCGCTCCTGTGAAGCGCCTTGGGACTTTTTACTACGTTAAAGGTGCTGTATAAATACAAATTGTTACTGTTGTTGTTGTTGTGCTGCTATTGTTCCCAATCCCTGGGGGAGGTCCGTATGAAGACATTCTGTTGCCTGTATCAAGGTGGGTAGAAGTGGTTCAACCACTTTGCCCCTCAGCAACTGTGTTTTTTGGCCATCTCTGCTGCTTAAAGCTGAGGTGTTGCTGAAAACCAACGACTGAGCCTCCACAGCCCTCTGGGGCAGAGAATTCCAAAGATTCACAACCCTCTGAGTGAAGAAATTTCTCCTCATCTCAGTCCTAAATGGCCGACCCCTTATCCTGAGACTGTGACCCCTGGTTCTAGACTCCCCAGCCAGAGGAAACAACCTTTGGGCATCTATCTAGCAATCCCTGTTGGAAGTGCATATATGTGAAACAGCCTCTCAGCATCTACCCTGTCAAGCCCTCTCGGAATCTTATGTTTCAATGAGAACTTATTCTGGTAGAGCGTGTCACCACCAACCACAATTGCATCACTCTGTTTACATTAGGAGTTTGCCACTGGAAGCAGCAGTACTGTTGGTGGCAATCACCAAATGCAAATGAGGTGCTGCAGTCAATTCTGGGCAGAGGCAGTCTGGGGAAGTCCCCCTCTCAGGCCTATTCTTTAATTTGTTGTAATAGTATTTTTTTAACTGAAGTTTGCCAACAGTAGTTGGTCAATAAGAATAATTGGTAGAAGGATTAGAGGGGAGTTGAGGAGAGCTTACTTTACACAGGATATACGGCACAGAAACAGGCCATTCGGCCCAACCAGTCCATGCCGGCGTTTATGCTCCACTCGAGCCTCCTCCTGTCTTTCCTCATCTAACTCTAGCAGCATTACCCTCTATTCCCTTCTTCCCTCATATGCTTATCTAGCCTCCCCTTAAATGCATCTATACTATTCTTTCCACCACTCCCTGTGGTAGCGAGTTCCACATTCTCACCACTCTCTGGGTAAAGAAGTTTCTCCTGAATTCCTCACCCAGAGGGTGGTGGGGGGTCTGGAACTCACTGCCTAAAAGGGTGGTAGAGGCAGAAACCCTCATCGCATTTACAAGGTACTTGGATATGCACTTGAAGTGCCGTGACCTACAGGGCTACGGACCAAGAGCTGGAAAGTGGGATTAGGCTGGGATAGCTCTTTCTCGGCCGGCACAGACACGATGGGCCGAATGGCCTCCTTCTGTGCCATAAATGTCTATGATTCTATGAATAAATCAGTAACCAGAGGGCATACATTTAAGGGGGGCAGGGGTGCCAAACAATGTTCCCTTTAAGCTGCGCGGCCGTGCAGCGCTCCAGGGGTCCCACACAGCTGGCTTGCCGGCTTTTAAACAGAAAAACCACGCGTGCGTGGTGATTTGAATGGGTCGTTAAAGTGGCCACGCGGCCCCAAAAAAATTACAGGGAACATTGGTGCCAAAGCTCCCAGGGGTTCCGACAGACTCTTGCCGTAACCAAGCGAGTTGACATATACTGGCCTCCAGATGGACGAGTGTGAGACCCACCAGGAGGCACCCAGGACAGGAAATCGCCTGGAGCCCTGAAGAAATCGCAACATTTGTTTTTAAAGAAGGCAGATCGGCTCCCTGACACAAGGAGCCGAGGAAGATGTCGCCACATAGGCTGACACTCCAGTGCAGTGCTGAGGGAGTGCTGCACTGTCGGAGCTCCCGTCTTTCGGATGAGACGTTAAACTGAGGCCCCGCCTGCTCTCTCAGGTGGACGTAAAAGAAGAGTTCTCCCCGGTGTCCTGGGGCCAATATTTATCCCTCAATCGCCAGCACTGAAAACAGATTATCCGGTCATTATCACATTGCTGTTTGTGGGAGCTTGCTGTGCACAAATTGGCTGCCGCGTTTCCTACATTGCAACAGTGACTGCACTTCAAAAAGTACTTCATTGGCTGTGAAGCGCTTTGGGACGTCCGGTGGTCGTAAAAGGCGCTATAGAAATGCAAGTCTTTCTTTCTATTGCTTATTGCTGCTTATAGAATACTGCTGTTAGTGAGGCCTGAATAGACTCACCATCTGTGTGCCTCAGTGTTTGGGAAGATTTCCGCTGGTCATGATGGGGTCGATTTTAACCCACCTCGCCCATCGAGAATGGTGCGCGGGAGGGGTTCAGATCAGGCAAGAGTCCATTACAGGCCTCAAGCAGCACCGCTCCCCTTCACTGACTTTGAAGTCGGCCGAGGCTCCCGCTGCAGGCAAGAGGGGACCTCATTTAAATTCAAAAGTCGGGGCCCGATGACATCATCAGTACCGCAACGCACTTTTCACGACGACTCTGGGGGAAGGCCCACCCGCTGTCAAACCCACTAGATATACCCGCCAGGATCCAGCAGAGCAGCCAGAAGCGGACAAGATAAGTACATTTTTTTGAAATTCTTTGGATCAGTAGTAGGAAATCTTCGGGCTTCCTTTCGCCTGGCCCTCCCTCTGCCTCCCCACACCGGCATCAGTTTGGGATTCCCGCAGCCGACCCACCCCTCCCCCCCGGCACTTACTTTATGCTGGGGCCCATCCCCTTAGGACCCTGGGGGCCTGTCCCCTTAGTGTCAGCTGTGGTTTAGTGGGTAGCACCCTCGCCCCCCTCAGTCAGAAGGTTGTGGGTTTCAAGTCCCACTCCAGAAACTTGAGCACAAAAATCCAGGCTGACACTCCAGTGCAGTGCTGCACTGTCGGAGGTGCCGTCTTATCGGATGAGACGTTTTACCGAGGTCCCGTCTGCTCTCTCAGGTGGGTGTAAAAGATCCCATGGCCACTATTTCGAAGAAGAGCAGGGGAGTTATCCCCGGTGTCCTGGGCCAATATTTATCCCTCAACCAACATTAATAAAAAACAGATTACCTGGTCATTATCACATTGCTGTTTGAGGGAGCTTGCTGTGCCCAAATTGGCTGCCACGTTTCCTACATTACAACAGTGACTACAATTCAAAAAGTACTTCATTGGCTGTAAAGCACCTTGGGACGTCCTGAGGTGGTGAAAGGTGCTATAGAAATGCAAGTCTTTATTTCTTAGGTGCCCGCTGGCCTTGGCATCCTTCCCATCGGCTTCGAGCGGCTCACCGATGTCAGTTATTCAAGTGTGGCCCTTAAGCTAAAATTAGCCGGACCTCACTTCATTCAGAACTGCCGGGTATACCGTCTGCTTTGGGACTCCCATCAACCGTACCCGCCCCCCCTTTAAAATCGGGGCCTAAGTGTTCGAACTTTGTAAATGTAGAAGGAAGATTTTATATTTCTACTGGAATTGTCTAAAAGAACACGTTTACAGTGGCAGTAGTTAGCAGAGGACACAAGAGCCTAAGAATTAGAAGCAGGAGTCGACCACATGGCCCCTCAAGCCTGCTCCGCCATTCAATAAGATCATGGCTGATCTTCTACCTCATCTCCACTTTCCCACCCGATCTCATATCCCTTGATACTTCCCCTTACAATGTAATATAATGGAATAACTTGCCTGATACCACCTCCATTTCCTTAAAACAGCTTTAATCTTAAGGTAAAAACAGAAAATGCTCAGCGGGTCCGGCAGCATCTGTGGAGAGAGAAACAGAGTTAACGTTTCAGGTCGATGACCTTTCATCAGAACTGGAAAAAGTTAGAGATGTAACAGATTTTAAGCAAGGGGGGATGGGAGGAAAGAACAAAAGGGAAGTTAGAAAAAATAGAAACATAGAACAATAGGAGCAGGAGTAGGCCATTCGGTCCTTCGAGCCTGCTCCGCCATTCAATATGATCATGGCTGATCCTCTATCTCAATACCATATTCCCGCTCTCTCCCCATACCCCTTGATGCCTTTTGTGTCTAGAAATCTATCCATCTATCTCCTTCTTAAATATATTCAGTGACTTGGCCTCCACAGCCTTCTGTGGTAGAGAATTCCACAGGTTCACCACCCTCTGAGTGAAGAAATTTCTCCTCATCTCAGTCCTAAAGGTCCTACCCCGTATCCTGAGACTGTGACCCCTCATTCTAGACCCCCCAGCCAGAGGAAACATCCTCCCTGCATCCAGTCTGTCTAGCCCTGTCAGAATTTTATACGTTTCAATGAGATCCCCTCTCATTCTTCTAAACTCTAGAGAATACAGGCCTAGTCGACCCAATCTCTCCTCATACGACAGTCCTGCCATCCCAGGAATCAGTCTGGTGAACCTTCTCTGCACTCCCTCTATGGCAAGTATATCCTTTCTTAGGTAAAGAGACCAAAACTGCACACAATACTCCAGGTGTGGTCTCACCAAGGCCCTGTACAACTGTAGTAGGACATCTTTGCTCCTGTACTCAAATCCTCTTGCAATGAAGGCCAACATACAATTTGCCTTCCTAACTGCTTGCTGCACCTGCATGTTTGCTTTCAGTGACTGGTGTACAAGGACACCCAGGTCCCTTTGTACATCAGCATTTCCCAATCTAGCACCATTTAAATAATACTCTACCTTTCTGTTTTTCCTACCGAAGTGGATAACTTCGCATTTATCCACGTTATACTGTATCTGCCATGTATTTGCCCACTCACTCAACTTGTCTAAATCACCTTGAAGCCTCTTTGCATCCTCCTCACAACTCACAATCCCACCTAGTTTCGTGTCGTCAGCAAACTTGGAAATATTACATTTGGTTCCCTCATCCAAATCATTGATATATATTGTGAATAGCTGGGGCCCAAGCACTGATCCCTGCGGTACCCCACTAGTCACCGCCTGCCACCCCGAAAAAGATCCATTTATTCCTACTCTCTGTTTCCTGTCTGTTAACCAATTTTCAATCCATGCCAGTATATTACCCTCAATCCCATGTGCTTTAATTTTGCACACTAACCTCTTATATGGGACTTTATCAAAGGCCTTCTGAAAATCCAAATACACCACATCCACTGGTTCTCCCTTATCTATTCTACCAGTTACATCCTCAAAAAACTCCAGTAGGTTTGTCAAACACGATTTCCCTTTCATAAATCCATGTTGACTTTGTCTAATCCCGTTGATATTTTCTAAGTGTTCCGTTATCACATTTTTTATAATAGATTCTAGCATTTTCCCTACTACTGATGTTAGGCTAACTGGTCTGTAGTTCCCTGTTTTCTCTCTCCCTCCTTTTTTAAATAGTGGGGTTACATTTGCCACCCTCCAATCTGCAGGAACTGTTCCATAATCTATAGAATTTTGGAAGATGACAACCAATGCATCCACTATTTCCATGGCTACCTCTTTTAGTACTCTGGGATGCAGATTATCAGGCCCTGGGGATTTATCAGCTTTCAGTCCCATTAATTTCTCCAGCACTATTTTTTTATAATACTAATTTCCTTTAATTCCTCCTTCTCGTTAGACCCTTGGTTCCCAAGCATTTCTGGAAAGTTATTTGTGTCCTCTTCCATGAAGACAGAACCAAAGTATTTGTTTAATTGCTCTGCCATTTCCTTGTTCCCCGTTATAAATTCTCCCGTTTCTGACTGTAAGGGACCTACATTTGTCTTCACTAATCTTTTTCTTTTTACATACTTGTAGAAGCTTTTACAATCCGCTTTTATGTTCCTTGCAAGTTTACTCTCATACTCTATTTTTCCCCTCTTAATCAATCTCTTAGTCCTTTTTTTGCTGAACTCTAAACTGTTCCCAATTCTCAGGCTTGCTACTTTTTCTGGCAACTTTATATGACTCCTCTTTGGATCTAATAATATCCTTAATTTCTTTTGTTAGCCATGGTTGGGCCGCTTTTCCTTTTATGTTTTTGCGCCAGAAAGGAATGTATAACTGTTGCAATTCATGCTTTCGTTCCTTAAATGTTAGCCATTGCCTATCCACCGTCATGCCTTTTAATGAAGTTCTGTGATAGGGTGGAAGGCAGGAGAGAAACAGGAAGCAATGAAGGTGAACAAGGTAAAAGAGATAAACGGAAATCCCCCTGGAGAGAAGAGCAGAACTTCTTCAAGGTGGGCACTCCTGGAAGAGAAGTGGCAGTGAATTAAACACGAATACAACATCTTAAGATTCCCACCAATAATCTCCGATTTCAGTCATTTTCATATTCTTGCAATGATGTACCAAGGTCAGCCTCCCTTCAGAATTCCCTGCCTCCCGCAGTCCCTCTCTGACCTCCAAGGGAACCGGATCCTCTGGGGTTGTATCACGTGATGTTACTGAGCAACTGCTCCAGCTTGCAGAGCAATTCCTCAAAAATTCAATCAGAAATAATAACAAGACATTTAACCCATCGTAAATTAATTGTAGAATTGGCATAAATAGAATGACAGTCAATTCAATACAGAAAATATCCCCTAAAGAAACCGAGCCTAAATAATCCACTTACAGCTTGGTCATGAAGGCAAGTTCTCCCCATGATATATTTTCCATATTAAATGGGTTAGAATGGTACGTTTCGTCTGTACATTATTGCAAAACAAATTGCAAAGTGAAATATTAATGCCCTAAAATATTGCTGAAGGGTCAATAACGAGAAGGCACAGATTTAAGATAATTAGCAAAAGAACCAGAGGCAACTGGAGGAAAATCTTTTTTACTCGACGAGTGATTAGGATTTGGAATGCGCTGCCTGATGGGGTGATGGATACAGATTCAATAGTAGCCTTCAAAAGGGAATTGGATAAATACTTGAAGGAGAAAAAATTGCAGGGATATGGGGAAAGAGCGGGGGAGTGGGACTGACTGGATTGCTCTTCGAAAGAGCTGGTGCAGACTCAATGGGCCGAATGGCCTCCTTCTGTGCTGTACTATTCTATGATTCTATATAGTATCAATTTTGGCAATCTCTCACCCTTCATCCTCTCTATAAAGCATTTGCCCATGGTTCCATGGGTGCAGGCTCATCTGGCCATCCTTCATGGAGGAGTTAAATAGTGAGTGTTTGCAGGCTATTCCACCATAAAGGGCATCACAGTTGAGCTTAATCCATTCCTTACCCAGCGGCCAAACACAAGCATTTTCCAGCGGAGGTTACTGGATAACAATTAGAAGGAGTTTGTTGGCTTTTCCTCCCTAGTCTAGTGGGACTGAAGCCAACTGTTCCACCCCTGTTTATTTCAATTCATGGTCCCTTTACATTTCTGTTCATGGGCGTTACTTCCAATGGAGAAGCTTGTGAGCGGCCTGTGCGGGACCTTGCGGATTACTGGGCGGCCGCGCACGCACGCAGCCTAGAAGGAATATTGCTCAGCCGGTTAGGCAGCATCAGTGGAGGGAGAAACAGAGTTAACGGCCACGATTTTGTAAATGGATGCGGCTTGGGAGCAGGTCAGCTAGTTTCCAGCTTCCAGTCCCGCCCCCAACTGCATCCGGCCCACGGACGTGATTTTCCCTTGGTTGGCCTTGTTAAGCCCGCTCTGCGGGCTTGCCGGCCAATTAAGAGGAAGCCGGTGTCAGATGACGTCATCTGATGATGCGTCATCTGCCAGTTTTCTTAAAGGGACCACGCATAATTTTTCTTTGACAGCTTATTTCTCAGTGCTTGACAGCATTGAGGTGCTGCAAACACTGACAATGACTGTTCACAGGTGAGCTCTTGCACCCAGGCTCTCCAATGACTCCCTCCATAGGCTAGAACAGATGGCAGCTGCAGGTGAAGTTACAGAAGCGATCTGTCACTGGTGAGAGAGGTTCTCCCAATGAGATGGGACTAGACATCGATTTTAAAACTTGTTACCTACAGAAAAGTGTAAATGTATTAAAAATGATTTTCCCAACATTTTCTTACCAGTGCACCATTGGATCCTTCACACCACTTCTGCAGCTGTCATCAATGCAGAAACATTACAGCAGACTCACAACACGCCACACTTACCTGGCGTGGTGTTCGGATGTTGGGAGCCCCAAGGCAGAAGCGGCAAAATTGAAAAAGAGCCCGCTAACAAGTATCAAGTACCTGTTAACAGGCAGGTAAGTGGCTTTAATCCTCTTCCCGCCGCTAGGTGTCGGGTCCATGCGCAAATCGGGTAACCTGACACTTGGGAAGATTGATTGGAGGCGGGTTGATAGCGGGTTTCCTACCCGCTGTCAATCTTTGCGATTTTGACAGCGGTCCCACCTCCAAACCCGCCCCCTGAGCGCCGCCAAAATTCCGGCCAACGTTTCAGGCCGACGTCCTTTCCTCAGAACATCCCGCCTACGCCTACTGCTACCCTGGTTGGGACTAGCTAGCTCAGCACAGATTAGGAATTGAGCCTGAGATCCATTAATACTTTCTATAGGTTTCTTATTAAATGCAGATGCAAAAGTAACCATTGTGAAATTTCCACCTCAGTTCGACTTCAGTGATTATGAGTGATCAACTGTTAACTGATCTGTTTAGATGAACAAATGACTGATCAGCATGAGAGCTGAGGCCATTAATCAGTTTCTTAAATATGTATTGCGTGCATAAATTGCAAAACGATGCCTAGTAGGAAAATTTGCCTTTTTATGATGTATTTAACAGAACAGAATGAGGGGAATTACTATCTTTTCAATTCATGTGTTGTCTCACAGATCACTAGCAGAAAATTCCAGGACAGCCATGAAATTGGCCTCACTGTCTCATGTACTGAATTTCCCTGGTGCAGCATGTCTATGAGCGCGAGAGTCTCAGACTGTTCCATATTACAGACTCACGGTTGACGTATTTATATTGCCCTAGGCGCTCAGTACCGTGTAAATCAGCCTGTTTACAAGCTTCACAGCACAGAAGCAACATAAATATACCTTGCGTCTGTCGAGTCTTGGGCGCACACAATTATTTTTTCAGTCGTGGTTTGTGATTCTGTTTCTGGCTGTGAGACCTTATCTCCAGTGACTGAGGAAGGCCCATGAGTGAAAACTGCATCATGAACCTGCACAGGCGGGTTGAGCTCCTCAGTTCACTACTGGCCAGCTAGCTGTGGCTTCTCCCTCTGACGGCACTGCTATGATGGCTGCTGGCGGCAGAGAGAGAAAACCACCACTTCAGATGGGTTTTGAAGCTGACAGGTCTGGGATAAACTGACCCCTCTCCACTGGGGCAGTGATAGGAGCAAAATAGACCAGGGTTCCTAACCCTGATATTTTTCCGGTGACCCTGCTGGAAGCATGTGTTTACATCGGATATACGGCACAGAAACAGGCCATTCGGCCCAACCAGTCCGTGCCGGCGTTTATGCTCCTCTCGAGCCTCCTCCCGTCTTTCCGCATCTAAATCTATCAGCATAACCCTCTATTCCCTTCTCCCTCATATGCTTGTCTAGCCTCCCCTTAAATGCATCTATATTATTCGCTTCAACCACTCCCTGTGGTAGCGAGTTCCACATTCTCACCACTCTCTGGATAAAGAAGTTTCTTCTGAATTCCCTATTGGATTTTTTGGTGACTCTCTTATATTGATGGCCTCTAGTTTTGCTCTTCCCCACAAGTGGAAACATTCTCTCTGTATCCACTCTATCAAAACCTTTCATAATTTTAAAGACCTCTATTAGGTCACCCCTCAGCCTTCTCTTTTCAAGAGAAAAGAGACCCAGCCTGTTCATCCTTTCTTGATATGTATACCCTCGCATTTTTGGTATCATCCTTGTAAATCCTCTCTGCACCCTCTCCAGTGCCTCTATATCCTTTTTATAATATGGCACGCAGTACTCTAAGTGTGGTCTAACCAAGGTTCGATACAAGTTTAACATAACGTCCCTACTTTTCAATGTATAATGTGTGTGTGTAGATGTCAGGTGAAGACAGGATCAGGCTTGACTGTGAGGCTTCCTGCAATCGAGCAGCCAGCTGACTTACCCTGTCAAGCCTCACGCATGAATAATTTCCCCTGGGTGAGGTATTGGAGAGCAACCAGCACCAATGGAACCGTACTTCGACAAGGAGCCAACACCTTCAGGGGAGGAAGAGGCAGGAGAATAATGGTGCAGAGAAATTGGCAATAGTAAATAAATAGATGGGATTTGGCACCTCCAAAGACAGCAGCATCACCTCATTAATCTTGCAGCCCTGCTGCCAAAGATCGAGCTCCCATCGGTTGCATTGCTATAAGGTACGTGGACCATCTACAGATACATTCTGTACCTTGGCTTTTAGTAGCTATTCATTGTTAACATGTAAACTGGTGATTTTGAATCACATTATTACTCGCAGTGTATCACGCAGAGGGACATTGGTGGTGACATAACCTTGCAATTTTAATTGAAATAGCCCACTGTTGTGTTGTGCTGTTTTACCATTCCTAAATGTGTCCTAGAAGCAAGGTTGCCAGACCCGGTCACGTAGACAGTGTAGCTATGCCTTTACAAGGGGGGAGAGGAAATGAGGTTTGTAGATAAGGCTTTTCAAAAGTGTGAGGAATTGCAAAAAGACAAGAGATTTCTCAAGGATGTTTGACGTGCCCTCAGGGACTCTACCTCCCTCTCTTACTCTGACACAAAGAAGATGGAAGGCAGCCTAAGGTCCTATCAGTACAATTAAAAAATAGCAGTGAAAACATGGAGTAAAATCTTTACAGCATGATTATTGCAAAGTGTTTGCGATCTCATCTAAAAGGCAGAAACCTCCCGATAATGATTCACTCACCCTGAACCTTTTGTAGAAAATACATAAAGCTAACTGACCCAAACCTTGCATACAAGTATTTTTATTTGTTGGTGAATTTGAATATTTTGGGATGTTCCTGCTTTTTATTCATGCAGTGTGGTCTCCTCAAAGAAACTGTTTACCAGTCTGAACTAGCCCAAATCCGGTACGCAAACACATACGCTCACTGCACTGAAAGAAATCTCCAGGAAAGAATTTACCAATAGCAGTTAGCAGCTAGAAGAGTTTCTTTCTTTGACAAGTAAAACTGAAAGCCATGAAAGTGCACCTTTCGTGGAACACAAACATTGTAGAAAGGTCCTCTACAGGGAGAAAATATATCACTTTCATTCAATCAAAATCTCTCAGACCATTACAAAAACAAGCGCTTCTCAAGGGCAACTAAAGATAGGCAATAAATGCTGGCCTTGTCAGCGACGCCCACATCCCATGAATGAAAAAAACCTTACTTCTCTGTGTTTGGAATGCACGTATAACTGTAACCTCATATAGAGAGTCTGTTCCTAGAGATAAAAATTGAATTTGACTAAAATAAAAACAGAAAATGCTGGAAACACTCAGCAGGTCAGGCAGCATCTGCAGAGAGAGAAACAGAGTTAACGTTTCAGGTCGATGACATAAGAACATAAGAAATAGGAGCAGGAGTCGGCCATTCGGCCCCTCGAGCCTGCTCCGCCATTCAATAAGATCATGGCTGATCTTCTACCTCATCTCTACTTTCCTGAACTATCCCCATATCACTTGATTCCCTTAATATTCAAAATTCTATCGCTCTCTGTCTTGAATATACTCAACGACTGAACCTCCATAGCCCTCTGGGGTAGAGAATTCCAAAGATTCACTGACCTTTCGTCAGAAGGTGAAGATTCTAAGAGGGTTATGGAGAGAATTCCAGAGTAGGACTCAGGCAGTTGAAAGCTTCCGATCTGAAACGTTAACTCTGTTTCTCTCTCCACGGATGCTGCCTGACCAGCTGAGTATTTCCAGAATTTTCTGGTTTTTATTTCAGATTTCCAGCATCCATAGTATTTTGCATTTGTTTTGCAGGATGGCAAAGCTCGACCCTGCCAATGTTATGTTTAATTGAGCGAAACTTGGGGAGGTAATCATGCTGAATGTACACACTGCTGCATAATCTGCGCCGCGTTGAATAGGTTTGTTTAGTATTATACAGCTGACTCTTTTTCACTAGTTACTTTAGTGCAGAGCCCTTAAGTTGTTTATAACTTGAGAAACCCAGGTGAAGGGCCAAGGCCCATAATGTATGTTCAAAGGAGCATGAGAGCTGAGTTCATCGAGAATTGGTGAGAACGTGAGCAAGAACGACAACTTGAATTTGTATAGTGCCTTTACTGTAAAAAATGGCCCAGGGTATTTCACAAATAGACATAAGGGAAACAAGACGCAGAGCCAGAAAAGGGAAAGATTAGGAGGACTGACCAACAGTTTGATCGAAGCGAAGGGGGCGATTTTGTGAATGAAGGCGCGTTGGAGGCGGGACTGCTGTTTGTTGGGTCGATGTCCCGATGATCCTCCATCGATTTGTGGCCAACCCACGCTATTTCCACTTGATTGACCTTGTTAAGCCCGCCCAGCGGGTTTAGCAGGCTAATTAAGGGAAAGCCGGTTACTGGTGACATCAGCGAGTGACGTTTCATCTGTCAAGAGCTTTTGACAGCTGAATTGCTCTGTGAAGCTGTCAAACAGTGACATTCTCTGCAGTTTGATGAGGTCTTGAATTCATGACTCAATCAACCTTCTTTCTTTTACAGGATTGAGATGTTTGTTGCATCTGAGAATGCAACGGCCATCTCTCATCTGCAACACGGACTCTCCGCATACAAACCGACTGAAGCCTGCAGGAAGAAACAAAGGTAAGTAGAATTTTACTAACACTTTGCACTTACCTCAGATACTCACCTCTACACTCTTGCACCCATCACTTACCTTCACACCACACCTTTGCACACCCCCCCCCCCCCCCCCGACCCCTGCAGATCCAGGACTCGCCTCGCTGACCTGGTGGGTTTTGGAGCCTTCGGGAAGCCCGCACTTGTAAGGGCAAAAAGGGAATAATCCTATTTTCCGCCTGTTAGCTACCTGTTAACAGGCAGTTAATAGGCTTTAATCCCTTCCCGCCTCCAAGGAGACGGGACGCGGCGCGGGACGGCTACCCGCCTCCTGGGAAGATGGCATGGAGGCGGGTTGAGGTCTTAGTTATGTCGCAGATATGTGGTCGGAAGCTCATTTCAGGGTCAAAGAAAATTGCGAACAGTCTGGTTCAGTCTCAGATGATGTTAGGAAGAGGAATGGAGTCAGTGGCTAGGCAACGGACCAAAAACAATGGCTGATGGGGATTTGTAGCGCTGGAGGAGATTGCGGAGATAGGGGCGGTGCGAGGCATCTGAGGAATTTAAAGATAAGGACAAGGATTTTGATTGTAATGCGTTGGGGTTCAGAGAACCAATGTAGCTCAGTGAGGAGAGCCTGTAGATTGTTGAAAGACATGAGGGAGGGAAGGAGTTCACAGCTTTGAGGATCAATGAAAAAATGAGATCCAGTAGAGAGCAATGTGGTTAATGCTTAAAGGCTTAAATTGATTATGTCAGCTATTTCTCCTCCGAAGGAAGCTGAGGAAAATTAAGGATGATCAATTTATAATTTCCCGATACATTGTGCACCTAGTACAACAGTCATTTGAGAATCTAAAAATCTATAAAGATCACGATGTTTTGTGCTTTCAATTCTTGCAAGAAGTAGGTATTTTTTGTGTGGCAGCCAAGTAGCTGACGTCGGCAGAAACGTACCCCCATGTCCAAAGGTACTGATAAATTCACGTAGGTTTCTGTTGCCTGATATGGTGAGCACACTGTCTCCATGTAAAGACACAACCCACTTGCCTAAGTCTAGAGATCATATAGAATCATAGAATCTTACAGCACAGAAGGAGGCCATTCGGCCCATCGAGCCTGTGCCGGCTCTTTGAAAGAGCTCTCCAATTAGTCCCACTCCCCCTGCACTTTCCCCATAAGAACATAAGAACATAAGAAATAGGAGCAGGAGTAGGCCATTCGGCCCTTCGAGCCTGCTCCGCCATTCGATGAGATCATGGCTGATCTTCTGCCTCAACTCCATTCACCGGCCCTATCGCCATATCCCTTGATGCCCTTACTAGTCAGAAATCTATCGACTTCTGTTTTGAATATACCCAATGACTGAGCCTCCACAGCCCTCTGGGGTAGAGAATTCCAAAGATTCACCACCCTCTGTGTGAAGAAACTTCTTCTCATCTCAGTCCTGAATGGCCAACCCTTTATCCTGAGGCTGTGGCCCCTGGTTCTAGACTCCCCAGCCAAGGGAAACATTCTCCCAGCATCCATCCTATCAAGCCCTGTAATAATTTTGTATGCTTCAATGAGATCCCCTCTCATTCTTCTGAATTCAAGAGAAGTTTTAGCCCTGCAAATTTTTCCTTTTCAAGTATTTATCCTCTATTATCTGCTCTCTCAGGTGGATGTAAAAGATCCCTTGGCACTATTTTGAAGAAGAGCAGGGGAGTTATCCCCGGTGTCCTGGTAAATATTTATCCCTCAACCAACACCACGAAAACAGATTATCTGGTCATTATCACGTTGCTGTTTGTGGGAGCTTGCTGTGCGCAAATTGGCTGCCACATTTCCTACATTACAACAGTGACTACACTTCAAAAGCACTTCATTGGCTATAAAGCACGTTGGGCCGTCCGGTGGTCGTGAAAGTTACTATTGAATCTGCTTCCACCGCCTTTTCAGGCAGCGCGTTCCAGATCACAACAACTCGCTGCGTAAAAAAAACTCTCCTCATCTCCCTTCTGATTCTTTTGCCAATTACCTTTAATTTGTGTCTTCTGGTTACCCACCAGCCAATGGAAACAGTTTCTCCTTATTTACTCTGATCAAAACCCTTCATAATTTTGAAAACCACTATTAAATCTCCTCGTAGCTTTCTCTACTGTGTGTCAGCTGTGGCTCAGTTGGTAGCACCCTCACCTCAGGAGGTTGTGGGTTCAAATCCTCATTCCATGAGAATTTAAGCACAAAAATCTAGGCTGACACTCCAGTGCAGTGCTGAGGGAGAGCTGCACTGTTAGAAGGTGCTGCCTTTCAGATGAGATGTTAAACCGAGGCCCTGTCTGCTCTCTCTCTCGAGTGGATGTAAAAGATCCCATGGCACTATTTTGAAGAAGAGCAGGGGAGTTCTCCCCGGTGTCCTGGCCAATATTTATCCCTCAACCAACATCACTAAAACAGATGATCTGGTCATTATCACATTGCTGTTTGTGGGAGCTTGCTGTGTGCAAATTGGCTGCCACATTTCCCACATTACAACAGTGACTACACTTCAAATAGTACTTCATTGGTTGTAAAGGGCTTTGGGCCGTCCGGTGGTCGTGAAAGGCGCGATAGAAATGTAAGTCTTTCTTTCTCTGTTCTGCACAGCCAACTGCTAGGGATCCCCACATGCACATGTGATACTACTGGAATTTAACCAATAAATTCCATAACGCCTACCAGCATAGAGCACTGGTAATCTTCTATAATAATAATAAAAACAGAAAATGCTGGAAATACTCAGCAGGTCAGGCAGCATCTGTGGAGAGAGAAACAGAGTTAACGTTTCAGGTCGATGACCCTTTGTCAGAACTGGAAAAAGTTGGAGATGGAACAGGTTTTTAAGCAAGTGTAGGGGCAGGGAAAAGGAGGGAGGGGAGGAAAGAACAAAAGGGAAGGTCTGTGATAGGGTGGAAGGCAGGAGAGATTAAGAGACAAAAGGGATGATGGTGCAAGGCAAAAGGAGATGGCAATGGGACAAGTTAAGAAACAAAAGATGACTCTAGATGAAGTGTAAATGGCACTGGCAGAATGATCGACAGCTGCCATTTGAGAGAGAGAAAAAAAAATGAAAAAAGGATAGGGGCAGAGGTTATGGTCTGAAATTGTTGAACTCTATGTTGAATTCAGAAGGTTGTAAAGTGCCTAATCGAAAGATGAGGTGCTGTTCCTCGAGCTTACGTTGAGCTTCATTGGAACAGTGTAAGAGGCCGAAGACGGAGAGGCAAGAGTGGGAGTGGAGCAGTGAATTAAAGTGACAGGCGACCAGAAGCTCGGGGTCACCCTTACGGACTGAACGGAGATGTTCCGCAAAGCGGTCACCCAATCTGCGTTTGGTCTCCCCATTGTAGAGGAAACCGCATCGTGAGCAGCGAATACAGTATACTAAATTGCAAGAAGTACAAGTAAATCGCTGTTTCACCTGGAAGGAGTGTTTGGGGCCCTGGACAGTGGGAAGGGTGGAGGTAAAAGGGCATGTGTTGCATTTCCTGTGCTTGCACGTGAAGGTGCCGGGTGAAGTGGAAGGGGTGTTGGGGGTGATTGAGGAGTGGACCAGGGTGTCGCGGAGGGAGCGGTCCCTTCGGAATGCTGAAAGGGGAGGTGAGGGGAAGATGTGTTTGGTGGTGGAATCATGCTGGAGGTGGCGGAAATGGCGGAGGATGATCTGTTGAATGTGGAGGCTGGTGGGGTGAAAGGTGAGGACAAGGGGAACCCTATCATGGTTCCGGGAGGGAGGGGAAGGGGTGAGAGCAGAAGTGCGGGAAATAGAACGGACACGGTCAAGGGCCGTGTCAACCACAGTAGAGGGAAATCCTCGGTTGAAGAAAAAGGAAGTCATGTCGGAAGCACTAGTATGGAAAGTGGCATCGTCAGAGCAGATCCGGCGGAGACGGAGAAACTGGGAGAATGGAATAGAGTCCTTACAGGAGGCGGGGTGGGAGGAAGTGTAGTCCAGGTAGCTGTGGGAGTCAGTGGGTTTGTAGTGAATGTTTGTCAATAGCCTATCCCCAGAGATGGAGACAGAGAAGTTGAGGAAGGGAAGGGAAGAGTCGGAGATGGATCATGTGAAGGTGAGGGAAGGGTGGAAATTGGAAGCAAAGTGAATGAAATTTTCTAGTTCAGGGCGAGAGCAGGAAACAGCACCGATACAGTCATCAATGTACCAGAAAAAGAGGTGAGGGAGGGGACCTGAGTAGGACTGGAACAAAGAGTGTTCCACATATCCCACGAAAAGGCAAGCATATCTAGGGCCCATGCGGGTTCCCATAGCAACACCTTTAATTTGGAGGAAGTAAGTGGAGTCAAAGGAGAAGAGAAAATCTTCTTGCTGCTTGTCTAGCGAGGGCCACCCTAATTGTTAGGGCTTTGGCTTGCAGGGTTATCTGCAGCTGAGTGGGAAGAATCCCAGGAGGTGCACTCCTCCAGGGTCCATAGGTAAGCCAGGCTGGTTGGTCAACATATAAGATTCTGAGGGGGATTGACAGGGTAGATGCTGAGAGGTTGTTCCCCCTGGCTGGAGTGTCTAGAACCAGGGGTCACAGTCTCAGGATAAGGGGTCGGCCATTTAAGTCTAAAGTTGAGGAGGAATTTCTTCACTCAGAGGGTTGTGAATCTTTGGAATTCTCTGCCCTAAAGGGCTGTGGATGCTGAGTCTTTGAGTATATTCAAGGCTGAGATCGATAGATTTTGGACTCTAGGGGAATCAAGGGATATGGTGGTAGGGGGGGAAAGTGGAGTTGAGGTTGAAGATCAGCCATGATCTTATTGAATGGCGGAGCAGGCTCGAGGGGCCGTGTGACCGACTCCTGCTCCTAATTCTTATGTTCTTATGTTCAAGTATCATCAGAGTCCTGGAGGACTGCAGGCCAGGCTGGCTCAGGTCTCAGTTTGCTGGGTCTGTCACAGTGGGTTGTCTTGCTTCCAAACTTCCATCACCAGCCGTCTTGGAGCTAACCTCAACACCCAACAATATCCTGCTCACTTCCCCACCCAAGAAGGATTGTCACTAATCAGACATTAGACAACCAAGAAGCTCAGGTCTGAGCCCTGACTGGGCAGACAGCAGGTATCAGGAACTCCCAGTGAACAGCATAGTAAAGCAGCAAAACTAACAACAAAACGTCTGAGTGCGTTGTCACCACCCCACTGACCATAGCATGGCATGGGCACACGCCATAGCCAGTTGGATATAGTTCCACTAGTTGGAGGTGCAGAGCTTCTGTCGCACATCATCACCTCTTATGGCCAGCACCGAGGCACTGGACTCAGGAGAATGGAGTATTCAGGGTGTTTGTAAGGTTGCAGGGCCTAGAATTTCGTTTCAGGCGGTGGAGCAAAACAGGGCGGTATTGGATCGGCCGCCCGTTATACGCAGCACCTGATATTCAGTTGCTTTGGCTGCAATGGCACTGTATATATATTTTTTTATTAGTTCATGGGATGTGGGCGTCGCTGGCAAGGCCAGCATTTATTGCCCATCCCTAATTGCCCTTGAGAAGGCGGTAGTGAGCCCCCTTCTTGAACCGCTGCAGTCCGTGTGGCGAAGGTGCTCCCACAGTGCTGTTAGGTAGGGAGTTCCAGGATTTTGGCCCAGCGACGATGAAGGATCGGCCGATATATTTCCAGTTCAAGATGGTGTGTGACTTGGAGGAGAACTTGGAGGTGATGCTGTTCCCATGCACCTGCTGCCTTTGTCCTTCTAGGTGGAAGAGGTCGCGGGTTTGGGAGGTGCTGAAAAAGAAGCCTTGGTGAGTTTCTGCAGTGCATCTTGTAGATGGTACACACTGCAGCTACGGTGCGCCGGTGGTGGAGGGAGTGAATGTTTAAGGTGGTGGATGGGGTGCCAATCAAGCGGGCTGCTTTGTCCTGGATGGTGTCGAGCTTCTTGAGTGTTGTTGGAGCTGCAACTCATCCAGGCAAGTGGAGAGTATTCCATCACACTCCTGACTTGTGCCTTGTAGATAGTGGAAAGGCTTTGGGGCATGGGGTATGTATATAAGGGATGGCCGATGAAGCCGGATCTATGAATACATATCCTCATACCTGACCTCCAGGTAATGCTTTCCAACAGCAGTTCTCCCAAGTCTCAGAAATTCCACATCAGTTATATAACGGATATCTGACTCAAGCTTGATGAAAGGACTTACGCAGGGATACTTGCTCTTAGTACTCTAACGCATTGATGTTATTGTGCAGTAGGCATCTTGGTTCTTTGCAGCATCTTACTGTGATCAATTGCTACCTGGTTAATGTATCTTCAGGCCAATAGAAGGCGGCAAGCCAATTTCACCCTGTTGTATCACAAATCTATCCTGAGAACAAGGAGGCCAGATAATCCTGACCTTTCAGTGATCGCTTAGGATAGCTGATGCTGACTTGCTTCATTGTTTTGCATGTTGGGTGACTAACCATTCTGTCAGCACATTCCTTGGAATTTCTCACATTGCCCATACCCATGAAGAAAGGCTTACTTCCAGCCATGCCTGTCAACTGTGGCTCAGTGGGCAGCACTCTTTACATCTGAGTCAGAAGGTTGTGGGTTCAATCCCACTCCAGAGACTTGTAATACAAAAATCCAGCTGACACTGCAGTGCTGAGGGAGTGCTGCGATTTTGGATGAGACGTTAAACCGAGGCCCCCTCTGCTCTCTCAGGTGGATGTAAAAGATCGCGTGGCACTATTTTGAAGAAGAGCAGGTGAGTTCTCCCCGGTGTCCTGGGGCCAATATTTATCCCTCAATTAACATCACTGAAAACAGATTATTTGGTCGTTATCACATTGCTGTTTGTGGGAGCTTAATTGGTTGCCGCATTTCCTACATTACAACAGTGACTGCACAACACTTGGTTGTAAAGCGCTTTGGGATGTCTCGAGGTCGTGAAAGGTGCTATATAAATGCAAGTCTTTCTTCTTTTTCTTTTAAATGTGAGCCAAGCTTCAGATGATCAAATTATGCATATTCTAAAAGTCTATCTTGTTGTGGGAGTTGATAAGGGGCCACAGCTTCATTTAAAAATCTTTACTTGTTGGAAGCATACTGTGAGAATTATGTTTTCTTTGGAAATTCTTTTCAGGGGCAGCCTATTATCTCATGCTGTGGTGCCCTGGAATCTTACCCAGTCCTACTCTCGACAGAAATTTCAACATCTCACTTTCAGTAAGTTTCACCAGTTGTCAGATGAGCTTATAGATGGAGAAATTATGGTGCTTCATATTGGGACCTATGCAAAAATGGTACAGAAGGTCCATCTTGCCATAAAATCATAGAGTGTCATCGATAGCAGCCAGAAAGAGGTCTGCGGCCTAGAACGTCTGAGTTTAACAAGCGTTAGGAGTGGCAATCATTCATTTAATTTGCTTAAAGAAGTTTGCATTGTGTGTAACTCTACTCATCATAAACATTATTCCCAGGACTTCCCCAATGTTGACAGATATGCATTAAAGGAGAAAGTCTGACCATTAGAACTGTGCACCTCTGTAGTGTCCATGGCACTTTGTGATCAGGCTACATATGCTTTTTCATAGTGGGACTGGTCCTCTTATCTTTTCTCCTCCTCATGATGCGACCTTCCACTATTATCTAAGAGTCAATGCTCTTCAGCCACTGAATAATCTGACTGGCAGTCATGACTGGGATTCAAACCTGGGATTTTTACCGTACCAATATTTTTCCCTCCTCCACTGACTCCCTTTTTCACCAGCACGGGTGTCCTCTAATACCTTGCCCAATTTATTCATGTTTGGCAGTGATTCAACTATAGTAGGCATCACAGACCAGCCTGAGATCCGCCCAGCACTGCATATGCACACCTTCAACAGAGTTTGATGGATAATGCTCAGTCGTTGAGGATATTCAAGGCAGAGATTTTTGGATACTAAGGGAATCAAGAGATATGGGGATTGGGCGGGAAGGTGGAGTTGATGTAGAAGATCAGCCATGATCTTATTGAATGGCAGAGCAGACTCGAGGGGCTGAACGGCCTACTCCTGCTCCTATTTCTTATGTTCTTATGAGTTAGAACCCTGCCTGATCTTCCCCTCCCTAATTTAGGGAATTGAAGTCAATCGTAACTCTTCAAATACTACCCCAACTGAGAGTAGCCACCTCAGCGCAGATCTGGGACCATCCTGGACTGAATGGCTCAGCTACTTATTCAATTGACTTGCTAAGCAATCAGAGGAGCCAAACCCAGGATTTCTGAATGGGATTATTGCACTATGCCAGACTTAGCAAGCCTCCGGGAAATTGATTGCTTTTAAAGGATATCTTCTGACTCATTTCTAATGATGTCCATGTACGCAGCGGAAAAAGACAATTATGGGCACATGTATCAGGTAGACATGATAATATACTGAAAGCCTTTTAATACACAAAATATGGATGAACTTCAGAACTATTGATCAAGGCTACATTAGTCTCTGATGTTCCTTTCAATTTACAGTAGTGTTTATGTGAGAAGATATTGATTAGGTTAAATAACTGTGTCACATGATGGTTGCTGTCACTGCATTAGAGACAGGGGAGGGGAAACTTAAATTGCTTCTCAATGGATTTTCATTTCTAGATCTCAGTCACAGCGTCAATAGCTGCACTACAATTTGACTGAACGTGTTTGGGATAGGGTGGGGAAAATCAGCCCGGCTTCCTGATCCTAGTGGCTATAAGAACATAAAAATTAGGAGCAGGAGTCGGCCATTCGGCCCCTCGAGCCTGCTCCGCCATTCAATAAGATCATGGCTGATCTTTGACCTCAACTCCACTTTCCCGCCCGATCCCCGTATCCCTCGATTCCCCTAGAGTCCAAAAATCTATCTATCTCAGCGTTGAATATACTCAAAGACTCAGCATCCACAGCCCTCTTGGGCAGAGAATTCCAAAGATTCACAACCCACTGAGTGAAGAAATTCCTCCTCATCTCAGTCTTAAATGGCCGACCCCTTATCCTGAGACTATGCCCCCTCGTTCTAGACTCTCCAGCCAGGGGAAACAACCTCTCAGCATCTATCTAGCAATCCCTGCTGGAAGTGCATATATGTGAAAGTCAGGGTGGGACAGGATCAGGCTCAGAATAGTCTGCTGACATTCATTTTACAGACATACATTTTTTTCTGTTTCATTGAAAAGTCAAGGTGAAGGGCCTTGGTCCACAATGCAAGACACTGAGCAAGGGTTGTGTAAGGCCAGATCGAGGTTTGATGTCAGGAGGTGGTTCTTTTCCCAGAGAGTAGTGGGCCTCTGGAACAGGCTGCCGTCTCGTGCAGTGGACGCTGATTCGCTGAATTCCTTCAAGCGAGAGCGGGTCCTGTTTCTGGCTGGGGCGGAGATCACCTCTTTCAAAAAGAAGGTACTTAAGGAGATTCAGGGCCAGGGTGATCTCATAGGACTAGTTTTGATTGCCTAGATGGGTCGGAGAGGAATTTCCCAGATATCTTTCCCCAAATTGGCCTGGGTTTTTTATCTGTTTTTTTGCCTCTCCCAGGAGATCCCCTGGTTTCGGGTGGGGTGGGGAGTGTATATATTGTGATACACCAGGTATCGCAATTGTGTGGGACAGGCTGGATGGACCAGAGGGTCTTTGCCTGTCCGTCATTGTTCGTATGTTCGTAAGGCTAAAAAGAGTAAATGATGATAAATTAGGAAGTAATTATTGGATGATGCTAAGCTTGGGCCTTAAAAACCTGAAGAGTGTCTGAGGAAGGAAAGACTGAAAGAGGGAAGGAGTTCCACAGTGTTGAGGTCCTAGAGAACCTGGCGCAGGAACCTGTGCAGATAGCCTTGATTTCAACATAGTGGAGCTGGAGAGAAGAGGCAGAGTATGTAGGATGGTATTTTTGGAGCTTAGAAGAGCACTGATCATGGTAGTAGTAATACAGAAAGACATGAAAGATTTAAAAAAAGAGAAAATGAGAAGAGTGTTAGAGGGGCCCCTACCAGAAACAGGGGTAGTTTACAAGTCCTGGAAGGGCTTGGGTTTTATAGAGAATTAAGAGTTTTTTGAGGGGAAGAGAAATGTTTGGCATGATAGAGATAACCAAGCTTCTTAGAGGTGCCTGTACGCATGGGAGATTGAGGGTTTCCGCTTGAGGTTTCTGGAGATAGTAAGACTCTTTAATGCAACTTATTAAGATTCATGAGTTTACCTCGATTCTGGTCAATATGCTACCTGGGAGCAACATACATCAGTAACCCAGCCTTGTCTAACTAATGTTTAAATCCTTTCTAACTGTTTATGAATTCACAAAAGTTCACACCATAGTGAGACAATAGTGAAAATGGTGACTTTGGTAATGTCAAGCCCTCAGCGTGGGGATTTATTGTAAATTGGGTAGAAACAAGAAGAGAATGTCTTATGAATTTCTACATTACAACAGTGACTATACTTCATTGGCTGTAAAGCGCTTTGGGATGCCGCGAGGTTGTGAAAGATGCTATATAAATGCAAGTCTTTCTTTCTTCGTTCTTCCCGGTTAAGCAACGCCTCAATTTCAAAATTCTCATCCTTGTTTTCAAATCCCTCCATGGCCTCGCCCCTCCCTATCTCTGTAATTTCCTCCAGCCCCACAACCCCCCGAAATATCTGCGCTCCTCCAATTCTGCCCTCTTGAGGATCCCTGATTATAATCGCTCAACCATTGGTGGCCGTGCCTTCAGCTGCCTGGGCCCTAAACTCTGGAATTCCCTCCGTAAATCTCTCCGCCTCGCTACCTCTCTCTCCTCCTTTAAGACGCTCCTTAAAACCTACCTCTTTGACCAAGCTTTTGGTCATCTGTCCTAATTTCTCCTTATGTGGCTCAGTGTCAAATTTATGTCTCAAAACACTCCTGTGAAGCGCCTTGGGACGTTTTACTACGTTAAAAGCGCTGTATAAATACAAGTTGTTGTTGTTGCTGTGTCAAAAAAACATTCATTTTATCAAACCAAAAGCTCACATCAGGGATTTCTATTGTTCCATTAAAATACTGTGGGTTATTGCAGCAATTTCTCCAATTTTTCAGCAACAGGCTCTAACAGAAAATGCTATTGCAAATTCCATTATGGCACACAACAGGATAGAGAAGCGATTGGACTGGGTTTGTGTTCTGTACCTCTATGATAAGAAGCAGATTATAATAATATCATAATAACAAGACAAAGCACACATTGTATTTTCAGTCAATTAACTGGGACCTCAGTTGCCATGCTGAATTTTGCAGCTTGGTATTAGTGATACTACAAACCACAAAACAACAGGAAACAACACAATGATCCGACAAATGTGCATCTAATGTTAAAACAGGTGCTATGTTTGTCACAAAATATATCTGGTTATTGGAAAGAGATTTAAAAAAAGTTACTGTAGTTTAATTGCGAAACTAAAATCATAGAATCATACAGCACAGAAGGAGGCTCTTTGAAAGAGCGATCTGATCAGACCCACTCCCCTGCTCTTTCCCCATAGCCCAGCAATTTTTTTTCTTTTTAAGTATATATGCAATTCCCTTTTGAATCTATTATTGAATCTGCCTTTTCTGCAGTACATTCCAGATCATATCAACCCGTTACGTAAAATAATTTCTCATCTCCCCTCTGGTTCTTTTGCCAGGGATCACTTTCAATAGGCAATGAAACATAAACCAAAAGCTCTACGATGACTCAGTTGATAAATTCAGTGTCCAGTGTACAACTTTTTTATACTCGTTCATGGGATGTGGGCCTCGCTGGCAAGGCCAGCATTTATTGCCCATCCCTAATTGCCCTTGAGAAGGTGATGGTGAGCCACCTTCTTCAAACGCTGCAGTCCATGCATACTTCTTTGCAGCAGTTTGTTACAACTGAGTGGCTTGCTAGGCCATTTCAGAGGGCAGTTAAGAGTCAACCACATTGCTGTGTGTTTTTTAGTGTGGAAACAAGTCATCCTCAGTTGCAAGGGACTGCCTAAGAAGAAGAACATTGCAGTGAGTCTGGAGTCACATATAGGCCAGACCGTGTAAGGACGGCAGATTTCCGTCCCTAAAGGACATTAGTGAACCAGATGGGATTTTACGACAATCCGGTAGTTTCATGGTCCCCATTACTGATACTAGCTTTCTATTCCAGATTTATTTAATTAACTGAATTTAAATTCCCCAGCTGTCATGGTGGGATTTGAACTCACGTCTCTGGATCATTAGTGCAGGCCTCTGGATTACTAGTCCAGTAACATAATCACTATGTTAACGTACTTGTCAACTGAGGCATACTGAGTAGAAGGCTCCCAGGTTGGCTCTCTAGTCAGTGCTAAGTTATCTGACCTCTGTCAGGACAGCGTTAAGTGTATTGCAGTGGGTACATGCAGACGTTCAGTGACAATGGGATTGGTCTCTGCTGCAATGCCCATCGCAGTTGAATACCTTCCAACACTCACCATCTAGGATCACGCATTAAAAATGTCAACTTGTGCAAGGTATCCAAAGGGTTGAAGGCAATCACAGAGACTGAAGCATGAGATAACACCCTCAAGAGGGCGAAGGTAGTGGGGGGAAGGGTTAAAAAATATATATAAACCAGAAAGCAGTGATGTGATAGAAGAACTAGAGTCTTGCCGAGAAGAAAGAATTTCTTCCTGATTTGTATAAAATAATATTGGACTCTCAAACTCTTATTTCAGTTTTAAACGGCGGAAATGAATCCTAAAAAGAGTAAGATGCCTGTTTAGTATTGATGGGACGCTAAGTCAGTGGGGCAGAGAACAGCTGCAACAAGCCACAAAAGATCACAGGGACCAAGAAAGCAGAGAGAAGAACAATGAAGGATTGATGACACAGGGATAAACATATCAATGTTACTTGCAAACTAGTCACTTTCTTTGTCTCTCAAGTCATCAGCACTGGAAGACAATGCACCCCTGATTAATTGGCAAAGTCTTGGTCATTCACGCCAGCAGGGCTTTCCAAAATATATCCCATGCTGTCAAGTCCCAGGTCTATTTTACTGCCTATCAGATTGACATTCAGTCTACACCAGGTTATTACCTGGGATGCAAGCCTTTGTTTCATCAGAAGGACAAGTGACACTTGTGTGAAATACCTGCACCTGGAAAGCCTGCCTCTATTAATACTAATCATTAGTATGCTGGGAGGAGCAGTGCCATGTGTAGATTAGAGTTGTAGATATTCTACTGTATGCGTAGATGGCAAGTATTTATCACATATATTCACTTATTGAAAACTGCCTTGTAATTAAATTAAAGTAATGGAAGGAAGCCAAGTTAGTTCAGATTACTGCAATATAGTGAACAAAGTTGATGCAGCTTAGAAGGAACCTTGCCTACAACCCTCCATGAACTCTGTGTTACTCCAACTCTGGCCTCTTGTGCATCCCCAATTTCCTTCGCTCTGCCGTTGATGGTTGTACCGTCAGCCGTCTGGGCCCTAGGTTCTGGAATTCCCTCTCCACTTCTCCACCTCTCTCCCCTCCTTTAAGACGCTCCTTAATATCTACCTCTTTGACCAAGTTTTTGGTCACTTGTCCGAATGTCTTCTTTGTTGGCTCAGTATCAATTTTTGTCTTATGCCACTCCTGTGAAGCACCTTGGGACGTTCTATATAAATGCAAGAAAGAAGAAAGACTTGCATTTCTATAGCGCCTTTCATGACCAGCGGATGTCCCAAAGCGCTTTACAGTCAATGAAGTACTTTTGGAGTGTGGTCACTGTTGTAATGTTGGAAACGCGGCAGCCAATTTGTGCATAGCAAGCTCCCACAAACAGCACTGTGATAGTGACCAAATAATCTGTTATAGTGATGTTGATTGAGGGATAAATGTTGGCCCCAGGACACCGGGGATAACTCCCCTGCTCTTCTTCGAAATGGTGCCATGGGATCTTTTACATCCACCTGAGAGCAGACGGGGCCTCGGTTTAACGTCTCATCCAAAAAAAGACGGCACCTCCGACAGTGCAGCACTCCCTCAGCACTGCACTGGAGTGTCAGCCTAGCTTTATGTGCTCAAGTCCCTGGAGTGGGACTATGAACCCACAGACCTTCTAACTCAGAACGCGCGAGAAGTGCTACCCACTGAGCCACAGCTGATACTTAAGAAACCTTAAGCTTTACATTCTGCAATACACAACCTGGCTGAAAACCAAGAATGTTTGGATAGTTTTAATTTTCGCTTTGTGTTTACATTACCAATGTGGTGCACGACGTAGAACAATCCTGCATCAATCGCTGGTATGGCGGGGGTGGGGGGGGGGGGCACAATATTGAAACTGCAGGAAGAGGGCTTCGTACAGCATTAAAGAGCCGATTTTCTGGCTGGGTTTTGGTCCACCCACGAGTGAAATGAAAGTCTCCCCTCCCCCACGCCCACCACCGTGTGTCTCAGTGTCGTGCAGGCTACAGAAGGTGCTATTATCCCCACCTTACATCCGGAAAGAGAAACCGTCAGGTTGTCCAAAGTTTACAAGCTGGAGCTGCAGTCCTGATAAAAGTGCACCACCTTATATAGCTGGCAGAAGGATAACTTTTGCAAAGGTTGACGCGCTCTCTGTGGGAATGAATAATCAGCAACTTCAAACGGTTCTGAGCCTCCGAAAAGGACTATTTTGCTCCAGCGTGGAAGTGTCACGTATAAAACACTTTGCAACCCTGGGCTAAATAAACAATAATATATGCACTCAGATGCATATATACATATATAGTGCACAGATGGTATATATATGCATGTATTTGCAATACCCACATTGCATCCCTTTGTAACATTCTTTCGACATTGCTGTGCTAAAACTTTCACAATGTTAACGGTTTTAAGCGAAAACATAAAATGGATAGATAATCCGGCAAAGCAATGAAGATAAAAGATTGCATGAATTTTTATTCTTTATAAATGATAATTCCACTTGAGCTTGCTTTAATTCTGTGGATTGATTTTATTCTTAAGCAATGGGGAAGCAAGTACCTAACCATTATTAAGCAATTTCAAGGATGACCCTTTACTGTTTGGATTGCAGGGGGCAACCAAATAAAGAATAATAAGAAGATAAATTGTCAAGTTAAATGCAATGTAATTTTATTACTCAATAGATTATGGCTTGTAACAGAACTGTTCACCTTAAGAAGCCTTTCCTACATTGTGATTCCAATAAGAAAGAAAAAAGAAAGACTTGCATTTCTATAGCACCTTTCATGACCACCGGACGTCCCAAAGCGCTTTACAGCCAATGAAGTACTTTTTGAAGTGCAGTCACTGTTGTAATGTAGCAAATGCAGCAGCCAAAATTGCGCACAGCAAGCTCCCACAAACAGCAATGTGATAATGACCAGAAGATAATCTGTTTTTTAGTGATGTTGCTGTACTGTCCCTCCGACAATGCAGCGCTTCCTCAGTACTGCCCCTCCGACAATGCAGCTCTCCCTCAGTACTGCCCCTCCGACAGTGCAGCGCTCCCTCAGTACTGCCCCTCCGACAGTGCAGCGGAGCTCCCTCAGTACTGCCCCTCTGACAGTGCAGCACTCTTTCAGTACTGCTCCTCCAACAGTGCTGCACTCCCTCAGTATTGCCACTCTGACAGTGCAGCGCTCCCTCAGCACTGCCACTCTGACAGTGGAACGCTCCCTCAGCACTGCCCCTCCGACAGTGCAGCGCTCCCTCAGTACTGCCCCTCCGATAGTGCGGCGCTCCCTAAGTACTGCCCCTCTGACAGGGCAACACGGTGGCATAGTGGTTAGCACTGTTACCTCACAGCGCCAGGGACCCGGGTTCAAATCCGGCCTTGGGTGACTGTGTGGAGTTTGCACATTCTCCCCGTGTCTGCGTGGGTTTCCTCCGGGTGCTCCGGTTTCCTCCCACAGTCCAAAGATGTGCGGGTTAGGTTGATTTGGCTATGATAAATTGACCCTTAGTGTTAGGGGGATTAAATACGTGGGGTTACGGGGATAGGGTGGGATATGTGTCGGTGCAGGCTCGATGGGCCGAAATGGCCTCTATCTGCACTGTGGGGATTCTGCGATTCTGTGATACTGCCCCTCTGACAGTGCAGCGGAGCTCCCTCAGTACTGCCCCTCCGACAGTGCAGCGCTCCCTCAGTACTGCCCCTCCGACAGTGCGGCGCTCCCTCAGTACTGCCCCTCCGACAGTGCAGCGCTCCCTCAGTACTGCACTGGAGTGTCAGCCTAGATTTTTATGCTCAAGTCCCTGATAGAATAAAATAAGATAGAAATAAAGAGGGGAAATCATAAATTCGGACTAACACGAGTATTTTAATCAATTTTAATTTGCCAGGTCAATTTTCAAACATAGAACTGTGACTTGCACTTCAACCTTCGCTTTCTCTCTCTTGTTAACCTTTATTCACAAACCTTCCCATAGTGTCGGCGCAGTGTAACTACAGGCCAGCACTGGACTACCCTGCAGCGGCACATTCATAAGCCTCATTTCTTACTGGAAACTCATTTAAGTAATTTGCCGGCTTTTTAATGCGCTTGGTTTTTCTGTGTTTTTGTTTCTAAAAAAAAAGGGCAATCCTTGCAGCCAGAGTCGTGGCCAATTGCAGTGTAAATAGCAGCAGAGCCTGGCGTTTCCTGCAAGGAGACTCAATCTTCCTTATAATTAAAAATAAACAATACCGCGGCGGGGAGTCAGTTTCACTGCATTCAGGAAACTCGGGAGTGGGAGAAAGAGGCCACTGATTGGCCAAAGGCAAAGCAAACAGGAGGCTTATCTGAGACTCCGGGTGATAGCAAAGTTAAAATAATACGCTTACGCAAGGTGGAGGAGCCAATGATGCAGGAGCACAAGACGTTAGCAGACTCCTCCCCGCGCTGCCCCTGTTCTTGTACACTATATAATCTCCCTCTGACCCAGTAACAAGAGGCACGCTTCAGGAGCTGGATACAAGTGGATTTTTAAAAAAAAAACATATTTGTGTGATGTGCGAGTATATCTCCGAAATTTCCTAGGCGATCGCGGTTTCTATAATTTCCCGGACGACGTCTTTTTTTGCAGTCTGTTTAAAACAGGTGAAGGTAAGCTCGCTCTCGCTCTCTCTCTCTCTTTTCTCTCTCACTCTCCCTTTGCTTTCTTTCAGTTGCACTTTTTAAACAATTCTAAAATGAAATTGCAATGTTCACGCCCCCCCCCCCCTCCTCCTCCGCGAGCAGCGATTGTGGCTGGAAATCAGTTTTCGATATTGTGTCTCATTTTTCCTGGGCGAAATTGGCAAGAGTTGCAGTTTTTTTTTTGCTACTTAAAAGGCTGCGATGTGAAAGTTTCGCCCTGGACACGGAGAGTGTGCATTTAACCTACTCTCCCAGCGCGATATCGCGTACGAGTACGCTGTGGGTTGTTTTTTTTTTGTTACACACAAGGGCTACACTGTATTTGTTGGTGTGTTTTTTGTTTGTTTGTTGCAGCGACCAGATAATGGCAGAGCATATGATGATGTCCATGAATCCCGGGCGCTTTCCTGACGGTACAAACGGACTGCAGAATTATCGGATGGGCATCAACGGACTTCAGAACCCGCAGCATGCTGCGGCCGGATTAAGACGAGAGCACCCCGGCGCCCCACTTCTGCACTACGGAGGGGCCGGCATGGACAGCAGCGGGGGCATGAGGTCCCGGCCCGGGGTGGGCAGTCTGACCGGACAGATGACCCACCATCAGATGCCCTCTAACCTGATGTACAGCAGTCAACAACAACAGCAACAGCAGCAGCAGCAACAGCAACAACAACAGCAGCAGCAGCAACAGCAACAGCAGTTCCTGGGCAGTCTGAGCCCCCAGCAGCTGATGGCCACCATGCACTTGCAAAAACTCAACAATCAGTATCACGGCCACCCCCTCATGGGCATGAACAACGGGCTGGGGGCAGCTGGGCAGCAGTTCCGCCACGCCATGAGCCAGAGCCCGCTGCCCAGCATCCAACATGTTGCGACCCCCGCCCTCTCGCTCAACATTATGGACACCGACCTGATCGACGAGGAGGTTTTAACATCGCTGGTGCTGGAGCTGGGCTTGGATCGCATTCAAGAACTGCCCGAACTCTGGCTGGGACAGAACGAATTTGATTTCATCGCAGACTTTGTCAATAAGCAGCAGCCCAGTACTGTCAGCTGCTGAGAACGGCTGCCCTTTCAACAACAACAGCAACAACAAAAGGGTGGACAATTTGGATCGCCAGGTTACAAGCATCGGAAAATATTGCACTGGGAAAAAGGGTCGTCTAGTCTCATTATTGGAGTGTGCTGGACGCTTTCTGCCTCTGGACGCCGGCAGCCTTGTTGCTCTTTAAAGAGACAGCTGCCTTGTTGTTGTTCTATTTTTTAAAAAGAAAATCTGCTTGAACTACCCAGAGTGTAGTGCAAGACTCAATCAAAATGCAATCAAGTTCTCAACATATCAAAAAAAAAAGAAACAGTGTTGCAAAATTAGTTTTTGTTTTTTGAAGGGAGGTTTTAACGTGTAATTTCACCCTAAGGGTACTTTCAGCGAAGCTCTCCACGAAATACGGCTGCCCATATCAGACCCGTCCTCTGGGACTAAATCGATTTAAAATTCTCTTGATTCTATTAGAACATGGCCAGCGACATGGTTTACCTTTCAGATAATCCAAGCGACTGAGGCTGCAAGGAGCACTGTTTTTTTTTAAAGGAACAGCAACTGCTGCTGGGAAGGATACTTGAGACGCCAGTCAGAACTTTCACTGTTGTTCCGACCTGAATTTGAAACTCTGACTGCAGCAGGGTATTAAATGTATTGTGTATAAATATTTTTTTTGGAAAAAAAAACAAGTAAAACTTCAGAGAGTGGCACCTCCGGAGCTGTTTATGACTGATGCAATCATGTATAATTTTAAGTATCTTATGAGTAAGACCAATGTAAAGTCGAATTGTACTTTATATGTTTGACCCGCTGGATTTTTTTTGTTTGCTTTTTTTTTTGGGAGTGCTTAATTTCGTCTACTGCCAGTTGCTTCCGCCACCTACTGTTCTGGATAGCAAGTTGCAGCTCCTCATTGTTGATCGATGAAGCGAGACTTTTAACACAAAAAACAACGACAACAAAAAAAAAATAACGAATAAAGACGTTTCTTTTAAAGTTACACCGAACTTTCCTCTTCAGTCATTTCCATGACATATTTGCTCAAGGATTTAGGTCGACGGCCAATTGCTGTAAGGCAGAAACTAAAACAAAGAATGTTTGCCTCTGGTGTGTTGTAGCCAGCTTATGAAATGTTTGTAGTTAAACCTGGGTTTGACTTTTTTAACAAAAGCAAAATTATATATTGATTTTAAATGAAGTAGCTCAGACAAAAAGTTCAAAACTAAGCCCTCGGGATACCTGATTCTGAAACTTGCATTTCAGTTGGCAGAAGGTTTCCTTTGAATTACAATAAGTGACCCAATAAAGTTCATACAGAAACAACATTTTAAAATGTTGTGGAAACTCACTAGGGTGACATTCCACCGGGTTCAAGGTCCTCAGTCCAGCTTTGCTCAGAGGTCAGGAATAGCGTTCGAGAAACAACCATTTTTAAAGTTGTGTTTCACCGGGTGTTGACAGCCACAAACGAAAAGCTGGGATATATTATTAAAATAGTGGCACAACTGCTTCATAAACATGTCAGTTCCCGCTTCTACTTCTGTTTTCTCAGGTTTATGAAGTCTGTGACGTCTCCCTTTCTCCTACAAGTATTTAATCTCAGTGATGGCAGCCCACAAATTCTTTCTCAACAGAAAATGTGTGTATTTAATTTGAAACACTTTCTGCTGGTGAGGTTTGGGTGTAGCTGGATGATAAGCTATGGACATTGCACCTCTGCAATGAACACAGGGGCCACAGTTGTTCTATTTAAAATGTTTTATGAGTGGAGACATGGAGATTTGTCAGATTTTCAAGTTCTATTTTAGAATACTGTAATTTGAAAAAAAACAAAAGTGGCACAAAAGATATAACCTTAAAAATAGCCAAAGCTCTTCGGCTTGCAGCATGTGTTAAATACATCATCGTATTTTTGATGGTTTATAGGAAAAAGAAATCCAAATTTTGCACCTTGAGTTTAAAGACTGGAGTTTAAATTGTCGTTGGTTAGAAAGCCAAATTGTATCCCTCTTTTATTTCCCATTTTTAATCTGTTCTGTCGAGCTCACTGACTGAGATCAATTTTGTTAATATTATTAAAAGAAAGTGAGAGTGAAAAGGTTAATCTTATTGGAAAGTAATCCCATAAGAATTTGCCTCTGTCACTTTCACCATCCGTCCCCTTTTTCAAAAATGGAACTGTTCGAATTAAAATATAAACAGAAAATGCTGGAAACACTCAGCAGGTCAGGCAGCATCCATGGAGAGAGAAACAGAGTCAAAGTTTCAGGTCTGTGACCCTTCGTCAGAACTGGAAAAATGTTAGAGATGTAACAGATTTTAAGCAAGTGCAGAGGCAGGGAAAGGGGGGAGGGGAGGAAAGAACAAAAGGGAAGGTCTGCAATAGGGTGGAAGGCAGGAGAGATTAAATGACCAAAGGCATGATAGTATAAAGCAAAAGGAGATGGTAATGGGACAAGTTAAACAAAAGAGTCTAGAAGAGGTGTAAATGGGAATGGCAGAATCATCAACAGCTGCCATGTGAAAAAAAGGGGCAGAGGTTATGGTCTGAAATTGTTGAACTCGATGTTGAGTCCAGAAGGCTGTAAAGTGCCTAATCGAAAGATGAGGCGCCGTTCCTCGAGCTTACGTTGAGCTTCGTTAGAACAGTGTAAGAGGCCAAGGACAGAGAGGTCTGAGTGGGAGTGGGGCAGAGAATTAAAGATCGGGGTCACACTTATGGACTGAACGGAGGTGTTCCGCAAAGCGGTCACCCAATCTGCGTTTGGTCTCCCCAATGTACAGGAGTCCGCATCGTGAGCAGCGAATACATTATACCAAGTTGCAAGAAGTAAAAGTAAATCGCTGTTTCACCTGGAAGGGGTGTTTGGGGCCCTGGACAGTGAGAAGGGAGGAGGTGAAAGGGCAGGTGTTGCATCTCCTGCACTTGCACAGGAAGGTGCCGTGGGAAGGGGAGGGTGTGTTGGAGGTGATTTGGAATTAATTCTGATTAACTTTAGTATGCTTTGATTTTTCTGTTCATTTTTGCTGGTCAAACTGATGAGAACTCCAATAAGTATGACCATTTATTTCCCCATGGTGTTTCAACAATTGTCATTTAAGCTTCCAGTTTTCTCACCTTTTCCTCGGAAGGCACTGATTCATGTTGGGCTGTAGTTTTAGGGTGCCGATAGCTGTCTGATACCCCATCGCAGCTACCACTCTTAATGCATAGACCTAGAAATTGAGCGATGGCAGGCTTTTCAACCTTTGGAGGAGGGGGGGGGATTGCGACTGAGCTCAATTGGGTGATTGGACAGAAGCACAAACGTTGGCTGATTTTTCTTTTTCAGAGACACTGTGGCCAATTGTAGCACCTTTACAACTACCCAGCTGATACTATCGAAAGCAGCTTTAATGCCCGATTTAGTTACGATGCTCCCAACAAGCAGGTCTCAGAGACAGCCTGGGGTAAATTTAAATTTGGATGCTGAATCGTTAAGGCGGAGAGCGATAGATTTTTGGACTCTCTGGGGAATCGAGGGACGCGGGGATCGGGCGGGAAAGTGGAGTTGAGGTCGAAGATCAGCCACGATCTTATTGAATGGTGGAGCAGGCTCGACTCCTGCTCCTAATTCTTATGTTCTTATGACAGATTTGCAAAGGCTGCCTACCAGGAAAACCTGGTGAAAAAGAAGTCTTCCCCAGCAACTGGCCTAAATAAATTCAGCAAGCTTACTTTGCGGTTGCCACTGGCTGCGTTAGACCGGAGCTTTCGGAGCCAGTGGCAATAACATCTCGCTTAAAACCCCAGATAAAAAGCAGCTCAATTCATTTTACAGCAGGGATTGGACTTGGAACCTACCTACCCTATTCTGCATCAGGCAGTGGACCTGTCCACTGAATCAGCAGGTTATTTGTCATTTCAATTGTGTAAGGCTGTTACACACAAATCAATTCCCTAATGATGTCTTTAGCATTCAATATATAAACAAAATTAATAAGAGAAAAATCAAAGTATGCTGATGTTCATAATAATTAATACTCATTACTAATGGTTAACCTTGCCTTTTAAATAGATTGTGTAACACAGTACAACTGGCCTGAGAATTGAAGTAGATATTCTTGGTGTTTTCCCTCAATAACTGGGAGTCTGACTGTTTTTTTTCTATGTAAATGAGTTAAACTGCGAAGGGTTTTTTCTGCCGCTGTACTTTAACCCTGTGATGTATACGTGTGGAATACTTGATCAAGTATTCCTCCTGCACCTCACAAACAACCCCATGAAACCACCGCCTTCCTGTTTTGTCTTACACCTACCGGAAATGTGAACAGCCTTAACGAAAGTAGCTGGGGCAAGGCAAACCGTTCAGAGGCTTTAAATATCTGTTTAGAGATTAATATTAGACTTTTTTTTTGAAAAAAAACAGGCTACGCAGAATGTTTGCATGCATTATGATTTTTACACAGCTGTTCAATAGTTTCATTAAACTACAGGAGCAGGCGGAAGGCTGGGCGGTCTGAATCTAATAATTCAAAAGAAATGTTGGCTGATGAAACAACATATTTTAGCAGATCTCGCGTGGCGTTGCTCAAAGGATAGGGGTGTTATTAATAAAGTGGGATGGGGAAGTGTTACAGGAAATAAGTGTGATACTTACACTGAAGTACACGCTATACATAAGACTTCAGTGTATCACAACTCAATGTTGCATTCCACACAGGGACCCGAGACCAAGTTTTGTCTTAAAGGTGAGGAGAGGTTAGAGAAAGAAAGAAAGACTCGCATTTCTAAAGCGCCTTTCACGACCACCAGACGTCTCAAAGCGCTTTACAGCCAATGAAATACTATTTTGAAGTGTAGTCACAGTTGTAATGTGGGACACGCGGCAGCCAATTTGCGCACAGCAAGCTCCCACAAACAGCAGTGTGATAATGACCAGATAATCTGTTTGTTTTTTGTTATGGTGGTTGAAGGATAAATATTGGACAGGACACCAGGGATAACTCCCCTGCTCTTCTTCAAAATAGTGCTATGGGATCTTTCACGTCCACCTGAGAGAGCAGACGGGACCTCGGTTTAACGTCTCATCCGAAAGACGGCACCTCCGACAGTGCAGCACTCCCTCAGCACTGCACTGGAGTGTCAGCCTAGCTTTTTGTGCTGAAGTCCCTGGAGTGGAACCTGAACCCAGAGCCTTCTGACTCAGAGGCAAGTGTGCACCAACTGAGTCCACAGCTGATGTAGGTCTGTCCCCATTTTCAAGCCATGTATTCTGTCCATACGTTTTGAATTTACAAGATAACTTCTTGTATACACATTTATAATGGAACTTATAATGCTGTAATTCCAAGCTCTCAGCAGTGGTAGCGCTGCAGCACCTCCACTGGGGGGGAGGGTGTAATTACAGACAACTTCCAATTTAAATGTGGACATGGGGATTTTATAATGGGAAAAATTCACATGAAGTAAGATTTTTAATACATTATAATGGATCGATAAACGTAGCACCTGGGGTTTTGGAAACAAGTATTCTGTGTGCTGTTACATAAACCAATGCAATGACCTCTCCGGAAGCCATTATCGACCATATTACACGGAACACCTTGCCCAGGAATTGCTAATCGTTATGTTTCTATAATCATAATGATCTTTTTTCAGGAGAATCCACCAACAGTTAAAATTGAAGTTTAAAACACGCTACAAGTGTTAAGGTAACTCAGCTGCGTACTTCCAGTTTGCTGAATATTTCATCTAACTTAAGCATTCAAACTCCCTTTGAGTGCTGAAAAAAACTTGTCAGGGTTTCCAAGCAGTCACACTTTTTATTAAATATACACAATTTGTGTTATTTCCTTGTATCAAACATTTAAATAAAAATTCATGGTGAGTCATTTGTTATATTAGTTTAGTACGAGTTATAAAGTACACCCTTTCATCCATAAAAATGCTTCACTCAGTTCCAACTTCTGAATTTTATGTATCTACATAAATACATTAACAATTACACTGGGATGTATTTCAAGGCAGTAACACATCTAGGGATTTGGATGGATTGAAATGATTTCTGCAGCTGTATGTTGTTACTTTTAGTTGGCATGCTTGTTTTACAGTTAGGCACGTTAGAGCCTAGGCCTTGCACTTTGATGCTCGCCTGTGGTTTTGAATTGTATGTAATCTCCAAACAGGATACAGGTGGATACAAATCAATTTGAGAATAAAGTTAAAAATGGTAATATTGCCATTACTGAGGTCCTCAAAAGAGTTACTCAATGGAACAGCATTAGAAAAGAAAGACTTGCATTTATATAGCGCCTTTCACGACCGGTGGATGTCCCAAAGCGCTTTACAGCCAATTAAGTACTTTTTGAAGTGTAGTCACTGTTGTAATGTTGGAAACGCGGCAGCCAATTTGCGCACAGCAAGATCCCACAAACAGCAATGTGACAATCACCAGATAATCTGCTTTTTTTAGTGATGTTGGTTGAGAGATAAATATTGGCCCCAGGACACCGGGGATAACTCCCCCGCTCTTCTTCCAAATAGTGCCATGGGATCTTTTACGTGCACCTGAGAGAGCAGACGGGGCCTCGGTTTAACGTCTCATCCGAAAGACTGCACCTCTGACAGTGCAGCGCTTCCTCAGTACTGCACTGGAGTGTCAGGTTAGATAACATCAGCTTGTTGTAGAAATGACTAGTTTAATTTTCCTGTAATCTGCAAAACTCCAATGACAAGCTTGTGACTGATCTATCACATACACCTACATGTGAGATGGAAAGCACAGGGTTCCTTAGAGCATTTTTCTTAAATGTATCACAGTGTGTACTCAGGGAGGGAAAATAACTTGCGAGAGACTACAGCTGGTCGACATGCCTCAGCTGAAAGAGGAAGTGGTGGTCTGCTGTGCAGGCCCAAAACCCAATTTTACTGGCAAGTGTAAAGCAATGCTTCTGCCTTCCTGCGAGCACTAACCATCCTTCCTGAAGTACATATACAATAAAAGATCAGTAGTTTGCCACATTTCTCGATAAACTGGAAGTTGTCAAAATGACATTTTTATTTATATTATTTAAGGCAATTTTCTTGACCTACCTAGATTGCCACTTAAAACTGTCAAAAATATCAAAACTCTTCCAATGGCCTAATTGATAAGGCACTGTTCAGTGTAAAGCTGAGTTATGTAGGCCAAGAAGGTCAGATTTGATCTCTAGTATATGCTACTAAATCTTGCAGCAATTGGGGTGCTACAATTAGCTTCAACAACCATGGGCTAAAGCAGAGGGAAATCCAGCTCGGATCCTGCTCCCAATCGCATCCAGTGACGTCTACTGGGAACTGTGCGTATATGGAGATCAAGTGAAGACAGGGTAGAACTTCGCTGTGTTGCCCTCATGGTCAAATACCAGCCAACCTTATCTATGCTCAAGCATGGAGAATGGCAATTTGGGGTGAGGTGCCAGATGAGAGAATTTTAAAAAAAACGAACAATAAATTCTCATAAACCCAAGTGACAACATCATCATAATGAAAGTGGTTTTAGGCCGTACCAGTACTGAGTCAAATCTTACTTAAATAAAGATACATAATCAGTCTCGGGCTGCTTTCAAATGTACCTCTTTTGTGTAAACATTCAAGTGATGAGAAATCAGTGGGGGGTTCCAGAGGACTAGACGCTACCATGGTGAAGAAGATATTTCCTCCACATTTTCTTTTCTCTCCTTGATGGTCGTATGTTAAGTTTTATAAGCACTTTCAGAGCCTTCCCAAGTGTGCTGCGTAAACAGGAGAAACTCTAATCTTATCCAGCCGGTCCCTGTTGTGAAGGAAACAATCTCCCATTGTTTAATATGAACTGACCTTTGTGGTTTTTGCATAAATTCTCTTCCAAAATGAAATGTGTGTGTTTATTTATAGATGTGAGAAGTTGCACAACACCAGGTTATAGTCCAACAGTTTTATTTGAAATCACAAGCTTTCGGAGCGCTGCTCCTTCGTCAGGTCAAGGAACAACTTACATTTATATAGTGCCTTTCACACCCTCAGGATGTCCCAAAGAGCACTGTAGCAAATGGATTTCTTTTCAAGTGCAGTTACTTATCTAACTTCCCTTTAAAGGCATCTATGCTATTCACCTCAACCACTCCCTGTGGTTCCACATTCTCAGCACTCTCTGGGTAAAGATGTTTCTTCAGTAGTGCACTTTAAGTGTTAGCCGAGATTCTGCACTCAGGTCCTTGAGTGGAGCTGGAACCGTACAGCCTTTTGTCGCAGAGGTGAGAATGTACCACAGACCCAAGCTGACACTTATCTGACACCATAAAGATGTACAAATGTTGTACTTTTGTCATTTTTATGAACAAGTTATTGTTGACACATTTAACGTCACACCAATGTTGACATATGTAAAAAAAGGATCTCGATCACATTTCTGAATTGAACTCTTTAAGATTAATAAAACAGAATTATCTTTTTTAAAAGTCAGATCTAAAAAAAAGCTGTATCAGGATGCCAGGGAAAATGCTCGCATGAGAACCGTGCATTTGGTTTATTGAATCCACCAGCTCATCAGGAAACAGTAACGTCCCATTGTAAAACTGTCAATGTGCTGCACAGTACGGTGCACGTCAGTACTGATTTTGGTTACCAAACTGTACTGCTCAGCATCAAAGATGAAGTGAATTTGTGGGTTCCCACACAGTGAAAGGAAAAGTTTCCAATTTATTATAAGCGATGCTTAGGTCATAAAGCACAACTGAAAAAAAGTAAGAGGAACTTCAGTTTAGCCACCTACAGAGTTTTCCTACAGAGAAACACTGTCCATTTAATGCCAGTTTAACCAGTAGTCATTAGTTTCCAATAGGCAAAATGTTACGAACAAACATACGAACAATGACGGACAGGTCCATCGAACTTTTCTAAAGGAGGGCTTTGCGGTGGTTACAAAATGGAATTGGAATGAGCAAGGTGCACAGTTCGGGGAGACCTGATGGTTGCAAAGCAGTGAAAAACAACTTGTGGAAATAATTCTGTGCCTCACAATTGTTTCTGCTTTTGCCAATATTTCGCCCTCCTTTCTTGAAGGCGATGGTTCATGTTTGGGGTTCCATTAGCTTTACCAGCCCTCCAATACTTTGCCTAAGTTTATTCTTCATGTGTTAGCCCAGACAATGAGTGTTGGAAGGCTGTTAGAGTGTGGAGGCCTCCACAGCCATGCCAGATCCTGTCCTCCCTCACATCCACGTTTTCCAGCTGGGGTCAGTCGCTACATAGTGATTGGTGACCTGGCTGACCTTCTTCCCCCTCTAGTCCAGGGCGCTGAGGTTAACTACTGTCTGAGATGGGCCAGCTCAGCACAGCCAGAGGATTGCACCTTAGACTTTCCTGGTCTGTGGCTTGGTTACACATCATCTTTACCAAGAGAGCAATCAGTAGCACCGTTGGCATGGTTTTAAAGGAGGATAGTGCAAATGGTTGCAAATCATAGAATTGCATAGAATGTACAACACAGAAACAGGCCATTCGGCCCAACTGCTCCATGCTGGTGTTTATGCTCCACACGAGCCTCCTTCCAACCTACTTCATCTCACCCCATCACCATATTCTTCTATTTCTTTCTCCCTCCTGTGTTTATCTAGCTTCCCCATAAATGCATCTCTGCTATTCGCCTCAACCACTGCTTGTGGTAGCGAGTTCCACATTCTCACCACTCTCTGGGCAAAGACGTTTCTCCTGAATTCCCTATTGGATTTATTAGTGACTATCTTATATTGATGGCCCCTAGTTTTGTCTCCCCCACAAGTGGAAACATCTCCTCTACATCAGCCTTGGAGGAGCTCTCGGAACATACAATGAGCTAGCAGAAAGCTCTTCCACCTTTGGTTAAGGTTGGCTATGGTAGTTATCCATCCAATTTTTAGACTGTTCCCACTTATTTCTGTGCTACTTGATGTGAAGGCAATAATAATAATAATTGTTTTCAATACATTTTTATTATCAGCAAACACTGAATTCAAGCCATAACCCTACTTCCTGTCCCATTCCAATCCCACCTACTGGCCAATTTCAGATGTGGTCAACAGCACAAACGTTGTCTCTGCCTGACCTGCCTCCAGTCCTCTACCTATTCCACTTTGAAGCCAAGTACCAGGAGGAGAGTGAGAGTAACTCTGACTTTCTTTCCCTGCATGGTACTAAGATGCTTGGCGTGTACTAAGCAGCATTACAAAGGAGGAATCCAGCAGGGGGGAAGATGCGACAAACCTGCGTCCCATCAGACAGACCAGCACTGAAAAACAGGGAGAGAAATAATTCCAGACAGATAGCTAAGGGTAGCTGCTTGACCCTTTGCCATGTTAACAAAACAGGAACTCATAAGAACATAATAATTAGGAGCAGGGAAACAGCCCCTTGAGCCTGCTCCGCAATTCAATAAGATCATGGCTGATCTTCGACCTCAACTCCACTTTCCTGCCTGATCCCCATATCCTATGATGCCTCTACAGTCCAAAAATCTATCGCTCTCTGGCTTGAATATACTCAACGATTCAGCATCTACAACCCTTTGGGGTGGAGAATTCCAAAGATTCACAAACCTCTGAATGAAGAACTTCCTCCTCATGTGTCAGCCGGGGCTCAGTGGGCAGCACCCTTGCCTCTGAGTCAGAAGGTTGTGGGTTCAAGTCCCACTCCAGGGACTTGAGCACAAAAATCTAGGCTGACACTCCAATGAAGTGCTGGGGGAGCGCTGCACTGTCGGAGGTGCCGTCTTTTGGATGAGATGTTAAACCGAGGCCCCGTCTGCTCTCTCAGGTGGACGTAAAAGATCCCATGGCACTATTTTAAAGACGAGCAGGGGAGTTCTCCCCGGTGTCCTGGACCAATATTTATCCCTCAATCAACATCACTAAAACAGATTATCTGGTCATTATCACATTGCTGTTTGTGGGAGCTTGCTGCGCGCAACTTGGCTGCTGCGTTTCCTACATTACAACAGTGACTGCACTCCAAAAGTATTTCATTGGCTGTAAAGCGCTTTGAGACGTCCGGTGGCCATGAAAGGCGCTTTATAAATGCAAGTCTTTCTTTTCTTTTTCTCATCTCAGTCTTAAATGGCCAACCCCTTATCCTGAGACTGTGCCCCCTAGTTCTAGACTCTCCAGCCAAGGGGAAACAGCCTCTCAGCATCTACTCTATACGGTTGACATGGAGAAAACTATGATGAACACCCTGAGAATTAGTTGTACTGTAGGAATGCTGGAATAAGTCCCACTTTAACTACATGGAACTACTGAACACCCACACTATACTGTTGTCATAACAAGTTGAAAGAAGGTGTAATGTCACTCCTGAATGTGCAGTTCCTTGTATTCATATCCTTCACGTTAAAATTTTGAGGGCACCACTTTGCGCTGTCAAATATTTGTATAGTTGAAGCATGCCATTGTTCCACTATGTTAATAAAGTAGGATCGTTGATTTAAACTTCTTGCCTCATGAAAATTCTGCCTTTGAGAAAAGGTGGAGCTTAAATGAACAGCTAAAAGCAACACCGCAGTGCCCTCTATTGATTGAACTGGATAAGCCTCCAGACAAACAGGAACAATTTTTTTTCCAACCTTTTCTTGAATGGGCCGATACATACTGGGGTAGAGTTCTACAGGCGCAGCCTATACCTGGCCCACACAGATGCTCTTCACGTTAACCGATTATTTGACTGTGGACAGCTGCCTTGGCCAATCCTGTCTTCACCTGACACCCAAATTCCATCATTTGCATTGCATTCACCTGACTTATATTTCCATTTCTTAGTCCAGTGCTGCTGAGGCCAGATGTAGTAGCATCCCTACTGCTTCCTCAGTGTAAACCTGGGGTCCAAACTAGGACCGTCCAGGTCAGGGAAACTCAAATAGTCATTTTTTGAGACATATGCTTTGTGTAAACTGTGGCTCAGTGGGTAGCACTCTCACCTTATACTGAGTGAGAAGGTTGTGGGTTCAAATCCCACTCCATGAGACTTGAGTACAAAAATCTAGGTTAACACTCCAGTGCAGTGCTGAGGGAGTGCTGCACTGTCAGAGGTGCTGTCTTTCAGATGAGATATTAAACTGAGGCCACATCTGCTCTCTCAGGTGGATGTAAAAGATCACATGGCACTATTTCGAAGAAGAGCAGGGGAGTTATCCCCGGTGTCCTGGGGCCACTATTTATTCCTCAACCAACATCACTAAAACAGATTATCTGGTCATTATCACATTGCTGTTTGTGGGAGCTTGCTGTGCACAAATTGGCTGCTGTGTTTCCCACATTACAACAGTGGCTCCACTTCAAAGAGTACTTCATTGGCTGTAAAGCACTTTGGGGCGTTCTGAGGTCATGAAAGGTGCTGTATAGAAGCAAGTTTGTTCTTTCTTTCTTAAACAAACAAATGCAATAGTCTTTATGTTGCAGGATTTGAGATTTGGTCTTTTGATTTCTAAAATATTCATTTCTATAATAGAACGTGGTGGTAAATGCACACCGTGCTTTTGGACATTTTGTGGGAAATACATGTTCAAAAATATTCATTTGTTTTTCATTACTTGAATGGAGAAACTGTTGGTTTACAGGAACACTTTACACTGGGGCTGTTCCTTTACAGACATGGGGGGGAAATTCGGTTGCTTTGCGCCTCCCGTTAGCGCCCTAAGAGGGTGCTAATGGGGCACAAAGCAACTAGCGCCCAGGCGCGGCGATGTTTGCGCTGCTCGCAAAATTGACCAGACATTTTGCGGCGGCGCTAAACACTAGGGCCACGATCTCCTGCGCCCGCAGATCGTGACGTCAGTCGAGAGTGCTACGCCCCGGTAGCGCCCCGGACCGGATATTGAATGGCGCCCCCTGCCTTACCGCCTGCCGCTAGCAACGACAGGTTGAGGGGAACGTTTTGCAGTCGGGAAGGGACTGGGGGAGTGCTATTTAAAGGCGACCGCTTCCTGACTTTTTTTGTTGGCGACATTTTTGCACCATGCATTCTGAGAGAGAGAGAGAGAGAGACTTCTGGAGAGATTCAACGCTGTGTGAAGGAGTTTTGGGTACTGAGCAGCACTTTGCAGGTTAATTTTGATTTGTCATTCCTTGCATCGATTTAGAAGAGACTATGGGGGCTGCACTCTGAGCTCTTTCCCTAGTTCTCCCCATTGTTCTTTCCAGCAGATTTGTTGTACAGGTCTCTCCAGGCCGAGATTAAAGGCTGCAATGATCAGGGTGTAGATGGAGAGCAAGATCGACCCTCCCCTTTAAGAACTGGCCAGCGCCAGTGTGTCTGTGTTCCATTGCTGACTGACATCACATGAGCTTCGCCAGCACTCTGAGTTAGCGCCTCGCTCCTCAGCGTTAGCGCCTTAAGAGAGGTGTGCAGCGCCTGATTTAGCGCTCCAATCACCTCCAGGGGCGATAGAAGCCAAGTTTGCAGTCGGAGGCGATAATTAGCGCCAAACGGGGCGATACCGAATTTCTCCCCCATGATCCTTAACCAGTCCTGGGATTGATCCATTACTGGATTAGCGGCAAAGCACTTTAAATGAAGGCAGCTGTCCGACTTTCATTTGCATGGAGTTAATCAAGTACAGCGACTTCTTTGTTATGACTGCCAATACAGTGAAGATGACGCACGCTAGGCATAACTGTAGATATTTCAAAACTGCCAGGTACAATCGTTCCTTCATCGTCACTGGATCAGGATCCTGGAATCCTTTGCCTAACACCATCACGAGAGAACCAGCAACACAAGGACTGCAGCAGTTCATGGAGAAGGCTTCACCAGTACCTTTCCATGAGCAATAAATGTGGCACTTCCAGCATCGCCCACATCACAAGGACAAATATTTAAAAAAATACCCAGTTCTAAGAAAGTTAATGAAATATTAGCCTAGGTGTGATATTGTTTTTTCATTCACAGGGTGCGGGCATTGCTGGCAAGGCTCATATTTATTGTCCATCCCTAATTGCCCTTGAGTGGCTTGCTAGGCCATTTCAGAGTCAACCACATCGCTGTGGGTCTGGAATCACATATAGGCCAGACTGGGTAAGGACGGCAGATTTCCTTCCCTTAAGGAAATTAGTGAACCAGATGGGTTTTTACAACAATCCGGTAGTTTCATGGTCACCATTACTGATACTAGCTTTCCATTCTAGATTTATTTAATAAACTGAATTTAAGTTCCCCAGCTGCCATGGTGAGATTTGAACTCATCATCTGCTGAATTATTAGTCCAGGCCTCTAGATTAACTAGTCCAGTAACATAGAGTCATAACAGCACAGAAGGAGGCCATTCGGCCCATCGAGTCCGTGCCGGCTCTCTGTGGAGCAATCCAGTCAGTCCCATTCCCCTGCTCTATCCCCGTTGCCCTGCAAGTTTATTTCCCTCAAGTGCCTATCCAGTCTCCCCCCGAAAACATTGAGTGTCTCCGCTTCCGTCGGCAGCGAATTCCACTTGTGGGGAAGAGCATAACTAGAGGCCATCAATATAAGATAGTCACCAGGAAATCCAATAGGGAATTCAGAAGGAACTTCTTTACCCAAAGAATGGGGAGAATGTGGAACTCGCTACCACAGGGAGTGGTTGAAGCGAATAGTATAGATGCATTTAAGGGGAGGCTGAACAAGCATATGAGGGAGAAGGGAATAGAGGGTTACACTGATAGAGTTAGATGAGGAAAGACGGGAGGAGGCTAGAGTGGAGCATAAACGCCAGCATGGACTGGTTGGGCCGAATGGCCTGTTTCTGTGCCGTATATCCGATATAATTCCTTTCCCCCCGGGGCCATTTCCTCTCCCTGGGGCCGGGCCCTCAGCCTCACCTTCACCTCCTGCTCGGGGACGCCATTCTGATTGTCCGCCATCGCGCGCCACTGCCCGCAAAGCGCCACAGGCCGCACTTCCGGTGTAACAGTACCACGATGCTACCATTCCCCCACTATTCTAGTAGAGGCATTAAACCAATTAAATCAGTTGGTTAACATGTGGAATTCCATCCAAATGCATTAAATGTTTTCCTGCTATCATCAGCTAACAGTGATTTCCTGGCTATGGCTTAATATCTAATGTTAACACGCTGTTACATAAACAAAAACTATGACTATCTCTTGGCCAATTATTGGAGGGTTGTAGGGCTGGAGGCGGTTACAGAGATAGATGCATGTACCACAAACTCCTTTACAATTCTAGTTCGGATGTGATATTGCATTCAATATTAGCAAAGAAATCTGAAATATACCCCAAAAAATACACCCATGAGGAGAACGTCCTGAGGAATTGATGTCCTCATGAGGCGTCAATTTCCACTTGGCGGGCAGCCTAACTTTCTTTGAGTCAAGTAGTACAAACAGTAGTCAGCTGACTTCGCTGTTCGTAGAATCATAGAAATTTACGGCACAGAAGGAGGCCATTCGGCCCATCGTGTCTGTGCCGGCCGAAAGAGCTATCCAGCCTAATCCCACTTTCCAGCACTTGGTCCATAGCCCTGTAGGTTATGGCACTTTCAAGTGCATATCTCTTGGGCAATTATATTCCACTGAATATTTAAAAATGACGTTAAATTTGGCATCCTTGATTATAATCGCTCCACCATTGGCGGCCGTGCCTTCAGCTGCCTGGGCCCTAAGCTCTGGAATTCCCTCCCTAAACCTCTCCGTCTCTCTTTCCTCCTTTAAGACGCTCCTTAAAACCCACCTCTTTGAGCAAGCTTTTGGTCATCTGCCCTAATATCTCCTTATGTGGCTCGGTGTCAAATCTTGTTCGATAACGGTCCTGTGAAGTGCCTTGGGACGTTTTACTACGTTAAATGCGCTATATAAATACAAGTTGTTGCTGTTGTCTAGGCTCAAACATGAAGAGTAGCCACTTAAGCAAGGTGCTGAAGGATGTCCAACACTCGTAGAACAGTATCCAAGCACCGTCAGGAGAGATGGTGAAAAAATGACTACAAAATCCTTGAAGAGCACAGCAACAAAGCTGGAGTGAATATTAGATGTTGTTTTCTTGTTCAGCAAAAGAACTTCACAGAAAGAAGCTAAACCACTTTCTGAAAACGTTCTCCTATGTGGCTTAAAAATATTCTTTGTTTAATGGCACCACCCAGTATCTCTAAGCCAAAGGGAGGGTGATGGATGTCGGTGGCAGGAGAGAGGATTTGTAGCAAGAATCAAAGACCAGAAGTAGCAACAAAGAAGAGAATGTGCATTCTGTGGTGACTGGCTCACCCCGACTTACCAAAGCCTGGATGGGTGCAGCTGCAACAACACTCAAGAAGCTCATAAGATCCAGGACAAAACAGTTCACTTGATCGGCAGTCCACCCACCAGCTTAACCATCTGCTCCCTCCCACCGGCGCACCGGGGCTGCAGTGTACAGAATGCACTGCAGCAACTCGCCAAGGCTTCTTCGGCAGCACCTCCCAAACCTGCGACCTCTACCACCCTAGAAGGACAAGGGCAGCAGGCGCATGGGAACATCACCATCTCCAAGTTCCCCTCCGAGTCACACACCATCCTGACTCGGAAGTATATCGCCGTTCCTTCATCGTCGCTGGGTCAAAATCCTGGATCTCCCTCCTTAACAGCACTGTGGGAGCACCTTCACCACACGGACTGCAGCCGTTCAAGAAGGCGGCTCACCACCACCTTCGCAAGGGCAATTAGGGATGGGCAATAAATGCTGGCCTTGCCAGCGACGCCCATAATCCCAAGAAATAATTTTTTAAATCATGACTAAATGTTGCCTGAGGAAACTCAACCATTGACTATGTCAGCTAGTATAGTGGCCAGAAAGAGGAGCTAAGTGATCAGGAATTGGTGGATACAGGATTGAGAGTCGGAAGTTGGAAAGGGCAAAGGTGGAGATGAGAATATTGTCAAGGGTTCAGGGCTCCAGTGGGTGGGGGATTGGGGGAAGGATGGGGACTGGGGAGGGGAGGTGAGAAGAAAGTGAGGATGTGGCACAGACAACAGCACTAAATCCCCATATATAAACAGAAAGAAAAGACTTGCATTTAAATAGCGTCTTTCGACGACCTCAGGATGTCCCAAAGCACTTTACAGTCAATAAAGTACTTTTTGAAGTGTAGTCACTGTTGTAATGTAGGAAATGCAGCAGCCAATTTGCGCACAGCAAGCTCCCACAAACAGCAATGTGATAATGACCAGATAATCTGTTTTAGTGATGTCAATTGAGGGATAAATGTTGGTTAGGGACACCAGGAAGAATTCCCCTGCTCTTCTTACGGTGGCATAGTGGTTAGCACTGGTGCCTCACAGCGCCAGGGACCCGGGTTCGAATCTGACCTCGGGTGACTGTCTTGTCTGTGTGGAGTTTGCACATTCTCCCCGTGTCTGCGTGGGTTTCCTCCGGGTGCTCCGGTTTCCTCCCACAGTCCAAAAATGTGCGGGTTAGGTTGATTTGGCTATGATAAATTGACCCTTAGTGTTAGGGGGGGATTAAATATGTGGGGTTATTGGGATATGTTAGGGGGAATTAAATACGTGGGGTTACGGGGTAGGGTGGGATATGTGTACTGTGGGGATTAAAGCAGGGACAGGGTACTGGATTTGGATGATCAGCCATGATCGTATTGAATGGTGGAGCAGGCTCGACGGGCCGAATGGCCTACTCCTGCTCCTAGATTCTATGTTTCTATGTTTCTTTGAAATAGCACCATGAGATCTTTTATGTCAACCTGCAAGAGCAGACGGTTCCTCGGTTTAACGTCTCATCCGAAAGACAGCACCTCCGACAGTGCAGCACTCCCTCTGCACTGCACTGGAGTGTCAGCCTAGATTTTTGTGCTCAAGTCTCTGGAGTGGGACTTGATACCCACAACCTTCTGACTCAGAGGCGAGAGTGCTGCCCACTGAGCCACTGCTGACACTGTGCTTGAACACACTTGTCTAGGTACATACAGGAGGAATGGCTCCTTGGGAGAGCTACTGGAACCACAACCGTGCGAGAGTCAGCGTCTTCAGGAGAGGAAAAAAAAGACATTACTCTCAAGATATTTAACCAATCCAATCTGAAATTAATTTGCATTACTGCACACATGCATTTTATTTTATTGACAAGATCCAAAGCTGCTCTATGTTTTCTGACCTTTCCACAGACTGATGCTTATGCACACAATCAATGTTTAATGTGTATATTCAGATTTGTTTAAAGAGGAATAGTTATACGCTGTCAATATATTATTCATATGCCGAGTGTGTTGAACTGTGTGCAGCTGTGTTGTACAGGAATCCCGCTTGTGATATTGCCAAGTTCATTCCACATGAGTGACTATAATTTGATTCAGTTTCTCAGAAGAAAAAAGTTGTCATAATCCAGAGTACTGGGCTGCAAATTACTGACCTTGCTAATAGCTCAGAAGTATTTCACAATTAAGAAATGCACATTGAATAATGTGACCCACTTCGGATCATTAGCGTTGGGAAGCCTGGAGATTGCGGTCAGCAGCAGTAGCTGGGATAAAGGCAAAATGTTGCCACCTTTGTGGAGGTACTGCAATAGTTCAAAGTGAACGGCTTCACAACATAGCCGTACACAACAACAACTTGTATTTATACAGCGCCTTTAACGTAGTAAAACGTCCCAAGGCGCTTTACAGGAGCGTTATCAAACAAAATTTGACACCGAGCCACATAAGCAGATATTAGGGCAGATGACCAAATGCATGGTCAAAGAGGTAGGTTTTAAGGAGCGTCTTAAAGGGGGAAAGAGAGGTGGAGAGGCGGAGAGTTTTAGGGAGGGAATTCCAGAGCCTAGGGCCTCGGCAGCTGAAGGCACGGCCACCAATGGTGGAGCGATTATAATCAGGGATGATCAAGAGGCCAGAATTAGGAGTGCAGATATCTCAAGGGGTTGTAGGGCTAGAGGAGATTACAGAGATAGGGAGGGGCGAGGCCACGGAGGGATTTGAAAACAAGGATGAGAATTTTGAAATCGAGGCGCTGCTTAACCAGGAGCCAATGTAGGTCAGCGAGCACAGGGGTGATGGGTGAACGAGACTTGGTGCGAGTTAGGACACCGGCAGCCGAGTTTTGGATGACCTCAAGTTTACAGAGGGTAGAACGTGCACAGCTCTGAACAGTTGGCAGATGTTTCTGCTGTTGAGAAAACTATCGAAATTTATCACTACCTGATGGATAAAAGCACTGCCCAGAGTACGACCAAGTCACACACAAGATCTCATGTTTAATCCCTATTTTGTGAACTAATCTCAGTCAGTCATGTAGGATGTTACAATTAGCCTCAGCACCCTTGGACTTTGGAGGGAGAGAAAACAAATCAGCTAAGGTTTCTGTTCTGATTGTTGTCCAGTGACTCCCCGCACCCCAATAGAAAATGTGCACATTGTCAAATACCCCACAATCTCAATGTCTTGTCTCTTGTAGCCATAAATACTGTGGCCACAAGAGCAAGTCAGAGACTGGGTATTCTGTGGCGCGTGTCTTTCCACCATCTACAAGGCACAAGTAAGGAGTGTGATGGAATACTCTTCACTTGCCTGGATGAATGCAGCTCCAACAACACTCAAGAAGCTCGACACCATCCAGGACAAAGCAGCCTGCTTGATTGGCACCCCATCCACCACCTTAAACATTCACTCCCTCCACCACCGGCGTACCGTGGCTGCAGTGTGTACCATCTACAAGATGCACTGCAGCAACTCGCTAAGGCTTCTTCAGCAGCACCTCCCAAACCCGCGACCTCTACCACCGAGAAGGACAAGGGCAGCAGGCGCATGGGAACACCATCACTTGCAAGTTCCCCTCCAAGTCACACACCATCCCGATTTGGAAATATATCGGCCGTTTCTTCATTGTCGCTGGGTCAAAATCCTGGGACTCCCTCCCTAACAGCACTGTGGGAGAACCTTCAGCACAGGGACGGCAGCGGTTCAAGAAGGCGGCTCACCACCACCTTCTCAAGGGCAATTATAGGGATGGGCAATAAATGCTGATGCCCACATCCTAGGAACGAATAAAAAAAACACATGAACGACTACTTAAGCAAGGTACCAGAGGGCAGTCAACTGTACTCAGCAGGAGTCTGTAACTTCAAGGGAGAAAACTGGGGCAAGATTTATCACTGCGGAGATTCTTTTTCACCACTTTATTCTCTTATGCCAAATCTTCATGCATTGCAACAAACGAGACCTCTTTCATTGCAACAGGGAACGCTACCCTATCCTCTCAGCATTTCATTAATGAGCTAAGGGACTTGCAAAGGAAAGAGAAAAACAAAGTTCATTCCATCCATATGTGAAGTACAGAAATACTCTCCTATATTATTCTTCAAGTAATTCATGCTCATTATATTTTTAAAAAACAGGCTACCAGAAGTAGGGTTTGGAGGCTTTCCAGAAAGGGCCGTTCAGCAGAAGCCAATTATCTGGGATACGGTTAATAAGGGAATTGCCTGATATTGGTGACATTTTGACAGCTACCTGACCAATGGAATTACTTCAATTGTCATGTTGTCCTGGTACTGTAACTCTGGATTGACAATTTTGGCTGTCAGCTTGGGAATTTTATGTGTCTTTACTTACTTGCATTGACCCTGTCCTGAAAATATTGTTTACATTATCTGCTCCCTACATAGAAAATAACAAGCTTTAGGATGAAAGAGTTTCCAAATATCAAGGGTAATGTCTTGTAACCCTATTCATAATATCCTTAGCATTAATTTACCAATGAGCTTTTCAGGCCATTCAATTCTCCTCATATCATGAATAGAGTCAATAAAGATTGCCATCTCAGAAAATAAAGTTCAAGCATTAGAATTGATTCTGAAAGAGAAAATTGGAGTAATTTATCAAACAAAATGTAACCTGATTGATTAGTGAACATTACAGCTATACAGAAATGGAACAAACTATGGAGCCAATTTTTTAAAACACTGGGCTGAAGGCTGGATAATACAGTGCATTTATATTTTTCCTTTTCTCACTACATCGGGTTCAAATCCAACTGAACGATGAGATAAGGGTGCTATGCAAATTCGGTTTAGATAATTTCAACACTTCCCAGTAAAACTCCCCCGTGACTCAACACACAAATGCATTGTGTGACATAGCACTCACCATATACTCTAGCAAAGGTACGCATTCGATCCCTAGTGTGTGCCAAGTTAATCGATCTTTGCTGGGCAGTGGTAAGATATGGGAGGGGGTTGGGCAAGGGGAAATATCGAGACAGAGCTCCCACTCTTGATTATGATCCTGCGACAGCTGATGGACTGCGCGTGTGTGGAATTTGAATAAGGACAGGATTGTGCCCAGCTGCAGTAAATAAAGAATAGCTACCTGGACGAGGCACAAATGGTCTGATGATATCTGTCGATGTCAAACATTTTCATAAGGGGGAGAGGAAAATGGGCAGAAAAAGTGGAGAGGAAAGACCATTCAGTACAGCAAATAAACTTTACATTCAGTGCAGCAAACTCCTCAAATTCTGGCCTCTTGAGCATCCCTGATTTTAATCGCTCCACCATCGGTGGCCGTGCCTTCAGCTGCCGAGGTCCTAAGCTCTGGAACTCCCTCCCTAAACCTCTCCGCCTCTTTCCTCCTTTAAGACGCTCCTTAAAACCTACCTCTTTGACCAATCTGCCCTAATATCTCCTTGTGTGGCTCGGTGTCAAATTTTGTCTGATTACGCCCGTGAGGCGCCTTGGGACATTTTACTATGTTAAAGGCGCTAAGGCAGATTGGTCAAAGAGGTAGGTTTTAAGGAGCGTCTTAAAGGAGGAGAGCGAGGTAGGGAGGCAGAGAGGTTTAGGGAGGGAATTCCAGAGATAAGGTTTTGGGCAAGAGCTACAGGGGGGATGTGAGGAAAAACTTTTTTACACAGCGAGTGGTGATGACCTGGAATTCGCTGTCGACGGAAGTGGTGGAAGCGGAGACACTCAATGTTTTCAAGGGGAGACTGGATGGGCACTTGAGGGAAATAAACTTGCAGGGCTACGGGGAGAGCGGGGGAATAGGACTGACTGGATTGCTCTGCAGAGAGCTGGCATGGACTCGATGGGCCGAATGACCTCCTTCTGTGCCGTTATGACTCTATATAAATGTAAGTTGTTGTTGTTACTGAACTAAATAGCAAATAATTAGGCTCTGTTTTCCAGTGTTATTGTTCCCTGAATTCAGGTAAAAAAATTGGGTAACTTTAGTCATGATAATACTTTGTCGGGTCAAAACCAATACCAAATGTTGGTAATCACAAAAGTTTAATCACAACAATTTTGATAGGAGCAAATAAATTAATAAATGCTTAAAACTCTCTTCCCAAAAGTAGAATACAAAAAGCAGTCGCATTCTGCAATAGCTTCTCCCCAGTGGAACTCGGTTCAGTCACCTGCAAGCGACAGGCGAGTGAAATCGCGTTCTGTGAGGACACTGGCTGTTGGTAGGAAGAGTTGAAGCACCCTGCATCACCCAGAGAAAAAGGCTTTGTGCGTCACAGCAGAACTACTGTAGGATAATGTTTCTGGGTATACTTCCTCAAATTTGGAATACAACCTTTGTGGCAAGGTTCACATATAAAACCAGACGGCCTACAAAAGTCGCAGATAAAACAGACAATGCTGGCCTGTTTCTATGCTGTATATTCTATGTAATCTATGCAAATACTCAGTAGGTCAAGCGGCATCTGTGGAGAGAAAAACAGAGCGTTCCAGGTCGATGACCTTTCGTCAGAACTGGAAAAAGTTAAGAGACGTAACAGGTTTTAAGCAGAGGCAGGGAAAGCGGGGAGGGGAGGAAAGAACAAAAGGGAAGGTCTGTGATAGGGCGGAAGGAGAGATTAAATGACAAAAGGGATGATGGTGCAAGGCGAAAGGGGGTGGTAATGGGACAAGTAAAGAAACAAAAGGTGGGTCTAGAGCTAGAGTCTATATGAGTCAACTAACATTACATGACTGTCCCACTGTACTTAACCTTGCCTGCAATATATGAAGTTTAGTACTCACCATCATTTGAAATCACAATGTCAATTTCTCCCTAAATTCATTCCACATGTTGAATCCTAAAAAATAAATCACCTTTTACCACCCATTAAAAGACTTAACAACCATGAACCCATGTGAGGGTCCAATGTGTCTGCAATGTCATACTGCATTGGGCAGCATGACATGGATCCTGAAGAGTCCCCACCTCGCTGGCTGCCTCCAGCCCTCCTCTGCAAATCTCAATCCCTTTTCCCCAGCACTGAGGATTTCCCAGGCAGATATGGACTCACTGGATAGAACCCCCTCCCCTCCCCTCCCTCCAGCTCCTGTGAAGCACCTTGGGACATTTCACTACGCTAAAGGCACCAACTTTCCAATGAGACATTAAACAGAGGCACTGGCCACCCCTCTCCGGTGGTCCTGAAAGAGCCCATGGCATTATTCAAAGAGCTGGGGTATTTTCCCAGTGTCCGAGTTAACATTTATCCCTCAACCAACCCCAGATTATCTGGTCTTCTACTCCATTGTTGTTTACGGGACCTTGTGCACAAATTAGCTGCAGCAGTTGTCTACATTACATCAGTGCAAGACGCTTCCTGAGGACATTAAAGAAACTATAAACATATTTTCTTTCTCCAATCTCTCCTTGACACAATTATTCCCACCCACCCCCAAATGGTGGATATGAATCTTGCCCTTGATCTCAACTCGGTGTGCTACAGCACAGGAGATCAACTAGTCATTCAAAAATCTCACGGTCTTTGATCTACTGTACTCATTTCAACTGAAGTGTTAATGGGCAAGGTGATTGACTAATTTCAGCATTGAACAAATTGCCTACTGCAAATTGTACAGGTTGGAAGACTGCTCATATAATCCAGAAGAAAAGGCCCATTACATAGGATATACGGCACAGAAACAGGCCATTCTGCCCAACTTGTCTATGCTCCACTCAAGCCGGCTCCCGTCTTTCCTCATCTAACTCTTATCAGCATAACCTTGTTTCCTTCTCCCTCATGTTCGTCCAGCCTCCCCTTAAATGCATCTATACCATTCCCTTCAACCACTCCCTGTGGTAGCAAACGCCACATTCTCACCACTCTTAGGGTAACAAAGTTTCTTCTGAATTCCCTATTGATTTCTTGGTGACTGTCTTATGTTGATGGCCTCTAGTTTTGCTCTTCCCCACAAGTGGAAACACACTGGGCTGGATTTTCATTGACCCGTGGAGGCGGGTTTGGAGGCGTGTGGGGGGTTAAAATTGCGAAAACTGGCTGGCGGGCTGGCACATTTTCATTAAATCATGTCTGCTGGCCCCGCCTCCGTCCCGCCTAAGAGAGGGGATAGGGTGTTAAGGCCCTTAACAAGCACTAAATTGGCTCTATGCTGCCATTTTGAAAGGCCTTTGTGATTTTAACCCTTGTTCTACATGAAGCATGCCTGTTCTGAACCGCAATTGTGAAACCTGGCGGGAGTACATTTGGATAGCTGACTCTCAGCTGCAGTTCCACTATTACAACGGAGATGTGAAGGTAGTATTAGGACTCTCTCTCGCTGGTGTAAAGATATCTGGGAGCAGACTTCGGGCTCATTTTGCATCCAGGTCCTCGCACAGCAAAGGCCAGGCAGTGTTTGAAGACCTTCAATGCAGCAGCAATGATGACATCAGAGGCAACTTTCAGACTGAAAACACTAATTGGTTCATGGGTTCCCATATGCTGGAACGCAATTACCCAATTAGGTGAAAATTGCATCAATCTCCCACATCCAAGTGGATGACACGACCCCAACCCGCCCCAGTATCAAAATCCAGCCCACTGTATCCACTCGGTCAAAACCTTTCATAAACCTCTATTAGGTCACCCCTCAGCCTTCCTTTTTCAAGAGACCCAGGTAGAGAAAAACATTGGCACCGATGATTGGTCTGTTGTGTAACGTGATGTAGTGCAATGTAAGTGGGGAAAAACCATAAGAGTAGGCCATTGGGGCCTTCAAGCCTGCTCCACCATTCAATAAGATCATGGTTGATCTTCTACCTCATTGCCACCTTGATTCCCTTAATATTCAAAAATCTATTGATCTGTCTTGAATATACTCAACTCCAGCCTCCACAGCCCTCTGGGGGTAGAGAATTCCAAAGATTCACAACCCTTGAGTGAAGAAATTTCAGTCCTAAATGGCCAACCCCTTATTCTGAGACTGTGACCTTGTTCTAGACCCCCCCACCACCCAAGCCAGGGGAACATCCTCCCAGCATCCAGTCTGTCTAGCCCTGTCAGAATGTTATACATTTCCACAAGATCCCCGCTCATTCTATTTCTAGACTCCCAGCCAGGGAAAACATCCTCCCAGCATCTACCTTGTCAAGCCCTGTAAGAATTTTGTACGAAAGGCTTAAATTTATATAGTGCTTTTCACAACCACCAGACATTTCCAAGCTTTACAGCCATGATGTACTTTTTAGGACCAGACTGCTGCAATGACCAAGGTGTTGTCAAAGAATGATCTGTTCCATTTATACAGCAAATGCAATGTTTACATGTAATGGTCACAAGGACATTTGAATGGATAATTATTTTTTGCTGAGCTAAGCTTCAACCTTGAATGCTATATAAACATTTGAATTTAAACTGGTATTTAAACTTCAATTGACATTCCCATGGGAAAGCAACAGCAGCTGTCACTTCTGGATAGTGACCATTTGGGAACCCGTTCACTAACTCCATTCAAAGACTAGCTTCTCAAGCAAGTCAGTCCTCACATGATGACTGCATAACCCATTTGACATTAGCAATTACCATGAGCTTCCAACCACATCCACTCCCTCAAAGACCTATTTCCACCTCCATAGTACAACACACCCATCCACCAAAACCCTTATCCATGCCTTAGTCACCTCCAAACTTGACCATTTCAATGCTTGCACGCACCCACCCCAAAACTCTGTTCTATCCTGCACCCAATCCTTGCTAACCCATATTAGGGGCCAGGCCCAGGAACCAAACTCAGTTCCAGACTCTCCTGCTTCTGTGCAATCCCCATCCATTGTCAACATGCTTTCAGCCACCTAGCCTAGCCGCAATGCTCTAGAACCCCTATTAGCCGACACTAGGTTATTTTGGAGTGCTAGTTAACATCACACTGGCAGAAATATTCTTGTCTTGATTATTAAAAATCACATACAAACAAAATCTTTAACCAAACATGTGCTTTATTAGTACATCAGCACACTACTGAATACAAATGGCATCAGGTTCAAGGTAGTAACAAGATGCTGGAAACACTCAGCATCTGTGGAGTGTTAACACTTCAGGTCAATGATCTTTCATAAGTTGCAATGTGCTGGATGATGTTCTATTGTGGGCACCACTGCCCTTATAAGCAGATCTAAAAAACCAAAAGAAAAAGCACGTTAAAAAGGCTAAAGTTACTTTAATACCAAATCACATTGCAACACACCACTGGTCTCAGTCCCATATCCGCAAGCATCATCCAGCAGTCCACAATACATGGGTTCTCATCACTGACCAGCAACATCACATCTGTTAACCATATGGAATGATCCAGTTAACAGCAATGGTTTGAGCACCCATTTGATGTAGACAGGAACAGAGTCATTAAAACTAAAAGTACTCAGCCGTGTACCATCGGAAGTTCAAGAACTCTTACCATTAAAAACATTCAAACTGTAGCCAGCCAGTTACAAAAATCTTCCTTTAAGCCTTCGTAAGCAACCTAGAACATAAATTCGGTGCAAAATTAAATTCAAGGGAAATTGGGAAGACATATCTATTTATTTCTAAAGCTGCTGTCTTAACCGATTCTGACCACCACAGAACAATCCAGATGAGATTCAAAGTCAGTTAATTCTGCTATACCTCTGTTGCTAACACAAGACCGGTAGGCAGGTCTCATGGGAAAGATGTAGAGGACAGACCTATTGGCACCAATGTTGTTCTTTTTGGCCCACATGGCCCTTTAATGGGCTGCGTGGGCCACTCAATGCCACACGTGCAGTTTGTACACTAAAAGCCAGCTCAATGGTTGTGCAGCTTAACAGGGAATGTTGATTAGCACTTGTCCAACTTTCCAATGGACAAGGACTTATTCAAAAGCTTCTAGATGCAGTATTGCATTATTTGTGCAACTGTTACTGCAGTATCAAAGACCAAAATTCTCAAGGCAAAAATCAGCAGATTGCCCAATGATATGTGAATTCAATAGAAAAGTGAAAAGACCACTTAACCCACACCCAGCATTCACATTCAGCCTACCTGGCATGCATTCCCCATCACCTGACACAGGAACAAGTCATCATGAGCTACTGAACTGAAGGGCTCTGCAAAAGAATGGAAAACTTTAGCTCAACATCCCCAATTATTTATACGGATCCAAATCACCACATGGTTATATTTAATATGTATCCATCTATATTATTCCAGTTCAACCCATTACAGTATATACAGAACACCCACTTAAGACTCAGTCTTGCATGATCTGTTGCAAGAAAGATGTAGGAGAGTCGAGTGACAATCAGAGGAAATACAAGACCAACGCTGTCAAAGTCTCTCCAATTTTCTCTTGCATGTTGTTGGAGAAGCCACAACTACCAACTGTGAAGCTGCAGTTCTCGGTTATCATGCATCAAGCTGGCTACCTCCAGTATAGACGCAAATGAATTTACACATTTCATCAACAGCACCTACCAAACCTGCAACCTCCACCACCTAGAAGGACAAGGGCAGCAGGCATATGTGAACATCCCCACCCTCCAAGTTACACCACATAGTTGCTGGGTCAAAATCCTGGAACTCCCTCCCTAAAAACACTATGGGAGTACCTTCACCACACAGACTGCAACAGTTCAAGGCAGCAGCTCACCACCACCTTCAAGGGCAATTAGGGAATGGGCAATAAATGGTGGCCTTGGCAGCAACCCCCATATCCCAGGAACAAATAGAATGAGGGGATCTCGTAGAAACATAAAATTCAGACAGGGCTAGACAGACTGGATGCAGGGAGGATGTTTCCCCTGGCTGGGAGAGTCTAGAACAAGGGGTCACAGTCTCACGATACAGGGGTAGGACATTTAGGACTGAGATGAGGAGAAATTTCTTCACTGAGGATGGCAAACCTGTGGAATTCTCTACCACAGACAGCTGTGGAGGCCAAGTCACAGAATATATTTAAGGGAGATAGATTTCTAGACACAAAAGGCATCAAGGGGTATGGAGAGAGCAGGAATATGGTATTGAGATAGAGGATCAGCCATGATCATATTGAATGGCAGAGCAGGCTCAAAGGGCCGAATGGCCTACACCTGCTCCTATTTTTTATGTTCCCAATACTTAAATACTCAAAAGATTTCATAAATATTCAAAGATCTCACATCAGGTTAAACACCCATCAAAGAAAATAAGGCACAAATATACCATGCAGATTTTTAAAATACTTCCTTCCCTCATAAATAAAGCAGCAACCAATGGAAAATGTTACCATTGGCACTAGTTTAACCACAATTAGGAACTACAAGTTTTTAACATTCTTCACTAAGGCCTTGAAGTTAACTGAGGAATGATTAATTTTCCTTATACTTACTTCAATCATCTTTTAAGCTTTACTTGGAAGGGAGTAGTCAATACTGCACATGGCAGCAAAGACCAGCAATGGGAAATCAGCAATTTCCTGCAACAATACATCTGTAATACATGAAATCAATTATTAGGCCAGTGATGCCAAGCATTGCACAGCAAAGCTTCTGGCTGGTACCAGAAAATCTGCAAGGGAACATGACTGCACGATTTTTATACTGAAAAGCATTATAATTTAAAGCAAACCTGAACAACAAACATCCTGTAAATTGCTAAACACTTAAATGGTGACAATCACAACACTTCAGCAATTGTGTTAAATGCTTAGCAATTGCAAATCTAAAGCATTAAAAGGCACAGCGCTGTTTTCCATACAAATGTTGCTAATCAGATACAGCATAAACCTGAACAGCGACCGTCAATGGAAGTTTCACTCTGGGCACCTGTTTTGACCACATGGAGCTACAAAAATCAGCTGAACATGGCTTCGATCAGGGCCTGGCATTGGGAGGGTTTGTGCAGGGTCATCTGTAGATCCAGGACACAGCTATAGCAAAAGGCAGTTCAGCACACAATCAAAACAGCTAATGGAATGCTGGCCTTTATATCTAGAGGGCTAGAATACAAGGGGTTAGAAGTTATGCTGCAGCTATACAAAGCCCTGGTTAGACCACAGCTGGAGTACTGTGAGCAGTTCTGGGAACCACACCTTAAGGATATATTGGCCTTGGAGGGAGTGCAGCATAGGTTTACCAGAATGATACCCAGACTGCAAGGGTTAAGTTACAAGGAGAGATTACACAAATTAGGGTTGCATTCCCTAGAATTCAGAGGGTTAAGGGGTGATCTGATGAAAGCTTTCAGGATATTAAGGGGAACAGAGAGGGTAGATAAAGAGAAACTAATTCCACTGGTTGGGGAGTCTTAAGACTAGGGGACATGGTCTAAAAATTAGAGCCAGACCCTTCAGGAACGAAATTAGTAAACACCTCTACACACAAAGGGTGGTAGAAGTTTGGAACTCTCCCGCAAACGGCAATTGATGCTGGGTTAATTGTTAATTTTAAATCTGAGATATTAATCAAAAAGTATTAAGGGATATATGGCCAACGGCGAATATATGGAGTTAGGTCGCAGATCAGCCATGATCGGCCTTCTCCTGTTCCCATGATCCTAGAATGACTTGCATTCCGCTCCCACAAGATCAAGATATCCTCAATGTGCAGCCATTGCCCTGAGATACAGCAAAACTCAGGCAGGGGGGGGCGGAAAGATACACATTACTTGATAAAATACTCAAACACTGGTCGGGAAATACAATCCAGTAACATCTCAGGAAAATATTCATGGTAATTTTAAGATGTTAAAACTAGTGAAATGTGGCGGATGGCAACGGATCGTTACCTCCATCCTCCTCTTACCCTCACGACCGCCAGCGGAAAAAGAGACTGTTTAAGACGCTCGTCGATCTTTTATACCGCGAGAGTTCTGCATCCTGATTGGTAGGATAGGATCACCTGACCACACTGCCTGTCTACGCTTGCGCCTTGTCCATACCGCCGTGCATTGTGGGGATTGTAGTCCACTCAGCCCAAATCCTTGTAATGGAGTGAAAATAAATTTCAAATTCGCCAGATGCATCTGAAACATTCCCCCAAACAAATCCAAATGCACCCAGCAGTCCCCACCGGCCTGTCTGAGGCGTTGCAATGCTGATTTTTGATTAGAATGGACTGCTAGTCCCAGAGGGCCCTGCGGTTCAGGGATCAGCGCTGCATAGCAACCGCCCGGTTGCTATGTGAGGCCTAGCGGAAGAGCGGAAGCCTGGGGGCTTTCTCGGCCATGTTTAAAGCCCTGTCCGCCAGCAGTTGGTGGGGAGGGACCGAGCAGACGGAGGAGAGGTTGTTCTTGGTGCCGGGCGAGGATTCCCAGCCGCCGCCGGATGGAGCGACCGAACCCGGAGCCATCCTGGAGCAGGCCAGAGGGATGGGAAGTGAGTCACTGCACTGACTGGCATTTCCACAGTGCCTTTCACCACCTCAGGGCGCTCCAAAGCCCTTTACAGCCGATGAAGTACTTTTTGAAGTGTACTCACGATTGTAATGTGGGATACGCAGCAGTCAATTTGCGCACAGCAAGATCCCACAAACAGCAATGTGATAATGACCAGAGAATCTGTTTTAGTGATGTTGGTTGAGGGATAAATATTGGCCCCAGGACACCGGGGATAACTCCCCTGCTCTTCTTCAAAATAGTGGCTGTGGGATCTTTTACACCCACCAGAGAGAGCAGACAGGGCCTCGGTTTAACGTCTCATCCGAAAGACGACACCTGACAGTGCGGCGCTCCCTCAGTACTGCTCCTCTGACAGTGCGGCGCTCCCTCAGTACTGACCCTCCGACAGTGCAGCGCTCCCTCAGTACTGCCCCTCCGACAGTGCGGCGCTCCCTCAGTACTGCCCCTCCGACAGTGCGGCACTCCCTCAGTACTGCCCCTCCGACAGTGCGGCACTCCCTCAGTACTGCCCCTCCGACAGTGCAGCTCTCCCTCAGTACTGTCCCTCCAACAGTGCAGCGCTCCCTCAGTACTGCCCCTCCGACAGTGCGGCGCTCCCTCAGTGCTGCCCCTCTGACAGTGCGGCACTCACAGTGCGGCCTCAGTACTGCCCCTCCGACAGTGCGGCACTCCCTCAGTACTGCTCCTCTGACAGTGCGGCGCTCCCTCAGTGCTGCCCCTCCGACAGTACGGCACTCCCTCAGTACTGCCCCTCCGACAGTGCGGCGCTCCCTCAGTCCTGCCCCTCTGACAGTGCAGCACTCCCTCAGTGCTGCCTTGGAGTGTCAGCCTAGATTTTGTGCTCAAGTTGCCGGAGTGGGACTTGAACCCACAATCTTCTGAATCAGAGATGAGGGTGCTACCCACTGAGCCACAGCTGTAATTTCAGAGGGGTGAAAGTGGACTGCAAGGTGGCATCACAGGAGCGAACTTTAACTCTGAGCCTGTCTAGTCCTTTGTTGTCCAGCTCAGTTGGACGGACCTTGCTTGGTCCACTCTTGCCTATCCAATCCTAGCCGGAGAATCGCCAGCAGTCGTGTCTCCTCTTCCATTGGGAAGCGCCTCACCATCACCCCTGGAGTCCCCCGAGGATCTTGGGGGTGGGGTGGGTGGGGCCGGGCCGTCCTGATCGTCATCTCCATGTTACCCATCGATTATATCATCCAATGACGTGACGTAGGGTTCCACTTGTACGCCGAGGGCACCCAGCTCCTCTTCTTCGCTGCCTCTGTGTTGTCAGCCTGCTTGTCCGACATCCAGCCCTGGATGACCCGCAATTTCCTCCAATTAAATATTGGGAATACCAAAGCCGTTGTCTTCGGAATCCCCCTCCCTGGCCACTGTCTCAGAACTGAACTAGGCTATTGACAACTCGGTCAACTATTTGATGCCGAACTGAGCTTCCGACTCCATATTAAATAATATCTTGACTCGCACCGAGTCCCACTCGCTCATCACCCTTGTGCTTACTGATCTAGATTGGCTCCTGGATCCCCAATGCCTTCAAGTTAAAATTCTCATCCTCGTGTTCAAATTCCTTCATAGCCTCGCCACCACCCCTGCCCCCTCCTTCACCTCTGTAACCTGCTCCAACCCTAAACCCTCCGATAATTCTGCATTCTTCCAACTTTGACCTGTTACGCATCCCCCATTCCATTCATCCCATCATTGGTGGCCGAGCCTTCAGCCTTCTAGATTCTATGGCCGCGATTTCCCCTACCTCGGCAGGTCTGGTGTGGCCGGGGTCGGTGGCGGGCTGCAACCCCGCTTCTGGCTCCTGCCCGCTGTCCAAAGTGATCTTACGCTGATTGGGCTTGTTAAACCCGCCCAGCACATTTCCCGGCCCATTGAAGGAAGCGGGTCTGATAACTTCACTTGATGACGCATCAGCAGCCGGTTTCCTTAAAGGGACCATGCGCAAATTGATTTTGACAGTTGTGCTGTCAGTGTTCTACAGCATTGAGGTGCTGCAAACACTGACGAGCACTGCACAGAAGTGCACGGCTGCACCCAGGCTCTCCCATGACTCCCTCTATATGCTTATGGAGGGAGTCACAGCACGCAGGGAGGTTCTGTTCCCTTCCCATGGGCGGAAGAGACTTCCCCAGGAGACCAATGCAGCCTGATTGCACAGGAGGACAAAAGCAGGGATGTTGTTAGGAGGACCAGACTGCAGTGGCGCAAACCTTTCAATTATCTCAGTAGATCACGAAACGTTATTGAAAAGCCACACTCAACCTCATCCTGCTGTGCTACTCATCACATCCCCATCACTCTGCATTCCCTACCCTACTCCTGCACATCCTTACTCACACCAACTTACCTTGCATCTCCACCCATCCCTCTCTATCTACATTATCACTTCCCATCTCACTAGCCACCCCTTGCACTCGCCCTCCTCCTAGTCCAATCATACCAAGTAGGGATGGGCAATAAATGCTGGATTTGCCAGCGACGCCCACATCCCATAAACTAATTTTTTTTTAAAGCACACAAGGGTAGGCACTTGGGTGTTTTAGCCAATGTTCATATGAAGTTTCTGTTAATGTGCTGTCAAACATTGAAATCTTAATTTTCAACACTTTGCATTCTTAGACAGATTTGTGTGCACCTTTGGAAGTGTCTTAGTGAGTTGCAGTGAATGGTGAGGCATAGCAGTAACCCCTGCAATGGCAATGAGGGTGAAAGGAATGGCTTGGGCATTGTAGGGATGCTTATGGTGTTGGTGTGGGGTGGTGCCAACCTGGTGCATCATGTGGCAGCCAGGGTGTACAGCGTCAAGTGAAGTAAATCTGGTCATGGTGAGGCTATCCTTGGCCTCCCGGGCAGCAGTGTGGTCGGGTGCTGATGCTCTCTGTCCTGTGCAGCATCAGTTGATTGCGGAGAAGGTTGGTGGTGGTGTTGGTGCTGCTGGTGTTGGGGCTGATCATGGTGGGATTCTGAGGACCAAGGTGAGATAGTTTCAAGGGCACTGATGCTGATGGAATAGATGGCAGGTGAAGTTGAGATGGCAGAAGCGATCTGTCAGTGGTGAGAGAGGTTGTTCCAATGAGCTGACACTCCAAACACTTGCAAGCTGCATAAAGCTCAATCTGTCTTCCAATTGCAGTAAGCAACAGCTTCTGACCTTGGAAAGTGAACAGCTATGAAAGGGGAGCTTTTATGGAACATTTGCAGCTGTCAAGTTAAGAAATCATCCCATGGTGACACAACTCCCGACCTCCTTACCTGACGTGATCTCCGAGCAGCGGGGAAGCTGTGGGCGAACTCTTAAAATCTAGAGGTTAGCTTAAAATTGTTTTTAAGTGCCTGTTAACAAGCTCTTAATAATCTAAATTGCCTCACCCGCCGCTTGGTGTCGGGTCTGTTCAGCGCTGACAGACTCAACACCTGGGAAACTAGCGTGGTGGCGGTTTGACAGCAGGTTCCCTACCCGCTGACAAAAAAAACATTTTTCCCACCCGGCCCACCACTGAACATGCCCGCTGACCACCCGAAAAATTCCCCCTGTGCTCTGGATTTACAACCTAAACATCTCTGCCTCTCCACCTCCTTCTCATCCTTTAAGACACTTCTTAAAAGCTTCCTCTTTGATGGAGCTTTTAGTCACTCTTCCTAATGTCTCCTCTGGCTCGGCATCTGTTTTTGTCTGATTACACTTCTGTGATGGACCTTGGGATGTTTTCCAATGTTAAAGGTGCTCTATAAATGCAACTTGTTGTTGTTTCCTTGTTAGTTTCCTCAGCACTGGACTCCCTTTGCAGTGACTGCTGCTAACAAACATTCCATTATTTTTTAAATTTGTTTATGGGATGGGGCGTCGCTGGCAAGGCCGGCATTTATTGCCCATCCCTAATTGCCCTTGAGAAGGTATATAAAGCAATGTCAATTGTATGACATACTGCAAATGTCACTCATTAAGAGTGACAGTCTGTCGCTGCTTATGGATTAAAATGTGATCTGTTTCCTTAGCCATCACTTGTTAAGTGGGTTTGCAATCTGTGTCAGTCCGAATGTTTCCCGAGTGATGATGGCTTTGCCATTTGGAATGCTATTTAAAGAAAAGGCTGAAGGGTGGTTCCAGAACTAGGGGGATCACAGTCTCAGGATAAGGGGTCGGCCTTTTAAGACTGAGATGAGGAGGAATTTCTTCACTCAAAGGGTTGTGAATCTTTGGAATTCTTTGCCCCAAAGAGCTGTCGATGCTGAGTCGTTGAGTATATTCAAGGCTGAGAGCGATAGATTTTTGGACTATACGGGGATCGGGCGGGAAAGTGGAGTTGAGGTCGAAGATCAGCCATGATCTTATTGAATGGCGTGGCAGGCTTGAGGGGCCGTATGGCCGACTCCTGTTCCTATTTCTTATGCTCTTGTGTTAACATGTAAAAGCCTACGATTGCGACTCATGTTGCATGTATGTAGCTGTCAGATGAGAAGATCAGAAAATGCTGGAAGCACTCAGCATCTGTGGTGAGAACAGGCAAGTTAACGTTTCAGGTATCACCTGTGGTGCTGCATATGAGGAGTCGAGACTAAGTGTAGTCTTCAAATTTCGATGGTAAGGGATAATTGGAGCAGGGTGTGTAGATGTAATTTACTCTCCATTTAAAAGTCATAGATTCTGTCTTTATTTTTATATATTCCCATGATAAAATTCCTGGGTCCACATCATGCTGTAATTACATCCACCTGCCAGTAGTGCAGAACCTCCTCTGGAAGGAGACGCCATTATAGCGTGCCAAGTTTACACAGCCCGTCTCAATTACAAGTGTACAACTCGGATTTATAATTGGGATAATTGACAGGAAGTGTGCACAGATGTAAGACGTTTCATATTATAGATAAAACTAAATACGGTTAAGATATGATGAGTTTATTCAGACTCTCATGAGAAAGAGAGGGAGGAAAGGAAAGTCAAAAGAATGCTGTTACCCATTTGTGCAAAGTGTCTGGCTCAGTAATGTTAGCAATTGCGTAGAGGCAGAAATCCTGCGTGCACTCTCGGTTACTGTTTGTGGGAAGACGAAAGAAAACCTCGAAGATTGTACACTAACAAAATGAAACAAAACTTCTTCAAGTATGAAATAGTATCGTCTCGGTATGTTTCATGTCACATTGCTATTAGGAAATATTTTGACAAAACAATGCAAGCCGTTTATGTTTCAGAAACTTAAAGGTTTAATATTTTGCCTGCTAAACCTATAAGTAAAGGACATTTTAAAAATGAGTAAAACATAACTGTGTCTTTATTTATATATATTTTTAAATTACAGGTTACCTGCGTAATGTCGCTACATCTGCTACAAAGAAAGTATCGGACTCGATGCGAGAAACTGCCCAAACGATAAAGAAATCTGTAGAGGAACATAAAATAGACAATCTCCTTGATAAGGTTTGAGCAACTTCAGCATTACAAGAAAATATCTGTTAGACCGCACCTGGAGTACTGTGCACAGTTTTGGTCTCCTTATCTGAGGAAAGACATACTTGCCTTAAAGGCGGTGCAACAAAGGTTCACTAGACTGATTCCTGGGATGAGAGGGCTGTCCTATGATGAGAGATTGAGTAGATTGGGCCTATACTCTCTGGAGTTTAGAAGAATGAGAGGTGATCTCATTGAAACATACAAGTTGAATTTTCCACTGAGTGGTAAAGACAGTGGCTTTGATGTTCATCGTGGGTGGTATTGGATCGACCGCCCGTTATACGTAGCGCCTGATGTTCAGTGCCATTGCAGTCTATGGATCTGAATAGCAGGCTCTGCGTGTAACGGGCGGCCGATCCGATCCGATACTGCCCGTTTTACGCCACCGCCAGAGACGAATTTCTCGGCCAGTGTGCTCGTTCCCCATGCATGTTATCTGGTGAGAAATGTTCATCTGGTAAAACCAGTTTGACAGTAGTGGTAATGGGATAGCCTTGATAATCTAGGGGTTTCATTTCTTTCACACACAATTGTTCACCTGTTAAAATAACAGAGACAGGAATTAAATGCAAATGCATTAACTAGTGCACTATAAATAGTGCTCCATCAGAGGAGATGGGATTATTGACTCTGTGATTTTCATTTTTGCCCACAGTACCACACTCTCCACTGGAGTCATGGCCTGTGACATCTGGGCATGAACTGAATACTTGTAGGCCAGTAGATCTATCCTTGCCTTTTGTGTTGGTGCTGCTTTTTGACCTAACAATTGGCAAATTACAGCGAACACAACTGCAAAGAGTCAGGTTTGACTGCTGGCAGTAGAAGATACATTCATGTTTGGAGTAACAATAGTAGAGTTTTTACAAACCACACACTACAAAATCAAGTCCTATAGATTTAGTTTTCAGATTCTTTTGTGGACATTGCTGCTCAGCGCTGCATGATGTCTACATCAGTTGTACAGGGCTTTGGTGAGACCGCACCTGGAGTACTGTGCACAGTTTTGGTCTCCTTATCTGAGGAAGGACATACTTGCCTTGGAGGCGGTGCAACAAAGGTTCACTGGATTGATTGCTGGGATGAGAGGGCTGTCCTATGATGAGAGATTGTGTAGAATGGGCCTATACTCTCTGGAGTTTAGAAGAATGAGAGGTGATCGCATTGAAACATATAAGATTCTGAGGGGGATTGACAGGGTAGATGCTGAGAGGTTGTTTCCCCTGGCTGGAGAGTCCAGAACTAGGGGGCATAGTCTCAGGATAAGGGGTCAGCCATTTAAGACTGAGATGAGGAGGAATTTCTTCACTCAGAGGGTTGTGAATCTTTGGAATTCTCTACCCCAAAGGGCTGTGGATGCTGACTCAAGACAGAGCTCGATAGATTTTTGGACTCTAGGGGAATCAAGGGATATGGAGATCGGGCGGGAAAGTGGAGTTGATGTAGAAGATCAGCCATGATCTTATTGAATGGCGGAGCAGGCTCGAGGGGCTGTTTCGCCTACTCCTGCTCCTAATTCTTATGTTCTTGTGTTCTTATGTCAGTAACAAAGTTACTATGACAGAAAAATTGCAAAATGTGCGAACAACATTTGTGTAAGATTCACTCTGTAAACAGGGATGTTACAGTGAGATATTTCTACGGTACTGAACTCGTAAGACTGAGCTGTGTTTATTATCGTGCAGCAATGGCTCAGTTTGCCACAAACGAATCTAAATTTCCAGTGATAAACCTGTTTGTTTTAAATATCGTGTCGTAGCAGAAGAGCTGGGGCTCCGTGCTGCTGAATTTGCCTATTTATTTAGTAGGTGCTCCATACCAAAGTTGAATGGCTACATAACTGCAGTATTTAAGATGCTGAAGTTCAAATGAGTTAACCAACTATTCTTCACATATTATGCAAACAGTTCTTGGCTCGTTCATGGTGTAATGAGGATAGAGTATCTGGAAACAATGGGGGCAAAGACATATCATTATAGGAAAGTTTACTGCTGTACTGCTAGGCAACCTGTACCCACACTGATGAATCTGCAGAGGGAGACTGTGCAGCAGAGGGTGCTCTTGTTATAGTTACCTCAGTCGCTTATACAGAAACTAAGGACTATTATAATTATCATAGTGTTGGGGAAAAATTCCTTTTTAATACCAGAATTATAAACCAAATGGGTAACTTCCAATTTTTTTTTAACGGTCTCGTTATTGTTCCCACTTTTCTTCCCTGGTCTCTTGTATCACATACACTCTGTTGGTAGGAGGATGGATAAGTGACTGTTCCTAGAAACCCTCCCCCCCAATACAACACTGAACGAGCAGCTTCAAGGTGCATAATAGTAGCCTGTGGACAACTCTCCCAATCCCCTTTCTCCTTCTGGGGATGCACAAAGAAAGAAAGACTTGCATTTCTATAGCACCTTTCACGACTGCTGGATGTCTCAAAGTGCTTTACAGCCAATGAAGTGTAGTCACTGTTGTAATGTAGGAAACACGGCAGCCAATTTGCGCACAGCAAGCTCCCACAAACAGCAATGTGATAATGACCAGATCATCTGTTTTTTTGTTATGTTGATTGAGGGATAAATATTGGCCAGGACACCGGGGATAACTCCCCTGCTCTTCTTCGAAATAGTGCCATGGGATTTTTTACGTCCTCCTGAGAGAGCAGACAGAGCCTCGGTTTAATGTCTCATCCGAAAGACGGCACCTCCGACAGTGCAGCGCTCCCTCAGCACTGCACTGGAGCGACAGTCTAGATTTTTGTGCTCAAGTCTCTGGAGTGGGACTTGAACCCAGAGCCTTCTGACTCAGAGGCGAGAGTGCTACCAACTGAGCCAAGCAGAGCAAGGCACTTGGCTCCTCTTGAGACCACCTCCCAGCAACCCAGCTATGTTTTGAACACCAGCGCAACCACTGCCCGGGACAGTCCTTGGTCTGAGCCAGCTTTTACGTCAGTAGCCCACTCCCCAGCTCTATTTAAAAAATTTGCTCCCTAGCAGATCGACCTTCCCCATGTTGCTCCCTGCAGCCTCCCCACATGGCAGTTCCAAATCTTTATCCAGAAAACCGTTGAAGAAGTAAAATGGAGAAAGTGGCAAGAAACAAGAGTAACAGGGAAAGTGAAAAAGGGGCAAACACGTGGGTAAAAGCGATGGAAATTTCTCTAGCCCTATACTTGGTGTATTTCTATACGAGCACAGCGGAACTGAGGAATTCCGCAGTGTAGGGAATCCTACCCATGCCCCACTGTTGTGGCACTGAGCATTGAAATGCCAGAATACTGCAAGGAGAATATTGATATTTTGAAATCAAGCAATGGCATAAATGAAAGAACTTGCATTTATATATCGTGCTTTATCATGTTGTCAGGCCATTCCCACTGAACTATTTTTGAAATGCAGTCAGTTATACAGGCAAATGTGGCAGCTAAATCGTGCACAACAAGGTCCCAGAAACAGCAAATATGAAGCGAATGATCAGTTGCACTTATTTTTGGTTGAGTGAGGAATGTTAACTGGGACACCAGGAGAATTTGCTCTTCTTCGAATGGTGCCACAGGATCGTTTACCTCTACCGGAACAGGTAAACAGTCTTCACTTTAATGTCTCACCCAAATGACGGCACCCGCTCAGTGCTTCACTAAAGTGGCCATTCTGGGAAACAGCAGCCAATATTCACGCAGCTGGTATCGACCCACTATCCAGACGGACGGAATCGTGGGACGCACGGCAACATAAAGAGCCGACACCTCACCACTGACCCAACAGCAGAGGTCCCTGGCTTTGACCTCCCTCGAAGACAAATCAAAGACAAGAAGCTCAACCCAATCCGCACAGGGCGCGGACGGTGCGGCCACCCGCTCCACAAGTGGAAGATGAGGGACGACCCGAAGAGCGACTGTGGCCATGAGTCCCAGACCACGGAACACATCACATCAACCTGCCCACTGAGATCTGTTGCGAGAGGCACCTCATTTCTCCACTCGGCATCTCAGGAGGCCATCGAACGGAGAGCCAAACCAGACATCCCATTATAAGCTTTTCCCGCCATACCAAACGACAACTAAAGTGTTGGTCTGCTCCTGGTGCCTTGCTGATTCAGAGCTGATTCAGAGCTGATAGCGCTGCTAATGGAGCCAAGAGCAATGTTGAGCCAAGTTGTTCGAAACTTTCACCTAGCTGCAAAGAAGCTTCCACATCTTTGTGTAACAGGTGTTACAATTTTTTGTGAAGCAAAGCAATACTAGAAGCAGAAAATGCCGGAAACACTCAGCAGGTCAGGCAGCATCGAGGAGAGAGAAACAGAGTCCCGACTCGAAACGTTAACTCTGTTTCTCTCTCCTCGACGCTGCCTGACCTGCTGAGTGTTTCCAGCATTTTCTGTTGTTATTTCAGATTTCCAGCATCCGCAGTATTTTGCTATAATACTAGAAGCAGCTTAATTTTCCATATCAGGAGAGGAGACCAGCAAATGATCCTTTATTTTGCTTTTAAGACAAAATTTTAGACGTAGCTAAAAACAAGAGGAGTGACGAGAGCAGCACATTGGTGTTTAAAGATTCAGTGCCTTCAAATTATTAGATCTGAGTTCTAGCACGTGTAATGACTTTATACGAGAGAGACTCAGTTCGGGCAGAGTGTCAAAGGTGAGCCCATCACTCTGCCCATTTGATGTTCGCACAGGTATTTTCCAGTAGGAACAAAAACAGAAAATGCTGCTAACACTCAGCAGGCCAGGCAGCATCTGTGGGGAGAACGGACGAGTTAACGTTTTAGGTGCGGCTCCTACTTCAGAAAGGTCTGCCCCCAAAAGCATTAACTTGTCTGCTCTCTCCACAGACGCTGCTGTGTGTTGCTAGCAGAGCTTGCTGGAAAGCAATCACGAGGGGAACCCTAATCTGGTACTGTTGTTCCCCTTCCCCATCATGGGGACACTGAGGTTAACTGTAAAGTCCTGACTGTTGCAGTGACTTAATTCCACTAAATTAACACACGCCAGAGATCGACCGTAGGATTTCCCGAGTCTGTGCGGCAACACTTAATGCATTTACTTACTGAGTAGCTATTAAGACGGACATTTATTCCAGTTTAATGATATGTCTCTTTGTAGTAAAAATGTTAGGGTCGTTGGAAGCAAGTAATATTGGTGGCTGGATTTTACTGTGTATAACTGAAATTTTTGATTATCCTGCTGCTCATGTAGTGCTAGCTGTTTTCCCACAGTCCCCACATATCAGTGCGCATGTCATTCTAAACCCTGCACAAGCCCCACAATTGATGTGGCAGATGCCCTACTGTGACAGTGCCTCTGCTTCAGAAAGAATGATCTTCAACACAGTTATTTCACATGTACCTTGAGCTAGGAACACAGGAACAGGAGCAGTCCATTTAGCCCCTCGAGCCTGTTCCGCCATTCAATGAGATCATGGCTGATCTGTGACCTAACTCCATATATTCCCTTGCCTTATCCTTTGGTTAACAAAAATCTATCAATCTCAGATTTAAAATGAACAATTGACCCAGCATCAATTGCTGTTTGTGGAAGAGAGTTCCAAACATCTACCACCCTTTGTATGTTGAAGTGTTTCCTAATTTCACTCCTGGCTCTAATTTTTAGACTATGCCCCCTAGTCCTAGAATCCCCAACCAGCGGAAATAGTTTCTCTCTATCTACCCTATCAGTTCCCCTTAATATCTTGAAAACTTGGAATATTTTGCAGTCCGTACACGCTTAAGGAGCAGATGACTGGGATCCAGGCTCTCCTTATCCGTTACTGTTTGTTTTATCCATTGAGCATTTCACGAGTTAGTGGATTCAGCCTTGTGTAAATATCAGACTCATTGCTCAGTGAAGCTCTTTAACCTTTGTTAATGTTGAACATGTTCTGTAAAAAGCATATATATTTTAAATAAGTTCATTTTTATTCGGAGTTTTCTTTAATTATTTCTGTTCATTATTGAACTAAATAAATAAAACACATTCTTATTGATTCCTTAATTTTGAGATTAAGTAAGTATGGTTTCAAATTATGTTGTTGAAATGTAAGTGTATAAGATATTATCGGTAATTGGTTATGTATTCAGTTATTGGGAAATATGCTATAATTTTTTTTTAAGTCCCTGCTTTTTCTTCCCCCTCACCTCAGCTCCTGTTTTCTTCCCTTGCCCCTCTATGCTTAGCGTGATGACTCATGCTGAGGTACAGCTCCATGTACAGCAGCAACCCTCTGGTATCTTGGCCATGTGGTCAGCAATATTGACGGGTTGTTTCTTTTATGGGGATATTGTAGCTGGGCCCAATCCTATGCACATAAGCATTTTCTAGCAGGATTGCTGGATAGCAATTAGGAGCAAAACCCAGGTCTGGTGCTTTGGTTTCCCTTCCCTCAACAGGGACACTGAGGTCAGCTGCGCTGCTGTCACTGACCCCTTGACTGAGATTGGCTAACTAGCTCACTGTGAACGAGAGATTGAACCTGGGTCTGCCCTAGTCTGTGTGGCTGAGTACTGTATCACTTAGTGCTACTGAGCTATTGGGGTCGATTTTAACTGGGGGCACGTTGGGGGTGGGCGGGGGTGCAAGTGGAGGGAAACCCTCACTGGGAGCGCAGCGAGAGTCGCGGGTCATTTTAACTCCCAGGCCTCATTGAAATAATCCAGGGCAGTCTGGATTGAATTTACCGTGGCTGCTTCTGCACACTCCGCAACTCCTGCAATGGTTCAGCTGTCGGGGGTTCGCCTCGTGTGGGCTTCCCGAATGCAGAGCTTAAAATGCCGTTGCAGTGCCGATGACTTAATCGGGCCATGACTTTTGGATTAAAATCAAGTCCCCGCCTGCCTGCAGCGGGAACCGCGGTCGACTTCAAAATCGGGGTAGATAAAATGTTGCTGTGCGGGGATGGTATGGCCTCGAGCCAGCATGGGAATGTGGCGATTCTAACCCTTCCCAATGTTTCCACCAGGTGGGGGGTTTAAAATCGACCTCATTGAAGGAGCTATAAATATAACAATCTTATCAGCCAATACCTGTTTGTTTTTGTATTTTTATGGATGTGTATTAAGCTCATCAATGCATTTTCTATTGATAGAATAAAAGTTAATTTTAATCAGCTTAACACTTCTCATTTTATTGTCACCTATAGACAATTATTGGAAATTTCAAAAAAGAACAAGAAAAATTTGTAAAGGAACAGAAATTGAAGAAATCAGGTACTGTATTGGTTCATTTCAACAAATGGCCCATGCATGTAGATAAATATTGTTAAAATACTGACCTACAGGGCTACGGACCAAGAGCTGGAAAGTGGGATTAGGCTGGATTGCTCTTTTTCAGCCGTCACGGACACGATGGGCCGAATGGCCTCCTTCTGTGCCATAAATTTCTGTGATTCTATGATAATGACCCTCTTCCAATATTAGTTCTGCATTTATTGTACTTTCAAAATCAGTGAAGTGGTCCACAATCTCGTTTTAAGTTCATGTTAAGATTAGTGTCATCCACTCCAACCATCGTAATCTTCATTTTCTTTCAAGAGACCTTCAGTCTCCATTTACCCAATTTCACATAAAAACTAACCATTCATAGGCTCCGACAGCTGGCATTACAAACTGTTAACTTGAACCTTAGAGACGGGTACTTCTTAGCACTGTATTTCATAGAGACTGTGAAGATATTGCAGTACACATAAAGAAAGAACTTGGGATTTAGAGAGCGTTTTTACATCCTCAGAACGTACCAAAGTACTTAACAGCCAATGAAGTACTTTTGAAGTGTAGACGCTATTGTACTGTAGGCAAACTGTGGCAGCTAATTTGCATGCAGTAAGGTCTCAGCACTAATGACCAGATTATCTGTTTTGGTGGTGTAGGGCAAGGGATAAATGTTGACTAGGACACCGGGAGATCTCCCCTGCTCTTCATCCATCTCGTGCCTTGGCCAAATGATCATGCTTCATTAATGGGGCTGGGCATTGAATGTTGGTGGACAATTCAACAGTTCAACCAAACTCGGTGCCGATTCTCTCCTGGCTTTTATACATGCAGATTTCCAGCATGCGTTTCCGGATAGCAATCCAAGCAGGAAACTTGACCTCCCACCCCAGGGACATGAAATACAGTTGTCCTGTTCCTACCTCTCTTGCTCAATGTTGCCTTTAATGAGTCATTGAAGAGAGTGGAGCTGTGGGAAGCTTCCTAAAGATGTGTCTTTTTTTTAACGATTTTGGGCCATAAATTAAATGTGAAATGGTCATTTTTCGGTGTGCTAGAAAGTGTTTGCATATTAGAAATGTAATTTGGTACAGTTGCTAAAATCAGGGGGCACCACTAGATAGCAATCGGGAAAGGCATTCCTGGCTGTTATTCCTCTGTAGCAAAGGGACACCAAGGCTAGTTGTGGCTTCTCAACTTGCTGCCCTTGCTACAATAGGCTAATTCAAAAGAAACAGGAAATTGAACCCACAACCTTCTGTCTATGTGGCCTAGTATAGGAGTATCCAAACCGCAACCCAGAGCCCTTCCAATTCAGCCCTTGAATCCCAGATGACGTAGTGCTATTTAGGTGTCTGTGGTAGCACTCTTGCCTCTGAGTCAGAAGATCACGGGTTCAAGCCTCACTCCAGAGACATGAACACACATTCTTTCAGTGCAGTACTGAAGGAGTGCTGCGCTGTCAGAGATGGCGTCTTTTGGATGAGATGTTAAACCAAAGCCCTATCTGCCCACGCAGGTGGACGTAAAAGATCCTATTCAAAGAAGAGCAAGTGAGTTTTCCCAGTGTTGTGGCCAACATTTATCCCTTAACCAATACCACTAAAACCAGACTGTTCATTTATCTGTTGCTTGTGGCACCTTATTGTACACAAATTGGCTGCCACATTTGCCTATATTGCAAAAGTGACTACACTTCAGAAACGTACGTCATTGGCTGTGAAATGTTTTGGGACGTCCAGAGGACGTGAAAGGCACTATGTAAATACAACCCTTTCCTTTATCTGCACTTGTATTTCTTATTTGCTGTTTTTTTTTTATTCGTTCATGGGATGTGGGCGTCGCTGGCAAGGCCAGCATTTATTGCCCATCCCTAGTTGCCCTTCAGAAGGTGGTGGTGAGCTGCTGCCTTGAACCGCTGCAGTCCGTGTGGTGAAGGTACTCCCACAGTGCTGTTAGGGAGGGAGTTCCAGGATTTTGACCCAGCGACGATGAAGGAACGGCGATATACTTCCAAGTCAGGATGGTTTGTCCTCTTTGAATTTTATGCATCTTGAGGCAATGAAAAGGCTTCTCTTACCATATTTGAAAATTATGGAAACGTGGATGTAAACCTTATATGTGCCCTCCCACCCGTCCCAAAAGAATTCATTGTACACAGCTATACAGCCTACAACTTAGAAAGGCTTGCATTTATAGGAAACGCGGCAGCCAACTTGCGCACAGCAAGCTCCCACAAACAGCATTGTGACAATGACCAGATAATCTGTTTTTTAGTGATGTTGATTGAGGGATAAATATTGGCCAGGAAACCAGGGATAACTCCCCTGCTCTTCTTCGAAATAGTGCCATGGGCTCTTTTACGTCCACCTGAGAGAGCAGGCGGGGCCTCGGTTTAACTTTGCATCCGAAAGACGGCACCTCCGACAGTGCAGCACTCCCTCAGCACTGCACTGGAAGTGTCAGCCTAGATTTTTGTGCTTATGTGTCTGGAATGGGACTCGAACCCACACCCTTCTGACTCAGAGGTGAGGGTGCTACCAACTGACTCACGGCTGATGCTTAATACTACAACAGATGGTACCGTTACATACTGGGCCTCTGGGGGAGCCGCACCATATCATGGTGAATGTTAATACCAGTCTAGAAGAGGCAACCCTATTTTCCAAGCTTTATTTCCAAATCTTGTCGATCAGTGTAGTTTTCCATTATTAAATACCCTCCAGATAATTAATAAAAATTAAGAGTTAAACGCCATTCTCCTAACTGCTTTCCACTCTTAACACTGCATCTCGCTCATTTAGTGGACTGATGAAAAACAGAATAAAAAGTAAGAAAACTGCTTCTTAATTACCATATTGGTTTTATTTCCAGATACAGCACTTCCACCCTGGGCTGGATATAATGAGGAGGAGACTGTAAGACAGCAAGTACTCTCTTTGTCTGCAGTAAGTTGCTTACTGAAGCTACTTTGATCCCTTTCCACCAAGTTGGCTCACTATTTATCTTCTCTCCTGTCCTAAATCCAGTGACTTGTGCAATTCCCTGCATTGCGGTGGCAATCCAGTTCTTCACTCGGGCTGTATATTCTTCATCTGCGAGTCTAGACATTGAGTTAGTCCAACATTCCACATTCTACACTACGTAAACTTGAGCTCATCCAAAACTCTGCTGTCCGTGTCCTAACTCGCACCAAGTCCCATTCACCCATCACCCCTGTGCTCGCTGACCTACATTGGCTCCCGGTTAAGCAAGTTTTCAAATCCCTCCATGGCCTCTCCCCTTGCTGTAATCTCCTCCAGCCCCAAAACCCCCTGAGATTTCTGCGCTCCTCCAATTCTGGCCTCTTGAGCATCCCTGATTTTAATTGTACAGCCATTGGTGGCCGTGCCTTCTGTTGCCTAGTTGCCCTAAGCTCTGAATTCCCTCCCTAAACCTCTCCGCCTCTCTACCTCTCTTTCCTCCTTAGACGCTCCTTAAAACCTATCTCTTCACCTGCCCTAATTTCTCCTTATGTGGCTCGGTGTCAAATTTTTATTTTAGAACACTCCTGTGAAGCGCCTTCGGATGTTTTACTACGTTAAAGGCGCTATATAAATGCAAGTTATTGTTGTTGTTATTGGTTAAGCTATTTGACCATGGAGCCTTGGAAAGGAAATCACACCAGGACCCAGTGCTGTCCTCACCAGTGTCCACTATTCAGCAGGAGTTGCTAGGTGGTGATGAGGCTAGGTGGTAATTTGGCTGGCTGGCGGGCGAGAAATGGAACAAAAAAATGATAATGAACGGCAGGACCTCCACATCCCCAGCCTTGCCGAATTTTTCGGCCGTTACCGGCTTCCCCCGCACCCTCCCCGCTTCCCCATAAATATTGCGGTCCATGAGTCAGCACTTTCAGTGAAGGAGACAATTGGAGAACAAAAAAAGGAATTACAAAATTCTAAGAGATGTGCTGAAGAACAGAATATTATTTAGCACAAATTAACTTAATAAATATGCACTTGAAGATTTGCATCCTCCTTGCAAGCACTACAGCACACTCATAAGCAGAAAGGGAAGGCGGGCTGACACACAAAAGAATACAACAGGAAACTCTGGAAACAGGAAAACTCAATTTGGCCCATCAAACCTGCCTCCTTTTTGTTGATCTCAACCAGACGTTGCCACACTCTCAGCATATCCCTCTATTTCCAGAAAGACGTCTTGTCTCTTGACCCCACGTAGATTATCTGCTTCAGTCACTTACACTGGTAATTCTTTTCATATATCTATTAAACATTACATGAAATAACTTTGCCTGAACTCACAATTCCAAAATTCTAAAATTGGTGTGCATGAATTCTGAAAACCTGAAGAATCCCTGCTATCCCAACCTAGCCTCATAATTTAGATTTTTAGTTGTCCTATACTACCCCATTTCAAAGGTTATAATGTCTTTGCTATAATGTGATGTTGAATACTGCATAGTGTATTACAAATGGTCATCTAACCAGTGCTTTATACAATCACAATATCACCTTATGATTTGTAATCTAAGGTTTGAGCACACCCTCTACCTACTCAACCGCCCTAAGAATGGCAACTCAACCCAGCTGCAAGACAGTGCATCCCACCCCCTCTCCCCCTCCAGCACCATGGTGGAGCATAAACCTCCACACTGCAACCATCTGGGTGAAAGATCTGTGGACCTATGGCAGCCAGCGAAGGTGGGAGTACCAGGCAGTCTGGTACCCATTTGTGGACCCCACACAAGACCCAGGCAAATGTCCGCGAAAGTACGGGGGTAGCCGTGGACAATCAAATGCCTCGTGATGTGCCACAACGCGTATAGCGTAGCTCCCTAGTACCAAGGCCAGCATCCCCTCACAAGACCACTCCAGCAAACCAACCAACCCTGATCACTCGTGCGTAACACTGCTATACAACTACTACAGTTTTGCCAACATTTAATGCATGCTCCTGAAAATGGTGTGTAAGCAAAATGTACAATTCAGTCATTGTATACACCAGTACTCTGGAAAAATAAGCACTTAAAACAAATGGCTCCCCCTTTCGGGTAATTTAGTTTTTTTGGCTGCAGCACTCTTACGGGGTTACGGGGGTAGGGTGGGATATGTGTACTGTGGGGATTAAAGCAGGGACAGGGTACTGGATTTGGATGATCAGCCATGATCGTATTGAATGGCAGAGCAGGCTCGACGGGCCGAATGGCCTACTCCTGCTCCTAGATTCTATGTTTAAAAAGGGCAACACGGTGGCATAGTGGTTAGCACTGGTGCCTCACAGCGCCAGAGACCCGGGTTCGAATCTGACCTCGGGTGACTGTCTGTGTGGAGTTTGCACATTCTCCCCGTGTCTGCGTGGGTTTCCTCCGGGTGCTCCGGTTTCCTCCCACAGTCCAAAAATGTGTGGGTTAGGTTGATTTGGCTATGATAAATTGACCCTTAGTGTTAGGGGGGATTAAATATGTGGGGTTATGGGGATAGGATGGGATATGTTAGGGGGAATTAAATACGTGGGGTTACGGGGGTAGGGTGGGATATGTGTACTGTGGGGATTAAAGCAGGGACAGGGTACTGGATTTGGATGATCAGCCATGATCGTATTGAATGGCGGAGCAGGCTCGACGGGCCGAATGGCCTACTCCTGCTCCTAGATTCTATGTTTCTATGTTTCTATGTTTACTGGTTTAGGTTTTCCAACTTCTGTGCTGTAGCCATTCTGTGATTCTATTTAATGCCAATAGTAGCCTTTTCATTTTAGTTGGCACTGGGTTACTGTAGACATTACAATTGGAAAACCCAGACCGTTGTTCGTTTACACTTAAGAAAATGTATTGCTTCCATTTCTTTGATCTTGAACACTTTGCAGCACTTCCTTGCATGTTGAGTTGCAGAAGGAGCTAATGAGGTTTGTAAAGTTTGTGTAACTTTTTTTTGTCATTGGCCAGATCAGAGAGAGTACCATGGATATTGCATCGTTTCAGACAAACTCGGCACTACATTCAGGCCTTAAACATGGGGAATTACACACTCATCCTGCTAACGGTAGCATTTGGTACTCTATAGCGAGATAAAGTCTTTGGCAAAGCGAATGCATTCAACAGTTGGCCAGATGTTCAGTTGGGCTATGCTATATAATAAAATTTAAAAGAACTTAATCCTCAAAGTCATCTTTCATTAAACTAAATTTAGTGAAAGACGGGAGAATAGTGAGATGTGAAGAATGTATGGCTGATTAAAGTCTTTCATGCACTTGTAAACTATACAATGTGTGTGGATAAGCAGTAGGTATTTGTGTGTGTGTGTGTGTTTGTATAAAGGGTAGTAATCTTCTTGCACTTCAAAATTAATCTTCCAGTATTAATGATTCTAGAGTCACGGACATTCTGAACCTTGTTATATAGCTAAAGTGGCATGGAGCTAAACTTTGAACTGAATCAAAAAATATCTAGACCTGTAAGAATTTGTGTGCTCATTTTGCTTTTCTAGGAACGCCGGAACTTTCTGCGGGACCCTCCCGCTGGTGTACAATTTAATTTTGATTTTGACAGTATAGCACCTGTTGCCATTGTGATGCTTCGGGAAGATGAGCTGCTGAGCAAAATGCGTTTTGAGCTGGTGCCAAAACTGTAAGTGAACAGAAATATCTACATTTTACTAAGAAATGACATTCCCAATGAATGTTTGTACGGGTGGGTAGCTTTAAGTCGTACACAGTAAATTATCTTTATTAAGTCTTCAGCCGTCAAATTTCAAAGTGTCAAAAATAACTTTTTAATTTGAAAGAAGTAATTTCATGCTGGATTCTTTTAACTTGGAGCAAGGAATTTACAAGCACATGTTAATCTGCAAACTTGTTCTCCAGCAACAATTAATCTGCTATAGTATGATACTACATTAGTAAATTATACTAATTATACTAAATTATACTAATTTGCATCAATTAGATTTTGTAGCCTTAAACGTGCCAAATCTTAGCAACAGAATAATACATTGTGCCCTCTAATTCTGCCCTCTTGAGCATCCCTGTTTATAATCGCTCAACCTTTGGTGGCCGTGCCTTCTGTTTCCTGGGCCCTAAGCTCTTGAATTACCTGTCTAAACCTCTCTGCCTCTCTACCTCTCTTTCCTCCTTTAAGACGCTCCTTAAAACCTACCTCTTTGACCAAGCTTTTGGTCATCCGCCCTAAATTTATCCTTGTGTGGCTCGGTGTCAAATTATTTGTCTTAAAATACTCCTGTGCGGCACCTTGGGACATTTTACTACGTTAAAGGCGCTATATAAATGCAAGTTGTTGTTGTATTACATAGTATAAACGATGCATCACCTGACTAAGTGTATGCAATACCTTTGGGATTAGTTCACATATAAGTGCACAAAGACTATAAAAGAAAGAAAGACTTATATTTATACCGCGCCTTTCACAACCCCAGGTCTTCCCAAAACACTTTACAGCCAATTAAATACTTAAAGGAGGTGGAGAGGTTTAGGGAGGGAATTCCAGAGCTTAGGGCCTCGGCAGCTGACGTTGGCGGCCGTGCCTTCTGTTGCCAAGGCCCTAAGATCTGGAATTCCCTCCCTAAACCGCTCCGCCTCTCTACCTCTCGCTCCTCCTTTAAGACGCTCCTTAAAACCTACCTCTTTGACCAAGCTTTTAGTCACCTGCCCTAAATATATAATTTTAGCAGAAATAAAAGATCAGTGAATCATCAGTCTATGTTTACAGTACTTAATTTTATCTTTGGCCCCTGCTACAAACTCTGTACCCTTGCCACTGATTCCATCTTTTTCACTCCCTCCCTCCGAGCACTGTCTCAGGCTGTTGTTCAAATCCCTTCATGGCCTTGCCCCTCCCTATCTTTGGAACCTCCTCTTCTTCTTAGGCAGTCCCTCGGAACCGAGGATGACTTGCTTCCACATTAAAAATGAGTTCGCAGGTGACTGATGAGTCCAATGCGGGACCTACAGTCTCTGTCACAGGTGGGGCAGACGGTGGTTGAAGGGGCAGGTGGGTGGGGTGCTTGGGTTGACGTGCGCTCCTTGCGCTGCCTGCGCTTGGCTTCCGCTTGCTCCCGGCGAAGAGACTCGAGGTGTTCGGCGCCGACCCGGATGCTTCTCTTCCACTTTGTGCGGTCTTGGGCCAGGGATTCCCAGGTGTCGGTGGGGATGTTGCACTTTTTCAAGGAGGTTTTGAGGGTGTCCTTGAGGTAACCTCACCAGCATTGTTCCCTCTCATTTCTTTTTTGGCCCACGCAGCCCCGTTAACGCGCTGCGCGGGCCATTCAGAATTCCGCGCATGCACGGTTTTTCTACTTAAAAGCCGGCTCACCGACTGCACGGGACCTTCAGAGCGCTGCGTGGCTTAAAGGCGACATTGCTCACCAGCTCTACAATTTCACGCCCCCCCCCCCACCCCAAACTCTTTGTTCCTCTGACTCTGGCCTCTTGTGCAACCTTCCCCCGCTCTGCTCCACTGTTGGCAGCCGTGCCTTCAGCCACCTAAGCCTCATGATGTGGTATTTCCTCCTTAAAACACCTCCCACTCCTTTTTTAAGACCCTGCTTAAAGCCCATCTCTTACAGCAAAGGTACAGTTTTCTTGCAAAGGGAAATAAATGTTCCATTTAAGGCTTATCGAGTTCCGTATTTACTATCCAGCTTTATGAATCTCTCCATTGAATCGCTGAGGAGCTTGGCCGTGCGAATTTCCACTGAGTTGTAGTAAAGGTATTTTTGCACAGGAGCTGGGCTGGTAATCACACTGGAAACATGCCAGCATAAATCCACATGTGCCAATAATTTTTTGGCATAGATTCATAAGTTGTCCATTGCAGTGCAGATGATTAGATCACTGCTGAGTGGTTGCTAATTTACACTGTGCAAATTTTCATTTGATGTGCTGTATTTAGCATTTGCATGTTGATCAGAACCCAGCCCAGGCCTCATTTTGCAGGCTGTATTACACATTCTTGTGTGGCAGAGATGAATTGAGTCCCCTGCTGTAACAGGAATAGGAATTGCAATTGGTAAAAAGATTTACAACCATTGAACAATGCAATGTGTTAAAAATCTGGTATGTCATCAATGCCTAAACCACTTTCAGCATAAGGAAAATGTTTTATAACTGCAGTATATCCTTATTCATCCACCAATGTGAATGAAATCTTCATGAAGATGTTGATGTTATTGGCAAAAGAAACATAAGAATTATGAGCAGGAGTAGGCCATATGGCCCTTCAAGCCTGCTCCGCCATTCAATAAGGTCATAGCTGATCTTCAACCTCAACTCCACTTTCCCACCAGATCCCCGTATCACTTGATTCCTCTGGAGTACAAAGCTTTTCTAAAGACAGGTTGACTTCAGTTGGTAGCACCCTTACCTCTGAGTCAGAAGGTTGTAGGTTCAAGTCCCACTCCAGATACTTGAGCACAAAAATCCAGGCTGTCACTCCCAGTGCAGTGCTGAGGGAGCACTGCACTGTCGGAGGTGCCATCTTTCGGATGAGACGTTAAACTGAGGCCCCGCCTGCTCTCTCAGGTGGATGTAAAAGATCGCGTGGCACTATTTCGAAGAAGAGCAGTGCAGTTATCCCCGGTGTCCTGGGCCAATATTTATCCCTCAATCAACATCACTATAAATAGATTATCTGGTCATTATCACATTGCTCTTTGTGGGAGCTTGCTGTCCGCAAATGGGCTGCTGCGTTTCCTACATTACAACAGTGACTACACTTCAACAAGTACTTCATTGGCTGTAAAGAGCTTTGGGACGTTCAGTGGTGGTAAAAACACTATAGAAATGCAAGTCTTTCTTTTTCTTTTATTCATAATTCCAAATTTCCACTGCCTTCTCCATCAAGTTGACATCCATAAAACAACATCGTTCAAAGGTGCTCTGATGGGTTGGTTCGTAAGTGCACTGCCCATATAGACCAGGAAGGTTTTTAAAAAAAATTTTTTGTGTTAGCCACCGTGAGGCGGTTGAAATATTTTATTCAAATACAATAATACCTATACAACTAATCAATTACATAGTAAATCCATTACATTCATCCATCACAGTAAAAAAAAAAGCCTTAAAAACAGCCTTATAGTTAATATAAATGCAATGATTAATTTTACAAATAATCAATAATGTTTACAGTACAAATACCCTTAAACAATACCACACAACTTTTTAGATTTAAAATAATAAATCTCAAAGTTAACTCCACATAAAACAAAAACCATTTCAACACCAGTGTACAAACACATAGCACCATCATAATCCAATTAAATGCTACAGATAACATTTATTCCAATAAACCAAGAAAAAACCCGTTTTACGCCAGTCCTACTGGCACCAGGAAGGTTTTAGGTTCATTGTGGTTGATCTTTGTTAGACTGGTGTAACAAGTTGTCTCCACTATAATTGACCTCATTGCTGGGCTAGGAAGGGGGGGAAAAAATCAGCCAGTGTTACCATTTATGATGGAGCGAGCCTTTGGCTCATAATAAAACTCTTCCATTCCTGGTTACCATAAAGAAAATCAGAATATTGTACATTTTTATTCCAGATTTACTGACGTTGTGGAGCTTAGTGTTGCTTTGTGATGTGCGCTTGAAGCTTATGAAATTCCACAAAATGAACATCCACTTCTAGGGCTAGAATTATGTTCTGCACTAGCTTCGATTTCTTTCTTTGCAGTGTAAAAGAAGAGCAGTTCTGGAGAAACTATTTCTACCGAGTGTCTCTCATTAAACAATCTGCACAACTCTCGTCACTAGCTGCTCGGCAAGCTGAAGGCTCCAAAGAGGAGTTGGAGTATCTGGAAAACAGCATTGCATCTACAGGTGATCATTTTTATTCCGCTCTTAAATCAGAATAACAAAAGGGCTGACCTTTTTGCTCTGTAGCTTTTAATATTACGAGAGCATTTTCTATGAGCCCTCCCCGCACACAGACCAATAGCACTCTGTGGCTTTGAGCAGGAAGCAAATTGACAAATTCCGACTTTATAAAATACTTTCTACTGTACGAGTTGGTACAGTTTTAAAAATATGTCTGTTTTCTTTATTTAAGATTCAACTCTGTCAAAGACACCCCCAGTCCCAGTGAAAAAGCAAAATGAATCTGTAGAGGTAGGTTTTAATTGTGTTTGCGTAGAATACTTATATAAAATAAACACTAAAAATGTGCAAGTTGGATGGATGCATTATTCACTGAATTACAAAATATAACAAACCCCTGGTTACTGAGTAAATGCATCAAGTTGTTTAACACTGACCTGTAGTTTTGGTCACTGTGCACAGTTTTGGTCTCCTTATCTGAGGAAGGATATACTTGCCTTAGAGGGGGTGCAACGAAGGTTCACCAGACTGATTCCTGGGATGAGAGGGCTGTCCTATGAGGAGGGATTGAGTAGATTGGGCCTATACTCTCTAGAGTTTAGAAGAATGAGAGGTACTCTCATTGAAACATATAAGATTCTGAGGGGGATTGACAGGGTAGATGCTGAGAGATTGTTTCCCCTTGGCTGGAGAGTCTAGAACTAGGGGGCATAGTCTCAGGATAAGGTGTCGGCCATTTAAGACTGAGATGAGGAGGAATTTCTTCACTCAGAGGGTTGTGAATCTTTGGAATTCTCTGCCCCAGAGGGCTGTGGATGCTGAATCGTTGAGTATATTCAAGGCTGAAATCGATAGATTTTTGGACGCTAGGGAAATCGAGGGATATGGGGATCGGGTGGGAAAGTGGAGTTGAGGTCGAAGATCAGCCATGATCTTATTGAATGGCTCGAGGGGCCATATGGCCGACTCCCGCTCCTAATTCTTAGGTTCTTATTCTAAGTTTGTGCTGAGTTGGCAAACCTCAGCTGCAACAGTAGCGAGGATGCTCCAATTAGCTTCAGTATTTGCTTTCTGAAGTGGGTATGTGGATCCCAGATAAGGCTAAGCTTGGGCCCAGCTGCGACGATCAGTTTAGCCCACCTGCAGTATCCAGACTCACACATGAAGAATAACCACACTTGGGATGAGGTACTGAAGGGTACCGCTACCCGTAGAAGCATTCATCGCTACTTCTAGAAGAGGGAGAAATCTAGAGGAAAATATACAGATTCCAATATAATTTCTTACAGCAGTACCTTGTTTTGTCTGGAATTCTCCAATCCCACATTCAGTTTGTATGTGTAAATAAAATCAAAATTGATGGGAACAAATTCCTGACAAGGTTGCAATATATTTTTTGCCAAACCCCAATTCTTTTTTCATGAGGCTGTACTAGTAAAGCCATTTATTAGTAGACAAGTCTGATCATCTAGAACATTTTTGTTCCTTCCAACATGTTATGAATACAGAACAAAATCAATTATCTTAACATTCTTATGATTAAAAAAAATCATATTGCTGCTAACTTGTATGAGTAGCAAAACATGCTTCTATCAAATTTGCCACGGTGTGGAACCTCCTGTTTGAATCTCTCTAGTCTAGCTTCCATCCTTCTCACAGCACTGAAGTAACCCTAGCCAAAGTCCTGAATGATGTCCTCTGTGACCGTGGTGCATTACGCTTCTTTGTCCTTCTCAATCTCTTGCAACATTCGGTATAGTGGACCATGCCATCCTCCTCCAATACCTGTTGTCTGTTGCCCAGGTCCATGGGATTGCCTTTGCATGGTTTTCTTCCCACTTATGCGAACAAACAGAACATCTGCAGCAGTACGAGCATAGCCCACCTTTGCCCTACCTCAGCCCTTCCACCACTGAAACTCTTACGTATGCATTGATCACCTCCAGACCTAACTCTCCAGCACTCTCTCTTTGTCACCATTCCATCCTCCGCTCTCCATAAAGCCCAACTTGTCCAAAATGCAGCTGCATGTATCCTGCCCCACACGAAATCCTGCTCACCCAAAATTCCTATCCTCACTGGCCTACAATGCGTTAAATGTTAAATCCTTCCACGGCCTCTTGGCCTCGCTACCTGTCATTTTCAAAACCTTCAAAAACCCATTTCTTCAACCTAGTTTTTGGTCACCTCCTTTCCTGGCCTCTTGTGCCTATCTGTGTTAAGTACTTTAGCACATTCTTTACTTTAAAGGCACTATATAAATGCAAGCTGTTGTCATCTGGTATCAGGCCTTGAAATACTTTTACAAGTTCAAATTCTGTGTCAATTTCGTTTCAGCGAAATGTATCTTTGAGGCCTGTGATGGTGGCCAGTTCTGCAATGTTTTCCAGTCACTTAGGAATAACCATTCAAGTTGAGTTAAAACAAAATGGACGCGACTGCTGCCAACGGACCGGAAGCTGTCTGCGCTGCCGGTTCATCGCGGGAGCGGGTTTGTTAAAAAAAAAATTTAAAGCCGGGAAGGGAGCGGGCTCGTTAGCGTGATCGTTTTAAAAAAAGCAGAAGCAAAATGCTTGCGGTTGTTGGAGTGCGCAGTACACTTCTGCGCAACTCTCGGTTCGTTGGCAGCAGTCACTCCGACACGAGATACAGTTGAGCCGTTTAACCATGATAATTGGACACGTAGAACACAACTATTCCACTCTGCTGCTATAAGGGTAAAAATTATGATGGGAAACAGGTGCTTGATGAGCATGGGGGGTGCTGTGAAATTGGGCAAATATACTAATACATCTGAACCTCAGCTGGTTCTCATCTCAATCTTTTCCAGTAGTTCTCACAAATGTGCAACATGAGCTCTCGCACAAAGCATGCAAGGGGCTAATTAAAGTATCGGGTCTCATAAATTCATTTAAGTAGCTGTCATATACGAATTCCTATGCTTTCTGCCTGGAATATGCTGAGAACATTAGGAGCTCATGCAAACTGGGTGCTGGAGCCAGCCATTGAGAGTTGGAGTCTGTGGCATTGGGAATTGCAGATATTTGGAAATGCTTTTAATTGTTTTATTCCTTTTGCTTGATGAGCCCTGTTTTTGCATTTTTGTTTTGTGACCCATCAGGCTATTCCTGCCTACTGCTATTTTAATCTCGGCAACTGCATCTCTGAGGACAGGTATTCCTTTGGCACTCCGATTTGGATGAGGAAGAGGAGCATCAGAGGAGGGGATGAGAGGTGGCAGCCTCTTCCGTGCCCGCTCCCTACATGCTTCAGCTACTTTTTTTTTATTTGTTTATGGGATCTGGGCGTCGCTGGCAAGGCCAGCATTTTTTGCCCATCCCTAGTTGCCCTTGAGAAGGTGGTGGTGAGCCGCCTTCTTGACCGCTGCAATCCATGTCGTGAAGGTACTCCCACAGTGCTATTAGGTAGGGAGTTCCAGGATTTTGACCCAGCGACGATGAAGGATTGGCGATATACTTCTAAGTCAGGATGGTGTGTGACTTGGAGGGGAACTTGGAGGTGGTGGTGTTCCCATCCGCCTGCTGCCCTTGTCCTTCTAGGTGGAAGAGGTCGCGGGTTTGGGAGGTGCTGCCGAAGAAGCCTTGGCGAGTTGCTGCAGTGCATCTTGTAGATGGTACACACTGCAGCCACGGTACGCCGGTGGTGGAGGGAGTGAATGTTTAAAATGGTGGATGGGGTGCCAATCAAGCGGGCTGCTTTGTCCTGGATGGTGTCGAACTTCTAGAGTGTTGGAGCTGCACTCATCCAGGCAAGTGGAGAGTATTCCATCACACTCCTTACTTGTGCCTTGTAGATGGTGGAAAGGCTTTGGGGAGTCAGGAGGTGAGACACTCGCCGCAGAATACCCAGCCTCTGACCTGCTGTTGTTGCCACAGTATTTATGGTGGCTGGTCCAGTTAAGGTTCTGGTCAATGGTGACCCCCAGGATGTTGATGGTGGGGGATTCGGCGATGGTAATGCCATTGAATGACAAGGGGGAGGTGGTTAGACTCTCGCTTGTTGGAGATAGTCATTGCCTGTCACTTCTGTGGCGCGAATGTTATTTTCACTTATCAGCCCAAGCCTGAACGTTGTCCAGGTCTTGTTGCGTGCGGGCATGGACTGCTTCATTATCTGGGCGCTCCTTCAGCAAATACTGTCTACTCTTACTTTGGCAGTCTTCCTGAATCCCGGCATTTCTGACATTGCCTCTGATCGGAGGGTGCTCCTCCGTTCCGATGGGGCAAACCCTGGTTTGCTGGGGCTCAAGGGCAGCATCCTCAAATGGGGCAGTCTTTAGTTCCTACTCTTCTCGGCTCCATTCTTCCACCACACCAGAAATATTTGGCAGTACTTTTTTGCTTACAGATCCCCTTTAAATGCAAACAGCAACCCTTTAAAAGTTGGCGCTTCACTGGAATTTTGCCCCTCCAGAGCCATTAGCAAGCTCTCTGCTCCTGGTCCAATTGTCGCAAGGAGCATGAATAATTTATTCAAACGAGTTGGCTTCAGGATTTCTGTTATCAGCTGCATTTCTAACATTGCTATCACGGGAGGGTTTAGGAAGGCAATTAGCAATGTTTCCTTTAAGCCGCGCAGCGCTCAGGACTTCCTGCGCACGGCTTTTCATTGGGAGTAACCACGCATGCAGAAGTATTTTGAATGGGCCGCACACCCAAAAAATATTGAAGGGAACATTGGTCATGAGAACTATCATCGATGTATTTAATGCTATTGTTCAAGTGGCTCCATCTGTAAATACAGCACTCGGTGTCGTTCTGATCTACACAGGTGAGGAGGATCTCACTTTTGATCTCTGTCTGTGCTGGGTTAGTAGATCGGAACCGCAACAGTGCTTTGGATGCTGAGCTTCGCCCACTGCACCTGAGGTAGGGCCCAGGAGGAAGAAATCACCCCAGGCTCCTGCTTCTAATGGCTATCCACTGAGCTTTTGCTCGAAGATGCTGTGTGTGGACGTCAAGTGAGTTTAGGGTCAGGCTCCAGTGTGATTGCTTCCGGGGTCATATAGCCTGTCAACATCCCCTGGTTAGGCATGAAGAAAGGGAGACCAAAAAACAGACAATCAGATCTGATGTCGTTCAGAATCCTGGCTTATAACAAAACAAGGTAGATGGCCAGAATTGTTTTTGTACATGTTCCAACTATTTATTGCAAAAAAAAAAATGATTTTTCTTTTAAAGGTTCATCCTTTAGATGAGATTTCAACAAGTCCGATTGCTAATGAGTTTGTGAGCGATGCATACGACACATCATTCCTAAACCAGGAAGACTTCTTGAGGGGCATGGAACAATTGGGCATGAGTGGTGGCCAGCCAGCACCTGTTGAAGATGGTAGGTGAAGCAGAAAAGTATCAAGTTAGATCTTATTTTATTTAAGCCCTTTAGTCCTTGGGGGGGAAAAAGCAAAAAAGGTGCACACTCCTTGTTTGGCAAAAAAGTTAAACTACGTTGTATCTGTGTGTGATTGCCCGGGGAAAGGACGTTGTCTGTTTGAAATAATCAATTATCGCACATACTGTGCCAAAACTTAGTTCAAAAAACGTACCGGTAGAGTAAACAAACGCTGCATTATTCTCTAGCTGAGTACCAGAACTCACGAGAGTAAGTTACAAGGCAGCACAAGTAGCCCCAAATTACTTCAATGTGGTATTCACCATTGTGTCTGATTTTTGAAGCCCTGTAGTTCAATTGTATTTTGAGAATACAATTTCTTGTAGTAAGCATTTATTTTCACAGATAATCAGCCAAAATACAGCTGTAATTATTTTTTATAAGTGTAACTCTTTCTCAAGTGCCGGCATTGGAAGAAACCATGACATTTTAAATGCTAGTACCTGAAGCAATTGTTTAGTTGAACTAATGCTGAGGGACAGCCATAATTATTTCTCCCTTCTGGATGAGCTATCTTGTTTTTGTATCCCAGGTATGATACTGCTACAGGTTATGTTCTCCCGTGATGAAAAGCACCATAAAACAATTCTTCAGTCTGTCATTACAGCTAACTTAGTCTTCTGACATGCTTAATTTAGCGGGAATTCTGTTCAGTATCCTTTAGTGTGGTTATAAAGTTTAATTACATTTTAAAATAGGAGGTAATTTATAAGAACAGGGGTCACAACAACAACAACTACTTGTATTTATATAGCACCTTTAACGTAGTAAAACGTCCAAAGGCACTTCACAGGAGCGTTATCAAACAAAATTAGACACCGAGCCACATGAGATATTAGGGCAAATGACCAACAGCTTGTTCAAAGGGGTAGGTTTTAAGGAGCGTCTTAAAGGAGATGGAGAGGTTTAGGGAGGGAATTTCAGAGCTTCGGGCCTTGGCAGCATATACAGGTGCAGTATGTAGGAGGTCATTTAGCCCGTCGAGCCCTGCCAGCTCTCTTGCAAGAGCAATTCAGCTAGTCCCACTCCCCCGCCCTTTCCCCATAGCCCTGCAATTTATAAGACAAAAATTTTGACATAAGGAGATATTAGGGCAGATGACCAAAAGCTTGCTCAAAGAGGTAGGTTTTAAGGAGGGTCTTAAGAAGGAGAGAGAGGTAGTGAGGTGGAGAGGTTTAGGGAGGGAATTTCAGAGCTTAGGGCCTTGGCAGCTGAAGGCACAGCCACCAATGGTGGAGCGATTAAATTTGGGGATGCTCAAGAGGCCAGAATTAGAGGAGCGCAGATATCTCGGAGGGTTGTGGGGCTGGAGGAGGTTGCGGAGATGGGGAGGAGCGAGGGCATGGAGGGATTTGAAAACCAGGATGAGAATTTTAAAATTGAGGCGCTGCTTAACCGGGAGCCAATGTAGGTCAGCGAGCACAGGGGTGATGGGTTAACAGGACACTGGCAGCAGAGTTTTGGATGACCTCAAGTTTACGGAGGCTAGAACGTGGCAGGCCGGCCAGGAGTGCGTTGGAATAGTCACAAATTGAAGCACGCAATGGAAGACGCTTCCATAATTTTTAAATCTCAACACTTATTGTGAGGATTTTTGAAACAATATTCCTTGATAAATTTTGCCAAATCAGTTCTTTTTTAAATGCAGTCTTGGTCTATTTGCACAGCTATCTCTTAAATTCAGACTGTCAATATAACCTAAGCACTGATATAGTTAATTATTCACGCGTGTTGCTCATTTACAAATCACATTCCATTTCAGTACTTCAACTATCACACCTAAATCTTTTCTCTGCTCCACACCCTCTTTTAGTAAATGCACCATTCATTGTGAAATCATGTTTGTCGTATGTAACATTATATGCTACTTTACTAAACTCGCTACTTTACATTTCTCAAAGTTAAGTACTGGATTTCATTTATCTAGTCGTTTTTTTAAATCATTTTTGTTCCTCTCCTCCCCTCCTGAAGACGTTGACTGTTCTAATAAGGTAGCTCCTGCTGCCCCTTGCTTCCGAAATAAAGCTACATTGTAGAGTATCATAATGTAACATCAGCATGTTTTAACTTGAAAAACGAGGCTCCACCTTCTGTCTGTTCAGCTTGAATAAAATATTAGAGAGTCTCCTGTTAATCGAAACCTGCACCCTTAATTGAGTGGGAGAGCTTGGCACAGGACTAATATTTACCTCAGTGTCAGCTGTGGCTCAGTGGGTAGCACACTCGCCTTGGAGTCAGAAGGTTGTGGGTTCAAGCCCCACTCCAGGAACTTGAGCACAAAGATCTAGGCTGACACTCCCAGTGCAGTACTGAGGGAGTGCTGCACTGTCGGAGGTGCCGTCTTTCGGATGAGACCTTAAACCGAGGCCCCGTCTGCTCTCTCAGGTGGATGTGAAAGATCCCGCGGCCACTATTTCAAAGAAGAGCAGGGGAGTTATCCCTGGTGTCCTGGGGCCAATATTTATCCCTCAATCAACATAACAAAAAAAAACAGATTATCTGGTCATTAGCTGTAAAGCGTTTTGAGACGTCCGGTGGTCATGAAAGGCGCTATATAAATGCAAGTCTGTCTTTCTTTCTTTCTTGACACTGGTGTATTGCACCTGAGGCCATGTGAAATGCTCACCACATTTTCTCATCTACTCCACACAGTGCTAAATGCCACATTGTCAGACCATTACATTCAGATTAAAAATAGTAATCAATAATCATTTATGCAAGCTATTACACAGGAGCAGTAAGACACAGCAAGATACTAATAGTACAAACACTTGGAACACAATGAAGTCAAATATGTCCACAAGGGATTTTTGTATTGCTCTCAAAATCTGATAATCTGCAGGTCTCTTGGGGATGAAATGGTCTTTTGTAGACCTCTCAATGGGATGTTGGTACTGAGTGATATGAACTACCTGTCACCAATGTTCCCTGTAATCCGCGCGGCTGTGCAACGCTCCAGGGACCCTGCGCAGCCGGCTTTTCAATGAGGAAAAACCGTGCACGTGCGATATTTTGAATGGCCGGCGCAGCGCCAAACAGAATTACAGGGAACATTGCTTGCCACCACACAGAGCCTAGCTGTCAGTGGACTGACGGGAAGAAGTCAAAGCTCTTGTATAATTTGTGTCTCTTCAAAGACAGACTGGGATCAAATACACTAATGAGCATTTTTGACACACATTTTCTAGACCTTAAGCAAAGTGTATCTTGAATTTCTCCTAGAACAAGGTTCTCCTTATTTTGCTTAATTACCAGATCGCTCTGACCTGTTTTCCCATAAACAACCTGACTCCAGTCTCCATTTTAAAGTTAGATGAGGGAAAAAGTCCGCTTCCATTTTAACTCCCACTTATTTTGATGCCCCAGGACATAAAGTACAGAAATGTTCCCACCTTGACACACTTTAAACCAGATAAGCTCAGCATTTTGGACAATATGGATTACATGGACATGCTAGAGAAATGGAAGTAAAGACAAAAAAGAAAATTATATTTATAGCCAGGGCAACAAGTCCCAGTGACCACCGGGGAACATCACAACTTAGCTTGATCCTGTCCTCGTCTGGGATGCACACATGGATTTTTTTGGAGGAATTACTGGATAATGATCGAGAGTTGGAAACCTGAATGATTTTTTTTGGACTGCTCCCTAGCCCAGAAGTACTAAGCCTGGTTATAGTCACATTAGTGATTAAATGTAACCTTTGTTAATATGTGTAAATGTTCACAGATTAATCACTTTTCCTGTCCCAGCAGATGACCTTCCAGAGTGGGAGAAGGAGCTACAAAGAGAACTTCAAGAATTTGAAATTGTCGACGTGAAAGCAAATGTCAGTGATGTCTGGGAGAAGGAAATCGAGGAGATGCTTCAAGAAGATGATTAAAGGTCTCGCAGTAGAAAACATGATCCCGTAATACACGAGTTCCACTTTCCTAAGGGAGTGTTTTTTGTTAGATCCAGTGTCTCAACACATTTCGAAAGAAATACAGAATGCTATCAATAAATCTTTTGTTTCTTTGTGGTGGGATTTAAGCTTCAAACGTATCTGAACACCACTAGCTTTATTAATACTGCATTTTGTACTTTTTGAAACACACACTTTCTATTACAAATACCAATTGCTTCCTGTACGTTTCCAATGATGGAAAACGTTTTAGAAATGTAAGGAACCAGAAGTATTGTCGTTTACTTGTAGTTTTCAATTATAGCCAAAGTACTGAAGTCACTTTTATTAACAGTATTTAACCTCTCTCTCCATAAACTATTTTTTCACGCATATGCTGTGTAGAATCTTCTCTTCGCACCTCTCCCAGCCAACACACACAGTTGCCCAAAGAGACCATGATGGCATGGCACATTGGCGTTCTAGTGTGTTGCACCACCAACGTAAGGTGCAGGATTCCCCAGTTCCTTGCATGGCGAGTTCTGAATTTCAGGCCGAGCCATCAAAGGCCACGGGGGTACAATACTGACCACAGAGCAAGTCAACAGTGGTGAGTCTTGAGGACCTCCTGTAGGTGTGTTCATAACCAGCATACTAGGGTGCAGGTTTGTTTACTATTTGTTTGGTAGGCAAAGGTTGCGTGGCAGCGGGGAACCAAAATGGAGGCAAGGCAATTAAAATGTGGCCTAAAGATAGTAAATGGTTGGTGTAACTATAATCCCGATAGCCTTGCTTTGGACCATTTAGGAAAACACACATTGAGGAACCCATAGGAAGAGCTGCTTCAACGAGCCAGCATCCTGTTCTGAACTTCGATCAGTGACTTAGGCAAAGATGGCTTTGTGTTTTGTTTTCAGGAGGAGCTTTAGAAACGAGTTCAGAAACTAGGGTTGGCCTCTCAATAACAGAGACAGGAAAGTCCCGTGTTTGATCTGTGACCCGTGCTGTTTGACTAGTCTTTGTTGGGAGGACCCGAAAGTATTGACAGATTAAGTTATATATGTTGCCTGTGGAATTATTCTGCTCCTGTATAAGGGACTTTAGTAATATTGTGAAGCTGAATTTTGTTTTATAATGTCCTGTGAAGCGCCTTGGGACGTTTTACTACGTTAAAAGGTGCTATATAAATGCAAGTTATTGTTGAAATGCATACAGGGCTGAACAGTGTTTATTGAGTTAAAATGCCTTGCACCTTAAATGTGATACAGGAGTAAATGTGATGTATCTGATCTAATTTGATTTTCTTCGTTATACCCTTAATGCCTTTATTATATACATTGTATTATGTTTATGGCTGCATCTAGAATTACTTTATTTTTTTTACAAATTCCACTATACACACTTTCACCCAAAGATTCGCCACACGCCTGTTAGAAACTGGTTCGAGCTGCATTGGCAAGGCCTTGGGATCAGAGCCGTGGACTGTGGGGTGGGAGCGGGGTTAAAGAAAGAAAAGTGAAAATGAATGCCATGTAAAATTTCAATTCTTTTTAGAGGCGTTTAGTCTCCTGGAGTATTTTTCAATCATTGTTGCGGGTGGGTTGGGGGAGGGAGGGGTGGTGCTCGGTTTGTTCGTGTAACTTCTGAAGGCTACACGAGGCTCTGTTCCTAACCAACAAATGTCTGCTCAGAGGATTGGTCATTATACAGTGGGAAGCATATAATGGGGGTGGGGGGCAGTGCCGTAACTATTCTTGTGACATTCTGTGTCTGATTTAGTTAAGAGTTTCAATGCTTTGTGCAGCGCTTTAGAAATTGTTAAAATGCAGGATCTTATTTTAGTTTTGGATAGTGTGGAATTCTAATTTGATTTCTGACCTTACACAAATTAGGGTTGTATTCCCTAGAATTTAGAAGGTTAAGGGGTGATCTGATCGAAGTTTTCCGGATAGTAAGGGGAACAGATAGGGTAGAGAGAGAGAAACTATTTCCGCTAGTTGGTGAGTCTCGGACTAGGGGGGCATAGTCTAAAAATTAGAGCCAGACCTTTCAGGAATGAAATTAGGAAACCCTTCTACACACAAAGGGTGGTAGAAGTTTGGAACTCTCTTCCGCAAACGGCAATTGATGCAGGGTCAATTGTTAATTTTAAATCTAAGATTGATAGATTTCTGTTAACCAAAGGTATTGAGGGATATGGGCCAAAGGCGGGTAGATGGAGTTAGATCACAGATCAGCCATGATCTCATTAAATGGTGGAACAGGCTCGAGGGGATGAATGGCCTCCTCCTGTCCCTATGTTCCTATGACCTGTCCTTTTCTGAATGTCCTAGCAGTATTTTAACAAATGCAATGCGAAATGCATGAAGAAAGATTAGCACTTGAATTTTCTACTAAATTTACAAAAAAGTTTTAAAAGATATGTAAAGAAAACAACCACCACAGAGTAGGAATTCTGCTTCTGCGTTCATCAACACACAATTTTCCCTGTATTAAAGTGAGTGAGAGGAAAACTATGGGCTGGAAAGCACAGAATTGGAATTTCTACCCCCATCCCTACTTGAACAGAATGACCAAATGCTTTCACAGAATCGTGCCAATTCACCAAGAGCAGATTCTAACTTGTGTGAGCAGAGATGTTTTGGATCCCGTAAATATGCCAAGAATTTATATTTCTGCCAAGTGTTTTGTGATTTTTTTTTTTTTGCCTAAAGGGAAAATGATATATTATGTAATTTCCCCAACAGACAGAGAAGTGGTCAGAAATTCCAGTTACAGAATTGTTTTCAACAAAGCTTTCTCCTTCTTGAGCTGCATTTATTTTCCCTTAAATATGCAAGAACGTGGGCTTGATGTTCAAAAAGTACAGTATTTTGGGGGGGGGGTAAATCTATAACTGCTGTTTTCAAGACATTTGTGGGTATTACAGAACTTAGCAATCACTGAAATTGTTCTCGCACGACACTTCAAGAAAAACTTACTTCATTGGCTGTGAAGCGCTGTGAGACGTTGTGAAAGGCGCTATATAAATGCAAGTCTTTTTTTATTTGTACCAATCTTGCTGACCACCAGAAAGAAAGAAAGACTTGCATTTATATAGCGCCTTTCACGACCTCAGGACATCCCAAAGTGCTTTACAGCCAAGTACTTTTGAAGTGTACTGTGGAAGTTGCAATGTACAGATACGGAAAACCTTATTTTTACTTTTTATTTCAGCTACTAGGGAGAATTTTGCTTTTAAAATGTATTATTTTTGCAAGCTCAATGGTTAATTGGGTTAATACGCCACCCTCTATGTTACTGAGCCATACAGACATCATGGACTGTCTCATGTTGGGTTTAGTTAGTTGATCTTTCTTGGCAGCACTAAGACTCACCTCATTGCCCACAACTATGGACAGCCAAGATTCCTGCCTCCAACTGTTATGATTGACCCCTGCCAGAAAGGATAAGAATAGAATCTGGCTCGGCTGTTCCACTCCATCCCTGTGCCCCTCCCCACCAAAGGGCCGGACAGCTTACCAACACTCACTGCCTTGGCACACGTCTGAAGAATGGTCACGTGGGCAAGGTATCGGCGGGCAGGCCGTGTCCATGGAACCGTACCCCACCACCAGTAACTAGCTTCAGGAGAGGGAGAAAAATTGGGTGGGTGGGAGGGAGAAAATGAAAATGTTTTGTCTCTAGTCAGAAGGCTCCATGGCCAAAACAGTTTTGAGAATCTCCTTATGTAGTTGGGCAATCTGCAAAGTTTCGCAATTCGACAGGTGCAACTTTAGACAACTTGTAAACATAAGAGCACCACGAATGCTAATTAAAGAACAAGTCTGTTCCATGAATAGTAGTGTGAAGAGACTTTTGAAAATCAAACTCATGATCCAAAGCCCAGAGCCGGCCTGTGTTTTCTTCAGTACAAATGCAGCATGTATTCGCACTTTGTGTATTTAATATATGTTGTACATCTTTCCAATAACTGGCTCTGTGTGTAATCTGAAAGACTAGTTACTGTTACATTGGATGAGTATGAGAGATTGTTACACAAACTATATTGCCACTGTGATTTAATTAAATATATATGTTAATGTGGCAGTGTTGGAGTCTGTACATTGCTGAATTAGATTTAAATTTAAATTTTGACTTTTTAATCTTGGAATGCGAGTATGAAACACTCTGTTTTCCTTGGCCATGGCTAAGACTTTATATATCTGGCCAATTCACCTGCCCAAATTTATTTTATGCTTTAAAAATATATTTGTATTTGCAATATAGCACCAATATATGCATTACCTTACATTTCTCAACTGTATACTATTGCTAAATATATGTAGATCCCTGAATAATGTGAATTTTCTTTGATCACCTCGCCTTTCTACAGAAATGTGTCATCTGTGAATCATAGAACTTTACGGCACAGAAGGAGACCATTTGGCCCATCGTGTCTGTGCCGGCCGACAAAGAGCAAATCCAGCCTAATCCCACTTTCCAGCTCTTGGGCCGTAGCCCTGTGGGTTATGGCACTTCCAAGTGCATATCCAAGTACATTTTAAATGCGATGAGGGTTTCTGCCTCTACCACCCTTTCAGGTAGTGAGTTCCAGACCCCCACCACCCTCCGGGTGAAAGAGGTTCTCCTCAATTCCCCTGTAATCCTTCTACCAGTTACTTTAAATCCATGAACCTTTAGCATTCTACTTAAAATACTCTTGTTGAGGTCATTACAAGTGCGTTGATGGACATCTGATGAGGACCAGCTTAGCAGTGGTGGTTGGTATTGCTGACCAACAGCCTCTTGGCTGAATTACTGAGGAGCTGATAACACCTATGGGACTGTACTAAAGCACAAGTCACTTAAAGGAAGAAATTGAATGGGGGAATACTATATTGCTACTGGAATCTGCTCAACTTCCACAAATATATGTGACCAAGATGAGTGGTGATATGCCTTGGAGCCATTTTGTTTTCTTTTCCAATTGTCCCCCCTTTTCCTTTTCTGAATGAGCAGACTCCTCAATGACCGATTCCGTAGATGTTAGCAGCTCATCTGGTTTTTTTTGTGTTAGGCTAAACAATGAATTGACAATTTGTATGATTACGGAGGGCAGCACAGGTGACCTAGATTCTGCTCCAACTGACCTCCGCACCTTCCAGCAGGGGTTACTGGCTCCCGCATGGGGACCCCGGCCAACTTGCCCTTCCCCGGCCCGAGAGCACTCCGGCCAATTGCATCATGCCAACTGGCTGAGGTTGGATAATTCAGCATTGACTGGGAATCAAACGAAGACCCGAAATATATGCCTCGGTACCACACCATGTAGTTATTTCCTGCACTAAGCCATTAGGGAAGCTCACAAGGGGGCCATTACAATCGGCCTCATCCACTTTTATTTGCTTTGTTTGTTGTTCCTTTGAATAAGAGCTTCACAATATGGCCCACTTTATTTCCCCCACACAACTTCAACAAGAATTGAATTCTTAAAATAAACAAGGGAAAAACATTTTTTTTATACCTTTCAGTTTAAGGTACAAATGTCACTTCAGTCCTCAAAGATTTAATGATTTGCCAGCAAATAAACTAGAGTGTTTACAAGTGTGATGGCATATTGCTTTAATGGGCTGAATCTTCTGTTTCTGATATCTTGCTGATAATATCTCATGAATTGTATCAAATCTTACAAGGACTCAAAGAAAACCAACCCCCCCCCCCCCCCCCCCCCCCCCATAATGTCACACACAAAGGTCTCACTTTTGAAAGCTTTGCAGTTCAACAGCATCCTTTGCAGTGAGGATTTGCTGTGACAGTTTGTACTTGTGCAGCATCCAATAATTTAAAAGCTCCAATTTTTGTGAACATTGTGGTTATTCTCATGCATTTATGCTCTAACTGATCTTTCAATCGTATAATTTGCTCCCAGTTGATCATCCAGAAATTGGTGGGGCAGCCACTGAAACCAGCTTTAAACACACTGGAAATTCTGTGGAACAACAACAACTTGCATTTATACAGCGCCTTTAATGTAGTAAAACATCCCAAGGCGATTACATTAAAATACACCTGGGTTATTTTTTTTTACAAATGACCAAGCAGTTCTTGTGTTTAAGAAAACACCAATATACAGATGAATTTGTCATTCAGATCGTGATTTTTCTGACTAATTTACTTCCCTTATTTAAATGTAGTTTTTAAACTCTAATTAGATACGCTCTGTCATGGACCATTTTGTGCAAAGAGATTGTGTAGCTAGCAGCACCCAGGCTTTTAATTTTGGCCTTGAATCAACTGCATAAGCATAGCCCTGGGAGACTCGACATTTGATATTTTTATCACCCCTATATATAAATTCCAGAATCCCATTGGCTTTGTATGGCTTTTTCCATCTACATTCCTACTTTGTGGAGACATGGGTACAAACTCCATGCCATAGTATTTAGGTACACCAGTGAGCTGTGTTACCACATCACCTTCTATTTTGTCAACACAGTCATTGTTTTATTGATTTTAGAGTACCTGAACTAGAAATGTACTCATACATGTTGCAGTTGGGGTCACTGGATAATGATCAGAAGTAGCCTGGAAAACTGATGTCCATTGTGCTCCAACCAGTGATCCAGCTGAAATCAGTTCATTCAACACAGACCACCGATCAAATTTGGGATCTTCATGCTCTCCCTCAGTACCACCCGATGGTGTAATTACCCACTTAGCCATGCAATGCCTTTCCCCCCCCTGATTACATGTCTGAATAAAACAAATCCATGCTTTTGTGCGCAAATTGGCTGCCGCGTTTCCCACATTACAACAGTGACGACACTTCAAAAAGTACTTCATTGGCTGTAAAGAGCTTTGAGATGTCCTGAGGTCGTGAAAGGCGCTATAGAAATGCAAGTCTTTTTTCTTTTGCCAGAAATCAAAACATAAAATTGATACAATTATCTTAAGGGAACATCACTTTTCATGCTTTCAAACTCAGTACAAGACACCAAAATAGTTTTCCAAAAGCAGACACTGTTGCTTGCAGTATTTCAACATCTTTGTTTATATCTATTCCTATAATCTTCCTTTACAGAGCCAGTGGGTAGATTCCTGAGCCAGGCAGGTCTGCAGTACTCCAGGTCACTGTTGCTTAACCAGCTAGCCTGGCCCACGAATGAGCCTTGAGGGATGGGCACATCACTGGGGGCTGGGATCCTTCCCATTCAGTTGCAGATAACCTTGCAAACCAGTGCCTTAATGGGTAGGGTTGTTCTGGATGAACAAGCAGCAATGTCGTACTGTTAGGGTGCATGGTTTAGTGTTCAATCTCCAGGGGTCCTGAAGCCTTGACTCTGCCAATCGTGCTTATGGACCCAAGGGTGGTGTGTTCCTGTGGAAAGAGAGTGTGCGGATTTTTCAGTACTGTCTCATAGTTTGGAGCCCCTTAAACATGGTGGTTGTTTCTTTGTTGCACGTCATCACACACCTAACTAACCAATAAATAAAAACATATAATCCCATTCCTAAAAATATACAACCTCTTTGAAGGAGTTCATTGACACTGCATCGATTACTTTTGCTGGCAGTTTAGTGGAGAGCCATCATCTGAAGTTGATTAGTCTTGCTCGAGGTTATTCAGTGTAAACCGGTTAGTTGGGTTCTGAGCTCACAGTCCAAGTCAATCTGCCTGCACCTGTATATGCTGCCAAGGCCCTGAGCTCTGGAATTCCCCCCCTAAACATCTCCGCCTCTCTTTCCTCCTTTAAGATGCTCCTTGAAACTTCCCTCTTTGACCAAGCTTTTGGTCACCTGCCCTAATATCTCCTTATGTGGCTCGGTGTGAAATTTTGTTTGATGAAGCGCCTTGGGACGTTTTACTATGTTAAAGGTGCTGTATAGGTGCTATTTCCTACATTACAACAGTGACTACACTTCAAAAAGTACTTCATTGGCTGTAAAGCGCTTTGGGACGTCCGGTGGTCACGGAACGCAAGGGCTGGATTTTATCAATGGGGGCGCGTTGGGGGCAGGACTGCTGGTTGTCGTGTTTCAGTCCCGCCCCCAACGACGTCCGGCCAACCCACGCTATTTTCCCTTGATTGACCTTGTTAAGCCCGCCCTGCGGCAACGCCGGTGACAGAGAACGTCAGCGTATGATTTTTGACAGATGAATTGTCATCATTTGACAGCTTTGAGAAGCTGTCAAACATTGACAATCTCTGTTCTTTGGTGAGTCCATGTACTCAAGACTCACCAAACCTCTTTCCTGAGCAGAAATCAGATGGCTGTTGCATCGGAGAATGCAGCAGCCATTCTGCCATCTCTGCCATGGAGATGAGGAGCCTCCAGATCCCCAAGGGTTGAAGCCTGCAGGAAGAAACAAAGGTAAGTAAACTTTTTCTGACACTTTTCACTCACCTCTCATACTTACCTCTCCACACTTGCACCCATCACTCACTTCCACAGTGGACTTTTCGATCCCTCTCACCCCCGCAGACCCACTGCTCGCCTCGCTGACCCTGGCGGGGTTTCCCGATGTCGGGAAGCCCGCACTTGTGTTGGTAAAATGGGGATAATCCTCTTAACTACTTGTTAACAGGCAGTTAAGTGGCTCTAATCCCCTTCCCGCCTCGAGGAGATAGGTCCCTGCGCGAGTCGGGGACCCGCCTCCCGGGAAGATGGCACGGAGGCGGGCTGGGGGCGGGATGGGTACCCGTTCCCAGTTTCTGCCATTTTCCGGCAGTCCTGCCTCCCCAGGGCTGGGAAAATTCCCCCCCAACCCACAAAGTCTTTTTAGAAATGCAATTTGTTGCAGGTGGATCCGACTCTACTGGAATGCAGTGAACCACAGGTGTAGTTCCCAGCTTTGAGTTTCTACGCAAGCAGCAACGTTCCAAGATTAAGACAAATTGCCCAATATAGAAAAAAAAAGCACCTTTTGTTTTTTTTTCATGTTTCCCTCCCTGTGGGTTTATGGTATGACACGCAAATAGGGTGAGAGAAACTGTCCCACACGTGGTTAGGAGGTGCTGGGAGCTATCACATGATACAGGGAAATTCTGAGCCAATGATGAGAAACTAATAGAAGAATATCCACTTCCGTCACGGGGGAGAACTTATCCGAGCAAAGTTTTTAGTTGGTGCGGTGTTGGGGTGAGCGGAGTCGACGTGCTTGGGCTGCGCCATGGACGCCATCTGGCAGTACCAGTTCCGCATTATTTTGTTGGGTGACTCCACCGTGGGCAAGTCTTCCATTCTCAAGCGCTTCACGGACGGGACCTTCAGCGAGGTGCAGGATCCCACGGTGGGAGTGGATTTCTACGCCCGCCTGTTGGAGGTGGAGGAGGGCTGCATGATCAAACTCCAGCTGTGGGACACCGCTGGCCAGGAACGCTTCAGGTCAGCCCGACGCTTCTGTTTTCAGCTTCACCTCAGTCGGTTGACGAAACTTTTTGCGGTTTCAGGAATTATTTCCTTGAACGCTTTGGGACGAGTTGAGTAACTTTGCATTGAAGGGCAACTTAAAGCTTTTGCAACAACGGTGCTATTTCGGTTCGTTCTCCCAGTACAAACTTTCCGCCCTCCTGAAATATTTCCTACATTACAACAGTGACTACACTTCAAGAAGTACTTCATTGGCTGTGAAGCGCTTTGGGACGTCCGGTGGTCGTGACAGGCGCTATAGAAATGCAAGGCTTTCTTTCTTAAAGTGGCTACATCCTTTTAAAATATTTGTAACTCTTTCAGCATTGAAAAGAAAAAAGAAAGATTTGCATTTCTATAGCGCCTTTCACGACCACCGGACGTCCCAAAGCGCTTCACAGCCAATGAAATACTTTTTGAAGTGTAGTCACTGTTGTAATGTAGGAAACACAACAGCCAGTTGCGCACAGCAAGCTCCCACAAAGAGCAATGTGATAATGACCAGATAATCTGTTTTAGTGATGTTGATTGAGGGATAAATGTTGGCCCCAGGACACCAGGGATAACTCCCCTGCTCCTCTTCAAAATAGTGGCCATGGGATCTTTTACGTCCACCCGAGAGAGCAGACGGGGCCTCGGTAAAACGGCACCTCCGACAGTGCAGCACTCCTCAGCACTGCACTGGAGTGTCAGCCTAGATTTTTGTGCTCAAGTCTCTGGCGTGGGACTTGAACCCACAACCTTCTGACTCGGAGGCGAGAGAGTGGACTACCCACTGAGCCACAGCTGACCCTGGTATTGGGCAAATGTAGTGTTAATCCAGTCCTTTTTGTGAGGTTAAAAAATGTCCTAAAATTAAACAGTCTCCTGAGAAAGGTAGTGTCTGTCGTAATGTGCCCCGGCTGCAGTCAGTGTCTAGGTGTGTTCCTTTGTTGACTTGTGTGAGGCGGTACTGTTTACAGAAGGTAATTGTTGAAGATTAATACTTGCAACATGGTTGAAATTGGAAACTGTAATTCAGTATTTAAATATTAAAGGCTCAGTCATCCTCATCAATGGTAAGTCTTCCAATTATACAGTCAAATCTGCCAAAACCAAATATTTGTAGAACAGGGAGTCAGAAAGGAATAGACAGCTGCATTAAGGGACGAGGGTAAAAGTTCAAATACGGTATCTCCATGAGGCTGCATTGTTTATTAAAGTGTTCTTTATTAAATACAGTACTAAACCAAACTGCAAATTCAACATGCAATAGCAAAATACTGCGGATGCTGGAAATCTGAAATAACAACAGAAAATGCTGGAAACACTCAGCAGGCCAGGCAGCGTCGAGGAGAGAGAACAGAGTCAACGTTTCAGGTCTGTGACCCTTCTGACGAAACGTTAACTCTGTTTTTCTCTCCACGGACGCTGCCTGACCTGCTGAGTGTTTCCAGCATTTTCTGTTGCTGTTTTGGAAATTCAACATTGTCTGATATTTTAAACTGATCTGAATTTCAGGGACTTGCTGTGTGAATTGTAAGCCAAGTTGGCTCCTCCTAATGAGTTTCCCCTTTTTAAGAAACTAGTCCGTCTGTGTTTTGATCACTACAGTTCTGTCCATTCATGAAGTAACCAAACCACTGTTCCATCTGAAATAAAAACACAAAATGCTGGAGATACTCAGCAGGTCAGGCAGCATCTGTGAAGAGAGAAACAGTGTTAACGTTTCAGGTCGATGACCTTTCGTCAGAACTGGAAAGAAGCAGGAAATGGAACAGATTTTTAAGCAAGTGTGGGAGCTGGGAAAGGCGGGAGGGGATGAAAGAACAAAAGGGAAGGTCTGATAGAAGGCAGGAGAGGTTAAGAGACATCTGCCAGCTCCTGGTGTCGTGCCTGCGATAGTGCGAATGTCAGAAGGGTGTGTTCTTACCAGCCTGTTGGTTCTTGCTGGGAAAACACATTCCTTTTAGTTACATTATAGGCTGGGAGAACAGGGGGGGGGAAAAAACTGGAAAGAGAAGGATTTTTTTTGTAAATTTTGAGGCTGGGATAATCTGGATGCAAGCAATGGGATGGATGACTGATTCATCTGCTTTTGGTGTTGGATGAGGAAGAATGGTGCCAGAGGATCTTTTGACATAGGCAGACAATCCCTAAGTTTAAAATCTCATTCAAAGGTTGCCCCCAACCCCCCCTGAAAATGCCGCACTCCCTGAATACTGCATTGGAGTATTGGCTTAGATTTTGTCCTGTAGTGGTACTTGAAACCACAACATAGGATATACGGCACAGAAACAGGCCATTCAGCCCAACCAGTCCATGCCGGCGTTTATGCTCCTCCCGTCTTTCCTCATCTAACTCTATCAGCATACCCCTCTATTCCCTTTTCCCTCGTGTTTATCTAGCCTCCCCTTAAATGCATCTCCGCTATTCGCTTCAACCACTCCGTGGTAGCGAGTTCCACATTCTCACCACTCTCTGGGTAAAGAAGTTTCTTCTGAATTCCCGATTGGTTCAGCAGCAAGAGTGCTTCCAAATGAGCCAAACTGACTCGAACTGATTTACTGAATTAATGAAAGTACTGAAATCGATCAGAATCTCCATACACTAAGTTCTAAATGAGATCAGTGACTTCTCAATTTATGGACTCCATAATATGTACCAAGTGTGTATTTTTTGTGTTAATGTGAGTGTTAAATTAATTATCCAAGTTTGCTGATGATACAAAGCTAGGCGGGACAGTAAGCTGTGAGGAGAACACAAAGGGCTGGATTTTACTTACCGAGACGAGTTGGGGGCGGGACTGCTGCCTTCCGGATTCTAGTCCCGTCCCCAGCGACTTCTGGCGAGTAGACGCTATTTTCCCTTGATTGGCCTTGTTAAGCCCGGCTTGCCGGACAATTAAGGGAAAGCCGGTGTCCGATGACGTTCGTGCATGACGCTTCATCTGCCGGTTTTCTTAAAGGGACAGGCCCCATAATTTTTTGGCGGATGAATTGTCAGTGTTTGACAGCATTGAGGTGCTGTCAAACACTGACAATCACTGCCCAAAGGTGAGCCCTTGCATCCAGGCTCACCAATGACTCTCCTTAGGAGAAAACAGATGGCAGCTGCATGTGAGATTGCAGAAGCCATCTGTCAATTCTCCTGATCAGAAACATCAAATCTTGTCACCTGCAGATGCATATAAACAGAATAAAAATATTTCTCTCTACATTCACTCACCTGTCATACTTACCTGTGCACAATTGCACCCATCGCACTACCTCTGCAGCTGTCATTTGCAAACTTACACTGCAGCAGACCCACAGCTCGCCTCGCTGACCCTGGCGGGGTTTCCCGCCGTCGGGAAGCCCGCATCAGCAGGCGGAAATTGGGGGGGGAAAAGCCTCTTAACTGCCTGTTAACAGGCAGTTAATTGGCTCTAATCCCCTTCCCACCGCTAGGAGACGGGGTCCCTGCGCGAGTCGGGGACCCCCCTCCTGGGAAGATGGTTTGGCGGCTGGTTGGGAGCGGGGTTGGGACCCACTCCCATTTTCCCAGCAGTCCCGCCTCTTCAAGGCTGGTAAAATCCAGCCCAAAGAGTCTGCAAAGGGATATAGATAGACTAAGTGAGTAGGCAGTAAGGTGGCAGATGGAGTATAATGTAGGGAAATGTGAGGTTATTTACTTTGGTAGGGAGAATAGAAAAACAGAATATTTTTTAAATTGCGAGAAACTTTCAAATGTTAGTGTTCAGGGAGATTTGGGTGTCCTCGTGCAAGAAACACAGAAAGCTAGCATGCAGGTACAGCAAGCAATAAGGAAGGCAAATGGCATGTTGGCCTTTATTGCAAGGGGATTGGAGTACAAGAGTAAGGAAGTCTTCCTACAATTGTACAGGGCCTTGGTGAGACCACACCTGGAGTACTGTGCACAGTTTTGGTCTCCTTATCTAAGGAAGGATATACTTGCCTTGGAGGCAGTGCAACGAAGGTTCACTAGATTGATTCCTGGGATGAGAGGGTTGTCCTATGATGAAAGATTGTGCAGAATGGGCTTATACTCTCTGGAGTTTAGAAGAATGAGCGGTGATCTCATTGAAACATACAAGATTCTGAAGGGGGTTGACAGGGTAGATGCTGAGAGGTTGTTTCCCCTGGCTGGAGTGTCTAGAACTAGGGGGCATCTTTTTCTTGGGCAGTCCCTCAGAACTGAGGATGACTGGCTTCCACACTAAAAATGAGTTCTCAGGTGACTGATGAGTCCAATGTGGGACCTACAGTCTCTGTCACAGGTGGGGCAGACGGTGGTTGAAGGGGTGGGTGGGAGCAGTACTGCGTTTCCGGTCTGTCGCTGTTGGGGTTGTCCATGAGGGTCCTGACGTTCCAGGTCCCGAACTTCATTTTAAAGGGTGGAAGATGCCTGTGCGTGAATTCTTTCAATGTGGGGTGGCCGTTGCACACCAGCTACCACACGGGCTTGACAGAGCAAGGTCTTGGTCTAATGGCAAGGGGATCCAAGACGATTGGAGACCAGGCTCTGCTACATCGGCCTAGCGCACACGCACACAAACATACTCCTACTGTCGTCCTCCCTCCTTCCCGCAGGTCCTTTCTGCCTGGGTTTCATAGGCTGCAGTGTGGTCCTCCCGACCCCGCTGCTGGTCCATGCTGCGCCACTCCTGGGCCCCGACCTCGCCCCTGGGCCCCGACCTCCTTTATAGTGTGTCTCCTAATGAGTGTGTCCCGCGGTGCGTCTCCTTCCAGTGAGTGTCTGTGTCCTAACTCGCACCAAGTCCCGTTCATCCATCACTCCTGTGCTCGCTGACCTACAATGGCTCCCGGTTAAGCAACGCCTCGATTTCAAAATTCTCATCCTCGTTTTCAAATCCCTCCATGGCCTCGCTCCTCCCTATCTCTAATCACCTGCAGCCCCACAACCCCCCTAGATACCTGCGCTCCTCTAATTCTGGTCTCTTGAGCATCCCTGATTATAATCGCTCAACCATTGGTGGCTGTGCATTCTGTTCCTAGGCCCTAAGCTCTGGAATTCCCTGCCTAAACCTCTCTGCCTCTCTTTCCTCCTTTAAGACACTCCTTAAAACCTACCTTTTTGACCAAGCTTTTGGTCACCTGCCCTAATTTCTCCTTGTGTGGCTCGGTGTCAAATTATTTGTCTTATAATACTCCTGTGAAGTGCCTTGGGACGTTTTACTACGTTAAAGGCACTATATAAATACAAGTTATTGTTATTCCTGAGAAATACTTAAGATACTGCCTTGAACAAAAGTTAATGATAGGATATTGGAAAAATCTGATTTAGTCTCAGGATAAGGGGTCGGCCATTTAAGACTGAGATGAGGAGGAATTTCTTCACTCAGAGGGTTGTGAATCTTTGGAATTCTCTGCCCCAGAGGGCTGTGAATGCTGAATCATTGAGTATATTCAAGGCTGCAATCGATATGTATGTGTGCAGTTTTGGTCGCCTTATCTGAGGAAGGAGGTTCTTGCCATGGAAGCCGTTCAGCGAAGATTCACCAGGCTGATACCTGGGATGGCAGGAATGACGTATGAGGAGAGATTGGATCGATTGGGCTTATACTCACCTGGAGTTTAGAAGAATGAGGGGATCTCATTGAAACTTATAAAATTCTGACAGGACTGGACAGACTAGATGCAGGAAGGATGTTCCCGATGGTCAGGGAGTCCAGAACCAGGAGTCACAGTCTAAGGATAAGGGGTAAGCCATTTAGGAGCGAAATGAGGAGGAATTTCTTCACCCAGAGAGTGGTGAACCTGTGGAATTCTCTACCACAGAAGGCAGTAGAGGCCAATTCATTAAATATATTCAAGAAGGAGTTGGATATATTTCTTAAGGATAAAGGAATATGGGGAGAAAGCAGGGACAGGGTTCTGAATTTAGATGATCAGCCATGATCACATTGAATGGCGGAGCAGGCTAGAGGGGCCGAATGGCCTACTCCTATCTTCTATGTTTCTATGATAGATTTTTGGATATTAAGGGAATCAAGGGCTATGGGGATCGGGCGGGAAAGTGGAGATGAGGTCGATGATCAGCCATGATCTTATTGAATGGTGGAGCAGGCTCGAGGGGCCGCATGGCCGACTCCTGCTGTTATTTCCTATGTTATTAGCAGCAAATGTCATTTCCATGCAGAAACCTCTTTCATTATAGCAGGAAGGTAAGAGGCCCTTAATGGAACTACGCAGATGGTAAATCTCCATTTAAAAAAAAAAAAAAAAAAATTGTTTATGGGATCTGGGCGTCACTGGCAAGGCCAGCATTTGTTGCCCTCGAGAAGGTGGTGGTGAGCCACCGCTGTAGTCTGTGGTGAAGGTGCTCCCACAGTGTTAGGTAGGGAGTTCCAGGATTTTGACCCAGCGTCAATGAAGGATCGGTGATATACTTCTAAGTCAGGATGGTGTGTGACTTGGAGGGGAGCTTGGAGGTGGTGGTGTTCCCATGCGCCTGCTGCTCTTGTCCTTCTAGGTGGAAGAGGTCGCGGGTTTGGGAGGTGCTGCCGAAGAAGCCTTGGCGAGTTGCTGCAGTGCATCTTGCAGATGGTACACACTGCAGCCACGGTGCGCCGGTGGTGGAGGGAGTGAATGTTTAAGGTGGTGGATGGGGTGCCAATCAAGCGGGCTGCTTTGTCCTGGATGGTGTCGAGCTTCTTGAGTGTTGTTGGAGCTGCACTCATCCAGGCAAGTGGAGAGTATTCCATCACACTCCTTACTTGTGCCTTGTAGATGGTGGAAAGGCTTTGGGGAATCAGGAGGTGAGACACTCGCCTCCGAATACCCAGCCTCTGACCTGCTCTTGTTGCCACAGTATTTATGTGGCTGGTCCAGTTAAGTTTCTGGTTAATGGTGACCCCCCCCCCCCCCCCCCCAGGATGTTGATAGTGGGGGATTCAGCGATGGTAATGCCATTGAATGTCAAGGGGAGATGGTTAGACTCTCGCTTGTTGGAGATAGTCATTGCCTGGTACTTGTGTGGCACAAATGTTACCTGCCACTTATCAGTCCAAGCCTGAACGTCGTCCAGGTCTTGTTGCATGTGGGCATGGACTGCTTCATTATCTGTGGAGTTGTGAATGGCACTGAACACTGCAGTCATCAGCGAACATCTGTATACTGATCTCCCTAGAGGGCTTTTAACAGACCATCAACTGCCTATTCTCTGGGGCTAGGACAGAACTTATAGGGAATAGAGCAAGATGTAGTCATAATTTCTTATTTCTAGGGTGACGGCTCCTTTAACAGGGGACGGGTGAAATTGGTGCATTGTCGAGATCTGAACAGATTCCACTTTAGACAGTGCACAAATTATGAAAGGTTTTTAGGAGCACCGATGGTCCTGACTTATTTTGTAAACTGCAAGGTTTTGCATACAGGTCATTACCACTGGCTTCGGTCCCACAGACAAGTGAGTACCACTAAAAATGACCAGACTTCCAACCCTCTGGTCGCTATCCACCAGATCCTCATTGGAAATGCCCACATTATGGGCTTTGGATAAGGGTCAGCTGTGATTGTCGCTCACTCCCTCCCGGATGGACGGCCAAGATCACTGTCCAGGGTCACACACACACACCGGCTATTCAGCAGCAGCATCAACAATATGTGAAGGTAGTGGAGAAGAAAGCGTTTTATACAGGTGCAATCAAAAAATGGACGCTGAGCCAAAGAAGCAGATATTAGGGGCGGATGAGCAAAAGTTTGATCGGAGATGGGTTTTAAGGAGGGTCTTTTAAAGAGGAAAGGGAGGTGAGAAGCGCAAGGGTTGTGGGAGGGAATTCCAGAGCGTGGGACCATGGGGGCTGAAGACATCAATCACCGCTTTCAGAAGTAAAGGGAAATTAGAGGTGGGGGTTGGGGGGGACCTTTGGTGTCGCTATTCTTGCTAGGATTAGAAATAGATGTCTTCCTGTTTTTCCCCCAGATAGATGTTTATTTCCAGGGAAACAAGTTAGTTTGAGAGACATCAAAAACATTCTGGATTATCTGTCTGATCTCAACTCTTTTGGGTTATGTTGTATTTTATTCTTTCTCCCTCCTGAAGCTATTGATCCTTTGCTGTCATGCCAGTCACCCTCTGGCTCCTCCATCAAGTGGCTTTGAAGGTGAATTTTGGTCGGCTATTCAATTGCAGGGAGTATTCCAGCCAGCCCAGTCCTGGGTCCACCCATAGCTCTCTGACGCATTTTCAAGGAGGGATTGCTGGACAGCTTTCACAAATATGAATGCTGGAATACTTGCTGCCTAAACCGGGGATTAGACCAATTATAATGCTCCTAATGCCACCTAGGCTGCAATTACTTTACTCAGCACCGACCAGGAATTGAACCCGGGACCTTTAAGTTCTGCATCGCATAACTACTCACTGGCTAGACAGTTGATCCATTTTAAAAGCTCTCTGAGTAATTTTGAAAAAGTCTGAGAAAGGGTGGAGAACATTTCATTGCTGAGAGCACAAGTCTAACAACTGTTGGTACTGTTTTCTAATTAAAAGTTTTAGCTGAATAATCTTTAAGCAGGTATGGTACACTGTTTGGAAAAGAAGTTACTGTATCTGTGATTCTATCTTTGAAGCAGACCCTAACTTTCATATTTGTATTATTGAATGCGCAACACTAGTTTAAAAAAAAAAAAAAAATTGTTCCTGGGATGTGGGCGTCGCTGGCAAAGCCGGCATTTATTGCCCATCCCTAATTGCCCTCGAGGGTGGTGGTGAGCCGCCTTGCCAGACCTCCCCCACTGCTGTCTGAGTTTCAATCATGTAACACAGCATGGCTCAGTAATTCCTGATATGTGTGGCTTAGTATTGAGCAGATTGTGCTGCCTCTAGTCGTGCCCTGGGTTAGATCAGTTAATTTAGAAAGAAAGAAAGACTTGCATTTCTACAGCGCCTTTCACGACCACCGGACGTCCCAAAGCGCTTTACAGCCAATGAAGTACTTTTTTGAAGTGTAGTCACTGTTGTAATGTAGGAAACGCGGCAGCCAATTTGCGCACAGCAAGCTCCCACAAACAGCAATGTGAAAATGACCAGATCATCTATTTTAATTATGTTGATTGAGGGATAAATATTGGCCCCAGGACACCGGGAAAGAACTCCCCTACTCTTCTTCAAAAGAGTGCTGTGGGATCTTTTACATCCACCTCAAAGAACCGACAGGGCCTCGGTTTTAATGTCTCATCTGAAATTTAGCAGGAACCAGAATTTAAATGATTGCCTTCCTGGTCTGTATGACTATGACTAAGTACCTCAGACAGTGTACTTGCCCACTGGCCATGAGGGTGGGGAAATGCTCTTTTGTTATTTTAACTTTACCTAAACACACTAAAGGAAAGCACTTTGTTCTTCAGAGGCTCAGTGTTTTGTATTGTATTGTATTGCCTACTGAGTCACAGTTTGGGAAGGTCCGAAGTTTAATCCGTGGTCTCTGCTGGATTAGTTGCAGTGAGGCGACCACAGTTGGCCTCATGAGTGAGGTAGAGGAAAAGTCAGCCTGTGTCGCTGCTCCTGATTTTTTTCCAATGACTCTTGTTAAGAAGTGTGGACTTTGCGCACAGCAATGTGACCATATGTCCAAAAATGTGCGGGTTAGGTGATTTGGCTATGATAAATTGACCCTTAGTGTTAGGGGGGGATTAAATATGTGGGGTTACAGGGATAGGATGGGATATGTTAGGGGGAATTAAATACGTGGGGTTACGGGGATAGGGTGGTATAGGTGTCGGTGCAGGCTCGATGGGGATTCTGTGTGAGGGGGCAGGGACAGGGTACTGGATTTGGATGATCAGCCATGATCGTATTGAATGGTGGAGCAGGCTCGACGGGCCGAATGGCCTACTCCTGCTCCTAGTTTCTATGTTTCTATGTTTCTATGACAGTATAATCTGCTTTGTTTTCAGTGATTTTTGTTGAGGGATAAACATTGGCCAGGACACTGGAGAGAACTCCCTTGGTTGTCTTCAAAATAAGATATTTCATGTCCAATGTTCCCTCTAATTTTTTTTTAAGGGGCTGCAGGGGCCATTCAGAATACCGCGCCTGCGCAGCTTTTGTATTGAAAAGTCAGCTGCGCGAGATCCCTGGAGCGCTCTGCGGCCGCACAGCTTAAAGGAAACATTGTTTACATCCACCTGAGAGCAGACGGAGCCTCGGTTTAATGTCTCATCCGAAAGACGACACCTCTGACAGTGCAGCACTCCCTCAGCACTGCACTGGGAGTGTCAGCCTAGATTTTCATGCTCAAGTCTCTGGAGCGGGACTTGAACCCACAACCGTCTGACTTGGAGGCGAGAGTGCTACCCACTGAGCCACGGCTGACACTTATTATTTGTATAATGATTCAGGGTAGAGCTTTCTGTAACGACAGGCCCAGTAACGTGAATTGTGTCCAGCAGGAGGTTAAATATTCCATCAAATACTTCATTTTGTTTTCTAGTGCCTGTGGAGACCCTCTTTGCATTCCACTTTGCAGGCTAGCATTAAATTAAATAACCAAGACAATTGTCTTTGCGATTTAATATTTCTATTTTAGCAGATGTTATATAAGGGAAGGTTCATAAATTTGATCAGTGTGAATATTCCTTACATGAGACCAACACAGCTCTTTGATATGAATCCTTTGGATGGAAGGTGTTTTTAATCCCAGCCCTTCTATTCAGCTGCTGTCAGTCGTGGCTCAGTGGGTAGCACCCTCGCCTCTGAATCAGAAGGGACTTGAGCACAAAAATCTAGGCTGACACTCCAGTGCGGTACTGAGGGAGTGCTGCACTGTCGGAGGTGCCGTCTTTCAGATGAAATGTTAAACTGCTCTCTCAGGTGGACGTAAAAGATTCCATGGCACTATTTCGAAGAAGAGCAGGGGAGTTATCCCTGGTGTCCTGACCAATATTTATCCCTCAATCAGCATCACTATAACATTATCCGGTCATTATCACATTGCTGTTTGTGGGAGCTTGCTGTGTGCAAATTGGCTGCCATGTTTCCTACATTACAACAGTGACCACACTTCAAAAAAATGTATTGGCTGTAAAGCGCTTTGGGACGTCCAGTGGTCGTGAAAAGCGCTGTAGAAATGCAAGTCTTTTTTCTTTTTTGGAGTGTCCGAAACTGTGTTCTAGATGAACCGGTTATTCTCAATAGCAATCAAGGGCTGTTCCTATTAGATTTTCCATTTCAAGTTGAACAGGAAAAAGGGCACCCATAACCAATACATAATTGTATTCAGGCTGACTGGTTGACTACACAAAGAGTAGGGTTGCCACCTTTTAACAATGATGCCAACATTTGACTGAAGGGTCAGACTGGGGCTAGGAGCATGGCTGGAGACTCAATCTGCTGATAATTAATCAGAGCCATTAATAATCTCAATAATGAATGGCTCTACATGTTTAAGACACAGCGGTGAATGGAGCAAATGACTTTAATTTTTTATAAAACAGCCTTTTGGCATCCATCTTTTACAGTGCATTCACATTGGCCCAAAAATTCGTGAGGAAGCCTTCGTGCGAGGGTAAGGCCTCCCCGCGATCTCTCACTCCGCGTTGGCTTTTTCAGTTCCAGCTCGCACGAACTTGATGTTCTGGACAGCTGCTGTGCTGGGCTTGCGTATCCCACCGGCGTAGTTAATTCGTGCGAGCTGTGGGATCACGTGACTCAGTTAGAGCCAATGGCAGCACACCATCTTCCATTCATAACTTTCACATAAGTGCTGTGAAAGTTATGAATACTATAGCCTCCCAAAAGAACCGCTAAACCTCAATTAAAATTTTTTTAAAAACCATCACATTAATAAAATAAGTATAGTTAAATAAATTAACCATTTTAAATAAATTAAATTTTTGAAAAAATTTAAAATCTTTTAAAAAGTTATAAAAATAAACTTACCTGTCTTTAAAGTCTCTAAAAAAGATATACCTGTTAAAAAAAATTCAAAATAATACTTAATTCACTACTTACCTTGTTAAAAGTGGGTCTTACTCCTTTTTTTATGTGTAGAATCTTCCGTACTTACCTGCGCGTTGAAACCACTAAGTGCACAGCGTGCGCGCAGCCTGTAGCACGCACGCGGTTCACCTAGGACCCGCCCCCTTTTCCATTCACCAAGTGCCAGTTTTCAGCGCATGCGCAGTGCATGCAGAAAACCGGCAATTGGAGACAGAATACGCGAGAGTACACAGTGCGTACTCTCGCGTAGCGGGACTAATTTTTGGGCCATTATGAATTTAGCACAGTGCAAACTGTTGTGCCTTCACATTGTGCTAAATTTGTGTGTACATTGGGTGTCGATGCTCAAACTGACTCCAAAACAAAGTCTGATTTTCCCCCATTTGCCCATTGGGAGATGCAGAGGACTTGAACAAATTATGTAAATATACGATTTTTATAGTTAATGGAATGTTTATTCCTATTACTTGAATACTGGGCAACAATTCAGGAATATCTCCGGTCATCACCGAGTTGGGAGCAAAGCAGCCTCTGGTCCTACAGAACAACAATGCGGAGAATATGATCTTTAAATTCATCGTCTTGCACCAAGTAATTAAGCTCAATATGACTGTCTCTCTTTGGGTGTTTTAATACATTTTCTATCACTTACTTGTGCTGTTTCACCCCTCCATAAATGGCAAATTAAAAGGCCAGAATTTTAGTATTTCCTGTGGGCCAGATATTATCTAGATTTTGTTTATTAATATTTTTAGTTTTATCTTAAATAAACTGGCCTTTACTATTAATGATATAAAAGGCCAGAACTACAAGTCATCTCTATAATAAAACTGGATTTGAAAAGAGACACCCAAAGGGTTGAGAGACTCTGACTCAATTGATCCATTTTGTTAAAACATTTGAATGAAATTCCTTTGCCTACGATTCAACAACAATTTATATTTATATAGCGCATTTAACATAGCAAAGCGTCCCAAGGTGCTTAACAAGAGCGACATTAATAAAATAAGACACTGAGCCACAGGCGATATCAGGACAGACTTAGTCAAAGAGGTAGGTTTTATGGAGCATCTGAAAGGAGAGAGAGGCGGAGAGGTTTAGGCAGGGAATTCCAGAGCTTAGGGCCCAGGCAGCTGAAGGCACGGCCGCCAATGGTGTGGCGATTAAAATCAGGAATGCGCAAGAGGCCAGAATTGGAGGAGCGCAGAGATCTCGAAGGTTGTAGGGCTGGAGGAGATTACAGAGATAGGGAGGGGTGAGGCCGTGGAGGGATTTGAAAACAAGGATGAGGATTTTAAAATTGAAGTGTTGTTGGACCGGGAGCCAATGCAGTTTTTTGATGAGGTAACAGAGAGGGTTGATGAGGGCGATGCAGTTGATGTCATGTACATGGATTTCCAAAAGGCATTTGGTAAAGTGCCACATAATAGGCTTGCCAGCAAAGTTGAAGCCCATGGAATAAAAGGGACAGTGGCAGCATGGATACAAAATTGGCTAAGTGACAGGAAACAGAGAGTAGTGGTGAACGGTTGTTTTTCGGACTGGAGGAAGGTATACAGTGGTGTTCCCCAGGGGTCGGTTCTAGGACCAATGCTTTTCTTGATATATATTAATGACTTGGACTTGGGTGTACAGGGCACAATTTCAAAATTTGCTGCTGACACAAAACTTGGAAATATAGTGAACAGTGAGGAGGATAGGGATAGACTTCAAGAAGACATAGTGGCTGGTGGAATGGGCGGACACGTGACAGATTAAATTTAATGCAGAAAAGTGCGAAGTAATACATTTTGGTAGCAAGACCGAGGAGAGGCAATATAAACTAAAGGGTACAATCCTGAAGGGGGTGCACGAACAGAGACCTAGGGGTATATGTGCACAAGTCATTGAAGGTGGCAGGGCAGGTTGAGAAAGTCGTTAAAAAAGCATATGGGGTACTGGGCTTCATAAATAGAGGCATTGAGTACAAAAGCAAGGAAGTTATGATGAACCTGTATAAAACACTGGTTTGGCCTCAACTGGAGTATTGTGTCCAATTCTGGACACCACACTTTAGGAAGGATGTGAAGGCCTTGGAGAGGGTGCAGAAAAGATTTACAAGAATGGTTCCAGGGATGAGGGACTTCAGTTATGTGGATAGACTGGAGAAGCTGGGGTTGTTCTCCTTAGAGCAGAGAAGGTTGAAAGGAGATTTGATAGAGGTGTTCAAAATCATAAGGGGTCTAGATAGAGAGAAACTGTTCCCATTGGCAGAAAGGTTGAGAACCAGAGGACACAGATTTAAGGTGATTGGCAGAAGAACCAAAGGCGACATGAGGAAAAACTTTTTTACGCAGCGAGTGGTTAGGATCTGGAATGCACTGCCTGAGAGGGTGGTGGAGGCAGATTCAATCATGGCTTTCAAAAGAGAATTGGATAAGTACCTGAAGGAAAAAAAATTGCAGGGCTACGGGGAAAGGGCGGGGGAGTGGGACTTGCTGAAGTTCTCTTGCAGAGAGCTGGCACAGGCTCGATGGGCCGAATGGCCTCCTGTGCTGTAACCATTCTATGATTCTATGCTAGGTCAGTGTGAGCCCACTGTTGGATTTAGCATTCTTGAAAGTAAAGATCAATTAATATTTTTGTCTAATTTCAGAAGTCTACGACTGGATTGGCAGATTTACTACATCTATGTACATCTTTTACTTGTTTTTGTTGTTTATCTGGTACTAATCCAAAACACTTCTATAAAATGTAGCTATTTGAATTAAAATACACACAATTGTGTGGCTATAGTAATGGCTTAGAACAGTTTAACCTCTACACTGTTGCCAATAGAGACTGAAGAGTTTCTCGTCCAGTAATTATCTCAATAGTGCTTTTTTGCAATTTTTTTTATTCGTTCCTGGGATGTGGGCGTTGCTGGCAAGGCCAGCCTTTATTGACCATCCCTAATTGCCCTCGAAGGTGGTGGTGAGCCGCCGCCTTGAACCGCTGCAGTCCGTGTGGTGAAGGTGCTCCCACAGTGCTGTTCGGGAGGGAAATCCAGGATTTTGACCCAGCGACGATGAAGGAACGGCCGATATATTTCCAAGTCAGGATGGTGTGTAACTTGGAGGTGGTGGTGTTCCCATGCGCCTGCTGCCCTTGTCCTTCTAGGTGGTAGAGGTCACTGGTTTGGGAGGTGCTATTGAAGCCTTGATGAGTTGCTGCAGTGCATCTTGTAGATGGTACACACTGCAGCCACAGTGCGCCAGTAGTGGAGGGAGTAAATGTTTAAGGTGGTGGATGGGGTGCCAATCAAGCGGGCTGCTTTGTCCTGGATGGTGTCGAGCTTCTTGAGTGTTATTGGAGCTGCACTCATCCAGGCGAGTGGAGATTATTCCATCACACTCCTGATTTTATTTTATACAATAAGTTTACACACTCTTAAGACATGGTCCCATAAGAGTGCACATTTAAAATTGATTGCGGGTAAATGCAGAGAGTTATAAGCAGTTATACAGTTCTGTGTATCAGCGGGACAAGGCCACCCTGGTCAGGGATGCTGGGGCTTGTGGGACGGGATGGGTGAGGTTCTTCAATAAGTTACGGCAGTAACAGGTCCTCGTTCATTGTGGGAGAGGCCTGCTCAGCGGGTAGTCCTGGGGGCTGGTCTGGGTGGGTGAGTGGCCTTCAGGAAGAGGCCCCATATTTCGTACTGCTGCTCCTCCAGCTCCGTGTGTGCCGCCTGTTTATTATTCACTCTCGCTTGCAGATGTCCCACCTGTAGTTAGACCACGTGTTTGTTGTGGGGGTTTTTGGATTGTATCTCCTTGCTACCCAAAGCAACAACAACAGGGGTACGGTAGCATAGTTTTTTTTTCATTTGTTCACTGGTTGTGGGTGTTGCTGGCAAAGCCGGCATTTATTGCCCATCCCTAATTGCCTTTGAAGAGGTGATGGTATGCCGCCGCCTTGAACCGCTGCAGCCCCTGTGGCGAAGGTACTCCCACAGTGCTGACATTGTCGTAGCGGTTTGTTACAACTGAGTGGCTCGCTGGGCCATTTCAGAGGGCAGTTAAGAGTCAGCCACATTGCTGTGGGTCTGGAGTCACATATAGGCCAGACCGGGTAAGGGCGGCAGATTTCCTTCCCTGAATTAGTGAACCAGTTGGATTTTTACGACAATCCTGTAGTTTCATGGTCATCATTACTGATACTAGCTTCTTAATTCCAGATTTATTTAACTAACTGAATTTAAATTCCACAGCCGCGGTGGTGGGATTTGAACGGACGTCGCCGGATTATTAGTCCAGGCCCCTGGATTATAGAATCATAGAATGGTTACAGCACGGAAGGAGCCCGTCGAGCCCGTGCCGGCTCTCTGCAAGAGCACTTCAGCTAGTCCCACTCCCTCGCCCTTTCCCTGCAGCCCTGCAAAAAAATTTCCTTCAAGTACTTATCCAACTCCCTTTTGATAGCCGCGATTGAATCTGCCTCCACCACCCTCTCGGGCAGCACATTCCAGATCCTAACCACTCGCTGAGTTTTTTTTTAAAAAAACAAAGTTTTTCCTCACGTCGCCTTTGGTTCTTTTGCCAATCACCTTAAATCTGTGTCCTCTGGTTCTCGACTCTTCCACCAATGGGAACAGTTTCTCTCTATCTACTCTGTCCAGACCCCTCATGATTTTGAACACCTTTATCAAATCTCCTCTCAATATTCTCTGCTCTAAGGAGAACAACCCCAGCTTCTCCAGTCTATCCACGCAACTGAAGTCCCTCATCCCTGGAATCATTCTCGTAAATCTTTTCTGCACCCTCTCTAAGGCCTTCACATCCTTCCTAAAGTGCGGTGCCCAGAATTGGACACAACTCCAGTTGAGGTCAGGTCGAACCAGTGTTTTATACAGGTGGTTCATCATTTTCACGCTTTTGTACTCTATACCTCTATTCATGAAGCCCAGGATCCCGTAAGCCTTTTTAACTGATTTCTCAACCTGCCCTGCCACCTTCAACGATTTGTGCACACATACCCCCGGTCTCTCTGTTCGTGCACCCCCTTTAGGATTGTACCCTTTAGTTTATATTTCCTCTCCTCATTCTTTCTACCAAAATGTACCACTTCACACTTTTCTGCGTTAAATTTCATCTGCCGCGTGTCCGCCCATTCCACCAGCCTGTCTATGTCCTCTTGAAGTCTATCACTATCCTCCTCACTGTTCACTATACTTCCAAGTTTTGTATCATCTGCAAATTTTGAAATTGTGCCTTGTACACCCAAGTCTAAGTCATTAATATATATCAAGAAAAGCAGTGGTCCTAGTACCGACCCCTGGGGAACACCACTGTATACCTTCCTCCAATACGAAAAACAACCGTTCACCACTACTCTCTGTTTCCTATCACTTAGCCAATTTCGTATCCATGCTGCCACTGTCCCTTTCAGTCCATGGGCTTCAACTTTGCTGGCAAGCCTATTATGTGGCATTTTGTCGAACGCCTTTTGGCAATCCATGTACACCACATCAACCGCATTGCCCTCATCAAAGAACTCAATCAAGTTGGTTAAACACGATTTGCCTTTAACAAATCCGTGCTGGCTTTCCTTAATTAATTCACACTTGTCCAAGTGACTGTTAATTTTGTCCCTGATTACTGTTTCTAAAAGTTTCCCCACTACCGAGGTTAAACTGACTGGCCTAGTCAGTATGCTACAAGTGGTTATGTTACTGGACTAGTAATCCAGAGGCCTGGGCTAATGATCTAGAGACATGAGTTCAAATCCCACCACAGCACCTGGGGAATTTAGTTAACTAAATAAATCTGGAATATAAAGCTAGTATCAATAATGGTGACCATGAAATACCAGATTGTCGTAAAATCCCATCTGGTTCACTAATGTACTTTTAGGGAAGGAAATCTGCTGTCCTTACCTGGTCTGGCCTATATGTGACTCTTAACTGCCCTGTGCAGTTCAAGAAGGTGGCTCATGTGCAATTAGGGATGGGCAATGTCCCATGAATGAATTTTTAAAAAAGTTCAATTTTCCTGGGCTAAGCGGAGGGGGAAAATCAGCCAGGGCTCCTACTCCTGATTTCAGCACAGTACCCCTGCTGGAAAGTGTCTGTGTGCACGTGTACACTGGTCAAGGACAAGATTGCGCTTGACTGTGATGCCATTCACCGTCAAAATTCTGTTGCCACACTGCTGTCTAGACACTCGCACTTGGGCAAATACTGGAGGAGGACCGACGCCTATAGAATTCACCACGAATCGGCTCCTTTTGAAGAGGAGGGGCAAGAATTAGAGGGACAGAAAACATTTAATCTTCACTAAATTGCTGGAATTTTTGGGTGAAACTCAATCTATGATTTTTGAATATTAAGGGAATCAAAGGATATGGGGATAGTGCCAGAAAGTGGGGTTGAGGTCGAAGGTCAGCCATGATCTTATTGAATGGCTGAGCAGCCAAATGGCCGACTCCTGCTCCTATTTCTTATGTTCTTAAAGGAAATTTCTGGCCCACAACCTAAACTCCTGATGACGGTGCACCTTTAAACTGTGGTAATAACGTTTTGGCACGTGCACTGGAGATTTGTTTGGACGAGTTCTAGATTGCAGACGCTACTTTTAGCACAGAGTGCAGGGTGATGCAATTGACCAGAATAAATTGAAAACCAGTGCTGGGAAACCATTGGAGAATCTGCAATGATTGTTTGTTTGCGTGCCAGCAAAACCTTGTCAGAAAGGGTTTGGTGAAGCGTAAAAGCTTGGGTTTCTGCTGTACGCTATGTATCCAGCCACGGTTCGAGCTCGTGTCACTGGTCACGGAGTGTGGAGCTGGTTTCTGAATTGTTGTGCAAAGATCAGAATTGTCGCCTTTTATATTGAACTGGCGGCGCAGCTGACCTCGCTAGTAATGGTGAGCAGCGTACACACCCGCGTCCTCATTACGAGTGTGGTGCTGAGTTTCAAATGTGCATTATGGGCGCGTGGGCCAGACTCGCTCGCTGGCCTCGCCCAGCTCTGACATCAGCATCTTGACATCTTCAAGCAGAATAATGCTCTGGGAGTGGAGAAAAGAGAAGTCATTTTATTTTTATTTTTTCTATATTCTCCCACTCCTTCTATCCTCGAGCTGATTATTGCTGGTGTGCAGTTCGTTTTGCCAGGCAGTCTCCAGGACCTTGCCCAAATGGCCATTTTTCAATGTATGAGGCCGGATCATGAATAACCACTAAGGCATCGCAACCAAGCCCAGTCGAGTTCTCACCCGAGATCCAAGTGTGCAGAATTCCAGCTGGATAGCAACATGGAACTCAGCCTGACTTCCCCCTGTCAACTGGTTCGCAGTGACTCATGGGAGCTGATGCCAATCGTAGTGTCCCCGACATAACCTCAACTGAGATCAACTAATTAAGCACAGGATTGAGCCAGGGACCCACATGGTCTATATGGCTTAACTACTCCAGAGACTTGAGCACAAAAATCTAGGCTGACACTCCAGTGCAGTGATGAGGGAGCGCTGCACTGTCGGAGGTGCCGTCTTTTGGATGAGGCGTTAAACTAAGGCCCCGTCTGCTCTCTCTCAGGTGGATGTCAAAGATCCCATAGCACTATTTCGAAGAAGAGCAGGGGAGTTCTCCCTGCTGTCCTGGCCAATATTTATCCCTCAATCAACATCACTAAAACAGATTATCTGCTCATTTTCACATTGCTGTTTGTGGGAGCTTGCTGTGTGCAAATTGGCTGCTGTGTTTCCCACATTACAACAGTGACCACACTTCAAAATGTACTTCATTGGCTGTAAAGCACTTTGGTACATCCGGTGGTTGTGAAAGGCGCTATAGAAATGCAAGTCTTTCTTTTTACTCACTAGATAAACTTGCTGATCTATAAAGTACCCAGCCCCAGAGATCTAATGGAGGGGAGAGTGGTAAAAGTGATTGAGATAGATGTAAACGGATATGATATAATTGGGATTACGAAGACATGGCTCCAGGGTGACCAAGGCTGGGAATTCAACATCCAGGGGTATTCAATATTCAGGAAGGACAGGCAAAAAGGAAAAGGAGGTGGGGTAGCATTGCTGGTTAAAGAGGAGATTAACACAATAGTAAGGAAGGATATTAGCTCTGATGATGTGGAATCTGTATGGGTAGAGCTGAGAAATAACAAGGGGCAGAAAACGTTAGTGGGAGTTGTATACAGACCTCCAAACGGTAATGCTGAGGTTGGGGATGGTATTAAACGGAAAATTAGAGACACGTGCAATAAGGGCACAGCAGTTATCACGGGTGACTTTAATCTACATATAGATTGGGCTAACCAAATTAGTAACAATACTGTGGAGGAGGAATTCCTAGAGTGTATATGGGATGGTTTCCTGGACCAATATGTCGAGGAACCAACTGGAGATCAGGCCATCTTAGACTGGATATTATGTAATGAGAAAGGATTAATTAGCAATCTTGTTGTGCGAGGCCCCTTGGGGAGGAGCGATCATAATATGATAGAATTCTTCATTAAGATGGGGAGTGAAGCAGTTGACTCAGAGACTAGGGTCCTGAATTTAAATAAAGGAAACTACGATCGTATGAGGCGCGAGTTGGCTCGGATGGATTGGGGAACGTTACTTAAAGGGTTGACGGTGGATAGGCAATGGCAAACATTTAAAGATTGCATGGATGAACTACAGAATTTGTTCATCCCTGTTTGGCATAAAAATAAAACAAAAAAGGTGACTCAACCGTGGCTAACAAGGGAAATTAGGGATAGCATAAGATCCAAGGAGAGGACATATAAATTGGCCAGAAAAAGCAGCAAACCTGAGGATTGGGAGCAGTTTAGGATTCAGCAAAGGAGGACAAAGGGATTAATTAAGAGGGGGGAAATAGAGTATGAGAGTAAGCTTGCAGGGAACATAAAAACTGACTGTAAAAGCTTCTATAGATACGTGAAGAGAAAATGATTGGTGAAGTCAAGCATAGGTCCCTTGCAGTCAGAATCAGGTGAATTTATAATGGGGAACAAAGAAATGGCAGACCAATTAAATACATACTTCGGTTCTGTCTTCACAAAGGAGGACACAAATAACCTCCCAGAGATGTCGGGGAACATAGGGTCTAATGAGAGGGAGGAACTGAATGAAATCATTATTTGTAGGGAAATGGTGTTAGGGGAAATTGATGGGATTGAAGGCTGATAAATCCCCAGGGCCTGATAATCTACATCCTAGGGTACTTAAGGAAGTGGCCCTAGAAATAGTAGATGCATTGCTGGTCATCTTCCAAAATTCTATAGACACTGGAACAGTTCCCATGGATTGGAGGGTAGCTAATGTAACCCCACTATTTAAAAAAGGTGGTAGAGAGAAAACGGGGAATTATAGACCGGTAAGCCTGACCTCGGTAGTGGGGAAAATGCTAGAGTCCATTATAAAAGATGTAATAGCAGAGCACTTGGAAAACAGTGACAGGATCGGACAAAGTCAACATGGATTTACAAAAGGTAAATCATGCTTGACTAATCTACTGGAATTTTTTGAGGATGTAACTGGTAGAATAGATAAGGGAGAACTAGTGGATGTGGTGTATTTGGACTTTCAGAAGGCTTTCGATAAGGTCCCGCATAGGAGATTAGCGTGCAAAGTTAAAGCACACAGGATTGGGGGTAAGGTACTGTCTTGGATAGAAAACTGGTTGGCAGACAGGAAGCAAAGATTTGGAATAAACGGGTCTTTTTCCGAGTGGCAGGCAGTGACTAGTGGGATACCGCAGGGATCGGTGCTATGACCCCAGTTATTCACAATATATATAAATGATCTAGACGAGGGAACTAGATGTAATATCTCTAAGTTTGCAGACGACACAAAGCTGGGTGGGCATGTGTGCTGTGAGGAAGATGCAGAGAAACTCCAGTATGATTTGGACAGGTTGGGTGATTGGGCAGATGCAGTATAATGTGGATAAATGCGATGTTATCCACTTTGGTGGCAAAAACAGGAAGGCAGATTATCTGAACGGCAATAGATTGGGAAAAGGGAAAGTGCAACGAGACCTGGGTGTCCTTGTGCATCAGTCGCTGAAGGTAAGCATGCAGGTGCAGCAGGTGGTTAAGAAGGCAAATGGTATGTTTGCCTTCATAGCGAGAGGATTCGAGTACAGGAGCAAGGATGTCTTGCTGCAGTTGCACAGGGCCTTGGTGAGACCACACCTTGAGTATTGTGTGCCGTTTTGGCCGCCTTATCTGAGGAAGGATGTTCTTGCCATGGAGGGAGTGCAGCGAAGATTCACCAGACTGATACCTGGGATGGCAGGAATGACGTATGAAGAGAGGTTGAGTCGATTGGGCTTGTATTCGCTAGAGTTTAGAAGAATGAGAGGGGATCTCATTGAAACTTATAAAATTCTAACAGGACTAGACAGACTAGATGCAGGAAGGATGTTCCCGATGGCGGGGGAGTCCAGAACCAGAGGTCACTGTCTAAGGATAAGGGGTAAGCCATTTAGGACTGAGATGAGGAGGAATTTCTTCACCCAGAGAGTGGTGAACCTGTGGAATTCTCTACCACAGAAGACAGTTGAGTCCAATTCATTAAATATATTCAAGAAGGAGTTAGATATATTTCTCAAGGCTAAAGGGATCAAGGGATATGGGGAGAAAGCAGGGACAGGGTACTGAATTTGGATGATCAGCCATGATCGCATTGAATGGCGGAGCAGGCTCGAGGGGCCGAATGGCCTACTCCTGCTCCTATCTTCTGAGAGTATTCTGGGTCTTCTCCCTTTGGGTAAATGGGTTGTTTGATGTGTTACTGAATCCTGCTAATCAGAAAAATCACAAGTTCAAGCATCGTCTGTTAAGTTACTGCTCTTGGGGAGGCTGCAATTGGTCAGAGAGAGGCAGTCATGGCTGCCACTCCTACTCGCTAAGGTGCATGTGTGAATATCGGGCGATGACCGGATCAAGCTTGGCTGTGATGTTCTCATGAGCAAATAGCGAGCTGACGATTTACTGTCTAGGCTCCAGCATGGGCGAGGTAGCAGGAGCTAATGGAATTATAGTTGAGGATGAGTCCATGCCTTCGGGAGCGATGGGGAGAGAAGAACCTGATCGGCATTGTTCCTGGTTGCGGGAGTGATTCCAGCCAGGACTTCACTCCAAGCTTAGTAGTCTAATCCCTTCTACCAGTATTGCATGAAGCCTGATCCTTAAGGCCCTGTGTTTCAAACTGGTATGCAGGCAACCTAATTAAGTGTCTGATCTAATGCCGGAGAATGATTTTGATCCGGCTTGTGTATCTTCAGATTACTTGGAATCCACCTTGGTCCATTGCATGTGTAATGGAGTTTGAAAGGTTCCCAGTCTCTCTTTTATAAGCTGTAGATCCTGGGTTGTCAGAATACCTGAGGTATATTTAGTACAGGATGCAAGTGTTTTGCCAAACATTCAATTCTTGACCTCAACTAGACTTTCTAGGGAGCCACTGATGAGGACAAATATCAGAGAGACAACCAGCAGACAGTCACACACACTGTCACTGTGTGATGCCTAGGAACAGGTCAACCTGAAACGTTAACTCTGTTTCTCACTCCACAGATGCTGCCTGATCTGCTGAGCATTTTCAATCGCACTCACGCTAACCTACCTGCCTGCCTTCTGAGCTAGGCAACAATGGGAGGGTGGGAGAAACCAAATGAGGAAGGAAAAATAATCTGATCAGCGACTGCTGAATTGGGCAACTTCAGTGTATAGACATGGGTAGCAAGGAACAATCCAAGCCACCCATGGCCCACTTGAATATTGTGAATGTGTCTGCAGTCACTGTGTTCATGATGAATTATTGATTTGTTTCTAAACCATTATTCAATTAAAACAATGTGTTTCAGATCAATTACTCGATCCTACTACAGGAACTCTGTCGGGGGTCTTCTGATGTTTGATGTGACCAATCGGCAGTCATTTGAGCACATCAGGGAATGGCTGAAGGAAGTCAATAACCACGTTTATCCCAACAAGACCATCTTTGTTTTGGTTGGACATAAAAGCGACTTAACAGACGAACGTGATGTGTCCCAGGAAGAAGCAGAGAAGTTGGCAGATGCACTGGGTCTGGATTACATCGAGACCTCCGCCAAAAATAACACCAATGTAGACAAGGCCTTTGTGAAATTAACACAGTGTATTTATGATTCGATGAAAGTAGGAGAGATTGCACTGGAGGATGGTTGGGATGGAGTCAAACGAGGATTTAATCCAAGGGTACTGGATTGGCCAAAGGAGGAAAAACAAAGTGATTGCAATTGCTAACTTGGCCTTGGGCGTAATTAATGAGTCACTATTAGCAGAAGCAGGCCAGCCACTTGCAACATATATATGCATCATGCGGTTGTATTTTATTCATTACCCTACCCAATAATAAGCTGTATAAGATGTGGAATTAACAGTGTAAGAGATTTAGCAACCCAGCATCATCTGAGCAATCGTTAACCACGCAACTTGCTCACAATGGGAGGTGTGGAGGTGCAAATTCCAGTAGTGAGAGTCATTCTTTAAAAGAAGGAATTAGCATGGGTACTGATGCATGCTCCTTGCATCCTACAATCTTTGAAAGGAATGACATGTTTTGGTCATCACGGGGTCTTCTCATCGAGTTTAATAGGAGCCGGATTGGTTTTCTACTCCGAGATACTCTGGCAGTGAAGAGAAGCTCCAAATTGTTCCTTTTGGATGGTGCCGTCTAATGGTGACATCATTCCTTTGTTGACCTGTTGTACAGATGTCAAGAATTTCATGCACTTGAGTTTGACGCAGTCGCAATGTTATTTCTGCCCTGTGCGTTTTGTTGGTCTGTACACGTTTGGACTTCGGTAACATTTCTTGCAAGCTACCTTTTGTGACTGCAGAGGTTCCTCCTTAATAGAAAGTAAAAACAGTAGCACAACACAACAATTGATTAAATCTGTGTAACCAGGCAAAACCGGACTATTTAAAGTAAATAGAAAAATATTTTCAAAACCCATTATACTCAATGATATTAAAGAAATATTGGAGCCTCCTCCACGGTCAAGTGCTTATTTGCAAGGGAAGAGTAAAGTCCGGGATCCCACCCATGATTGTTGTCCTGTGGCGCTTGCTGGAACTCCCGTGCGTGTGTGTGGGCTTTGGGCAAGAAGAGGATGAGGTTTCACTGTGATGCTTTCCACTGTCAAACCGTCTAGAATGAAGAACATGAAGGATGGTGCAACGGAAAAGTTTCTGGAGGGCTTACGACATACACCTGACCCTTCAGGAGAGAAGAAAATTGGCAACAACAAAACCAGTTGAGACATTTGTTTTCAAACAAATACAATTCCCCTCTTTAAACATGCTCCCACATTGAAAAATGATTGAAACATACCATTTGTCTTTTCTTTGATATATTTTTTCTTGGGGATTCCGTCGCTCAAAACTCGGAAGGTTTAATATTGCTGTGATTGCTCATCGGCTTCTAGTTTGGCCATTACGGCCACTCTTTTCAATGACCATAAAGTCCTGATCTTTATCCTCTGCATAATACAAGACACAAAACCATTCATTTTAGTGGAAACTGCTTTTTATTTGAGGGGCAAATAGTTAATATAATATCCATTGTTAAACTCGGCATAGGGTAATGGTGTAGTGTGTGTATACTCTGTAAATATGTATTGTAGTAGATGAGTAAAGATTGTCACTGGATGCTTGTATCTATTCATTTATTTAAAATTTAGTTATCCCACTCCAGTTGGGCCTATTTTTTTTAAAGTGACATTGTGATCTAATTTAGAAGTCTCTAACGATCCTGTCCGATGAAAGGCATGAAGGAATTCTAGTGTTTCCATTTTGCTGTCCTCAGTCCTGGGCCCAGGAAAACAGACGGATGATTTCCCCCTTTTTTTAATCTGCGTGTAATCCTTAATTTAAAAAAAAATGTAGATTTGAGTGAATTATGGAGGAATGCTGGTAGAAAAAACAGTAATGGACCTTTGCTTCCATGCTATAATTTTTGTGCACAAAAGTTAGCCCGAGCAAAAAATTTGCATGTTAAGACTTTGTTTTAAAGGTTAATTGAGACAAACCCCAGAGGACTGTGGTTGCTCAGTCGTTGAGTATATTCAAGGCTGAGATCGGTAGATTTTTGGAGTCAAGGGAGATGGGGATCGGGCGGGAAAGTGGAGTTGAGGTTGAAGATCAGCCATTATCTTATTGAATGGCGGAGCAGGCTCGAGGGGCCGAATGGCCTACTCCTGCTCTTACGTTCTAAATGTACAGAATTATGCAGGGTGGAATAAATACCAGAGAAGCTGTTAATATATATCCCACCTGATCCACTAAGACTTGCAGGGAGAGCGGGCTATCTGCAATGCACTGCCAGTCACCGCTGGCCCCGACCTTTATACCACGGGGACTTTCCAGATAGCAGCAGGTGCCTCTCGGGAGTCTCGGTTTTTGAACAATTGACCCTTTATTTTCTGCACCATGAAAGAACGATGGATTATAAGATTTATTAAAAGCAAACTAAATTTTTCTGACGCAAAGTCATCGACCTGAAACGTTAACTCTGGTTTTTCTCTTCACAGATGCTGCCTGGCCTGTTGAGTATCTCCAGCATTTTCTGTTTTTATTTCAGATTTCCAGCATCTGCAGTATTTTCTCTTTGTAACTTTATCTAGTGTCGTGCTAGCGGTGTATCTATTTAATGTATTTTGCTGCAGCGTTTGTGCCTGATTTCTTCTGGACTTTTCCTTGTTAGTTGTCATTATACTTGGCACTACGAGCTCCCCAAGTGAGGGACTGACACCAGCCATCACCAGCGGGCAAGCTGCGGTGGGTACAGAAAACACACACTGTACTACAACAACAACAACTTGTATTTATATAGCACCTTTAACGTAGTAAAACGTCCCAGGGTGCTTCACAGGAGCGATTATCAAACAAAATTTGAGGCCGAGCTACATAAGGAGAAATTAGGGCAGATGTCCAAAAGCTTGGTCAAAGAGGTAGGTTTTAAGGAGCGTCTTAAAGCAGGAAAGAGAGGTAGCGAGGCGGAGAGGTTTAGGGAGGGAATTCCAGAGCTTAGGGTCTCAGCAGCTGAAGGCACGGCCACCAAAGGTTGAGCGATTATAATCAGGGATGCGCAAGAGGCCAGAATTGGAGGAATGCTGAGGCGTGTTGTGGGGCTGAAGGAGATTAGAGATAGGGAGGGGCGAGGCCATGGAGGGATTTGAAAACCAGGATGAGAATTTTAAAATCGAGGCGTTGCTTAACCAGGAGCCAATGTAGTCCTGATGGACCTGGGACTTCTGCTCCAGTTGTGGGCTCAAATGCTTTCCAAAATAGTGTATGTTGCCACCTGGGCAGGGGGTACATGGTGGCACAGATGGTATATGCACCTGCTGCTCCATTACTATTCCACAGATGGCACTAGTGGAGGGCATTTCTTCACTACTCATTTGCGTAACCATAGAATAACGAGCATCTATGCAGTTTCACAATTCCTCCATATGAGTTGCTTGTAACTGTTGTCTGACTGAGTTGGAGTCGGCCATGGCTGGGTCTTAGAAATTTAGATGCCATCGCCTCCTTGGCTGCAGTGGGAGTATTCGTAATAGATACTTCTATATCCTCCATAAGGAAAGAAAGACTTGCATTTCTATAGCGCCTTTCATGAGCACCAGACGTCCCAAAGCACTTTACAGCCAATGAGGTACATTTTGAAGTGGAGTCACTGTTGTAATGTGAGAAACGCGGCAGCCAATTTGAGCACAGCAAGCTCCCACAAACAGCAATGTGATAATGACCAGATAATCTTTTTTAGTGATGTTGTTTTGAGGGATAAATATTGGCCCCAGGACACCGGGGAGAACTCCCCTGCTCTTGTTTGAAATAGTGCTGTGGGATCTTTTACATCCACCTGAGAGAGTTTAAGGTCTCTTCTGAAAGACGGCACCTCTGACAGTGCAGCACTCCCTCAGTACTGAGATCTCCACTGCAAATGTCGTTGGTGTTGCCACTGAGAAGGGTAAATTCTGTCACCTGTGGCTGAGCAGGAGTCTATCTACAATACTTACTGTAATATTACTATAGTATAATCCAAACTTCAATCAAATGTGGTTATAGTACCTATTATTTTCAAATATTTAGCACCCATGGAATGACATTGCATTCCACTGATTTATTAACCAGAAAAATAGTCTATCCACTCGGTATCTGAACTAGGTTTAAATTATTGAGATGGTAACCAACTAGCATTTATATAACGCCTTTAAGGTAGGAAGGCGTTATCGGACAAAATTTCACACCAAGCCACATAAGGAGCAATGTTCCCTCTAATTTCTTCTTTGGCTGCGCGGCCAGTTCAAATTTCCTCGCATGCGCGGTTTTTCCATTTTAAAAGCTGGTGAGCAGCCTGCGCGGGACCCCACACCGTGCCCCGCACCTTAATGGTAACATTGCTAAGGAGATATTAGGACAAGTGACTAAAAGCTTGGTCAAAGATGTGGGTTTTAAGGAGGTTCTTAAAGGAGGAGAGAGAGATTTAGGGAGGGAATTCCAGAGCTTGGGGCCTCGACTTCTGAAGGTACGGCCGCCAATGGTGGGGCGAAGGGAGTGAGTGGGTGACACGAGGCCAGAGTTGGATGAATGTAAAGTTTTTGAAGGGTTGTAGGACTGAAAACCACACATTTTAATTTAGTTCATTTAAACTCAATATTAGTTCTCTTTGTTCATTCCTGAAGGCAGTCACTCATTGTGGAGTACACTTGCATGGAAGCTGGCAACTGTCAAAGTCACTAATTTTCACATTGAGCATTAATAGTGTTGGGTATCAACAACAGCAACTTGCATTTATATAGCGTCTTTTAATATAGTAAAACATCCCAAGGCACTTCACAGGAGCAATTATCAAACAAAATTTGACACCGAGCCACATGAGATATTAGGGCACGTTGGTCCAAGAGTGTATACGGGATGGTTTCCTGGACCAATATGTCGAGGAACCAATTAGAGATCAGGCCATCTTAGACTGGGTATTATGTAATGAGAAAGGATTAATTAGCAATCTTGTTGTGCGAGGCCCCTTGGGGAGGAGCGATCATATGATAGAATTCTTCATTAAAATGGAGAGTGAAGTAGTTGATTCAGAGACTAGGGTCCTGAATTTAAATAAAGGAAACTACGATGGTATGAGGCGCGAGTTGGCTAGGATGGATTGGGGAACGTTACTTAAAGGGTTGACGGTGGATAGGCAATGGCAAACATTTAAAGATTGCATGGATGAACTACAGAATTTGTTCATCCCTGTTTGGCATAAAAATAAAACACAAAAGGTGACTCAACCATGGCTAACAAGGGAAATTAGGGATAGCATAAGATCCAAGGAGAGGACATATAATTTGGCCAGAAAAAACAGCAAACCTGAGGATTGGGAGCAGTTTAGGATTCAGCAAAGGAGGACAAAGGGATTATTTAAGAGGGGGGAAATAGAGTATGAGAGTAAGCTTGCAGGGAACATAAAAACTGACTGTAAAAGCTTCTATAGATATGTGAAGAGAAAAAGATTGGTGAAGTCAAGCGTAGGTCCCTTGCAGTCAGAATCAGGGGAATTTATAATGGGGAACAAAGAAATGGCAGACCAATTAAATACATACTTTGGTTCTGTCTTCACAAAGGAGGACACAAATAAACTCCCAGAGATGTCGGGGAACATAGGGTCTAATGAGGGAGGAATTGAAAGAAATCAGTATTGTTAGGGAAATTGACGGGATTGAAGGCTGATAAATCCCCAGGGCCTGATAATCTACATCCTAGTGTACTTAAGGAAGTGGCCCTAGAAATAGTAGATGCATTGCGAGTCATCTTCCAAAATTCTATGGACTCTGGAACAGTTTCCCATGGATTGGAGGGTAGCTAATGTAACCTCACTATTTAAAAAGGTGGTAGAGAGAAAACGGGGAATTATAGACCGGTAAGCCTGACATCGGTAGTGGGGAAAATGCTAGAGTCCATTATAAAAGATGTAATAGCAGAGCACTTGGAAAACAGTGACAGGATCGGACAAAGTCAACATGGATTTACAAAAGGTAAATCATGCTTGACTAATCTACTGGAATTTTTTGAGGATGTAACTGGTAGAATAGATAAGGGAGAACTAGTGGATGTGGTGTATTTGGACTTTCAGAAGGCTTTCGATAAGGTCCTGCATAAGAGATTAGCGTGCAAAGTTAAAGCACATGGGATTGGGGGTAAGGTACTGACTTGGTAGAGAACTGGTTGGCAGACAGGAAGCAAAGAGTTGGAATAAACGGGTCTTTTTCCGAGTGGCAGGCAGTGACTAGTGGGGTACCGCAGGGATCGGTGCTATGACCCCAGCTATTCACAATATATATTAATGATCTAGATGAGGGAACTAGATGTAATATCTCCAAGTTTGCAGACGACACAAAGCTGGGTGGGCGTGTGTGCTGTGAGGAGGATGCAGAGAAACTCCAGTATGATTTGGACAGGTTGGGTGATTGGGCAGATGCATGGCAAATGCAGTATAATGTGGATAAAGGCGAGGTTATCCACTTCGGTGGCAAAAACAGGAAGACAGATTATTATCTGAACAGCAATAGATTGGGAAAAGGGGAAGTGCAACGAGACCTGGGTGTCCTTGTGCACCAGTCGCTGAAGGTAAGCATGCAGGTGCAGCAGGCGGTTAAGAAGGCAAATGGTATGTTGGCCTTCATAGCAAGAGGATTCAAGTACAGGAGCAAGGATGTCTTGCTGCAGTTGCACACGGCCTTGGTGAGACCACACCTTGAGTATTGTGTGTAGTTTTGGTCACCTTATCTGAGGAAGGATGTTCTTGCCATGGAGAAAGTGCAGCGAAGATTCACCAGACTGATACCTGGGATGGCAGGAATGACGTATGAGGAGAGATTGGGTCGATTAGGCTTATATTTGCTAGAGTTTAGAAGAATGAGAGTGGATCTCATTGAAACTTATAAAATTCTAACAGGACTAGACAGACTAGATGCAGGAAGGATGTTCCCGATGGCGGGGGAGTCCAGAACCAGGAGTCACAGTCTAAGGATAGGGGATAAGCCACTTAGAACTGAGATGAGGAGGAATTTCTTCACCCAGAGAGTGGTGAACCTGTGGAATTCTCTACCACAGAAGGCAGTTGAGGCCAATTCATTAAATATATTCAAGAAGGAGTTAGATATATTTCTTAAGACTAAAGAGATCAAGGGATATGGGGAGAAAGCAGGGACAGGGTACTGAATTTGGATGATCAGCCATGATCTCAATAAATGGCGGAACAGGCTCGAGGGGCCGAATGGCCTGCTCCTATCTTCTATGTTTCTCTGGTCAAAGAGGTAGGTTTCAAGGAGAGTCTTAAAGGAGGAGAGAGAGGTAGAGAGGCGAAGAGGTTTCAGGAGGAAATTCCAGAGCTTAGGGCCTCGGCAACAGAAGGCATGGCCGCCAATCATCGACTGATTACAATCAGGGATGCTCATGAGGGCAGAATTAGAGGAGCGCAGATATCTCTTGTGGGGCTGGAGGAGATTACAGAGATAGGGAGAGGCGAGGCCATGGAGGGATTTTAAAACAAGGATGAGAATTTTTGTAATCGAGGAGTTGCTTAACCAGGAGCCAATGTAGGCCAGCGAGCACAGGAGTGTTGGGCGAACAGGACTTGGTGCGAGTTAGGACATGGGGCTGCCGAGTTTTGGATGAGCTGAAGTTTACGGAGGGTGGAACTGAGCAAATGAGATTCCGTCTTCACCCAATATCCACGCATATGCATCTAGCAGTGGTCCTGGGATAGGAATCAGGAGTGGAAACTCGTCTCCCCCATCCCGGCCCCCCAACCTTAATCGTGAAATACACAGTTAAAACTTTAACCCAGCTCTGTCTCTGCTGTGAAACATTCTGCCTTGGGGTGAGGTGGCCCTTTCAATTAACCTTAAAAGTTTGTTCTAGGGAACAGCTACTCATTTCTATAGAGACGGGCAGATCCCATGAATGAGGATTATTAATGTAGAATCTGTATATTCTTCAGTTTTTGGAAGTATTAAAACAATTTCAAAAATTCAATTGTTCCTCAGTGGTGTGAACAAAACTCTCACTGGGTTCTACTGGTTTCACTGTGGACACTCCTCTAACCCACGAATACCGGGTGCAGCTCGGCAGTTTTTCCCACTTCGCAATTCAGCACGTAAATTCAACTTCACCAATGTTCTACAGGACGTTCTTCGCCCACAGTGAATACATGGAATGGAGTCCTAGATATCGTGGAGGGGAGAACCCCGGAAACCATTTAAGGACCAATGGGAGGACTCTGGGGTCATTCTCAGTGCATGAACTAAAATGAGCCGAATGACCTGCCTCATCTGTAATTATCTTGTGAAAAGGAAACGCCTAAATGAAACCAAAAAGGGTATTGCAGTTTTGCACTAAAGGTTCAAAGTAGCTTTCAGTATCCTACTTTATCCCATTGTTCTGGGTTCTTGATGTTTATCTGTACTCTCTTCTGGTTTTTCCCCCCCAAAATCTTTTTTGCCCAGCTGTATTTATTGCCGCCTGCCTTCAGTATTCTGATCTTATCCTGCTCTCTCTGTTACTCTGCCAGTTATAATCATTTCACTTTATTTACTTTTCCCCAACGCACTATTGGCAAATATTTGGGAGCTCAGATCTATTTGTACTTCAATTTGCCCTTTAGTTTTTTACTCCTTCTTTATTTCACATGTTGACTTATTACAAATTGTCTTCCTTTCCGGTTGAAATTGTCTAGATGACAGGATCGTGTGTTTTTGCCAACATGGATGCCGGGAGGAACAAGAGGACACTTTTGATAGTATCACAAAGCAGGAAGAACTTAACTGTAGGGTTTTTTTGAACTGAAGGGAGGCTCTGATCATAGAATTATAGAATGGTTACAGCACAGAAGGAGGCCATTCGGCCCGTCGAGCCCGTGCCGGCTCTCTGCAAGAGCCCTTCAGCTAGTCTCACTCCCCCGCCCTTTCCCCGTAGCCCTGCAAGTTTTTTCCCCTTCAGGTACTTATCCAATTCCCTTTTGAAAGCCACAAGTGAGTCTGCCTCCACCACCCTTTCAGGCCGTGCATTCCAGATCCTAACCACTCGCTGCGTAAAAAAGGTTTTCCTCATGTCACCTTTGGTTCTTTTGCCATGCACCTTAAATCTGTGTCCTCTGGTTCTCGACCCTTCCGCCAATGGGAACAGTTTCTCTCTATCGTACTCTGTCCCGACCCCTCATGATTTTGAATGATATTTCAATAAAAGCTGAGTGAATTTCTCCCGTAATGACGAGCCACTACTCAACCCTGGTTTTTGCAAATGATCTCGCCTCAAAGACACTTCCTTTGCTGATGGGAATATGCACTGATGTGTCAGTTCGACTTCTCTCACCCTGTAGGGAGTGCAAGAGTAACCAGGAGCCGTCAGTGGAACAATAGTGGAAGATTATATTAATAAAGGGTTAATGGAGTATTTAAAGATGACAGGGAGTGACTATAATAAAGAAGCAGTTATAAACTCTTCCAATGTCGCTGATTATTTGGGCAACTAAAGAACAATGACACAGGTTCGTGCTGCTTAACACATTGATAGACTGAGATTACAGTGAGCAACAAGAGCAATTTGGCCAGTATGCTGCACAACCTATTTTTTAACACGTAGTGTAGGCCCTTAACTTTTCTGTTTCTGTTGTGCCCCTTACCAGTTTTTATTCCCATTCCTGTTTTCCTAAAGGCATGGGTTCAGTTCCACGGACACCAGTCAACCTTTGCTACCCACAAGTGGCCATTACTTGTGTCCAAAGCTAGACCATGAACGTCAACTGGATATTCCACCGCAGAGGGCGTCACGGCTTCCTCTGATCCTCCGTGCATGTGCACTTCAGGTGAAGTTGCTGGAGAGCTAGGAGAGGGAACACTGACCCACTTGGCAAAGTGCGGTGTCCCTGCCACTACTCCAGCCGAGATCAGCTAGTTCAACAAAGTTGTGATCAAAAGCAAAATAAAAACAGAAAATGCTGGAAATACTCAGCATCCGAGAGAAACAGAGTTAACGTTTCAGGTCGATGACCTTTCGTCAGAACAGGAAAAACGTTGGAGATGTAACAGGTTTTAAGCAAGTGCAGGGGCAGGGAAAGGGGGGAGTGGAGGCAAGAACTAAAGGGAAGGTCTGTGATGGGGTGGAAGGCAGGAGAGATTAAATGACAAAAGGGATGATAGTACAAAGCAAAAGGGGATGGTAATGGGACAAGTAAAGAAACAAAAGACGGGTCTAGAAAGGGTGTAAATGGGAATGTCAGAATCATCAACAGCTGCCATATGAAAAAAAATAGGGGCCGAGGTTATGGTCTGAAATTGTTGAACTCAGTGTTGAGTCCAGAAGGCTGTAAAGTGCCGAATCGAAAGATGAGGTGCTGTTCCTCGAGCTTACGTTGTGATCAAAGCTGATCCACATGGCTCAGACAATTAGTGGATAAGCTTGCCAAGCCATTGGGGAGCTTTTTTGTGCCTTTTCTTTCTTACATCTTTCTTTTATGTTTTTCCCCTTTTCCTCTCATAATTAATATTGGAGAGGCTGGGGTTGTTTTCTTTGGAACAGAGGAGGCTGATTGAGGAGTATAAAATTATGAGGGGCCTAGATAGGGAAGGACCTATTTCCCTCAGCAGAGAGGCCAATAACCAGGGGGGCAGAGATTTAAAGTCATTGGTAGAAGGATTAGAGGGGAGTTGAGGAGAAATTTTTTCACCCAGAGGGTGGTGGGGGTCTGGAACTCACTGCCTGAAAGGGTGGTAGAGGCAGAAACCCTCATCGCATTTAAAAAGTACTTGGATATGCACTTGAAGTGCTGTAACCTACAGGGCTACTGACCAAGAGCTGGAAAGTGGGATTAGGCTGGATAGCTCTTTTTCGGCTGGCACAGACACGATGGCCTCCTTCTGTGCTGTAAATTTCTATGATTCTGTGATAATTCTTTTTTTTTCAATTCCTTAAGCCCGTGGCCGATGCTAGGTTTTGGTTCCATCAGTGCTGGCTATTGCTGAGTGACCATTCCTGCATGTAAGGTTAGATAGGGAATTTGAAAAGGGGGGGGGGGGTGAGAGGAGAATACCCACTGGAACATATGCACTTCCACCAGGAGTCAACAGATGGAAATCAGGCCTGGGATCTCCAACTGATTAGTTTTCCCCCTTCTTAGCCTAGGGTCACAAAGGAAAATCAATAAGTTAGGTCAGAGCACAGATCAGACGTGGGACTTTCCTTATCTTTATGGTTCAGTATCGCATTACACAATGTATTTACCCACACAGTCATCAGGGAGTGCCATCTTTCATTTTGACACGTTGGACCCCCTGTGACCCCACCTCATTGTCTTAGCTGTATTCTGCTGTGTCTTTGATGTAATGTCCTCCCTGACGGATTGTATCTCTGCAGACACATTGTTCTCTGTCTATATATACTTTGTAACTGATTTGTATTCCCTCACTGTACCTGACGAAGGAGCAGCGCTCCGAAAGCTCGTAATTTCAAATAAAACTGTTGGACTATAACCTGGTGTTGTGCGACTTCTCATTTTTGTCCACCCCAGTCCAACACCGGCATCTCCACATCATCTTTCATTTTGTTCATCAGTAATTTGATCTGACTGCTCTTGTGATTATCAGATAACGATGAATTGGGGATCTCATTCCTTGTATCCCAGCTCACTCACCCAGAAACAATTTACATTCATATAGGGCTTTTAGCTCAGAAAACATCCTTTACAGCAAAATAAGAGGAACCGTTACCACGTTTAGGTAACGAGATTAGAAGAGGTAATTGAAGGCTTGGGCAAAATGATTGATTTTGAGGTTTTTAAAGGAGGCCAGAGCAGAAGATAGGCAGAAAGGTTTAAGTGTGAACCAGAGAGTAGGCTTGAGGTGGTTGAAAACTCTGCCATTAATGATAGAAGGAGGCCATTCGGCCTGTTGTGCCTGTGTCAGCTCTTTGTCCAATTTAGTCTCACACCCCCAGCCTTTTCCCCATAACCCTGCAAATTAGTCTCTTCAAATACATGTCCAAATGTCTTTTGAAATCTCCTAGGGAATTTCCTTCCATTACCCTTTCAGGAGTGCGTTCCAGATCTTAACAACCCTCTGTGAAAAATTTCTCCTCATTTCCCCTCTAGTTCTTTTGCCAATTATTTTAAATCTACGACCCTCTGGTTATTGACCCACTTGCCAGTTTCTCCCGATTTGCTCGATCCAAACCCCTCATGATTTTGAACACCTCTATTAGGTCTCCCCTTAACCTTCTTTGCTCTAAGGAGAACAATCCCAGCTTCTCCAAACTCTCCACATAACTGAAGTCCCTCATCCCTGGTACCATCCTAGTAAATCTCCTCTGTACCCTCTCCAAGGCCTTGACATCCTTCCTAAAGTGTGAGGCCCAGAACTGTACACAAGACTCCAGCTGAGGCCTAACCAGTGATTTGTAAAGGTTTAGCATGACTTCCTTGCTTTTATATTCAATGCCCCTGTTTACAAAGCCAAGTATCCCATACGCTTTCTTAACCGCCTTATCAACTGGCCCTGGACTTTCAGAAGGCCTTCGACAAGGTCCCACACAAGAGATTGGTGAGCAAAGTTAAAGCACATGGGATTGGGGGTAATGTGTTGACGTGGATTGAGAACTGGTTGGCACACAGGAAACAAAGAGTAGGAGTAAATGGGTACTTTTCAGAATGGCAGGCAGTGACCAGCGGGGTACCGCAGGGTTCGGTGCTGGGACCCCAGCTGTTTACATTATATATTAATGATTTGGACGAAGGGATTAAATGTAATATCTCCAAATTTGCGGATGACACTAAATTGGGAGGCAGTGTGAACAATGAGGAGGATGCTAGGAGGCTACAGAGTGACTTGGACAGGTTGGGTGAATGGGCAAATGTATGGCAGATGAAGTACAATGTGGATAAATGTGAGGTTATCCACTTTGGTGGTAAAAATAGAGAGGCGGACTATTACCTGAATGGTGGCAGATTAGGGAAAGGGGACGTGCAACGAGACCTGGGCGTCATGGTACATCAGTCACTGAAGGTGGGAATGCAAGTGCAGCAGGCAGTCAAGAAAGCAAACGGAATGATGGCCTTCATAGCAAGGGGATTTGAGTACAGGAGTAGGGAGGTGATGCTACAGTTGTACAGGGCCTTGGTGAGGCCACACCTGGAGTATTGTGCGCAGTTTTGGTCTCCTAACTTAAGGAAGGAAATTCTTGCTATTGAGGGAGTGCAGCGAAGGTTCACTAGATTGATTCCTGGGATGGCCGGACTGACATATCAAGAAAGATTGGGTCAACTGAACTTGTATCCTCTGGAGTTCAGAAGAATGAGGGGGGATCTTATAGAGACATTTAAAATCCTGACTGGTTTAGACAAATTAGATGCGGGCAGAATGTTCCCAATGGTAGGGAAAACTAGAACCAGGGGTCACAGTCTAAGGATTAAGGGGAAGCCATTTAGGACTGAGCTGAGGAGGAACTTCTTCACCCAGAGAGTGGTGAATCTATGGAATTCTCTTCCACAGAAGGTTGTTGAGGCCAGTTCGCTAAATATATTCAAAAGGGAGTTAGATATAACACTCACAACTAAGGGGATCAAGGGGTATGGCGAGAAAGCAGGAATGGGGTACTGAGGTAGCATGTTCAGCCATGAACGCATTGAATGGCGGTGCAGGCTCGAAGGACCGAATGGTCTACTCCTGTACCTATTTTCTATGTTTCTATGTTTCAAAGATTTGTGAATATGCACCCCCATGTCCCTCTGCTCTTGCACCCCCTCAAAATAGTCCCATTTAGATTATATTGCCTTTCCATGTTGTTCCTCCCAAAGTGCATCATTTCACACTTCTCCGCATTAAATTGCATCTGCCACGTTTCTGCCCAATTCACCAGTCTGTTTATGACCTCCCAAAGTCTGCTACCCTCCTCCTCACTATTTACTACGTTCCCAAGTTTTCTATCACTTGCAAACTTTTAAATTAGACTCCCTATACCCAAGTCCAGGTCATTTATATATAACAAGAAAAGCAATGGTCCCTGGGGGACCCCACTGCATACTTATCACTAGTCAGAAAAACATCCGTTCACCACAACTCTCTGCCTCCTATCCCGTAGCCAATTAAGCCCCCAAGTTGCTACCATCCATTTAATCCCGTTATGGAGCAAAGTTGCACAGGAGGCCAGAGTTGTTGGTGGGATGCAAGATGTTGCTGAAATAGGGAGGAATGAAACCAGGTAGAGATTTGAAGATGAGGGCGAATTTTCAATTGGATAGGGAGCTAGTATAGGCCTGTGAGGACACGGCTGCTGGGTGTGGGACTGAATACAGGCAGTACAGGCAGCTGCATCTTCGAAAGTTGGATTTGATGGACAATGGAAGGCCAGCAAGAGGAAGTAATTGAGGTTTAAATTTCTCTTGGGCATTGCTGCAAAACAGACGATAGTGAAAAAAACCACAGCTCGTTTTGGTGGTGGGTTGGATGTGGTGTATGAAGCTCCAATCAAGGTCGAACACAAAGCCAATTATGCTCAGCTTGAGTGACCAGCCAGGCAGAGAGACAGCATCAGTTACAAGAGCTTTATGTTGGGCACTGAAAATGCCCAACAGAAGGTCAGTGAGCACAAGGGGTGGTGGCTGATCAGGACTTGGTGCGGGTTAGAATCCGGGCAGCAGAGTTTTGGATGAGCTCACGTTTATCTAGGGTGGAAGGTGGGAGGCCGGCGAGACGAGCGCTGGAACGGTCGAGTCTGGAGACTTTCAGCAGCAGATGAGCCGACGCAGGGGCGGAGGCAGGCGATGTGACGGAGGTGGAAGTGGCCGGTCTTTGTGATACATAGGATATGGGGTCGGAAGCTCAGCTCAGGGTCAAATAGGTCGCTGAGGTTGCAAACAGTCTGCTTCAGCCTTAGACTGTGGCCGGGGAGGGGATGGAATCAGTGGCAGGTGCCAAAGATAATAAGAGCGCCTCATTTGTTCTTCATATTTCTTTTATTATATTACAACAGCGACTACAATTCAAAAGTACTTCATTGGCTGTAATGTGCTTTGGAACGTCCTGAGGTCATGAAAATCTTTCTTTCTTTCTTTCTTTCTATTTTTCTCTCTTTCTCTCTTTCTGTCTCTGTTTCGCTCTCTCTTTCTCTTTCTCTCTCTCTTTCTCTTTTTCTTTCTTTTCACCTGGATGGCGCAACAGTTTAGCATCTCATTCAAAAGACAGCATCTCTGACAGTACATCACTCCCTCAGAGTGCCCACAGCGCCTGGTCTGCACTCAAGGCCTCCATAATCAGCACCTGTGAAGAGATGCTCGGTCACTCGACCAGGAAACACCAAGACTGGTTCGAGGAGAACGACTAGGAGATCCAGGAGCTAGTAAGCCGCAAGCGCAAGGCATTCCTGATCTGGAAACAGCAACAGAACTCGAGAGCAAGAAAGCAGCTCTACAGACGCCTGAAGGCCGAGGTCCAACAAAACACTCGCGACCTAAAGAACAGATGGTGGGGGAAAGCGCAGGAGATCCAGCAGCTAGCCGACAACCACGACGTGTGCAGTCAAGACCATCTACGGCCCAAGCACCCAAGGTCCTACCCCACTGCGGGCCAAGAACGGAGAGGTACTCATCAAGGACAGAGAGGCAGTCAGTACACGCTGGTAGGAGCACTTCGAAGATCTCCTTAACCGCGACTCTGTCTTCGACGCGAGTGTCCTCAACTCCAGCCCTCAGCATGCTACCCGCCACCATCTCAGCACAACCCCCAGCCCGGCATGAGGTTGAAAAGGCCATCCGACAACTGAAGAACAACAAGGCCTCAGGAGCAGATGGAATCCCCGCCGAGGCACTAAAGCATGGCGGAGAAGCACTACTGGTGCGAATTAATGAACTCATTTCTCTTATCTGGAAGGAGGAGAGCATGCCAGGGGATCTCAGAGACGCCGTAATTGTGACCATCTTCAAGAAAGGTGACAAGTCCGATTGCGGTAATTACAGAGGAGTTTCCCTGCTGTCTGCCACAGGGAAAGTCATCGCAAGAATCCTCCTCAATCGCCTTCTCCCAGTGGCCGAAGAGCTCCTCCCAGAGTCGCAATGCTGATTCCGCCCACTAAGGGGCACAATGGACATGATCTTCACCGCACGCCAATTAGAAGAGAAATGCAGGGAACAGCACCAACCGCTGAACATGGCCTTCTTTGATCTCACAAAGGCCTTCGACACTGTCAACCGTGAGAGATTATGGAGTGTCCTCCTTAAATTCGGCTGCCCTCAAAAGTTTGTCACCATCCTCCGCCTGCTTCACGACGACATGCAAGCCGTGATCCTGACCAACGCTTCCACCACAGACCCAATTCACGTACGAACCGGGGTCAAGCAAGGCTGTGTCATCGCACCAACGCTCTTCTCGATCTTCCTTGCTGCAATGCTCCATCTCACCCTCAGTAAGCTCCCCGCTGGAGTGGAGCTAATTTACAGAACAAACGGGAAACTGTTCAACCTCCGTCGCCTCCAGTCCAGATCCAAGGTCGTCCCATCCTCTGTCGTCGAATTACAGTATGCAGACGACGCTTGCGTCTGCGCTCACTCGGAGGTCGAACTCCAAACCATCGTCAACACCTTCACCGAAGCATACGAGAGCATGGGCCTTACACTAAACATCTGTAAGACAAAGGTCCTCTACCAACCTGCCCCCGCCACACAGTACTGCCCCCCGATTATCAAAATCCACGACAAGGCCTTAGACAACGTGGACCACTTTCCCCTCGGGAGCCTACTGTCAACAAGGGCAGACGTCGACGACGAAATCCAACACCGCCTTCAGTGTGCCAGTGCAGCCTTCGGTCGCCTGAGGAAGAGAGTGTTTGAAGACCAGGACCTCAAACCCGGCACTAAGCTCATGGTCTACAGAGCAGCAGTGATACCCGCCCTGCTGTATGCCTCAGAGACATGGACCATGTGCAGCAGGCACCTCAAAGCACTGGAGAGGTACCACCAACGCTGCCTCCACAAGATCCTGCAAATCCATTGGCAGGATAGGCGCACCAACGTCAGTGTTCTTGCTCAGGCCAACATCGCCAGCATCGAAGCTTTGACAACGCTCGATCAGCTCCGATGGACGGGTCACATTGTCCGTATGCCCGATAAGAGACTCCCAAAACAAGCGCTCTACTCAGAGCTCCGGCACGGCAAGAGAGCCCCAGGTGGGCAGAGGAAACGCTTCAAGGACACCCTCAAAGCCTTCTTGAAAAAGTGTAACATCCCCACCAACACCTGGGAATCCCTGGCCCAAGACCGCACAAAGTGGAGGAGAAGCATCCGGGAAGGCGCCGCACACCTTGAGTCTCTTCGCCGGGAGCAAGCGGAAGCCAAGCGCAGGCAACGCAAGGAGCGCACGTCAACCCAAGCACCCCACCCACCCGCCCCTTCAACCACCGTCTGTCCCACCTGTGACAGAGACTGTAGGTCCTGCATTGGACTCATCAGTCACCTGCGAACTCATTTTTAATGTGGAAGCAAGTCACCCTCGGTTCCGGGGGACTACCTAAGAAGAAGAGTGTACAGAAGTGCAAACCAAAACTAAGTGCTCAAGTCCCTGGAGTGGGGCTTGAACATATAACCTTCTGGAGCAGAGTTGAAAGTGCTGCCACTGAGCTAAGCCCAACACGAGTTTGAAGAGGGGAGATGGCAGAGAAATGGCAAAGTGACAAGAATTCGGGGCTGGAATGTTCTCATCAGTCCTCTCCTCACAGTCTCCAACTGATTCTTAAATCATTCCATGTTTTTTGCTTCCACCACCCTACCCAGAAGTCTATTTCATTTGTTGATCACTCGTCCTATGAAGAAGACCATCCTGACATTGGTGAGTTTGTCTAGCTGGTCGATAATCCACAGCTCCCTGGAATACTGTGGATCTGCCTGGTGCCCGTATTGGATTACTGAGTCTGCCACAGATTGTTGACCTGGTTCTGAAATTCTGTTACGAGGGCTGTAGATCGGGCTTTAAACTAAAAAAGGCGGGGGGGGGGGGGGGGGGGAGTGGGGGGGGGAGGGTGCGGTCAGGTGAGGGGAAATTTAGAAATCTAAAGAGAAAGGTCAAGGCAATAGAGCAGTGTAGCGATTTGGGTAAAAATAAGCAGAGTGTGACAGGAAGGGACAGAAAGTTTAATGGTAGCAGTGCAGCAGAGAATAAGGTCAAAGCAGGGAATAATGGTAAAACATTTAAATTAAAAGCTCTTTATCTGAATGCACGAAGCATTCATAACAAGATAGACGAACTAATGGCACAAATAGAGATAAATGGGTTTGATCTAATAGCCATTACAGAGATATGGTTGCAAGGTGGCCAAGGTTGGGAATTAAATGTTCCAGGGTACTTGACATTTCAAAAAGACAGGCAGAATGGAAAAGGAGGGGGAGTAGCCCTGATAATAAAGGATGACATAAGGACAGTAGCGAGAAAGGATCTCGGCTCGGAAGATCAGGCAGCAGAATCAGTATGGGTGGAGATAAGGAATAACAAGGGGCAGAAAACACTGGTAGGAGTAGTATATAGGCCCCCTAACAGTAGCTATACTGTTGGACAGAATATTAATCAAGAAATAGTAGGAGCTTGCAACAAAGGTAATGCAATAATCTTGGGGGACTTTAATCTTCATATAGACTGGAAAAATCAAATTGGCAAAGGTAGTCTGGAGGACGAGTTCATGGAATGCATTCGGGACAGTTTCCTCGAACAATATGTCATGGAACCAACCAGGGAACAGGCTATTTTAGATCTTGTATTGTGTAATGAGACAGGGTTAATTAGCAATCTCATGGTAAAGGATCCTCTGGGGCAGAGTGATCATAATATGATAGAATTTCACATTAATTTTGAGAGTGACTTGCTTAAGTCCGAAACTAGAGTTGTAAACTTAAATAAAGCCAATTACATAGGTATGAGGGGCAAGTTGGCTAAGGTAGATTGGAAAAATAGATTAAAAGTTATGGCGGTAGATAAGCAGTGGCTAGCATTTAAAGAAATATTTCATAATTCTCAACAAAAATACATTGCATTGAAAAACAAAAACTCCACGGGAAAAGTGATCTAACCGTGGCTAACTAAAGAAGTTAAGGATAGCATTAGATTGAAAGAAGAAGCTTATAATGTTGCAAAGAATAATAGTAAGCCTGAGGATTGGGAGAGTTTCAGAAATCAGCAAAGGTTGACCAAAAAATTGATAAAAAGGGAAAAAATAGAATATGAGAGAAAACTAGCAAGAAATATAAAAGCAGATTGTAAGAGTTTCTACAAGTATGTAAAAAGGAAAAGAGTAGCAAAAGTAAACATTGGTCCCTTAGAGGCTGAGACAGGAGAAATTATTATGGGGAATAAGGAAATGACAGAAACGTTAAACAAATATTTTGTATCTGTCTTCACAGTAGAAGACACAAAAAGCATACCAAAAATGGTGGGGAACCAAGGGTCTAATGAGGGTGAGAAACTTAACGTAATTAATGTAAGTAGAGAAAAAATACTAGAGAAACTAATGGGACTAAAAGCCAACAAATCCCCTGGACCTGACGGCCTACATCCTAGGGTTCTAAAAGAGGTGGCTGAAGAGATAGTGGATGTATTGGTTTTGATCTTCCAAAATTCCCTAGATTCTGGAATGGTCCCAGCGGATTGGAAGGTGGCAAATGTAACACTGCTATTCAAGAAAGGAGGGGGAGAAAAAACAGGGAACTACAGGCCAGTTAGCCTGACATCAGTCGTTGGGAAAATGCTAGAATCCATTGTTAAGGAAGTGGTATCAGGTCACTTAGAAAATCATAACATGATTAGGCAGAGTCAACATGGTTTTATGAAAGGGAAATCGTGTTTGACAAATTTATTAGAGTTTTTTGAGGATGTAACTAGCAGGTAGATAAAAGGGAACCAGTGGATGTAGTATATTTGGATTTCCAAAAGGCATTTGATAAGGTGCCACATAAAAGGTTATTACACAAGATTAGGGCTCATGGGGTTGGGGGTAATATAGTAGCATGGATAGAGGATTGGTTAATGGACAGAAAACAGAGAGTAGGAATAAATGGATCTTTTTCAGGTTGGGAGGCTGTAACTAGTGGGGTGCCGCAAGGATCAGTGTTGGGGCCTCAGCTATTTACAATCTATATTAATGACCTAGATGAAGGGACCGAGTGTAATGTATCCAAGTTTGCTGATGATACAAAGCTAGGTGGGACAGTAAGCTGTGAGGAGAACACAGAGTCTGCAAAGGGATATAGATAGACTAAGTGAATGGGCAGTAAGGTGGCAGATGGAGTATAATGTAGGGAAATGTGAGGTTATTCACTTTGGTAGGAAGAATAAAAAAACAGAATATTTTTTAAATGGTGAGAAACTTTCAAATGTTGGTGTTCAGAGAGATTTGGGTGTCCTTGTGCAAGAAACACAGAAAACTAGCATGCAGGTACAGCAAGCAGTAAGGAAGGCAAATGGCATGTTGGCCTTTATTGCAAGGGGGTTGGAGTATGAGTAAGGAAGTCTTGCTACAATTGTACAAGGCCTTGGTGAGACCACACCTGGAGTACTGTGCACAGTTTTGGTCTCCTTATCTAAGGAAGGATATACTTGCCTTGGAGGCGGTGCAACAAAGGTTCACTAGATTGATTCCTGGGATGAGAGGGCTGTCCTATGATGAGAGATTGTGTAACATGGGCCTATACTCTCTGGAGTTTAGAAGAATGAGAGGTGATCTCATTGAAACATATAAGATTCTGAAGGGGATTGACAGGGTAGATGCTGAGAGGTTGTTTCCCCTGGCTGGAGTGTCTAGAACTAGGGGACATAGTCTCAGGATAAGGGGTAGGCCATTTAAGACTGAGATGAGGTGGAATGTCTTCACTCAGAGGATTGTGAATCTTTGGAATTCTCTGCCCCAGAGGGCTGTGAATGCTGAGTCTTTGAGTATATTCAAGGCTGAGATAGATAGATTTTTGGACTCACGGGGAATCAAGGGATATGGGGATCGGGCGGGAAAGTGGAGTTGAGGTCGATGATCATCCATGATCTTATTGAATGGCGGAGCAGGCTCGGGGGGCCGTATGGCCCACTCCTGCTCTTACTTCTTATGTTCTTATGTTCTTATGTCACCTTGGAGTCCATGTACCTCAGAGAAACCACACTTACTTTCCCATCCTAGGAGTGTAGTCTTGGTTATTAGAACTGACAAGCATTGATAAGCTGAGGCAGGGTGCAGACAGGTGATGGAAGTCACATGGTGAGTTGCACAACTCATTGCAAAATCAGTGAGTACATTGATACCAAGCTCCAGCATAGAGACACACTGCATCCCATTGAACAGTAGTTCTGTCAGTTGGAGGTTCAACAGCATAAATTTGTATCGCTATAACCCAATCATGGTAGACATTTGAACCCCTGGATATACAAGCTCATGTTCTCATAGCTGGTCTCCATTTAATTCCTTCCATTTGGCTGGATGTGTGCATACAATGATAGATTCTAAATATTACAGTGGCTAAAGGAACTTGCTACAGGCGACGCCTGAGCATGAGCCATGGCTCAGTGGGTAGCACTCTCACCTGAGTCAGAAGGTCGTGGGTTCAAGTCCCACTCCAGAGACTTGAGCACAAGAATCTAGGCTGACAGTCCAGTGCCATACTGAGGGAGTGCTGCACTGTCAGAGGGGCCGTCTTTCAGATGAGACATTAAACCGAGGCCCCGTCTGCTCTCTCGGGTGGACATAAAAGATCCAATGGCACTATTTCGAAGAAGAGCAGGGGAGTTATCCCCGGTGTCCTGGCCAATATTTATCCCTCAATTAACTCACTAAAAATCAGATTATCTGGTCATTATCACATTGCTGTTTGTGGGAGCTTGCTGTGTGCAAATTGGCTGCTGCGTTTCCTACATTACAACAGTGACTCCACTTCAAAAAGTACTTCATTGGCTGTAAAGTGCTTTGGAAGTCCGGTGGTCGTGACAGGTGCTATATAAATGCAAGTCTTTCTTTCTTATGTCTGATTTATTCATTAATTGTAAAAATGAAGTGCTTTGAAAGTGAACATTATTTTATATGTTGCTGTTTCTGCACTTCACAGACTGCGTTCTGCCAACATTTGAGATGAAACAACTTGTGATCAATATGAGAAGGTAGAGAGGAGCTTCCTTGGACCTAAAGAAATGAGAGAGAAGAACTAATCCAGAAATTGTTGTCTTTGAACACTCCATATACCCTATTCACTGGGCACCTGGGTGTGAGGTGGCTTTACAGCACTGGTTTGATAAGATCAGAGTTAGCTTTTCTTGTTGATGCTATCAACTGGGATGAGATACCTGTCAAAGTCTGCAAGAGGAAGAGGACGAGGAGCCAGGTAGATCAGGCAACAGGTAGAGGGCGGTATTGCTATTACCACGTTACCATGGTAACAGCTCGCTTCACACTATGGGGGAAAAATTCAGTTGGTTGCGCCTCCCGTTAGCGCCTTAAGAGGGCGCTAATGGGGCGCAAAGCATCTAGCGCCCGGGCACGGCGATGTTTGCGCCGCTCGCGAAATTAACTAGACATTTTGCGGCGGCGCTAAACACTACCGCCAAGATCTCCTGCGCCGGCAGATCGTGACATCAGTCGAGTGCGCAACGCCCCGGAGCGGATATTGAGTGGCGCCCCCTGCCTTACCGCCTGCCGTTAGCAACGACAGGTTGAGGGGAGCATTTTGCAGTCAGGAAAGGACTGGGAGAGCACTATTTAAAGGCGACCGCTTCCTGCCTTTTATTGTTGGTGACATTTTTGAACCACGCATTCTGAGAGAGAGAGAGAGAGAGACTTCTGGAGAGATTCAACGCTGTGTGAAGGAGTTTTGGGTACTGAGCAGCACTTTGCAGGTTCATTTTGATTTGCCCTTCCTTGTATCGATTTAGAAGAGAGTGTGGGGGCTGCACTCTGAGCTCTTTCCCTGGTACTCTCCATTGTTCTTTCCAGCAGATTTGACGTGCAGGTCTCTCCAGGCCGAGATTCAAGGCTGCAATGAGCAGGATGTGGATGGAAAGCAAGATCAACCCTCCCTTTAAGAACTGGCCGGGGCCATTGTATCTGTGTTCCATTGCTGACTGACATCACATGAGCTTCACCAGCGCTCTGAGTTAGCGCCTCGCTCCTCGGCCTTTGCGCCTTAAGGCAGATGTGTAGCGCCTGATTTAGCGCTCCAATCACCTCCAGGGGTGATAAAAGTCAAGTTTGCAGTCGGAGGCGATAATTAGCGCCAGGCGCTAATCTTTGCGCCTGGCCGATAATTGTGCCCCAAACGGGGCGATACTGAATTTTTCCCCTTATATGTTTACTCTAGGGAGATAAGATGGAAGCAGCACCCAATCTGCGACTGAGTAGTGGGGTGGTTGGGGGTGGGGTTCCTCTCCTCCACTTAAGCACTGTGCTGGCTGAAGTGGCCATTCTTATCTGCAGTCCGCTCTGCTTACATTGCTAAGTGGTTGCAGAAGACCGGATGACAGAACTGTTTACGTAAAGTTACTTCCAAACCACTAACTTCAGCTGACTGGCTACAGACTGTCTTCAATATTGTGGGGAGGGAAGGCTGGACCAGTCCAGCGATGCAGAAACCAGAGGAAGTGGGCGGAATTTAGTTGAAACATCAGCAACTTGCCTTTATTTAGAAAAACAAAAATGAAGGCAGACTCAGAGAGAGGCCGAGGAGATGAGATCAGGTTGGAGGTGGCAGAAATGGCAGTAATTTCAGACCTTAGCTTTGTCCTTTTTATTTATAATGTGGTGGTGAGGTGGGTTTATGTTTGGATATCTAGCAGGGGCCATTGACTAGCAGGCAAGAGTGGGTACCTTTGCTGTTTTTCCATGGAATCATAGAATGGTCACAGCAAGCAAGAAGGCCATTCGGCCCGTCAAGCCCGTGCTGGCTCTCTGCTGGAGCACTTCAGCTAGTCCCACTCCCCGCCCTTTCCCCGTAGCCCTGCAAGTTTCTTTCCTTCAGATACTTATCCAACTCCCTTTTGAAAGCTGTTGGAGAAGAAAATTATTAAAGAAATGTCGGAGAAGAAAAACTCATCCAGTTAATGAACTTTAAATTCGCTGACACAGGACTTTAACATGCTGCAATGGGTTGGCAGTCTGCCTTGTCAGACAACGTTACAACATACAGGGCTCGAGATAACACTGTCACATAGACGAGGCTGATCACATCAACTGTACCCTGACGTTAATTGAATTTATTTACCATGCTTAACAATTGTATACATAAAATTGATTGGATTCTAATAACTATCACGCGCTCATGTGAGCACGATGTGATCAATGATGGATGTATAAAATACTGTGCCCCGGAGTGACTTATCTGAGAGGTCGGTGACTGCACGCGGGTGCATCACTTCTCTCCCAGAGCGCTCTGAATAAAGTGTACTCCCGCATTTAACCGTGTAAATTGGTGTTTGAGTTTTATTGCTCAGTCGGGCTAAGTCGGGTAACGCGTCGACTCTCCTTCACGGTTGGTCCGCTTAAGGCTCCGATTAGCCCCTACAACAATTGGAGCTGCAAGCAGGGTTACTGAGTACCGACACCCTGATCAAGTGTTAACGGGCTCGAGTAACCGAAAGAATCTGAGGGGATTTGCGAGAGTACACTTTATAGGGGTTTTTGGTCCGGGTATTCTCGGAAGGCAGAGGGGGAATCGTTGTGAGTATTCTGCATTACTATGTCAAAGGTACAGAGTAAAACCTGTGATAAAGTCTGCGGGTGGTGCTTGCGAGATCCGGAACTCCAGGCAACTAGACACGTCGGTAAACGAGTTCGCGAGTCCAGAAGGACGGGAGAGTGAAGAGAGGCGGTGAGTGTTTACTGGAGAGTGTGATCAGAGAGCGGACGGGCGATGTCAGGTAAGGACGTTAAGACGGGGCCCCCGGGGTCCCTTATTAATAGTTACATGACAGATAGATGTTCGCTGATAGACAGAATGCTGAAAGATGGCTGGGATGTTAGCCAGTCATTAGAGTCACAACGAGAGTGGGTACGTAAGCAAAAAGGGGAGAAAACCAAGAAAACGGGAGTTCTTTTGGTACACCAATTGGCGGGACTAATCGAGCAAGTAGATAAGGTCCGAGAGACTGATAAGGCCAAAAACAGAGAAATAGCAGATTTAAAAAAGGTAGAAATACTAGAGGGAATAAATCAAGAACAAAGTAGAATGTGTCCCGGAAGGTGGACGGGGTGTAACAGAGATCCACTCCTCCCGTACGGACTTTCCGGACCAACAGCCCCAACTGAAGAAACAGTCGGAGATACAACAGAAAAATATTTTGCGGCCCCCTGTTAGAATGAGGGGCCAGCCTGGTGCCACCGGGGCAAGGGCGGATTTTCAGCCTTTTACCCCGGGAGAAAGACAACAGATTTTGAAAGACCTGGGGAACTTACAAACACGAAGTGCCAACACCAAGTTCTGGGCAAACCTAGATATGGTTTGGCTGGGACACAGCCTCCACCTGCGTGACGTTCATCAGTTGGTCCGGGCAGCATGTCCGGTCGACCGATGGCGCCTCACGCAGACCACCCCCAATCAGGCCAATACGGATTATAAGACCGGTCGATGGACTGAACAATGTCCATTGGCAGATACAATAGATCGACAACAGGCTCCCTTTAATCTGTTTAAAACAGAAATCCAGCGGGTGTTAGGAGAGGCCCCAACTAATTGGAGTAAGATAACGTCCTGTAAGCAGCAAAAGGGCGAGGGGGGCCTCCGAATATGGAGAAAGGCTGTTTATTGTTTATGGAGAGTCATCAGGCCAACCAGGGCCGGCAAGAACTGACCCCGCTTTCATTCAGGCCTTTAAAGATGGCTTGTCTCCCGCACACCAGGCTATCATCAAGATGGGCATAGTAACAACCAGGAATTACGACGACCTAGTAGAGTGGGCTTGTGGGGTAGACGGGTTAAAAGCCAAAGAGGAAGGTACAGTCAAGGTTAAACAGGAAAGTGTAAGTGCGGTAAAACAGGCAGCGGGACCCAAGGGGGCATGTCATGGTTGCGGGAAGCCTGGACATTTTATTAGAGATTGTAAGGCTAAGAAGACATGTACTTACTGTAATAAGAAGGGCCATACTGAGGCCACTTGTTTCAGTAAACATGGCAGACCTGAGACGACCCACGTCACCATGACCCCCGAAGAAAAGAGACAATATCAACAGTGGAAAGAGACACAGTGACAGTCAGCGGCCCCCGTAAAAAGAGACAAGGGAAGGATGTATGTGTCTGCACTAGTAGGGGGCCGACCGTGTGAGATGCTAGTGGACACCGGTGCCTCAGTATCCGTGACCAACCTTCCCCTCCCGATAACGGACAGGAAGGTCTACATCACAGGGATTGGCGGTGATAAAACACCTGCCTTTCTGAGCACAACCCAATTGGTAGAAATAGATAACTTTTTCATCCCTATGCGATTTTAAGTGTGTAAGAATAATGAGGGAACAATAATGGGAAATGACTTAATGAAAGAATACCAGGTATTAATTGATTGTGGTAAGAAGAAAATAACTTGGCCAAACTTGGACGGGCATAAAACTAGTATGCACTGTCTGACCAATAATACCACCAAAGTGGGAGTGGCTACAGCGGTAAGCCAGGACTGGCAAGTGGAAACCAATGGGTACGGGGACACGTGTGCCTCGGTACAAGGAGTGTGGGCAAAAGATAAGTTAGACACAGGAATGGTTAAGATTGACCCCATTGTCGTCCCAGGACCCGAACACAAACCCCACCAACAATATCCCATTAAACCAGAAGCAAAGAAAGCTGTAGAAGACATAGTAAAGGGATTGGTAGAAAGAGGTGTCCTTCGGGAAACCACGAGCACAACCAATTCCCCTACGTGGCCAGTTAAAAAGCCAGATGGGAGTTACAGGCTGACAATTGACTATACGGCCTTGAATAAAGTGACGCCCAAGCTTCACCCCATAGTCGCCAGCCCGTCCACAATTTTGAACGGACTGGCTCCCGAACACAAGATATTCACAGTGTTGGACATAGCCAACGGATTCTGGGCTCTCCCATTGGATCCAGAGTCTCAGGAGAAATTTGCGTTCACAGTAGGAGACAGACAGTACACCTGGACCCGCCTGCCACAAGGATTCCATAATAGCCCCGCGATCTTCCATCGGGTAATGAGTAATATTTTAAAGGGTGTAGAGCTCCCACCAGGGAGCACGGTCCTCCAGTACGTTGACGATCTCCTGATAGCCTCGGACAAAGTTCCAGGTCATAATAAGGCCCTGAAGATAGTACTGACAACATTAAGGGACGCAGGACTGAAGGCTAGCCCTAGGAAGGCCCAGATTGGAAAGCTCAAAGTCACGTATCTAGGGCACCTCATTTCCCAAGGGACAAAGGAGATGCCAACGGATAGGAAGGCTGCAGTCCGGGATATGCCCAGCAGTCCGGGATATGCCCAGACCAGTGACAATAAGGGGAGTTAGGAAGGTCTTAGGACTTTTTAACTACAGCAGGAACTTCGTCCCCGGGTTCGCTAAGATAGCTGAGCCTATCCAAAGGTTAGTAAAGGGAGGAAGGCCTGCCCTTGAGTCCATTGAGTGGGGCCCAGAACAGGAAAAAGCTTACGGACAGTTGAAGAAGGAGTTACTGTCAGCCCCGGGACTAGGGCTGCCAGATATGAACAAACCTTCCATATTCACTGTGACAATGAGGGCGGGTTCTACATCGCTGTGATAACCCAGGACCATGGCGATAAGCGCAGACCAGTGGCATACTACTCGACCGCAGAAGGACCGGTAGTCTCCGGACTCTCGATGTATAGCGGCACTGGACTGCGCGGCATGGGCAGTAAAGGTGAGCGAACCTATAGTAATGACCGGGAACATAGTCTTGCACACCAAGCATACCTTGGTGGAAATGCTAAATACTGGAAAATTAAGATCTGTCTCAAACATGAGAAGAGCTAAGTGGGAAGCAGTTCTATTACCCCCTAACGAGTCTATCATCATAGTCCGAGACATAGGGGAGAACCCAGCTGAGGGGATCCTGGGAACAGGAGCCCCACACAGTTGTAAAAAAATAGACGAGGACATTGGAGAAGCGATTATCAAAGATACCCCTCTAGAGGAAGTGGAGGAAACATTCTATGTAGATGGATCCCGTAAATATATTAATGGACAACCCCGAACTGGGTGGGCAGTAGTTAATAGTAAGATGGAAGTAGTTAAATCTGGACGGTTAAACGGTAGCTTATCAGCCCAAGTAGCAGAGTTGGTCGCGTTGACTCAAGCATTGAATGAAGCAAAGAACCAGGTAGTCAATATATACACAGATAGCCGGTATGCCTTCGGGGTAGTGCATGACTACATGATAGCATGGGGACGTAGAGGGTATATAACCACAGGAGGTAACCCCATCAAACATCAGGGACGAATAGAGGCCTTGCTAGAAGCAAGCAAAAGACCTAAACAGGTGGCAGTTATCAAAATTAAGGCCCATCAGAAAGAACCAGACAAGACAAGTCCAGACTGGGACAGCCACCAGGGGAACCAGGCGGCTGATTGGGCAGCACAGGCAGCTCTAGAACAGGAGGAGATAAACGAAGTACCGGTGGGCAGCGTAGACAGCCCGGAGAACGAAACAAAGATCTGGGAAGTCCAAGACGAAGCATCAGACACGGAAAAGGAAACATGGGTAAGAAATGGAGCTGGAGTAGGATCCGATCGAGTCTGGCGAAAAGAAGGTAAAGTAGTAGCACCGGAGTGTATACAACAGACTCTGCTAGAGATACATCACGGTATTTCACATACAGGGAGAGAGGCAATGAGCTCCTTAATAAGTAAGGATTGGTGGTGGAAGGGGATGGGAAGAGACATCGCGAGGCACTGTCAGCGATGTATCACTTGTGCTCAGCATAATCCTGGCCGGCCTATTAAAATTAGAATGGGCCACCAGCCAAGACCCCGAGGTCCTTGGGAGCACATACAAATTGATTTTACGGGACCACTTCCCCAGTCCCACGGAAAAATATACTGCCTTGTGATAATTGACCAGTTCACAAGGTGGGTAGAAGCTTTCCCAACGCGGAATTGCACGGCCTTAACGGTAGCCAGAATCCTGGCCGAGGAAGTAATCCCGCGGTGGGGAGTGCCCTTGCAAATCGACTCTGACCAAGGAACGCACTTTACAGGGAGTGTAGCAAAGAATATTTGTCAGCTGATGGGGATTAAACAGAAGTTCCATATCCCTTACCACCCCCAGAGCTCGGGAATGGTTGAAAGAATGAATCGAACACTCAAAAACGCTTTAGCAAAGGCAATACAGGAATCTGGGAAAACATGGGTTGAGGTTTTACCCCTTATCCTAATGAAGTTACGAGCCACCACGAATCGTACGACAGGCCTGACCCCTTATGAACTAATGACAGGAAGGGCGATGCAATTACCAGAAGGCATCATAACAGGTGGGGCTGATGTGGGCCCCTTAAAGGACAGACTACGGCGTTATGTCTTAGAGCTTAGCACCCAACTGAAGGGGATGCGCCAAGCCGTACGAGACAATCAGGAACTTCAGGATCAGGCACAGGAGGGGGTCATGACACCCTCCGTGCCGTCAGCGGGCAGCAAAGTGATGCTGAAGGTCCTGCCTGACAAGCCAGGCTTCGCCCCAAAATGGAGCGGACCCTACGAAATTATAATTAGTGGTGATACCTGTGCCTGTCTGGACATAAGGGGGAAGGGAGTCTGGAAACATTGGACACAATTAAAAATGTATGGAGAAAAGATGAACTAATGGGCGCTTCTTTGTGTTTCTTTTACCTACAGATCAAGCGACCCGTAAATGTCCAATTACCTTACCTGTTTGCATTCGTGCTTTGGCTTATTGCATTTGGTGTACTACTGTGTTTTTATGTTTGTATGTTAATACAAGAGTGCTACCAGAAGCGGCAACGACGCGGTGATAGACAGTGCCTGCTTCCAAGTAAAAATGGGGATACCACTGTGTTTAATAGCGTTAACATGCATTGTTTCGGGAATGGAAAGGGGCTCCCGTAAGCGAAGAGAGCTCCAGGTGAATACCTTTGTATATATGTCGTATGAATACGTAAAGGAGACAGGGCAAAGTAGCTGTTGGGTGTGTAGCCATATTCCGATCCATAGTAAGGGTGGGATACCACTGCGGCCCATACCCCTGAATCTCACGGAACTAGCAGAATTTGCGCTTAATGACCAGAACAGCTATCATGATGTCACGAAGGAGGAGTTCCGAGGTGGAGGGTACCCATTGGAACGATTTAAGGGATGTTACAAACCCAAGTACAACTCTAGTAAAGATCCACCCTTCTTCGCCCTAACAAACACAACCGGGGTCGGAAGACCCGTCGGGGAAATATGTTGGACAAGGAGTGTAAGTAGAGGGGTGAAGGTGAACCTAGAGGCAGGAAATAGTAATTGCACCCAAACCTTTGTGACATATGAGGAGGGGAACACGGCATTTGAAAGCTGGTGGTTTAATACCACTGGTCTGCTAAACTTAACGAGTAATCAACCGTGGAATGGGACCCGACGGGCCACAGATAGTCAGATGGGTTTCACTATCTTTCGGGCAAACATGGATATGACGGCCTACAATGGAACATATTTTATATGCGGGCACAAGGCGTACCCATGGCTGCCCAGAGATTGGACCGGGTCATGTTACCTGGGATACGTCATGCCTTATGTATACCATCTCAAATCCCTCACGGAGCACCATTGTTATCGAACCAGGCGAGGAATTACGGAGACTGAGCGATTCTTCACCGTCACCTTCCCCCACTGCGGGGTGGGTAAATTAGCACGGGAAATCATTAACAATGCCCAAATTCTCGAGAAGGTAGCCAACGACACCACAGAAGCCCTTGCAGAAATAAGCGCAGAGATGGTAGCCCTCAGGACAGTGGCCATGCAAAACAGGATGGCACTGGACTACCTGCTTGCAAAGGAAGGAGGCACTTACGCGGTGATCGGGCAAGAGTGTTGTACTTACATCCCTGATAGTTCGGAAAACATCACCAACTTGGTAAACCACATGAAGGAAGAGATTAAGAAATTACACCGGGAACCGACACAGTCATGGCTAGAATGGTTGGGGCTAACAGAATGGGGCCCCTGGATTATGCACGTAATGGTTGTGATAGTGATGATATGTGTCGCTGTATGTTGCTTGATAACCTTGTTAAAGACATGTTGTAAGATTGCCACAACCCAGCTAATGTCAGTCAGCGCCGTACGGGAAGAGGAACCGTTGCTCGAAGACGAAGAAAAGGAAGGATACACCGATCTCCAGCCCAGGGAGGAAACGCATGACACCGTCGCCGGGGTAGCCAGCCCTCAAGAGATGAGCCAGTGGCTGTAGCGTCGACCCCGTGAAGAGGCACGGAGCAGTGGTTTCCTGGGGGCAAGAAGGTCGTGCCCCCGGACCAACAGAAGGGAGTGTTGGAGAAGAAAATTATTAAAGAAATGTCGGAGAAGAAAAACTCATCCAGTTAATGAACTTTAAATTCGCTGACACAGGACTTTAACATGCTGCAATGGGTTGGCAGTCTGCCTTGTCAGACAACGTTACAACATACAGGGCTCGAGATAACACTGTCACATAGATGAGGCTGATCACATCAACTGTACCCTGACGTTAATTGAATTTATTTACCATGCTTAACAATTGTATACATAAAATTGATTGGATTCTAATAACTATCACGCGCTCATGTGAGCACGATGTGATCAATGATGGATGTATAAAATACTGTGCCCCGGAGTGACTTATCTGAGAGGTCGGTGACTGCACGCGGGTGCATCAATTCTCTCCCAGAGCGCTCTGAATAAAGTGTACTCCCGCATTTAACCGTGTAAATTGGTGTTTGAGTTTTATTGCTCAGTCGGGCTAAGTCGGGTAACGCGTCGACTCTCCTTCACGGTTGGTCCGCTTAAGGCTCCGATTAGCCCCTACAACAAAAGCCATGATTGAATCTGCCTCCTCCACCCTTTCAGGCAGCGCATTCCAGATCCTAACCACTCGCTGCGTAAAAAGGTTTTATCTTACGTCGCCTTTGGTTCTTTTGCCAATCACCTTAAATCTGTGTCCTCTGGTTCTCGACCCTTCTGCCAATGGGAACAGTTTCTCTGTATCTACTCTGTCCAGACCCCTCATGATTTTGAACACCTCTATCAAATCTCTCAATCTTCTCTGCTCCAAGGAGAACAACCCCAGCTTCTCCAGTCTATCAACGTAACTGAAGTCCCTCATTCCTGGAATCATTCTCGTAAATATTTTCTGCACCTTCTCTAAGGCCTTCACATCCTTCCTAAAGTGTGGTGCCCAGAATTGGACACAGTACTCCAGTTGGGGCCGAACCAGTGTTTTATACAGGTTTATCATAATTTCCACACTTTTGTACTCTATACCTCTATTCATGAAGCCCAGGATCCTGTAAGCCTTTTTAACTGATTTCTCAACCTGCCCTGCCACCTTCAACGATTTGTGCACACATACCCCCCGGTCTCTCTGTTCGTGCACCCCCTTTAGGATTGTACCATTTAGCTTCTATGTCCTCTCCTCATTCTTTCTACCAAAATGTATCACTTCACACTTTTCTGCGTTAAATTTCATCTGCCACATGTTCGTCCATTTCACCAGTCTGTCTATATCTTCCTGAAGTCTATCACTCTCCTCCTCACTGTTCACTATACTTCCAAGTTTGGTGTCATCTGCAAATTTTGAAATTGTGTCCTGTACACCCACGTACAAGTCATTAATATATATCAAGAAAAGCAGTGGTCCTAGTACCAACCCCTGGGGAACACCATTGTATACCTTCCTCCAGTCCGAAAAACAACCGTTCACCACTACTCTCTGTTTCCTATCACTTAGCCAATTTCGTATCCATGCTGCCAGTGTCCCTTTTATTCCATGGGCTTCAACTTTGCTGGCAAGCCTATTATGTGGCACTTTGTCGAACGCCTTTTGGAAATCCATGTACACTATGTCAACTGCATTACCCTCATCAACCCTCTCTGTCACCTCATCAAAGAAGTTAATCAAGTTAGTTAAACACAATTTGCATTTAACAAATCCGTGCTGGCTTTCCTTAATTAATCCACACTTGTCCAAGTGACCGTTAATTTTGTCCCCGATTACTGTTTCTAAAAGTTTCCCCATTACCGAGGTCAAACTGACTGGCCTGTAGTTGCTGGGTTTATCTTTACACGCTTTTTTGACCAATGGTGTAACATTTGCAATTCTCCAGTCCTCTGGCACCACCCCCGTATCTAAGGAGGATTGGAATATTATGGCCAGTACCTTCGCGATTTCCTCCCTCAATTCCCTCAGCATCCTAGGATGCATCCCATCCGCGCCTGGTGATTTATCTACTTTAAGTACAGCCAGCCTTTCTAATACCTCCTCTTTATCAATTTTTATCCTATCAAGTATCTCCACTACCTCCTCCTTTACTATGTCTATGGCAGCATCCTCTTCCCTGGTGAAGCCTCCTTTTTGGTCCCTAATCGGCCCCACCCCTCCTCTTACTACCCTTTTACTATTTATATGCCGATAGAAGACTTGGATTACCTTTTATGTTGGCTGCTATTCTATTCTTATACCCTCTCTTTGCCCCTCTTATTTTCTTTTTCACTTTCCTCTGACCTTTCTATATATAACCTGACATCTGTCATATGCGCTCTTTTTCTGCTTCATCATATTCTCTATCTCTTTCGTCATCCAGGGAGCCCTGACTTTAGTTGCCCTGCCTTTCCCCCTACTGGGAATGTACTTCAACTATACCTGAACTATTTCCTCTTTAAAGGCAGCTCATTGTTCCATTACAGTTTTGCCTGCCAATCTTTGATTCCAGTTTACCCGGGCCAGATCTGTTCTCATCCCTTCCCCCAGTTAAACATTTTTACCCTAGATTGCTTCCTGTCCTTTCCATAGCTAATCCAAATCTTATGATACTATGATCACTGTTCCCTAAATGTTCACCTACTGACACTTTCTCCACTTGACCCACCTCATTCACCAGAACCAGATCCAGCAATGCCTCCTCCCTCGTCGGGCCAGAAACATACTGATCAAGAAAGTTCTCCTGAACACACTTCAGAAATTCTTCCCCATCTCTGCCCTTAACACTATTACGATCCCAGTCTAAATTAGGGTAGTTGAAGTCCCCCAGTATTACTACTCCATAGTTCTTGCACCTCTCTGTAATTTCTCTGCAAATTTGCTCTTCCATAACTTTCCCACTATTTGGTGGTCTATAGAATACATCCAGTAGTGTAATGGCACCGCTATTATTTCTTAACTCTAGCCATATAGATTCTGTCCTTGACCCCTCCAGGATATCCTCCCTCTCCAACACTGTAACATTCTCCTTAACCAATACTGCCATCCCACCTCCCATCTTTCCTTCCCTATCTTTCCTGAACACCTTATAACCAGTAATATTTAATACTCAATCCTGCCCTGTTTTGAGCCAGGTCTCAGTTATTGCCACATCATATTCCCATGTGGATATTTGCACCTGCAGCTCACTTACCTTGTTTACAACGCTTCGTGCGTTCACATACATCCACTGTAAACCCATCTTAGACCATCCTGTATTCTCTCTTAGTTTGACCCCCCCCCCCCAATATCTTACTATTTCTTACTTTAGTGCTCTCTGCCTCTCCCAATCCTTTGAGCACTTTATTTCCCCTTTCTAATGTTACATCCTGGTGCCTATCCCCCTGCCAAATTAGTTTAAACCCTCCCCAACAGCACCAGCAAACCTCCCTGCGAGGATATTGGTTCCGGCCCTGTTGAGATGCAACCCGTCCGGCCTGTACAGGTCCCACCTTCCCCAGAAATGGTCCCAATGCCCCAGGAATCTAAAGCCCTCCCTCCTGCACCATCTCTCCAGCCATGCATTCATCTGCTCTATCCTCCTATTTCTATACTCACTCGCGCGTGGCACTGGGAGTAATCCGGAGATTACTACCTTTGAGGTCCTGCTTTTTAATCTCTCTCCTAGCTCCCTGAAATATGCCTGCAGGACCTCATCCCTCTTTCTACCTATGTCGTTGGTACCGATATGGACCACGACCTCTGGCTGTTCACCCTCCCGCCTCAGAATGTTCTGCAGCAGTTCGGTGACATCCTTGACCCTGGCACCAGGGAGGCAACATAACATCCTGGAGTCATGTCTGCGGCCGCAGAAACGCCTGTCTGCTCCCCTAACTATCGAATCCCCTACCACTGTTACTTTCCCACTCTTCTTCCGCCCCCCCCGTACAGCTGAGCCATCTGTGGTGCCGTAGACTTGGCTCTGGCTGCACTCCTCAGAGGAACCATCGCCCTCACTAGTACTCAGAACCGAATACTGGTTGTAGAGCAAGATGCACTCAGGGGACTCCTGCACTACCTGCCTGGTCCTCCTCTTCAGTCCGGTGGTCACCTATTCCCTTTCTGCCTGCACACTCTTTATCTGCGGGGTGACCACCTCCTGAAACGTGCTATCCACGAAGCTCTCAGCCTCACGGATGCACCGCAGTGACGCCAGCTGCTGCTCAAGCTCCAAAACCCAGAGCTCGAGCTCCTCCAGCTGACGACACTTACTGTATATGTGGTTGTCCAGGACATGGGAAGCATCCTGGAGTCCCCACATGTCACAGGAGGTGCATTCCACGGGACTGAGCTGCCCTGCCATGCCTCTACTTAATAGACTATTAACTAGAAACACTTACCAGCTACTCACCAATCAGCTCCTTCCCTGGTTGTGACGTCACTTTAGCTGTTTTGCAGTTGTTGCTTTTGTTGTTGTTGTTTTCGCTGGAGGTTCTCCGCCTCCTCGCTCCCACCGCCGCTCCGGTCTGCGCTCTCTCTCTGGGCCAAATGGCCTGTTTCTGTGCTGTAGATTCTGTGTGAAGGAAAAGCAAAATACTGCCGGAAATCTGCAAGAAAAACGGAACAAGCTGGAAACACACAAGAGGTCAGTCTGCATCTGCTGAGAGAAGTGTTGATGCTTTAGGTTCATCAGAAATAAATAACAAGAGGCAGCCAAGCAAACGAATAGGAGCAGCAAAAACTGATAGGGAAGGGAGGGGAAAATATGAAAAAATATCACCGAAAAAAGTATAATTGGAAGGGCGTAATAGATCAACTCCGTCACAAAATATTGCATGAAAGAAATAAAAGACATTGAAGAAACGAAGGACATGCGACTAGTTAAGGCAGTGGGAGGCCGAAGGAAAATGGGAGAGATGGAAAACCTGTGGGGGGTGGGGGGGAGGGATGTCAAGGTTGAAATTGAAACAGGTTTGAGATTGAAAAGAAAGAAAGACTTGCATTTCTATAGCGCCTTTTACAACCTCAGGACGTCCCAAAGCGCTTCACAGCCAATGAAGTACTTTTGAAATAGTCACTGTGGTACTGTCGGAAACAGTTGGAAAAGCATCTTATCTTTCTACTGGCCTTTCTGCAGCCCTCTGACTTTAACATTGACTTTATTAACTTTAGGCCCTGTTATCTTCATATTCTTTACAACAGGAGATGCTGGTGATGTGTCTGTCAATAGAAAGAAAGACTTGCATTTCTACAGCACCTTTCATGACCTCAGGATGTCCCAAAGTGCATTACAGCCAATGAAGTACTTTTGAAATAGTCACTGTTGTAATGTAGGAAATGCGGCAGCCAATTTGCGCACAGCAAGCTCCCACAAATAGCAATGTGATAATGACCAGATAATCTGTTTTAGTGATGTTGGCTGAGGGAATAAATATTGGCCCAGGGAGATCTCCCTGCTCTTCTTCGAAATAGCGCCATAGGATCTTTTACATCCACCTGAGAGGGCAGACGGGGCCTCGGTTTAACATCTCATCTGAAAGACGGCACCTCCGACAGTGCAGCACTCCCTCAGCACCGCACTGGAGTGTCCACCTAGATTTTTGTGCTCAAGTCTCTGGAGTGGGACTTGAACCCACAACCTCCTGACTCCGAGGCATGAGTGCTACCCACTGAGCCACAGCTGAGAATGGCAGACTTGTGGTGGGGACTCTTTGTCAGAACAACATGCTAGCAGGGCAGTTTGCCCCCTTGATGTGGGTCTGCTATCTGTTCCCTCCACTCAGGCTTTTAGACTCCATCCTGTTTTGCTAGCTTTTTCTCTTTCAAGTTCAGAGTTAGTTACCACCCACTGCCTTAACTAGTCACACAATCTTTGTATCTCCAATTTCTTCGATGCTTCTTCCCATTACATGATGTGAGCATCATCTCAGCCATTTAACCATCTCCTGTGTTTCTTTTAAGCAGATCAATGCACTGAGACTTTCTTGTGCTTTTTTTCCTCTCCTTCCCTTTCTTCTGGGTCTGGTGATTGATCATTTTTCATATTTTCCCAGTTCTGAAGCATTAGCTTCTGTTCTCGCCACAGACCGGCTTGGTGTTGCCAATATTTTCAGTTTTTTGTTCCAGATTTTTTTTTTTATAAGCTTATTTTACGTTGAGACTTGTGATTCACAGCTTCAGAAGACTCAACGTGAAATAAAACGTACAAATAAAAAGCAAAAAACTGTAAATGCTGGAAATCCGAAACAAACCTTCGTACAGGTTCCCTGTCATGACAAGAGCTGAAGGCAATTATCCAGCTAATTATATCTGCTTGGTGATTTAGGAATAGCTCCATAGTAAAATCTGGAAGGGCAACCCCTATCTGACTTTCTCGAGGTTATCTATCATCCACATCATGACAAAAAATCTTCTGCTATCTGTGCCTCCAAAAATTCACTAGGCATTCACTTTGCAGCCAATCACCTTTACTGTTATGATGCAAAACGAGTTCCATAGTATGCACCCCACCCCTTCTGTTCATTGACTGGGGCTGAGACTTGACTGCTGCAAATCATTGGCTAATCACGTTAGCAATCAATCTGTTAAACTCATAAAGGGAAGGGGGTGACGGGGGCAGGGTATTGATTCAGTGAGCAGCTTCAGTCTTGTAACTGGCTTCACTGAGCCCAGCATTCTTGAAGCAGCGCAAGCCTGAGTTTACTGCCATGGGTCAGGCTTGGTCCACCCAGCCTGGAGTGTCAAAACACCGAGTCAGGCAGAGGAGGCTGAGAAAGGTCCTTTGGCAATTTCGTGTTATTTTAGTGGGTGCCTCTGCTGTGGGCAAAACATCCATTGTGCTCCGTTTAACCGAAGGGATTTTCAGAGATGATCCCCAGAAAACCATCGGTGTGGATTATTACATTCATGTTTTGGAAACCACACCAACAGTAAAAGTGAAGCTTCAGGTGTGGGACACAGCAGGGGAAAAGGAACATAGGTTTGTACAGCAGTTTTATTAAAATGTGCAAAGTCAGCTTTAATGTTTTGGAAATGACACTTGTGTTTTCCAGTCTGTAGTTAGTGGTGCATGGCAGAAACTTTGGTTGGTCAAACCAGTTTTGTTTTTTTTGCCCTCAAGCGCGCGTGTTCTTGTGTGTGTTCGATTAGTGGTGCGACTCCTGCCAGTGAAGCTGAAATCTATGTGATGAGTGGAATCTGGATGAAAACTTTGTTTCCTAAACTGCTAACTTGGCGTAAAGCAATCCCGTGACGCTGGATCTGTTGGATGCTACATGCACACTCTCCACTCACAGGATGCTGGAACTGCACCAAATATCCGTTCTCCACTCTTGGTTATTATGCATGCCCTGCTGCTTCTTGAAGCTTTTCCCATTACTTTCCCTCAATGTCCCTGCCCCCGCTGCCAATTGAAAAACACCAAACTCCTGATGTCACACCTTTTTTTTAATTTGAAGGTTAAACAAGACTCTACATTTTTGTGAGGCTGAATTAAATCCTGCAAACTTAATGTTGGGCTGCTCAAGTCAAAGGCATTGCTTGGGCTGGCCTTTTTCAACTGTGAGACAAACTCCAATCTTTAACTTGGGGATACTGTTAATAAGCTTTACATTGAGTTACTTTAGTTGCTGTGAAGTGGGAGAGATAAAGACTTCTGCTATCACTGGGCCATCTGACTAAAGAAGTTTGTTAGCATCTGTTTATGTTTGGAGCTGTGTGGTGTGAGCCTGCCCTTGGTGGGGGGGTGGGGGGGGGGGGGTGGAAGTGTTGGCTACCTAAAGAGGAACAGTCTTTTTCATTGCCGGACATGGTTTGGGATATAGCTACAGAAATAACACGCTAGTAGGTCGACACATACAAAATCTGATGATAGATAAAACAAATAGTCAACAATCTCAGGGGCTCCATGGGATTGTTTCCTGGATCCAAATTTGAAATGTTATGGTTCATGCTTTTGTTTCTCTCTCTTTCAGGCATGCGTGAGTCGTAGGGAAATGTTAGGAGTGAGATTTATAATCAAAAGCATAAGACTGAATGCATTTAAATGTATAGCATTATGTTTATTTTTCAGACTTAAATTATTTTAAAGTATATACAATTTTAATATGTGCCGATCTGTGCGTTTGTCTCCCTCATTGTTTCTGCCTCTTTCTCTTCTCTGTGTTTGTTCCCCTCTCTTTCTGTTTGCCCCCTCTTTCTGCTTTCCTGTCTGTCTGTCTGTCTGTCTGCTTGCTCCTCCTTCAGTTTCTTTTATATTCAGTTTAATTTATATTCAATTTGGTACGCTTCGGTTTAAAAATTCTCATCCTTGTTTTCAAATCCCTCTATGGCCTTGTCTTCCCCCCGCCCCCCCCAATCTCTCTAATCTCCTCCTGCCCTACAGCCCTCCAAGATCTCTGCGCTCCTCCAATTCTGGCCTTTTGCACATCCCCGATTATAATCGCTCAACCATTGGTGGCCGTGCCTTCAGCCGCCGAGGCCCTAAGCTCTGGAATTCCCTCCCTAAACCTCTCTGCCTCTCCACCTCTCTTTTTCCTCCGTTTCTATTCTCCAGCTTCTATTCTCCACTGCTTCTATTCTCCACTGCTAACTGTCTTCTTAAACTCCTCTCTCCTGTCTCCTCCACCCTCACCTCCGACAACAAGTGTGAGGAGCTCATGGACTTCTTTGTCTCTAAGATTGAGACCATCCGTTCAGCTGCCTCTGCCACTTCCCTTCCATCCCCTCGCCCACCAGGCCAAACTTCCTCTAAGGTTCTCCCCTGCCCTAGCCCTGATTCACATCTTTCTCTAGTTTCTCTCTGATCTCCCCTCATGACCTCTCCGTGCTCATCTTGTCCATGAGACCCACCTCCTGCTCCCTCGACCCTATTCTAACCAAACTGCTGACCACCCAACTTCCTTTCCTGGCTCCCATGTTAGCTGACATTGTTAACGGTTCTCTCTCCTCAGGTACTGCCCCCCTCCCTCTCAAATCTGCCGTCATCACCCCTCTCCTCAAAAAAAAACAACCCCTGATCCCTCCGTCCTATCGCCCCATCTCCAACCTCCCTTTCCTCTCAAGTCCTTGAACGTGTTGTCGCCTCCCAAATCCGTGCCCATCTTTCCCGCAAATCCATGTTTGAATCCCTCCAATCAGGTTTCCGCCCCTGCCACAGTACCGAAACGGCTCTCATTAAAGTCACAAATAACATCCTTTGTGACTGTGACAAAGGTAAACTATTCTTCCTCCTCTTTCTTGACTTGTCTGCAGCCTTTGACACGGTTGACCACTCCATCCTTCTCCAACACCTCTCCACCGTCGTCCAGCTGGGTGGGACTGCACTCGCCTGGTTCCATTCTTATCTATCTAATTGTAGCCAGAGAATCACCTGCAATGGCTTCTCTTCCTGTTCCCGCATCGTTACCTCTGGTGTCCCCCAAGGATCTATCCTTGGCCCCCTCCTATTTCTCATCTACATGCTGCCCCTTGGCGACATCATCCAAAAACACAGCGTCAGTTTCCATATGTACGCTGACGACACCCAGCTGTACCTCACCACCACTTCTCTCGACCCCCTCCATGGTCTTTAAATTGTCAGACTGCTTGTCCGACATCCAGTTCTGGATGGGCAGAAATTTTCTCCAATTAAATATTGGGAAGACCGAAGCCATTGTCTTTGGTCCCCACCACAAACTCCGTTCCTTAGCCACTGACTCCATCTCTCTCCCTAACATCTGTCTGAGGCTGAATCACACTGTTCACAATCATGGTGTCATATTTGACCCTGAAATGAGCTTCCGAACACATATCCATGGCATGACTAAGACCGCCTATTTCCACCTCTGTAACATCGCCCATTTCTGCCCTTGCCTCAGCTCATCCGTTGCTGAAACCCTCATCCATGCCTTTGTTACCTCTAGATTTGACTATTCCAACGCACTCCTGGCTGGCCTTCCACGTTCTACCCTACATAAACTTGCGGTCATTCAAAACTCGGCTGCCCGTGTCCTAACCCGTTCACCCATCAGCCCTGTGCTCGCTGACCTACATTGGCTCCCAGTTAAGCAACACTTCGATTTCAAAATTCTCATTTCTTGTTTTCAAATTCCTCCATGGTCTTGCCCCTCTCTATCTCTATAATTTCCTCCAGCCCCACAACCCCCCACCCCGAGATACCTGCATTCCTCTAATTCTGGTCTCTTGAGCATCCCTGATTATAATCGCTCCACCATTGGCGGCCGTGCCGTCTGTTGCCAAGGCCCTAAGCTCTGGAATTCCCTCCCTAAACCTCTCCGCCTCTCCACCTCTCTTTCCTCCTTTAAGACGTTCCTTTAAACCTACCTCTTTGACCAACCTGTCCTAATATCTCCATATGATCTAGAGCCATCTTTTGTTTCTTAACTTGTCCCATTACCTTTTGCCTTACCCTTTTGCCTTACACTATCATCCCTTTTGTCATTCAATCTCTCCTGCCTTCCATCCCATCACAGACCTTCCCTTTGTTCTTTCCTCCCCTCCTCCCTGCCCCTGCTTAAAAATCTCTCCTCCCTAATCTTTTCCAGTTCTGAAGAAGGGTTCGACCCGAAACGTTGACTCTGTTCCTTCTCTCTTTGATGCTGCCTGACCTGCTGAGTGTTTCCAGCAACAACAACAGAAAACGCTGGAAAAACTCAGCAGGCCAGGCAACATCCGTGGAGAGAGAAAGAGAGTTAACGTTTCAGGTCGAAACCCTTCGTCGGAACTGAGAGAGCAAGAAATAAACAGATAAAAATGCAAGGGGGAGGCTGGGGGGAGGAATAAAAGAACAAAAGGGATGGTCTTTAGTGAGTAGAGACATTGAGAGATGCTCAAGGCAAGACGAGATGGTAATGGGACAGGTTGAGAAACCTTTTGTTCCGACGAAGGGTTTCGACCTGAAACGTTAACTCTCTTTCTCTCTCCACGGATGTTGCCTGGCCTGCTGAGTTTTTCCAGCGTTTTCTGTTGTTATTTCTGATTTCCAGCATCCGCAGTATTTTGCTATCGTACGAGTGTTTCCAGCACTTTGTTGTTATTTCTAATATCTCCTTATGTGGCTCAGTGTCAAATTTTGTCTGATAATACTCCTGTGAGCGCCTTGGGACATTTTACTACGTTAAAAGCGCTATATAAATACAAGTTGTTGTTGGATCCCTTTCTCTCCTCAGATATCAGCCTATCTGACCATGGAGCAGTATTCTGCTGTGGGGCATCATATTCATTTATATAATGAATGTTATTTTGTTTTTAGCCACCTTGATCTCTTTCTGGGCGAGAGTATATGGTGTCTATAAAAATAGTGACTGCCCCCTTAGGCAGAAAATTAGTAAGCGAGTTTGGAAGGCAGAGTAAACAAAGGCTAGAAAATAGACAACAAGGGAGTTTGGCAGTGCTAAATGGTATATACTTCAACGCAAGGAGTTTAGGGAATAAAGCAGATGAGCTGAGGGCACAGATAGACACGTGGGAGTATGATATTATAGCTATTACTGAGACATGGCTGAAAGAAGGGCAGGAATGGCAGCTCAACATTCCTGGTTACAGGGTTTTCAGATGAGATAGAGAGGGGGATAAAAAGGAGGGGGGTTGCAATATTGATTAAAGAAACAATTCCAGCTGTGAGGAGGGAGGATATCTTAGAAGGATCATCAAATGAGGCCATCTGGGTTGAACTGAAAAACAAAAAAGGGGCAATCACACTGCTGGGAGTGTACTATAAACCACCAAACAGTCAGAGGGAGATAGAAGAGCGAATATGTAGGCAAATTTCTGAGATGTGCAAAAATAGGGCAGTAATAGTAGGGGATTTCAACTTCCCTAATATTAACTGGGATAAAATTAGTGTGAAAGATATAGAAGGAGCAGAATTCTTAAAATGCATTCAGGAGAACTTTTTTAGCCAGTACGTAGCAAGCCCAACAAGAGAGGGGACGGTTCTGGACCTAGTTTTAGGGAATGAAGCTGGGCAGAGGGAAAGGGTATCAGTGGGAGAGCATATTGGTGGTAGTGATCATAATTCAGTTAGATTTAGTGTAGTTATGGAAAAGGACAAAGATAGACCAGGAATAAAAGTTCTCAATTGGGGAAAAGCTAATTTTACTAAGCTGAGATGTGATTTAGTTAAAGTGGACTGGAGACAGAAACTTGAAGGTAAATCCGTGTCAGAGCGGTGGGAGGCGTTCAAGGAGGAGATCCTGAGGGTTCAGAGCAAGTATGTTCTCTTAATGAAAAAGGGTGGGACTAACAAATCTAGAGCCCCCTGGATGTCTAGGGGTATACAGGGTAGGATAAAGGAAAAAAAGGAAACTTATGATCGATACTGAGGACTCAATACTGCAGAAACCCCAGAGGAGTATAGAAAGTGCAGCGGTGAAATTAAAAAGGAAATTAGGAAAGCAAAGAGAGGGCATGGAAAAAATATTGGCAAGTAAAATCAAGGAAAACCCAAAGATGTTTAATAAATACATTAAGAGCAAGAGGATAACTGAAGTAAGAGTAGGGCCAATGAGGGACCATAAAGGTAACCTGTGTGTGGAAGTGGAAGACCCATGGGTATGGTTATTAATGAATACTTTGTCTGTTTTCATAAAAGAGAGGGACGATGCAGACATTACAATCGGGGAGGAAGAGTGTGAAATATTAGATGAATTAAGCATAGTGAAAGGAAGTATTAAGGGGTTTAGCATCTTTGAAAGTGGATAAATCCCCAGACCCGGATGAAATGTATCCCAGACTGTTAAGAGAAGTAAGAGAGGAAATAGCAGAGGCTCTGACCATCATTTTCCAATCCTCTCTGGCTACAGGTGTGGTGCCGGAGGACTGCTAACGTGGTAACATTGTTTAAAAAGGGAGAAAGGGATAGACCGAATAATTACAGGCCAGTCAGCCTAACCTCGGTGGTGGGAAAATTATTGGAAAAAATTCTGAGGGACAGGATAAATCTTCATTTAGAAAGACATGGATTCATCAGGGACAGTCAGCATGATTTGTTAAGGGAAGGTCGTGTCTGACTAACTTGATTGAATTTTTTGAGGAGGTAACAAGGAGGGTCGATGAGGGTAGTGTGTTTGATGTAGTCTATATGGATTTTAGCAAGGCTTTTGATAAGGTCCCACATGGCAGACTGGTCACAAAAGTAAAAGCCCATGGGATCCAAGGCAAAGTGGCAAGTTGGATCCAAAATTGGCTCAGAGGCAGGAAACAAAGGGTAATGGTTGAAGGGTGTTTTTGTGACTGAAGGCTGTTTCCAGTGGGGTTCCGCAGGGCTCAGTACTGGGTCCTTTGCCTTTTGTGGTATATATCAATGATTTGGACTTGAATGTAGGGGGTATGATTAAGAAGTTTGCAGATGATACAAAAATTGTCCGTGTGGTTGATAATGAAGAAGAAAGCTGTAGACTGCAGGAAGATATCAGTGGTCTGGTCTAGTGGACAGAACAGTGGCAAATGGAATTCAATCCGGAGAAGTGTGAGGTAATGCATTTGGGGAGGGCTAACAAGGAAAGGGAATACACAATAAATGGTAGGACACTGAGAAGTGCAGAGGATCAGAGGGACTTTGGAGTGCATGTCCACAGATCCCTGAAGGTAGCAGGACAGGTAGATGAGGTGGTTAAGAAGGCATATGGGATACTTGCCTTTATTAGCCGAGGCATAGAATATAAGAGCAGGGAGGTTATGCTTGAACTGTATAAAACACTAGTTAGGCCACAGATAGAATACTGCATGCAGTTCTGGTCACCACATTACAGGAAGGATGTGATTGCACTAGAGAGGGTGCAGAGATTTACGAGGATGTTGATTGGGCTGGGGAATTTTAGCTATGAGGAAAGATTGGATAGGCTGGGGTTGTTTTCTTTGGAACAGAGGAGGCTGAGGGGAGACCTAACTGAGGTGCATAAAATTATGAGGGGCCTAGATAGAGTGGATCGGAAGGACCTATTTCCCTTAGCAGAAGGGTCAATAACCAGGGGGCATAGATGTAAAGTAATCAGTCGGAGGTTTAGAGGGGATTTGAGGAGAACTTTCTTCACCCAGAGGGTGGTGGGGGTCTGGAACTCATCACATTTTAAAAAGTACTTGGATATGCACTTGAAGTGCCGTAACCTACAGGGCTACGGACCAAGTGCTGGAAAGTGGGATTAGGCCGGCACAGACAAGATGGGCCAAATGGCCTCTTTCTGTGCCATTAATTTCTATGATTCTGTCTGCAACCTAATGTCTCTGAGGTTATGTTTTTTGTCAAATGGCCATTTTTTCACGACTGAAGCTGTGCAGTAAGTGTTGGTAGACTGGCAGACTATTTGACGAGAGGGATGTCACAATTGAGCCTGATGCTGCCTCCACTTAACACCCACACATATGCAGGAGTCTCTGTATGATGGACAGGTGCAGAAACCATGGCTGAGAAGGAAGATTGTGCAGGATGAATGAGTTTTGCACTGGAGGTGAGATGTCAGTGCTGGGATATTTTTGGCACCTTGTGTGTGCATCGTGCAATTCCACATGAGATGTTACGTATGTGCGATTCCGAGTACAGTGTCCATACTGCCCTGACAATTGTAACCCCAGAAATGCATCTACTGCAGCACCAATGTACTTCTGAGTGCGACTGATAAATCTGTGCTGAATTATGGACATCATCAACGTGTGTGTGTGTGATAACGTCCCTAGGCACGTCACAGGAGCGTGATCAGACAAAATTTGACCCCGAGCCACATGAGGAGCTATTAGGGCAGATGACCAAAAGCTTGGCCAAAGAGGTAGGTTTTAAGGAGAGTCTTAAAGGAGGAGAGAGAGGCGGAGAGGTTTAGGGAGGGAAGTTCAGAGCTGAGGGCCTCGGCAGCTGAAGGCACGGCCGCCAATGGTGGAGCGATATAAATCAGTGGTGATCAAGAGCCCAGAATTGGAGGACAGTTGTGTTGGAAGTTGGGGGGAGATTGGCCAAACAAAAGGGGGAGACCTTTCATCTGGGGTTGAAATGTCTTCTCGGTCTGGTGAATATAGTAATGCTTGACAAATGTCGGGTTACTTGGCAAGTAGAACTTTTTGAATTCTTAAACTTTTATCTTCTTTTCTCTCGTTCCTTGGTGTGGGATTGGAACCGCTGCCCCTATGGCGGAGGCACCAGTTCTCCAATGTGAGGAGCTCCCTATTGCAAGTTATTTTACTGTATTCTGATTGAGCCTGTGCTGTGAAAAATTACTTTACTTCAAATCTTAAAATACAAGGTTTTTATTTTCTCCAAATGTTGGAGCTGTTGCACAGGATATTAACAGTTGGGAAGGTGACCAGATGTCTGCCTAAAAGATGTTCTTAAATTCCTCGAAAGAATGGGATAGATTTTCCTGCCTGTATTGGATCGTTGTGGGTGGGTGGGTGGAAGAGTAGAGTTCACACTCGTAAGGGAGCCCGCCCAATTTTCCCTTATTTGTTGCATCCAAGTGATCTATTAGAAAAGAAAGACTTCCATTTCTATAGCGCTTTTCATGACCTCAGGACGTCCCAAAGCACTTTACAGCCAATGAAGTACTTTTTGAAGTGTAGTCACACTTGTAATGTAGGAAACACCGCAGCCAATTTGCACACCGCAAGCTCCCACAAACAGCAATGTGATAATGACTAGATAATCTGTTTGTGATGTTGCTTGAGGGATAAATATTGGCCCCAGGACAGCGGGAATAACGCCCCTGCTCCTCTTCGAAATAGTGCCGTGGGATCTTTTACGTCCACCTGAGAGAGCAGACTCGGTTTAACTTCTCATCCGAAAGATGGCACCTCCGGCAGTGCAGCACTCCCTCAGCACTGCACTGGAGTGTCAGCCTAGATTTTTGCACTCAAGTCTCTGGAGTGGGACTTGAACCCACAACCTTCTGACTCGGTGCCGAGGGTGCTGCCCACTGAGCCACAGCTGACACTATAACATTATTTGTCATTTTTCTTTCAGAACCATCACACAATCCCATCTCCAAACTTTAGTTGGTGGACTGCTGGTATTTGATTTAACAAATCGGCAGTCTCTTGACTACATCAGAAACTGGCTCGATGAAACCTGTACTGTGCTCGACCAATGCAAGTGCATCTTCATTCTCGTTGGCCACAAGAGTGACCAGTCAGCTGAGAGGCAAATCTCACAAGAAGAGGCTGAACACATTGCAGCAGATTTGGGGCTGAGATACATCGAGACTTCAGCCAAAGACGACACTAACATACAAGAGGTGTTTCTTATCCTAGCATCATCGATTGCTGAATCGGTGAAAACAGAAGTGAAAGGAGGAATATCTGAAATCATTTGCCCTGTTTTTCTGAAGCAATGACCCTTCAGCTTTGTGCTAGTCAGTTTTTGAAAATTGATCAATTGTGTTGGATGTATCGTACGACTGATAATTTGGCTGAACTTTTACATTAAATTGGGGTGAGAGGTACTTCCATGGTAGGGAGATGGTCTACACAATGCAACCTGTTTCTAGCAACCTGTGAACTTCGCACATGACCTAGGGATAGTTTGAGGTGGACCTTTATAACCAGTGAATAACTCATGAGTTATTACAATGCTCCTATGATCATTGTCATTGCTGCATTTGTATTTCTACGTTCTTCTGGTCCTTGTAGATACAAAATGTAGTTTGCAACATGGACCCATGGTATCAAGGTATTACTGTTGTCGTATTCAGCAAGTGTTGTACTGAAAGAAGTAGAACTGTGGTATGAGATATTTATGTCTGGGGTACCATTCAATGTTCCCTTTAAGCTGCGCCTGTGTGGTATTTTGTATGGGCCGCGCAGCCCCTTAAAGGGGCCGTCCCCGCCCCCCCCCCCAAAAAAAATGAAAGGGAACATTGGTACCATTGTGTCTCGCAGTCCCAGCACTGAGGATACAAATGCTCAACAGTTCAGAACTTGCACAGAAAGCTGGGAGAGGAAAAACTCGTTTTTAAAGTTCAAAGTTTTAAATGTGTTCAGTTGAAATGCTAATGTCAGTCAAGATGCTTTAAGATGTGAAAATCTGTACGGTTTCCAAACAATTATAAAATCTTATTTTTAAACGGAAGAATACCTAATTAACTAATAGATGGTTGAATATTTATATCAAGACCATATCTTAAACAAAATCTTTAAATGTTGTCTGTAAGCATGTAAACTGTGTGGTGTTTAATTTAGAACATCTGAACTGAAATCAGATGCTTGTATTTACTCAATCACTTTTATAAGGATTACTTAAAAAATAAAATATACCAATTTTATGTTAATTACCACCGTTCTGTTTGACAATCTATTGAGATATCTGAATGAGTCTCAGGAAGCCTCGTCAGAATTAATTTGCTGTTAAAAAGAAAAAGAACGGCTTGCATTTATATAGCGCCTTTCATGACCACCGAATGTCCCAAAGCTCTTTACAGCCAATTAAATACTTTTTGTAGTCACTGTTGTAATGTGGGAAATGCGGCAGCCAATTTGCACACAGCAAGCTCCCACAAACCGCAATGTGATAATGACCAGATAATCTGTTTTTGTTATGTTGATGGTATTAAGTGATGGGTTTGGATGGAATTCACAAAATTCTACCCCATCATAGAATATTACAGTACAGAAGGAGGCCATTCTGCCCATCGTGCCTGTGCCGGCTCTTTGAAAGAACTCTCCAATTAGTCCTGCTCTTTCCCCAGAGCTCTGCAAACTTTTCCCTTCGAGTATTTATCCAATTCCCTTTTGAAAGTTACTATTGAATCTGCCTCCACCACCCTTTCAAGCAGTGCATTCCATCATAACAACTCGCTGCATAAAAAATTTCTCATCTCCCCTCTTTTTTTGCCATTTATCTTAAACCTATGTCCTCTGGTTACTGACCCAACCCCCAGTGGAAAGAGTTTCTCCTGATTTACTCTGTCCAAACCCCCCTCAATTTTGAACACCTATTAAGTCGCCCCTTAACCTTCTCTGCTCTTGGAGAACAATCCCAGCTTCTCGAGTCTCCCCACATAACTGAAATCCCTCATCCCTGGTAAATCCTCTCTCCACCCTCTGAGACCTTGACATCCTTCCTAAAATGCAGTGCCCAGAATTTGGCACAATATTCCAGTTGAGGCCTAACCAGTGATTTATAAAGGTTTAGTAATATTTATTTGCTTTTGTACTTTACACCGTTTTTATAAAGCCAAGGATCCCAGTGCTTTTTATTTTTTTTAAACGGCTTTATCAACTTGTCCGACTACCTTCAAAGATTTGTGTGTGTGAACCCTTAAATCTTTGTTCCTGGACTACCTTTAAAATTGTACCATTTAATTTATATTGCCTCTACTCATTCTTCTCAAAATACATCACCTCACGCTTCTCTGCATTAAATTTCATCTGCCATGTGTCTGCCCATTTCACCAGTGCTCCTGAAGTCTGTTACTATCCTCACTGTTGACTACATTTCCAAGTTTAGTGTCAGCTGCAAACTTTGAAATTGTGACCCCTGTACCCAAGTCCAGGTTATTAATATATATCAAAAATAGCAGTGGTCCTAATACTGACTCCTGGGGGACACCACTGTATACTTCCCTTCAGTCTGATAAACAACTGTTCACCACTAATCTCTGCCTATCTCCATAGCCTTTTCTCCAAGATCAGTTATCTTCCTGGTTTTGTGAATGCTTTACCTGTACTGAGTCAGATAGCATTATATAACTAGCAATGTTGAAGACTATGATTGCATATGCCTGATACTAAAAATACATGGTTCAAGTGTATGAAAGTGTTCATTTTGTCAAGTTGAAAGAGCTATAATTTGTCAGCTGTGGCTCAGTAGGTAACACTCTCTCACCTGAGTCAGAAGGTTGTGCGTTCAAGTCCCACTCCAGGGACTTGAGCACAAAAATCTAGGCTGACACTCCGGGAGTGCAGTGCTGAGGGAGTGCTGCCCTGTCGGAGTTGGTGTCTTTCAGATGGGACGTTAAACTGAAGTCCCATCTGCTCTCTCAGGTGGACATAAAAGATCCCATGGCCACTATTTCGAAGAGCAGGGGAATGCTCTCCGGAGTCCTGGCCAATATTTATCCCTCAATCAACATCACTAAAACAGATTATCTGGTCATTATCACATTGCTGTTTGTGGGAGCTTGTTGTGTACAAATTGGCTGCTGTGTTTCCTACATTACAACAGTGACTACACTTCAAAAGTACTTAATTGGTTGTAAAGCACTTTGGGATGTCCTGAGGTCATGAAAGGTGCTATAGAAATGCAAGTCTTTTTAAAAAAAAAGTTATTTATTTATTGAAACTGGGTGAGAAATGTTTGGACAAATTCTCCATTTTGCTCCTAAAATTCACACATGCTTGTTTTATATACAGCAGTTTTGTTGGACGAGTATCCTATAATGGAGCTCCAACTCTAGTTATTAAATGTAACTAGAAAAAAATGGGTGCTGTAGCTGTTCAGCACACTGTTTTCATTGCTGGGACCTGCACCAGGTTAGAATTTATAATTTTAATATCCTCTAATAGTTGTAAGGGCCCCATGAGTTTGGGCAATCTCAGTAAAGTTCCTAGTGGCTATATAAGCTATACAGGTATGTATCTCAAATGCCTCAATATGCTTCATGTCTTTATTGAAAATGACTGACCTAGGCAAAGTAATATTGAATCAAGTTGTACGAGTTACAAGTAGATAACCTGTTCCTTGCTTTTGTAAAGTTATCGCATCCTATTCACGAGTAGGTTTTGGCTGTGGATGTATTGGCACCATTGCTTTAAAGTAGATGAAACAAGTTGAGTTCTCCGATCAAAAATGAGTCTCTTCACTTTAAAATGACAGATTATGAAAATGCTTTCTCCTCTGGTAAAGGCTGCGATGTCTACAACAAGCTTTCACGTACACTCAACAATGGGCAGGAAAGAAAATCCTGCCGACTTTTTCGATCTCGTTCGATTCTAGTGTTTCGACCGTTTATTTCTCCCCGGTTGAGATGAGCAAAAGCACACACTGGGCATTGAACTTTATCATGCAAATAAGAGATGAGATGAAATGATGATCTCATTTAGCTTTAAATGCAAAAATGTCTATTTTTACAACCTCTATGCAACTATATTCACAGGAGTACAGCGTTGGTGTTGCTGGTCTTGGAGAGGGGACTCCGATACCTTATTCCTGCAGCACAATTCCAAATCTCCACAAAATGAACATTGTCCATAATTTAGGAATTACAGGGGAAGATTTTTCCTCTTCAGTGCTGGGGTGTAATCCCTCATCGCAAAATGGGGCACAAGCTGCTCACTATTTTGCCAATTAAAATGAAGTAGTGGAAAATTCTGACGCAATTTGTACCTGATTTTGCACCAAGGGCTTCCACCCCGCCAAGCTCTTAGGTCCTGGTGTTGAGAAAAATCTACCCTTTATTTTGCTCTTGAATTTATCGGGCATCAATCTACCCCTGTAACTCCTAAATTATGGACAATGCTCATTTTGTGGAGATTTGGAATCGTGCTGTGGGAATAAGGACTCACCTCTAAGACCAGCAACACACATGCTGTACTCCTATGCGCACAGTTTCATCATCATAGGGATTGTAAAATAATAGACTGGAACCTTCTGTATCGAAAGCCAATCAATAGGCTACAAGTTAATTTTAAAAGGTGACATGTTTAGTTGCTGTGCATTATAATGGAAACTAGTCCCAGCAGCACTACTGTAATAAAAATGTGCACACAGTTGATTTGAAGGAGAAATTTGCAGGGCTATGGGGAAAGAGCAGGGAGTGAGACTAATTGGAGAGCTCTTTCAAAGAGTCGGCACAGACACGATGGGCTGAATGGCCTCCCGCTGGGCAGTATGATTCTGTGATTGTAGTTTCCTAGGATACGCTGTCCTGAAGAAAATTAAATATACAATCAAATACCCTAACCTCAGTAATGAGTATCTCTCAATCTCTTTGTACAGCAGCACATGGTTTAGGATAATTTAGCGTAGTGGAAAATCCATAACTAAACACTTTACTGTTGTAAAACAATGACTGGTGTACAGCAGTAAAAGGCTTCTACTGCATAATTCAAGGTTCCCTCGGACTTTGAAAAACTTGCCAATAAAGGCAAATTGCATCAGAGCTAGATTTTAAATTTACAACACTCAAATCGTTCCCATTACTTTCAAACACTAAAGTTTGAAAGATTTTTTTTTTAGCAAGTTAATAAAGGAAGGGGTGCGTGTGCTACTGTAATAGTTATGTCAGATGTTAACTCTTCCCCCCGCCCCCCAATACAACTTGTGGTGGGGAATGATTTCAAGGTGTCAGCAGCCCTCTACTACTGCCCCAAGCAACTCTGAAAAGCAAGTATTTAACCATGGAGGAAATCAGTCAAGATTGATCATCACTGAACCTACAGTTAACTGTGGGTCAATAGCAGTGTCTACACCACAGTTACATGGATAGACTAGAGGAACTGAGGTTGTTGTTCTCCTTGGAGCTGAGAAGGCGAAGAGGAGATTTGATAGAGGTGTTTAAAATCATGAAGGGTTTAGATAGATTAAATAAAGAGAAATGTTTCCAATGACCGAAGGGTCGATAACGAGAGGACACAGATTTAAGGTGATTGGCAAACGAACCAAAGGCGACATGAGGGAAAAAAAATTTATGCGACGAGTGGTTAGGATTTGGAATGCGCTGCCTGATAGGGTGATGGATACAGATTCAATAGCTGCCTTCAAAAGGGAATTGGATAAATACTTGAAGGAGAAAAAATTGCAGGGATCTGGGGAAAGAGCGGAGGGAGTGGGTCTGACTGGATTGCTCTTGAAAGAGCCGGCGCAGACTCGATGGGCCGAATGGCCTCCTTCTGTGGTGTACTATTCAATGACAGATTTTTAAAGTTACAAAGAAAATATGGCAAAGTTCACTACAGTAGATAAACCTAAACCTACAAGGAATGTAGGAAAGATTTAAGGGAGTACCCTGGCTGCATTGTGATTTCAACTCCAACGTTGTAGGTTACAAATATACGTAGCATTTGCATTCAAGTTGAGTTATATTTTATTGGCAAAAATGGTCAACATTACCTCTATACAAAGATATGAAAACCAACTACTTAACACTCCACCAAGGAAAGTCCCAATATATCACACTACCATTAATGAACAAAGAAATGTCACAGCTTCATACACACACCATCCACTTTGTACAAGTCCTTAAATTCTGTATTCAGGAAGGAGCATCAAGTACCAAACCTATTGCTACAGGATGTTGGTACTAGTACAAAGTCATACCATTAGCTCATTTTCACAAAAAAAATCAAACACACTGTATCGGCCATCGCAGGTTCCTCTACAGAAATGGAGGATAAGCCTGAGACTGTCTTGTAACGTTCAGAACTTTGTCGCAGAAATGGTCGGTTCATCAACGCTTTACTTTTTGGTTGTTTTACGTATCAGCGCCATTCTCTGGAAGAAAGAAACCGCCACACGGTCATGCAAAGACACAGGATTTCATTTGCAATTCTTATTTGAAAATGTTACACAGTCTAAAACATAATGCGATCTTAAACTACAATCCATGTCACTAAAATGGATGAAATTAGATAACTTTGTGGAAAAGCATATGTAAAGAATGCATTAGTCGAGTAAAAAAACACATCGTGACCATTAAAGTCATTTGGATCAGCGAAATAAAAAGCAGGATTATTGTGCCATGTATTTTTTTGGTTTATGTCAATTGTGAAAGTTTGAGAAAATACTGTTTGAATAAAACACCCAGCAAAGTTGTACTTTCTCGAAGATTACAAAGGATAAGCGAGAACAGCAGCGGTCCAACATAATTACAGTCACTGAAACCAAATATTGTTTAATCAAATTCATTTCCCCCCCCACCCCCCACAAAAAAAAGCAAGGGTCTCTGAGCATAGGAACAGGAGGAGGCCACTGAGCCCCTTGAGCCTATTTCGCCATTCAATGAGATTATGGCTGATCTGTGACCTAACTCCATATACCAGCCTTTGGCCCATATCCCTTAATACCTTTGGTTAACAAAAAACTATCAATTTTCTGATTTAAAATTAACAGTTGACCCAGCATCAATTGCTGTTTGTGGAAGAGAGTTCCAAACTTCTACCACCCTTTGTATGTAGAGGTGTTTCCTAATTTCACCCCTGAAAGGTCTGGTTCTAATTTTTAGACTATGCCCCCTAGTCCTAGAATCCCCAACCAGCGGAAATAGTTTCTCTCTATCTACCCTATCTGTTCCTCTTAATATCTTGAAAACTTCGATCGGATTACCCCTTAAACTTCTAAATTCTAGGGAATACAACCTTAATTTGTGTAATCTCTCCTTGTAATTTAACCCTTGAAGTCCGGGTATCATTCTGGTAAACCTACGCTGCACTCTCTCCAAGGCCAATATATCTTTCCTAAGGTGCGGTTCCCAGAACTGCGCTCAGTACTCCAGGTGTGGTCTAACCAGGGCTTTGTATAGCTGCAGCATAACTTCTACCCCCTTGTACTCTAGATATATAGGCCAGCATTCCATTAGCCTTTTTGATTATTTTCAGTACCTGTTCTACCAAAGGTAGAACTGCTCTACCAAAGGGAACATAACTTGAATTTCAGCCATGCTTCCTTTCACTATTTGTTACATCATTCAGAAAGCAGGAGGGAGAAAGAGAATTCCCACAACAGTTGGCCTTTACTAGACACAAATGTCTATTGAGTGTTGGCCTGATTCCCAATTCCATTGACGAATAGCTAGATAATGTGGCAGTGTGGCAAGCACTGCATGAAGTCTCCTGCTTCCCCCCCCCCCCGCCGCATGCTATGAAATGGTACTCATTTTATCCGCCTCAAAAGGATGAAAGATGAGTAAACTCAATCAAGATTCAAACCCAGGACCTTCTCGATCCAAACAGTACTCTGAACCAACTGGGCTACCCAACACTTCAGTAAATTGGATATATTAATTCATGTCAAGAAATATAACTGACTGTAACCAGATGCTGAGAGATGAGCTCGAGTGATTTGGATGACTTGGTATTTTTTCTGTCCTCCCTCCCTAGGGACAATGCACGTAACTCCCACTTTGAAGTGTAGCTGTCTTAAATCAGCACAAAAATGTACTGTTTATAAAGTTAATTCCCAGTCTAACAGGATACTTTAAAATACACGAAAAAGCTCTCAAAATAAACTGCGATACTGCAAACGTAATTGCTGGGATTATCCTTGAGCTCAAATTATTTTTTTTAAGAAACCATGCTAAAAGTATCCAAAATAACAACAGAAAACGCTGGAAAAACTCAGCAGGCCAGGCAGCATCCGTGGAGAGAGAAAGAGAGTTAATGTTTCAGGTCGATGACCTTTCATCAGAACTGGGAAGAGCCGGAAATCAAATAGATTTAAGGCCAGGGTAAAGCTGGGAAAGGGGGAGGGGATAAAGGAACAAAGGGGGAGATGAAGAGACATTAAGAGACATATCCATCCTCTTTGGACAAATTCAAAAACTACAGGAGCCGGGACTAAATGGAGTTGTTCCCCCTGTTCTTTAAAATACAAATCAAGTTGCTTGATTGATGTGTTGATTACAGAACAGGGCGCACAGGGTCTACCAACAGGAAGAGGTCAGTCCTACTTGCACAGATGTAAAACATAATAATCACCGAAGCAGTGAAGAAATTCACAGTATGTGCGAGGAGAATAAAAAACCCTTATTACTTCATAAGTGGAAAACAAAGTGGCGTGCCATACATAAGGCATACGGGACACTTTCCTTTATTGGCCGAGGCAGAGAATATACGAGCAGGGAGGATTATGCTTGAACTGTATAAAACATTAGTTAGGCCACAGCTAGAATACTGCGTGCAGTTCCGGTCACCACATTACAGGAAAGATGTGATTGCACTCGAGAGGGTACGGAGGAGATTTAAAAGGATGTTGCCAGGACTGGAGAATTTTAGCAATGAGGAAAGATTGGATAGGCTGGGGTTGTTTTCTTTGGAACAGAGGAGGCTGAGGGGAGACTTGATTAAGGTGTATAAAATTATGAGGGGCCGAGATAGAGTGGATAGGAAGGATCTATTTCCCTTAGCAGAGAGGTCAATAACCAGGGGGCAGAGATTTAATGTAATTGGTAGAAGGATTAGAGGGGAGTTGAGAACTTTTTTTCACCCAGAGGGTGGTGGGGGTTTGGAACTCACTGCCTGAAAGGGTGGTAGAGGCAGAAACCCTCATCACATTTAAAAAATACTTGGATATGCACTCGAAGTGCCGTAACCCACAGGGCTACAGACCAAGAGCTGGAAAGTGAGATTAGGCTGGATAGCTCTTTTGCGGCCAGCACAGACACGATGGGCCGAATGGCCTCCTTCTGTGCCGTAAATTTCGATGATTCTATGCTTAGGAAAATGTCCAAGTGTTAATATATTGCAGGGTAAGTTATGGATAGCAGTGTAAAAATAATTGTATTAAAATACATTTTGAAAGAAGCCGTATTTCTAACCTGTTTATGCGCTTCTGTTGTGCAGGCTTTCTTATACGGCCTAATTTCATCTGAACCAAATCCTGGTATCCACATATTCCACTGGCGTTCTGTACAAAAGAAAGCGTACACACACTTGGTTAGCGACAACAGCTCAGTGTTTCGGAGAATAAGACACGTTCTTGTAAGCAAAACATGCACCAAGACATAAACCCCTATAAAATTCTGAATAAAAAGCAAAACCCTCCATCACATCCCATTAGCCAATACAACCTGAAAATAGGATCGGCTTCCTCAGCCAATAACCCAGAGAGTTTAGTGCAGCAATATCTTAATAGACTTTTAATAGAAAAAATTACATTTTAGTCATTTTAATCATAATTGCATTATAGGAATATTTTTCATTCCTTTTTGATAAAAGAAAGGCCATGGCATAGTGCCAAACAATAGAAACATAGAAGATAGGAGCAGGAGTAGGCCATTCGGCCCCTCGAGCCTGTTCCGCCATTTAATGAGATCATGGCTGATCATCCAAATTCAGTACCCTGTCCCTGCTTTCTCCCCATATCCCTTTAGCCTTAAGAAATATATCTAACTCCTTCTTGAATATATTTAATGAATTGGCCTCAACTGTCTTCTGTGGTAGAGAATTCCACAGGTTCACCACTCTCTGGGTGAAGAAATTCCTCTTCATCTCAGTCCTAAGTGGCTTACCCCTTATCCTTAGACTGTGACCCCTGGTTCTGGACTCCCCCGCCATCGGGAACATCCTTCCTGCATCTAGTCTGTCTAGTCCTGTTAGAATTTTATAAGTTTCAATGAGATCCCCTCTCATTCTTCTAAACTCTAGCAAATATAAGCCTAATCGACCCAATCTCTCTTCATACGTCATTCCTGCCATCCCAGATATCAGTCTGGTGAATCTTCACTGCACTCCCTCCATGGCAAGAACATCCTTCCTCAGATAAGGCGACCAAAACTGCACACAATACTCAAGGTGTGGTCTCACCAAGGCCCTGTACAACTGCAGCAAGACATCCTTGCTCCTGTACTCGAATCCTCTCGCTATGAAGGCCAACATACCATTTGCCTTCTTAACCGCCTGCTGCACCTGCATGCTTACTTTAAGCGACTGGTGCACAAGGACACCCAGGTCTCGTTGCACTTCCCCTTCTCCCAATCTATTGCCGTTCAGATAATAATCTGTCTTCCTGTTTTTGCCACCAAAGTGGATAACCTCGCATTTAGCCACATTATACTGCAACTGCCCAATCACCCAACCTGTCCAAATCATACTGGAGTTTCTCTGCATCCTCCTCACAGCACACACGCCCACCCAGCTTTGTGTCGTCTGCAAACTTGGAGATATGACATCCAGTTCACTCGTCTAGATCATTAATATATATTGTGAATAACTGGGGTCCTAGCACCGATCCCTGCGGTACCCCACTAGTCACTGCCTGCCACTCGGAAAAAGACCCGTTTATTCCAACCCTTTGCTTCCTGTCTGCCAACCAGTTCTCTATCCAAGTCAGTACCTTACCCCCAATCCCATGTGCTTTAACTTTGCACGCTAATCTCTTATGCGGGACCTTATCGAAAGCCTTCTGAAAGTCCAAATACACCACATCCACTGGTTTTCCCTTATCTATTCTACCAGTTACATCCTCAAAAAATTCCAGTAGATTAGTCAAGCATGATGGGAGGTTATTTGTGTCCTCCATTGTGAAGATAGAACCAAAGTTGTATTTAATTGGTCTGCCATTTCTTTGTTCCCCATTATAGATTCCCCTGATTCTGACTGCAAGGGACCTACGCTTCACTTCACCAATCCTTTTCTCTTCACATATCTATAGAAGCTTTTACAGTCAGTTTTTATGTTCCCTGAAAGCTTACTCTCATACTCTATTTTCCCCCTCTTAATTGCTCCCAATCCTCAGGTTTGCTGCTTTTTCTGGCCAATTTATATGTCCTCTCCTTGGATCTTATGTTATCCCTAATTTTCCTTGTTAGCCACAGTTGAGTCACCTTTTTTGTTTTATTTTTATGCCAAACAGGGATGAACAAATTCTGTAGTTCATCCATGCGATCTTTAAATGTTTGCCATTGCCTATCCACCGTCAACCCTTTAAGTAACGTTCCCCAATCCATCCTAGCCAACTCGTGCCTCATACCATCATAGTTTCCTTTATTTAAATTTAGGACCCTAGTCTCTGAGTCAACTATTTCACTCTCCATCTTAATGAAGAATTCTATCATATTATGATTGCTCCTCCCCAAGGGGCCTCGCACAAAAAGATTGCTAATTAATCCTTTCTCATTACATAATACCCAGTCTAAGATGGCCTGATCTCTAGTTGGTTCCTCGACATATTGGTCCAGGAAACCATCCCGTATACACTCTAGGAATTCCTCCTCCACAGTATTGTTACTAATTTGGTTTGCCCAATCTATATGTAGATTAAAGTCACCCATGATAACTGCTGTGCCCTTATTGCACGTGTATCTAATTTTCCGTTTAATGCCATCCCCAACCTCAGCATTACTATTTGGGGGTCTGTATACAACTCCCACTAACGTTTTCTGTCCCATGGTATTTCTCAGCTCTACCCATACAGATTCCACATCATCAGAGCTAATATCCTTCCTTACTATTGTGTTAATCTCCTCTTTAACCAGCAATGCTACCCCACCTCCTTTTCCTTTTTGCCTGTCCTTCCTGAATATTGAATACCCTGGATGTTGAATTCCCAGCCCTGGTCACCCTGGAGCCATGTCTCCGTAATCCCAATTATATCATATCCGTTTACATCTATTTGCGCAGCTAATTCATCCACCTTATTACGAATGCTCCTTGCATTAAGACACAAAGCCTTCAGGCTTGTTTTTTTTAACACTCTTAGACCTTTTAGAATTATTGTTTACTGTGGCCATGTTTGATTTACACCCTTGATTTCTCTGACTTCCACTTTTGCTTTTCTCCTTCCTGTCTTTTGCTTCTATCCTTGCTTCCCTTTCCTCTGTCTCCCTGCCATTTTAGTTTAAACCCTCCCCCAGAGCACTAGCAAACACTCCCCCTAGGACATCGGTCCCAGTCCTGCCCAGGTGCAAACCGTCCAGTTTGTACTGGTCCCACCTCCCCCAGAACCGGTTCCAATGTCCCAGGAATTTGAATCCCTCCCCCTTGCACCATTCCTCACGTATTCATCCGAAATATCCTTCTATTTCTACTCTGACTAGCACGTGGCACTGGTAGCAATCCTGAGATTACTACATTTGAGGTCCTATTTTTTAATTTACCTCCTAACTCCCTATATTCAGCTTTTAGGACCTCATCCCGTTTTTTACCTATATCGTTGGTACCTATATGCACCATGACAACTGGCTGTTCACCCTCCCCCTCCAGAATGCCCTGCAGCCGCTCCGAGACATCCTTGACCCTTGCACCAGGGAGGCAACATACCATCCTGGAGTCTCGTTTGTGGCCGCAGAATCGCCTATCTATTCCCCTTACAATAGAATCCCCCATCACTATAGCTCTCCCGCTCTTTTTCCTCCCGTCCTGTGCAGCAGAACCACCCAATGTTCCCACTTATTTTTTTTTTTGCGTGCACGGCCCATTCAAAATACTGCGCATGTGTGGTTTTCGCACTGAAGAACCGGCGAGCCGGCTGCACGGGAGGTCCCGAGAGTTGTGCGGCTGCTTAAAGAGAAGATTGCTGCCAAACTGGCCAATGATAAAATATTAACAAAAATATGTTTTAATATTCCATTTTTTTTGCATATTCAAAAACTGCATGAAGAACGATGTACAATGTTAACAATGTTGAAGTGGCTTATTGAATTTTAGACAGAAACTGCCTTTGCTTACCAATTAGTGAGTGTTGCTGTTAATAATGCGCGGGCAGCAGTAATTGTACATTCTCTTCAAACAAAACTGCTACGCTGCATCCCAAGCTGCACTGTGTAAACATCAACGATTGCAGCAAGTCTACACAACGTTAATGCATCGTGCCATGTACCAAACCGTTATTTATTCTGAGTCATAGTCATAGAGTCATAACGGCACAGAAGGAGGCCATTCAGCCCATCGAGTCCGTGCCAGCTCTCTGCAGAGCAATCCAGTCAGTCCCATTCCCCCGCTCTATCCCCTTAGCCCTGCAAGTTTATTTCCCTCAAGTGCCTATCCAGTCTCCCCTTGAAAATATCGAGTGTCTCCGCTTCCACCACTTCCGTCGGCAGCGAGTTCCAGGTCCTCACCACTCGCTGCGTAAAAAAGTTTGTGTCACATTCCCCCTGTATCTCTTGCCCAAAACCTTAAATCCGTGTCCCCTAGTCCTTGTACCATCAACTAGTGGGAACAGCCTTTCCCCGTCTAGCCTATCCAAACCAGTCATAATCTTGTACACCTCTATCAAATCGCCCCTCAACCTCCTTTGCTCTAATGAAAACAAATCCAGCTGCTCCAACCTGTCCTTGTAGCTAAGATCCCCCATCCCCGAAACCATTCTGGTAAATCTCCTCTGCACCCTCTCAAGGGCCTTCACATCCTTCCACCAGAACTGGACTCGATACTCCAGTTGTGGCCTAACCAGCACTTTATAAAGGTTCAGCATAACTTCTCTACTTTTGTACTCAATACCTCTATTTATGAAGCCCAAAATCCCATTTGCTTTGCTAACCACTCTCTCAATATGTCCTGCCACCTTCAGGGACCTATGCACATTAACTCCCAGGTCCCTCTGTCCCTGCACACTCTTTAAACTCCTCTTTTAATTTTTGTTCAGCCTTGGCAGTTCCCTGTACTATGTTTTTCTATAAATATTGTGTTGGACTACTCAACCTCAGAATTAACCTGTGTTGCAAAATCGGAGATTTGCATCCGCCTATGAATTTCGTGTTACTGTTTGATGAGGTGACTGTAATTCAATATTTCTTGATGTATAAACTGAATCAAGGTATTCCTGATCAACCTGCTGTGCCTTTCCAGCATTTCCCTTTTTTTGCCTAAACCAATAACCATTATTAATTGAAGGGGTTCATGAATAAAATAATAATTTTACTTAAAAGCAACTGGAAGCCTCAACTAGTTTATGATTTTTCAATAATCCGTTAAAAAATGATCAAGAGAATATTGTAATTTGATGCATTCGCAAATGCAATGACTAACTAATACAAAATACTAAAGCTTACAACCAGACTTTATTGCCCCTGTGGCTATTATGGTTGATTAGCAATAACCTCCCAAACCTGCAAATTCTACCACCTAGAAGGACAAGGGCAGCAGGCGCATGAGAACACCACCCCCTCCAAGTTACACACCATCCTGACTTGGAAATATATCGCCGATCCTTCATCATCGCTGGGTCAAAATCCTGGAACACCCTCCCTAACAGCACTGTGGGAGTACCTTCACCACACGGACTGCAGAGGTTCAAGGCGGCGGCTTACTATCACCTTCTCAATGGCAACTAGGGATGGGCAATAAATGTTGGCCTTGCCAGCGACGCCCACATCCCATGAACGAATTAAAAAAAAAAAATCTATGCTGAAAGTTACTGTAACATGTAAATATAAATACATAAATAATCGGTGTCCTGGCCAATATTTATTCCTCAAATAATCACTTAAAAACAGATTATCTGGTCATTATCTCATTGTTGTTGTGGGATCTTGCTATGTGCAAATTGGCTGCCGCATTTCCTACATTACAACAGTGACTACATTGGCTGAAAAGCGCTTTGGGACATCCTGAGGTCGTAAAAGGCGCTATATAAATGCAAGTCTTTTTTTCTTTATGTGCAATTCCTAAGCATCTGTATTTGAAGTTTAGTTTTGGGACAATGTTTTATAAAATAACAAAAAGAGAAAATACTTCTTCAAAACATACCAAGATGCAGCTGAACATCCTTGACTTCCAGTGTGTTTGACTTGCGGTGACGTGCTAGTTGACATGCGGCACTCACTACACTTTCAATAAAATCATCAGCAATCTGCAAAAGCATCTGCATGTGGGAGACACAAAAATTGTTCTTGATGAAAATATTCCATGTGGTTCAAACACAGAAGCAGAGAGGTATATTACAAGCATCATGATTTTAGGCTTTACTGAGACATTTCTTGCATTCAGTACCAAACAGCAGACATAAGCGAACCGTTGCTCCCTATGAGCCAGAGTATGACTTTATATGCAGTATCTGTCCTGTAGCTTCGCACAGGAGTCGAATAGAGCCTCTTGCTACTACAATTAGCTAATTGAATTGACTTTTGTTACCTCTCAACTTGACTATTCCAACGCACTCCCACTTCTACCCTAAGTAAACTTGAGGTCATCCAAAACTCTACTGCCCATGTCCTAACTCGCATTCACCCATCACCCATGTGCTCGCTGACCTACATTGGTTCCCGGTTATGCAACGCCATGATTTTAAAATTCTCATCCTTGTTTTCAAATTCCTCCATGACCTCGCCCCTCCCTATCTCTGTAATCTCTTCCCGCCCCATAACCCTTCAATATATCTTTGGCGGCCGTGCCTTCAGCTGCCAAGGCCCTAAGATCTGGAATTCCCTGCCTAAACCTCTCCGCCACTCTACCTCTCTCTCCTCCTTTAAGATGCTCTTTAAAACCTACCTCTTCGACTATGCTTTTGGTCATCTGCCCTAATTTCTTATGTGGCTCTGTCAAATTTTGTTTGATAACGCTCCTGTGAAGCGCCTTGGGACGTTTGACTGTGTTAAAGATGCTATACAAATGCAAGTTGTTGTTGTTGTTGTTGCTGCTGTGAGCCTTCAGGCTGCAGAAGACCCAACACTATTAGATCATGTGATTGAGGCTATAAACTACAAATCAGGTTTAATAAAAGTAAAGGTTTAACAGTAGCAACGTTAATAACAACTTACATTTATATAGTGCCGTTAACGTAGGGAAAACATCCCACAGAGTTTCAGAGAAGCGCAATAAGACAAGAGTTAACACCAAGCCAAAGAAGGCGCTATAAGGACAGGTGATTAAACGCTTGGTCAAAGTGGTATGTTTTAAGGAATGTCTTAAATGTGGAGAGCTGGAGAGGTTTAGTGAGGGAATTCCAGAGCTTAGGACCTAGAAGGCAGAAGGCATGGCCACCAATGGTGGGGCGAAGGGAGTGGGGGGATGGACAAGAGTCCAGAGTTGGAGGAACATAGAGTTCTTGGAGGGTATATAAATATGCAAGTTGTTGTTGGTTGTAGGGCTGGAGGTTACAGAGATAGGGAGGAGTGAAGCCATGGAAGGATTTGAACACAAAGATGGAGAATTTTAAAACTGAGGCGTTGGTAGACCAGGAGCCAATGTAGGCCAGCGAGCACAGGGGTGATGGGTTAGAGGGGCTTGGTGCAGGTTAGAATACAGGCGGCAGAGTTTCAGATGAGCTCAAGTTTATGGAGGGTGAAAGATGGAAGGCCGGCCAGGAGAGCGTTGGAATAGTTGGATCTGGAGGTAACAAAAGAATGGGTAAGGCTTTCAGCAGCAGATAAACTGAGGCAGGGGCGGAGATGGGCAACGTTAGAGGTGGAAGTGGGCGGTCTCTGTGATATAATAGGCAGATTTAATTTGATTAAAAAACATTTAACATATACCTCCTCAGACATACAAAAATAATTAATGACAGGACACTCCACTAATGCTTAGACCAGCATTTGTAACATAAAACTTAAAGGTGAAGTCTTACCTAACCACAAAAGTCTTAAAGTATTCATGTCCATCTCAATAAAGTCAGAATCATAGAAATTTATGGCACAAAAGGAGGCCATTCGGCCCATCATGTCTGTGCCAGCTGTAAAAGAGCTATTCAGCCTAATCCCACTTTCCAGCTCTTGGTCCGTAGCCTTGTAGGTTCCGGCACTTCAAGTGCATATCCAAGTATTTTTTAAATGTGATGAGGGTTTCTGCCTCTACCACCCTTTCAGGCAGTGAGTTCCAGACCCCCACCACCCTCTGGGTGAAAAAAGTTCTCAACTCCCCTCTAATCCTTCTACCAATTACTTTAAATCTATGCCCCCTGGTTATTGACCTCTCTGCTAAGGGAAATAGGTCCTTCCTATCCATTCTATCTAGGCCTCTCATAATTTTATACACCTCAATCAAGTCTCCCCTCAGCCTCCTCTGTTCCAAAGAAAACAACCCCAGCCTATCCAATCTTTCCTCATAGCTAAAATTCTCCAGTCCTGGCAACATCCGTGTAAATCTCCTCTGTACCCTCTCTAGTGCAGTCGCATCTTTCCTGTAAGGAGGTGACCAGAACTGTACGCAGTACTCGAGCTGTGGCCTAACTAGTGTTTTATACTATTCAAGCATAACTTCCCTGCCTCGGCTAATAAAGTCAGAAGTACAAATGGACTGTCAAAATATCGACAAACAGTCTGCTTGGGCAAAGAGCCGTCAACCAAACCCCACCCCCGAGACACTCTGTGGAACAGCCTCCAACTATACAGAGCAAGTTATTCGAGTTCAAGTTTCACTGTTCTTTGTCAAACAAAAGGTACAATGGCACCTGGCTGCTTTAGTCTGAGAGCATAATAGATGCAAGCCCCAAGCCCATTCTCAACTCATTCCAAGCACCTTATCTTAACTGACTAACTTCAGAACAAAACAAGAAACCTGGCTTCGTGGAATTTGCAGGAACACTTCCAAAAAGGAGTCTCATCCCTTTAAAGGGTATTAGGCTACATTCCAGACAGGATTAAATTGGATTCTGTTTGCAGTAAATACAAAGGACACAGTATTCTCCAACACCATATAAACTTCATGACAATAAATAGGACAAATTTCTGACCTGTTACAAAAGGTGCTATGAAAGACTTAGGGGGAAAAATTCAGTTGGTTGCGCCTCCCGTTAGCGCCTTAAGAGGGCGCTAATGGGGCGCAAAGCATCCAGCGCCCAGGCGCGGCGAAGTTTGCGCTGCTCGCGAAATTAACTAGACATTTTGCGGCGGCGCTAAACACTACCGCCACGATCTCCTGCGGCGGCAGATCGTGACGTCAGTCGAGTGCGCAACGCCCCTGGAGCGGATATTGAGTGGCGCCCCCTGCCTTACCGCCTGACGCTAGCAACGACAGGTTGAGGGGAGCGTTCTGCAGTCATGAAGGGAAAGGGGGAGCGCTATTTAAAGGTGACCGCTTCCTGCCTTTTATTGTTGGTGCCATTTTTGAACTACGCATTCTGAGAGAGCGAGAGAGAGAGAGAGAGACTTCTGGAGAGATTCAACGTTGTGTGAAGGAGTTTTGGGTACTGAGCAGCACTTTGCAGGTTCATTTTGATTTGCCATTCCTTGTATCGATTTAGAAGAGACTGTGGGGGCTGCACTCTGAGCTCTTTGCCTGGTACTCTCCATTGTTCTTTCCAGCAGATTTGACGTGCAGGGCTCTCCAGGCCGAGATTCAAGGCTGCAATTAGCAGGATGTGGATGGAAAGTGAGATTAACCATCCCCTTTAAGAACTGGCCCGTGCCATTGTGTGTGTGTTCCATTGCTGACTGACATTACATGAGCTTCGCCAGCGCTCTGAGGTAGCGCCTCGCTCCTCGGCCTTTGCGCCTTAAGACAGGTGTGAAGCGCCTGATTTAGCACTCCAATCACCGCCAGCGGCGATAAAAGTCAAGTTTGCAGTCGGTGGCGATAATTAGCGCCAGGCGCTAATCTTTGCGCCCGGCCGATAATTGCGCCCCAAATGGGGCGATACTGAATTTCTCCCCCTTAGATTTTTAACACAGTCATCCTCTACCCAGGCTCATGAGGGGGTACGGTAGCATGGTGGTTATGCTACTGGACTAGTAATCCAGAGGCCTGGACTAATGATCCAGAGACATGAGTTCAAATCCCACCATGGTAGCTGGGGAATTTAAATTCAATTAATTAAATAAATCTGAAATAAAAAAACTACTGGATTGTTGTAAAAACGATTCACGATTTAGGAAATCTGCCTGTATGTGACTCCAGACCCACAGCAATGCTGAACTGCCCTCTGAAATGGCCTAGCAAGCCACTCAGTTGTATTCAAGGCGGCGGCTCACCACCACCTTCTCGAGGGCAATAAATGCCGGCCACATGCCGTGAATGAATTAAAAAAATGTCACTACACATGTATGGGATTTCTATTCCTTACTCTCAGTTTCTATATGGTAGTTATTCAGTACATTTTCATGGCAAAATATGTACCATCTGACAAAAGGTCATTGACCTGAAACGTTAACTCTGTTTCTCTCTCCACAGATTCTGCCTGACCTGCTGAGTATTTCCAGTATTTTCTATTTTTATTTCAGGTGTCCAGCATCCGCAGTATTTTGCTGTGGTGTTATGTGCCAGATGTGGGATATTAGCACATCTCTCAAGGCATCACTCACAGCAAGTCAGATGATGCACTGTTTTAAAACAGCAGCATTTTACCATGTAATTTGCAAGGGCCCGGAATTTGCGGTCAGCAGTGAAACAAAGGTGTTCGCCGCTGGCCCCGAAGTAAGCTTCGCACAAGGATCTCGCGATCTCTGTGTCGAGAACTTCTGGTTTTCCGACGCGTAATTCAAATCCGCGGAGTACAGTGGGAATCCCCTAGTGCGAGCTGCTGTGACGTCAACAAACTGTCTAAGCAGCCAATCAAAATGCAGAATTCTCACTGACAGCGAACCAGGAAGTGAGTAAGCTCTTAAAATTCTAACTTTCTAAAAATGTTAGAGAGAGAAAAACAAAGATTGGGGCTCTCACACGGGGAAAAGGCAAAGCTGAAATAAAGATGAACAAACTTTAAAAACAAATTCAATTTTCTTTTAAAGTTTCTTAAAAAATTAAATTTGCATTAAAATGGACAAATTTGACACTGCACACAATTTAAATGAGTTTTTCAGGGCCATAACCTTTGTTTAGCAGTCAATACGCTGTTAAAACCCCAGTTACACCTGATCCTTTGGGTCTAACTTTTAGTGGGGAATTTAACAGCGTAATTACTGCGGGAGAGCCGAAGTTTTCATCAGTTTCCCTGAGTTGAGAGATTTCACTGATTGCCGGCTCTGTCCAGGGGGGGGGGGGGCACGGCGCAGCCTGTGGAGGAGCAGTGAACGACTGACCGCAACTTCAGGATTTCCGAACGCTGCCAGTTTGCAATCATCTGGACTGCAAATTCCGGGCCAAGGTGTTATGTTGTTGTTAAAGTGCAACTGTATTTAACACAATAAAGGCACATAAGACAATAAGGTCTAATTACTGTAATCAAGCACGACATGATGCCATAATTTAATTGCTGTTTGTTGCAGGAAATTTGTAGATTAAAAGGTTGTCATGAATTTTCAGCTCCAGGTTAGAAATAAATCATGAAATGACCACCTTGCTTAAAAAAATACTTTGGACACTCTGGAGGAGTATGACACTTAAAACTTTCATGGCAGGTCCAAAATCTGCCTTACTTCACATCTGATCTTAGAGTAGAATGTAAGGCATTTATGCCCACTTCTTGGGAGGAAATCAAACAGACAGACAACAGTATTCCAAAAACAATGACCCAAAATTTCCTGTGGCACAGCAACAAACATCGCCCGGTTAGTTAGACTTGCCCTTGCCCGATTAATGTCGATGATATTTTGCACTGCAAGTGCGAGATGGAAACAGCGTGACACCCTCTACAGGGCATCTGGGATCCGAATGAAGGGGGCAAGCAACTGTGCGTCTCCGTAACCAATCAGATTGCAGCATTGTGAAATTAACAGCGCAAGGACCGAGAAGGAAGTGTACGTTAGAGTGGGTGAATTCAATGTCAAATCAGGTACAAAGACAAATAAAGAGAGGGAAGGAAAGATTGGTTTAAGAGAGAGGGATAAAACAAAGAAAAAGTAAACCATGAAAAAAAAATTTACATTAAAAAAATCCTCCAACAATGAAAACCGGAAGGAATGGGACTCCACACTTGTAATAGTTCATTTTCAGTGCCAGAGAGGTTGACTGGCAGTAATTAATACTTATTACATTGTTAAAAGGGTACTTAGACTTGAAATGTCTCGACATAACTTTCTGTGGCAAGTTTACTTCGCATCTACTGTGCCAGTACAGAAACTTCAATGCATTGCAATGGCGAGGCAGACAGCAAGATGCCATTTTCACAAAGCTAACAGCGGAGCGGCGCATCTCTGACAGCAACTTTTCGATTTCCGCATTTAATTACACATCTGCCCTCACCTGAAGATACAGTGCTATTAGCCTCGCTGTTATTTTGACAGCGAATTTTGGGCCAATATATAATCACAACACTGCCACCCTGCAAGTGGTGGGCAGCAGCTTTAAGTACACAGTTAGTGCAACCTCTTTCCTGCCTCTCCTCTCCTCCCCATCCAATACAAGGTGGTGTGTAAATCAGCATGGGGTTTTGTTGTTTCGTGACCAGGTTTATGCCAACAGTCTGACATCCCGTTGTCATTTCCGGACAAAAATCTGATTTTGCCCACCCTCTCTCTCAATGAAATTTTTCTGACATCTTACAAGTAATTTGGAAGAGCCATAGAGTTCATTCATGAATGGCATTCGTACAAGATATAAAAATTACTAGGGTGAGACTATAAAGCGAGAGAAAAAATGTTTAATGCTCCAACTGACTACAATGTAAAGTCGATTGATTTTTCATCGTTTGTAACTGGGGGACTAGAGTTCTTGTGAATAAGAGGAATATAATGGATTGCCCCTTCAGGATAAAATAAATAGCTTTATAAAAAAATTCTCAGATTAGTTCTTTGGTACAGTTGTTGGCAGCCCTCTTGTACCGCACCCAAATGATCTTTCTGCTGTTATGAACATAAACAACAGATGTTGGCACATTTTTGGTCCACAGGGACATCACAGCTGAGCTCGATACTGTCCTCAACTGATGCCCACACCCACACTAACTAGGATCACTGAATAACAAGAAGTGATTTTCCCTGTGTTAATTAGGGATACCAGGATCAATTCTGGCTCCCCTACTGCCATCCCAGCTAAGATCAGATAACTCAGCAGACACTGGGAATCGAACCTTCTGAGCTGTGGGGTTGGTTACACAGTGACTTTACCAACTGACCCATCAGCAAAACTATTCACGCAATCACTACACAGCATTTTTCTGCAAAAACGGCATTTTATCTCTCTGCTCCCTCAATAGCAAAACAAAATCTTAATCATTTTTTAATCTTACAATATCTATCTGTATCACTCCATTATAAAACTTGTAGTTCTAATGCATTTGTTTATATATACTAGGCGTGCATAGCTCCCTCTAGTGAGGAAGAAACTGAGTTTTCAAAAGAGTAACATTTTTCAATTTAACACTTAAAGATGGACACTCGTGTTGGGGTAGTTTTGCACATACTGGCAGTGTTCTAATACCATACCGTAGACAGCGAGTGTCACTAACCTTATCTAACCATACCAGACACTACAGCTGAGCTTGATCATATTCGCTTCCAGTGTCCATAACTCGTTTGCAGCAGGGGTTTCTGGATAGTTTCCGACTTTACAACAGTGACTACACTTCAAAACGTACTTCATTGGCTGTAAAGTGCTTTGGGACGTCTGGTGGTTGTGAAAGGCGCTGTATAAATGCAAGTCTTTCTTTCTTTATAGCCCAGAAACAGAGGTCAAAGTACTGCCAACAGTACTGCTCTGGCTGCATTAGTTAAGCACACAGACAGGGGACTGAACCTTGAACCTTCTTGGTCTGTATGGCTCAGCATCACAAAGTGCATTATAGTATCAGCCATGGCTCAGTTGGTAGCACCTTTTCCTCTGAGTCAGAAGGTTGTGGGTTCAAGTCCCACTCCAGAGACTTGAGCACAAAAATCCAGGCTGATACTCCAATGCAGTGTTGAGGGAGTGCTGCACTGTCGGAGGTACCGTCTGCTCTCTCTGGTGGACGTAAAAGATCCCACGGCACTATTTCGAAGAAGAGCAAGGGAGTTCTCCCGGTGTCCTGGGGCCAATATTATCCCTCAATCAACATCACAAAATCAGATTATCTGGTCATTGTCACATTGCTGTTTGTGGGAGCTTGCTGTGCTCAAATAGGCTGCCGCGTTTCCTACATTACAACAGTGACTACGCTTCAAAAGTACTTCATTGGCTGTAAAGCGCTTTGGGACGTCCTGAGGTCGTGAAGGGCGCTGGGGAAATGCGAGTCTCAATTTTTTCAATAAGTTCTCATCATGTATATATTCTCTATCTCCCTCCACAATATACCATTTAATGAAAGGATTCCTGAGTTGAGATGACTAGGAATCATGCAATAGTAAAATGACTGAAGATAAATGGCAGTTCTTTAAAAATTATCAATTGAGAAACGTGGATGAAGTGTTAAGGTCCACAGTGCAGGATCAACAACAACAACAACTTGTATTTATATAGCGCCTTTAACGTAGTAAAACGTCCCAAGGCGCTGCACAGGAGTATTTGAAGACAAATAATTTGACACCAATCCACATAAGGAGAAATGAGGGCAGGTGACCAAAAGCTTGGTCAAAGAGGTAGGTTTTAAGGAGCATCTTAAAGGAGGAAAGAGATGTATCGAGGCAGACATGTTTAGGCAGGGAATTCCAGAGTTAAGGGCCGAGGCAGCTGAAGGCACGGCCACCAAAGGTGGAGCGATTATAATCAGGGATGCTCAAGAGGGCAGAATTAGAGGAGCGCAGATATCTCGGGGGGGGTGGGGGTTGTGGGGCTGAAGGAGATTACAGAGATAGGGAGGGGTGAGGCCATGGAGGGATTTGAAAACAAGGATGAGAATTTTGAAATCTAGGCGCTGCTTAACCGGGAGCACAGGGGTGATGGGTGAACGGGACTTGGTGCGGGTTAGGACACGGGCAGCCGAGTTTTGGATGACCTCAAGTCTACGTAGGGTGGAATGTGGGAGGCCAGCCAGGAGTGCTTTGGAATAGTCAAGTCTAGAGGTAACAAAGGCATGGATCTCACCAAGGTTGAAGGAGTAAGAGAGAAGATAAGGCAAGTCAAGAAGTAGTGATTAAGTCATACCAAGCTTGAATTTTAAAGCTTCTAAATTATAGAAGGAAATACTAAGGGAGGAGGGGGATGTAACGAGTTCCACAATTTGAGTGGGAGATGGTGTGACAGAACAGTATTTGTACCTGAAAGCACTGCCCAAGTAACGAAAGGATTCTAAAGGAGATTTTTTTTAAAGAACTTTTCCCGTTACAAGTAACACCGCAGGGTGAACTGGTACTTTACATTTTCAAGGTTATAATTTTGTATACAAAGCTTACTTCCTCAACATCTTCATCAAGTTGTTCATTTGGATCAATTTCCCGCACCAGGTCTTGCAGCTTCTTCTTGCTTAAAACCTGAACATAGAATTAGAACAAAGAATATGCAGAGAAGTCATGTTAAAGCTTTCGAGTTGACAAACAGTAAACTGTGTATTTAGTATCACGGTAAGGGTGGATAAGTAGTAAATGCAAAAGTGGCCACTCTGATTACTTGTAGCTGAAAAGAAAAACTCCTGAATCCTGGGCCAATATTTATCCCTCAATCAACATCACTAAAAACAGACTATCCGGTCATTATCGCATTTCTGTTTGTGGGAGCTTGCTGTGCGCAAATTGGCTGCTGCGTTTCCTACATTACAACAGTGACTACACTTCAAAAAAGTACTTCATTGGTTGTAAAGCGCTTTGGGACGTCCGGTGGTCGTGAAGGGCGCTGTAGAAATGCAAGTCTTTTTTTTAAAATCTGAAACTTAATATTTGACCTAGACTAGTTGAGAACTATGAATGTACAAAATCCATCTATTTCAAATGCGGCAGAACATACCAGAGACCCTACTGGCATTGAGTTTCTTGTTGCCAATAACCTCCAGCTCAAAACTGTGTTTGGAACTTGGGTTTCCATACTGGGGTCTGTGGCCCCCAAGGGTTCAAGGGAATCTGCAAGTTATCAGATTTCTGTCCACCTGGCATTCCGTACACTGTCAGGAATTTTATATTTTTGCCTGTCATTTTTGACTTGTTAGCATGTTATTTCAGTTGCTGTACACCAAAACATTTCTGCAATGATAGCACTGGCTCCCTTTGAGTAACAGAACACTGCTTTTTGACAATTAGGGCAGGGGATCCTTGGGATTGGGAGTGCGCCAATGTTGGTAGTGGGTACCTGGGAGTGTGTCAGTAACTGTAAGTCCTCCCTCACAGTGTGAACACCACTGGTTTGGAGTTTTGGACAAACATTATAGAATAGAATCATAGAATAGAATAGTACAGCACAGTAGGAGGCCATTCGGCCTGTCGAGTCTGCGCCGGCTCTTTTGAAGAGCAATCCAGTTAGTCCCACTCCCCCGCTCTTTCCTCATATCCCTGCAATTTTTTCTCCTTCAAGTATTAATCCTATTCCCTTTTGAAGGTTGCTATTGAATCTGTATCCACCGCCCTATCATGCAGCACATTCCAAATCCTAACCACTCGCTGCGTAAAACAGTTTTTCCTCATGTCACCACTGGTTCTTTTGCCAATCATCTTAAATCTGTGCCCTCTGGTTACCGACCCTTCAGCCATTGGAAACAGTTTCTCTTTAATTACTAAACCCTTCACGATTTTAAACACCTCTATCAAATCTCCTCAGTCTTTTCTGATCACAGATATTGCTTTAAAATATTTGGATGAATTTGACTAGCAAAGTTAGTTCTATGGTTGTAAGTGATAAGACTTGACTATTCCAACACACTCCTGGCTGGCCTCCCACGTTCTACCCTACATAAACTTGAGGTCATCCAAAACTCTGCTGCCCGTGTCCTAACTCGCAACAAGTCCCGTTCACCCATCACCCCTGTGCTCGCTAACCTACATTGGCTCCCGGTTAAGCAATGCACTCGATTTCAAAATTCTCATCCTTGTTTTCAAATTCCTCCATGGCCTCCCCCCTCCCTATCTCTGTAATCTCCTCCAACCCCACAACCCCCTCCAAGATATCTGTGCTCCTCTAATTCTGTCCTCTTGAGCATTTCTGATTATAAATCGCTCAACCATTGGTGGTCGTGCCTTCTGTTGCCTGGTCCCTAAGCTCTGGAATTCCCTCCCTAAACCTCTCCGCTTCTCTACCTCTCTCTCCTCCTTTAAGACGCTCCTTAAAACCTACCTCTTTGACCGAGCTTCGAGCAAGGAAACCTCCTGCTGATTACCACCTACCGCCCTCCCATAGCTGATGAATCAGTACTCCTCCATGTTGAACACCATTTGGAAGAAGCACTGAGGGTCGCAAGGGCAGAGAATGTACTCTGGGTGGGGGACTTCAATGTCCATCACCAAGAGTGGCTCGGTAGCACCACTACTGACCGAATCCTGAAGGACACTGCTGCCAGACTAGGATTGCGGCAGGTGGGGAAGAGAACCAACACGAGGGGAAAAATCTACTTGACCTCGTCCTCATCAATCTACCTGTCGCAGATGGATCTGTCCATGACAATATTGATAGCAGTGACCACTGCAGTCCTTGTGGAGACGAAATCTCGTCTTCACACTGAGGACACCCTCCATCGTGTTGTGTGGCACTAGCACTGTGCTAAATGGGATAGATTCAGAACAGATCTAGCAGCTCAAAACTGGGCATCCATGAGGCGCTGTGGGCCATCATCATCAGCAGAATTGTATTCCACCACAATCTGTAACCTCATAGCTCGGTATATCCTTCACTCTACCATTACCATCAAGCCAGGGGACCAACCCTGGTTCAATAAGGAGTGCAGAAGAACATGCCAGGAGTAGCACCAGGCTTACCTAAAAATGAGGTGCCAACCTGGGGAAGCTGCAACACAGGACTACATGCATGTTAAACAGCGGAAGCAGCATGCTATAGACAGAGCTAAGCGATCCCACAATCAACGGATCAGATCAAAGCTCTGCAGTCCTGCCACATCCAGTCGTGAATGGTGGTGGACCATTAAACAACTAACGGGAGGAGGAGGCTCCATGAATATCCCCACCCTCAATGATGGCGGAGCCCAGCACGTGAGTGCAAAAGACAAGGCTGAAGCGTTTGCAACCATCTTCAGCTAGAAGTGCCAAGTGGATGATCCATATCGGCCTCCTCCTGACGACACCACCATCACAGAAGCCAGTCTTCAGCCAATTCGATTCACTCCACGTGATATCAAGAAATGGCTGATGGCACTGGATACAGCAAAGGTTATGGGCCCTGACAACATCCCAGCTGTCGTGTTGAAGACTTGTGCTCCAGAACTAGCTGCGCCTCTAGCCAAGCTGTTTCAGTACAGCTACAATACTGGCATCTATCTGACAATGTGGAAAACTGCCCAGGTATGTCCTGTCCACAAAAAGCAGGACAAATCCAATCCGGCCAATTACCGCCCCATCAGTCTACTCTCAATCATCAGCAAAGTGATGGGAGGTGTCGTCGACAGTGCTATCAAGCGGCACTTACTCACCAATAACCTGCTCACTGATGCTCAGTTTGGGTTCCGCCAGGACCACTCGGCTCCAGACCTCGTTACAGCCTTGGTCCAAACATGGACAAAAGAGCTGAATTCCAGAGGTGAGGTGAGAATGACTTCCCTTGACATCAAGGCAGCATTTGACCTAGTGTGGCATCAAGGAGCCCTAGTAAAATTGAAGTCAATGGGAATCAGGGGGAAAACTCTCCACTGGCTGGAGTCATACCTATCACAAAGGAAGATGGTTGCAGTGGTTGGAGGTCAATCAACTCAGCCCCAGGACATTGCTGCAGGAGTTCCTCAGGGCAGTGTCCTAGGCCCAACCATCATCAGCTGCTTCATCAATGACCTTTCCTCCATCATAAGGTCAGAAGTGGGGATGTTTGCTGATGATTGCACAGGGTTCAGTTCCATTCGCAACTCCTCAGATAATGAAGCAGTCCATGCCCGCATGCAGCAAGACCTGGATGACATTCAGGCTTGGGCTGATAAGTCGCAAGTCACATTCGTGCCGCACAAGTACCAGGCAATGACTATCTCCAATAAGCGAGAGTCTAACGACCGCCCCTTGACATTCAACGGCATTACCTTTGCTGAATCCCCCACCATCAACATCCTGGAGGTCACCATTGACCAGAAACTTAACTGGACCAGCCACATAAATACTGTGGCCACAACAGCAGGTCAGAGGCTGGGTATTCTGCAGTGAGTGCCTCACCTCCTGACTCTACCATCTACAAGGCACAAGTCAGGAGTGTGATGGAATACTCTCCACTTGCCTGGATGAGTGCAGCTCCAACAACACTCAAGAAGCTCGACACCATCCAGGACAAAGCAGCCCACTTGATTGGTACCCCATCCACCACCTTAAACAATCACTCCCTGCACCACTGGCGCACCGTGGCTGCAGTGTGTACCATCCACAAGAGGCACTGCAGTAACTCGCCAAGGCTTCTTCGGCAGCACCTCTCAAACCCACGACCTCTACCACCTAGAAGGACAAGGGCAGCAGGCGCATGGGAACACCACCACCTCCAAGTTCCCCTTCAAGTTACACACCATCCTGACTTGGAAATATATCGCCGATCCTTCATTGTCGCTGGGTCAGAATCCTGGAACTCCCTCCTAACAGCACTGTGGGAGTACCTTCACCACATGGACTGCAGCGGTTAAAGAAGGTGGCTCACCACCACCTTCTCGAGGGCAACTAGGGATGGGCAATAAATGCTGGCCTTGCCAGTGACGCCCACATCCCAGGAATTAAAAAAAAACTGCCCTAATTTCTCCTGTGGCTCGGTGTCAAATTTTTTGTCTTATAATACTCCTGTGAAGTGCCTTGGGACTTGCGGAGCAGGCTCGAGGGGCCAAGTGGCCTATTCCTGCTCCTATTTCTTATGTTCTGGGACGTTTTACTACGTAAAGGTGCTATATAAATACAAGTTGTTGTTGATTTATCATTGCCCAATTTGTTTACCTTTGATCTCCTAATTTGCTTCTAGCTACCAAATATTAGTGAGCATCGTGCACACACCACGACACATGTACAGCAAAATATCTGTCAATGGCTGGTTTAAAACATGATGCGGAGATGCCGGTGTTGGACTGGGGTGGACAAAAATGAGAAGTCGCACAACACCAGGTTATAGTCCAACAGTTTTATTTGAAATCATGAGCTTTCGGAGCGCTGCTCCTTCGTCAGGTGAAGTCACTTCACCTTCACCTGACGAAGGAGCAGCGCTCCGAAAGCTCGTGATTTCAAATAAAACTGTTGGTTTAAAACAAGTGCTCAATGTAGCCAATCAAGTTTATGCAATTGCAACAGTGCAATACTTGGGATAACATGTTAAGTGTACATTTCACAACACAAATCTATTTTCCAATTTTACTCATATCTTTGCTTTCTTATATTTTTTGTGCACATAGCTATATAAAGGATCTTTATTAATCTTGTGCATTTATGTTTAAATACCTACAGCAGGAAACAACTGAAATGAACAGAGTGTTGTGATGTCTACATTTTGCAGTTCCAAGTTAAAGCTTGCATGAAGAGTGAAATGCTGTCTTTCTTTTGCAAAAAAAATCAATACAAGGTAATTTCCAATACAATAGTGGAGACTAAACACCCTTTTGATAATTCGCCCAATTTACTATCTGTTCCTAACTTTGAAGCTACAATTGCTGCAAGTATTAAAATGACATTAAAAATACAGTGATCCAGCACTCTCGGTGCAGGTCACAGAGTCGCTGGTCACTCAAGCCTGCTTGCCACAGTGGGTTAACTTTCCCAAGTTCTTTGCCAAATGGGGAGTTGAAAACATGTCACTCTCTCCCCCCATAAAACACACCCTCCCTATCAGCCAGTTGAAAAGTGAAAATGGCAGCAGTTATTAAGATATCTGTAATAAAAACAGAACATGCTGGAATTACTCAGCAGGTCAGGCAGTATCTGTGGAGAGAGAGAGAGAGAGAAAGAGAGAAAAACAGAGTTAACGTTTCAGTTCGATGACCTTTCGTCTGGTCATTGATGACGAAAGGTCATCGACTCGCAACGTTAACTCTGTTTCTCTCTCCACAGATACTGCCCGACCTGCTGAGCATTTCCAGCATTGTCTGTTTTATTTCAGATTTCCAGCATCCGCAGTATTTTGCTTTTGTATTAAGATATCTGTACCTACTATCGCTCTATCCTTATATATGAAGGGGAGGATTAAATTGTACAAGGCAAAAAAAATTACTATAAAAGATTCAAATTAAAACTGACATCAAAAAGTACACTACTGGACTCTTAAAACTACTTTACCTGGTTGCCTTCTGGACTCATGCGTCCCCCTGAGCCTGGCGTTCCAGGGATCTTTACCACAGCAGTGCTGTTGGCCATTGTATTTGGAGGTGGCGTACTGGACGGATCAGGTTTTATAGAGGGAAAATTTGTCAGATTTATTAGAGTTGCAGGTCCAAACTGGTTCATAATCTGTTGGGCTTTGGCCTTTAAATCATGAAGTTTCTCCAAATCCTGTTTCTGTTTGGGGTTGTGTGGGCCAGGACCGATCAGCTGTTCAAAAACATAAAGAATAAAACATTATTTGTGAGCTGCAGTATTTTAGGAACTGTTAAAATGTAGCAAGTCCCAAATCTATGGTTTAGTATGGTAAGCATGTTAAGGTTCTGAAAAATTAAAAGAAAATTGTAGTACGCTATTTTGGCAGCAACCTTCTGCTCAAAATCACACGTGGCTCTACCAACATTAATATATCTGTATAATTTATTAGGAGGCTTTGCTCTCTAAGAGGGCTGTTTTCAGAGTGAATTTTACAGCAATCCTAAGCCCCATGTACAAGTCATTCCTCTGTATTGCGGCTGTCATTTCAGTTACAGCGACGTAAAGCATGCAAAAAATTATAAATTATATTGTACAAAGTTATAAGCAAGCAAGAAGCAACTTCTGTAAAAAGTTTGCATAAAGTTGGGAAAGGATGCCACAGACCTTTTTTTGGGTCAAATAACAGTATTTTTTTCCCCATCCATTTCTTTGAAAATTCATTAAGATCAGAAATGTGCTTCTACTAGTGCCAAGATCTCACTGTAGTTTGGGAAAGCTAAGAAAACCACATCTGCACAGCTTTACTCACCAGCAGCCAATCCCAATTCTAGATTTTTTTAAAGTAAAATCACTGTGCCTGTGCAGTCAATACAGAGACCAATGGAATTGGCTCGAGACTGACTTAATTGTTATAAAGTGATTACAAATACATTTTCAAAAGGCAAGAAAATATTTAAACATTGCCTTAACATGAGGGTGCGACTGGTGAAATGTGACGGTAAATTATGTCCACTTTAGAACAGAAGCTGTATTTATGAGCGAGGAGCCGAAGACGGACATCAGCAAGACTTTATAACATTTGAGAAAACCATCAGTTCCTGGCCACATGTTGTACTGCAACATTATTTTATTTTATTCATTCATGGGATGTGGGCGTCACTGGCGTGGCCAGCATTTACTGCCCATCCCTAACTGCCCTCGAGAAGGTGGTGGTGAGCAATTCCTAAAAGGGTCTCATGAAATGCTAGACTATTTGACACGATCAGGAGGACTTTTCAGGTGACAAAGTATGTTAAACACAATACAACTGAAGCTTCATCTTGTTGAGCAAACTTTGAAAATGAAATATTTCAAATACTGTATAGAGAAATGGAAACACAAGCAGAGCCACCGCTGTGCGTTTTCCAACATTTCTTACAAATGTCACCCGGAGAGCTGCTCTGTTGTACCATTTTTGTTCAGCACACGACTCAGGAGAGATTTGAATCAGTGTGACTCCCCACCACACCCACAAAAACATCTCACCAGCTCCAGTCACGGAACAGTACAACAACACCAAGCATCTTGGCACTGGTTAGGTCTCGTCAGATTATCATTAAAAAAAAAATTACAAAAATCTTACCCCATTTTCACTAAGAAAGTTTTACTAATAACCTCAAAACAACAACAAATACTAAAAGTTGACCCCAAATACTGTGTTTTGACCCCAGTGATGGAAATACTTAAAAAGTATGCAGGCAGGTTTGGAAACAAACTTAAAAATGATCATACAGTGAGGTAAGAATTCTCCCTGGGAGTACTATTTAAACATGACCCAATTCAGCACTGCCAATTAAACTATCAGGTACACAGGCCTTCAGAACTACTTCACAAAATACTAAACTTACTAGTTCATAACTGAGTTGAACATTACTACCATGAAGAGTTCCCTGTGTGCCTCAGACCCTAGCTCTGGAGGCGGTTAACTGGCAACGTGCAGCAGCCACAGATGTCAGTCGGATTATACTGATCGCAAAATAATTGCATTGCAAAGTGCTGCATTACAAATCATCAAAATACAGATAATCTTTTTGCTCTCTCTGGATAAATAAACCTACTTTGTCCAAATAAAGCGACTGACCATCTTTTTAACCCAATTTTCCAACATATAATTGTGCGTTATCCAGCTTTTATTTCTTACCAGCACCCAGGAGTGTTTTCGCTCAGCTCCCCCAATGGGCTTGGTGAGTTTATCCAGAGTAGCAGGAAGTTATCTAATTTCAGCCATGATGGCATTAAAAGCACAACAATTAACCTCAGCATCCCTGGCTTCAGGATGAGGGCGGCGGCTGGGGGGGAAAACAAAAAGCTGATCCAAAGCTCTTGTTTGCCATCGAGCAACCTCTGCTGGAAGTATGCGGAGGATGGGCACGGGGTAAGGACAGAACTGGGTTCAGTTAGGATGCTCCCCATGTCAAAAAGACTGCCAACGCTCTTGAGCAATCCTCACACATGATTAGTGTCCACTTGGGCGAGGATGTGGAGGGCACTGGCATACACTGATCTGTACTCTAGCAAGGAGTCAACACCTTTAGAGGTGAGGAAAGTAAGAAAACAAGAGAGTGTTGTCTCTATCACTGCCTGGTGTGTGCAAGACAACAAGGCATAAGCAAATGATATGAGCATGCTTGTCAGTACCCAAAGTGCCAATGGAATACTACTGCAAAACATTTAGTTAAACGAAGGTGTGCTTAGTTTTCGCGTGCATGAGCAGTTACAAAATGTAATGAAAGGGTGCACTAGTAAACAGCTGACACATGAGCTGTCTCGAACGTCAGTCAGTATTTATGTCATCAACTGTGCAACCTGATTGGAAGATACTTACACAGAATGATTTGGCATAATCAAATTAGCATGGTTTACAATAATGGAGCAAAGATGTCATGTGTTTTACATATTGTGATAGCTTGGCACCTTGTAATATCGGGAGATCCCAAAGCTCCAGCTTATTTCCCTTGCTTCATCCTGTAGATAGGTGGTTGTTTAGATCCCTTAAGTAGAACATGCATTTGGCTTAGACATAACATAGATGCATTAAATAAAACACCCAAAGTATCGAGAGTGTCTAAATCACACATTACGTAAAATACTGAATTATTGGCTCTTCCTTCCAAACCTGAGGGAAGAGCGTTTTCTAATTTTTCCCCTTAAATTTAGTGCTTAATTTAGATTGCAACTATCTTAATAGAATGCAAGAAAATGTTTCTTTAAGCAACAAACAAGCTGGGTTTTCATATGTTCCAGCACAAGCACAAATCAACGACAAGAAAAATTCTCTTATGTACAGAAATAAATCAACCCCCCCCCACACACACACACACACACTTTTTTCAGCAGCTAAAAGCAAATAAGTACTAAGCACTTTCATTTTATTGAGGACCACACAATTTATTTTTGTCAAATTTTTGCAATTATTGGGATGAGTGATGTGAACACCAACGAATGGAATACATTTCCACTTTTAGCACTCAGTGTCAGTACCAAACACCCTTAAGGTCAGCAAGATGCAAAGTAAAGCTCCCTTGACTCTGTTCCGAACAATATGCCTTCATTCAGGGGGTGTCCAAGCTTTTGTCGTCATGGGCCACATAGGTGCATACCAGAGTCCAAACATAAAGTCTAAATCCATGTTCCCATTAACGTGCATATAACTCACGTTGCTGATACTAACAGGCCCAAGTCATTTAGGATTTATCGATCAATGTGACAGAAGTACTAAAGACAACCCTTTCCAAATCCCACAGAATTCAAACAGGGCAAACCAGCAAACAGGGAATAGAAAGTACAAACAGAAAGGAGTTACCTGAGCTTCAAGGGGAAGAATGCCAGAGCTCAGGTGACACGTGATTCTCGGGCCTCAGGTTGGGCAAGTTGCTTTAATCCATCCTCACAAACCATTCCCTACTAAAACAGCGCTAAATTTTAAATTTCCAAATCCAGCCCCTCTTCTCTCTGAATGACATTTCAAATGTAGTGCCAATTCGTCCCAAATTGTAAACAATTCCCTGCTGCGGGCCTGCATCCAAATGGAAGTGGATTTGAAACTGCTCAAATTTATTACCATTGCCAAAGAGAGGGTAATATAACCTCACCAGTCTGGGCTGGATTCAAACTCGGCTCCTGAGGTGAAAGCAGTGTGCTAACCCAGCCCCTGCTAATACAACTTTAAGGTTACAACATTCGAATCATTGGATTGAAGGATTCGAATTTGTTTAGGATAGACAAAGCTAGGTGAATTTTCACGCTGTAAAATAGAGGATTTACTCGGGTACTGACTCTGAGCACATCTATTAAAAGGTTGGCTCCGTTTATGGGCAACGTCGTGTCCTCCGGTGTACAGGTTTGCACCAAACTATTCACGAGGAGATTCATGTAGTGCAATATTGTCTCCTAGCAAAACATGGCAGATCAATAAAATGGTTTCACACAAAAATAATGAATGTCCCTTGCTCAACATAGGAACAGGAGCAGGCCACTTATTTATTTATTTTCCTGTTGTATTGGGCATTTCAAGTCCAAATGGTTCCCTGTCAGGTGAGCATGTTTCAGAGTTTAACTGGGTTTACCAGTAACCGATGTTCCCTTTAAGCTGTGCAGCGCCCGCGCAGGCGGCTCACCGGCTTTTAAATAGGAAAAACCACGCATGTGTGGTATTTTGAGTGGACCGCGCACCCCCAAAAAAACTAAAGGGAACATTGCCAGTAACCCCAACCCAAATGTGAAATAGTAATTTATCTCCTATAGGTTCACACATTTCACCGCTAAAGAGAAAAAAACAGGGTAAAAATTCATAATGGGTAAAAATCAATGCACTCTACAAACATTTTATTTCAATTAAAAAATTACTCATGCCATTTATTATTTTGAGAAGTCGCACAACACCAGGTTATAGTCCAACAGTTTTATTTGAAATCACAAGCTTTCGGAGATTTCGGACATTTATTATTTTAACAAACTTCAAGAACCCAACTTCCTGTATTTTATTTCAAATACAGAAAAACACTCCTCCACCATCGGTTCATAAACAAAATAAAACTGCCTCCAAATGTAATCCTGACTTCCCAGTCAAAACCATAAATAAACGGTTTGAGACTTAGCAGCTTGTCACCAGATGGCATCACAATGTTTGCTCAAATTCTTGGAAAACCAAGAGTTCTGCGCAGTTTTAAATCATATTTTCTTTTCCACCGGCTGTTTACTTACATGCTCAAAGTCGAATTCTTGTTTTGATGTTGGCATTCAGGGTTCATTGTTTAACCAGAGTAAAGAGACTGTGCGTTTCTCTGTCCTGTCAATCACAGATGTGCCCTTGATGCTGGCACTAGCTACCAAAATATTCCAAGTGTATTCCATTTTACAGCACTGTTATTCCTCATATTAATGAGTAAAGAAAACAAGCCTTAAAAAAATTAACGGCCTCAAAACAGTTCTTCAGCGTAGCGCCGGGCCGTCAGTGCTGTGGAGGCTGCTGCACCTGGGATTGCAGGGCAGATTCTACCGCACCACGGAAGCGGCACATGCCACTGATCATAAAGACTACGGGGTAGAGTTTCCACTTTGGGCGCAATTGAGAAAGTGCACCCAAAATGCGCTCGAATGTGCGCTGGTTAGGTTACAGTTCAAGTCTCTGATAAAAATCATTTGCATAATCACAAACGTAAAATTTTCCATGAACCAGTGCAATCAGGCAGCGCAATAGAACGGAATCGTTTATTTATTTCTTTACATTAAAAAATATTCATTGATGTATTTAAGACTGGCAACCTGGTGCAGTTTGATTAGCTGAAAGTGGGTTTATCACAAAAAATAAAGCATTAACAAGTGTCCAGGCCTCCACCTGTGAGTAACCAGATTTAAAAAATGACAGAAAATTACTTAAAACATGATACTGAACCATTTACTACTTTCATTGGTGTTTCATTGGTTTCTTAGTAAATTAAATATTTTTTGATATGTAAAAACTTTTAAAACGTGCCTACTAGTGCCTGCGCGCCTAAAAAAATTAGCGCAATATGAAGAGCTTTCCCGAACCAGCGCAACCGGGGCCTGATCTGGCTGAACTGATCTTGAACCAGCGCAAAACATCGCGGAAGCTCGAGCGTGAATGGTTTTGGACGCAACTCACTTACGTTTAAAATTCCCTGAGCTCTTGCGCCGTTTCGGCCGATTCTGCCCGGATTGCGCTGATCTTACTGACGTAAAAGGAGTGGAAACTCTCTCCCTGCATCAGTGACCTGTAGGGGCAGAATAAACCTCTGCCCATCAGTGGCCAGAAAAGGTGGCGGTCTCTCCCTCCAGTAGCAATATTTATCTGCTGATGCCTCCAGACATAGTGACGAAAAGCAGAAGTTTAAGTGCAGCTTGTTTGGACACTCATAGACTTTACAGTGCTGACACCGAAGTTATTGGCAACAGTGCCGTCATTTAACAGGAGCACTGGCTCTCTGGTCTGGCCATTTTTGGGGTAATAAGTATCTCAATCAGCAACTGCAAGTATGGTGACATTTGGTAACAAGGGACTGTTAATCTAAGTTAGTTCTCAGTGCTAACAAGTTTAAAAAAAACAAGTTCTGAAGTTGTTTAACTGTGCTATTGAAATAAACACTGAATTTTTACTGAAACCAGATACTGGAGGAATGTTCTATATATTTAGCAGAAGTTGTTTGAAGCCTGCGGCTGGTTAATCATACATGGCAACTTCTAAATGACAGGCAGCCCCAAGCCCCCAAGCAAGAATGAAAACGGAGTAGCTTTCAACATGCGTGTTAATGTCAATTTACAGCAAAACTCAAGTTCTTATATCTACTTTAGGCAAATGACCAGCACTTTAGAGCAGGTCAAATCAATTCACCATTTCGGTTCGGAATGGGAAAGTTATTTTACTGAATTGTCCCATTGTCTTAAATGTCCTAAAGTCAGACACCGTTACACTTATCAGTGTCTTTTAAATCAATTTTCTTTAAATTTGTGTTTGTGCTTTTAAACTGCATCAGACTACCTGCACTTTGCAAAGAACTGATCAAGGTGGCATCAGAGAAAGGAAGTCACATGATGTGTTTGGGTCCCAAACTGTATCTAACTATTAGTCTTAAAAAACAAAGTGGTAACAAGGAATGACTAATGAATTGATTCTGCAATATAAATACGTCAAGAAGCAGTTCTGCAATACTGACTTACACATTGCGGAGCAGAAAACCCACTGCGTAGGCACAGCTGTTTTGAAAGTTGTGGTTTACAAGTGTTCCTGGCTTGTCATACCTTTTGATTAACTGAAGCTAATACACGTACACACCAGCAAGAAAAGAAGCACATCACCGTCCTGTATGGCTGGCCGATACCTCTGACTTTTATATTAATTTTGGAAAGCACCTTTGCTTTGAAACACCAGCAAAAACTACCTCTAACTGAGTCAGCAGCATAACCTTGTACAGTGCTGGCGAAGTCAAGCTGTTGTTAGCAGCAGTGTTGTAAGGTAAATGCAGTTTTGCAGATACTGATAAGTTCAATTATACTTTTATAAAATTTAGGATGCTGGGACTATTCAGTATAATAAACTCACCATTAGGTAGTCCACACATTTTCGAATCCAGAAATATTATTCTTAATGTATTTTTTAAATGGTGAGAGATTGGGAAATGTTGGTGTTCAGAGGGACCTGGGTGTCCTTGTACACGAATCACTGAAAGTTAACATGCAGGTACAGCAAGCAATTAGGAAAACAAATGGTATGTTGGCCTTTATTACAAGAGGATTTGAGTATAAGACTAAAGACGTCTTACTGCAATTATATAGGGCCCTGGTGAGCCCACACCTGGAGTATTGTGTACAGTTTTGGTCTCCTTTCCTAAGGAAGGATATGCTTGCCATAGAGGGAGTGCAACGAAGGTTCACCAGGCTGGTTCCTGGGATGGGGGGATTGTCCTATGAGGAGAGATTGAGTAGACTAGGCCTATATTCTCTGGAGTTTAGAAGAATGAGAGGTGATCGCATTGAAACATACAAAATTCTTACAGGGCTTGACAGGGTAGATGCAGGGAGGATGTTTCCCCTGGCTGGGCAGTCTAGAACCAGGGGTCACAGTCTCAGAATAAGGGGTCGGCCATTTAGGACTGAGATGAGGAGAAATTTCTTCACTCAGAGGGTGGTGAATCTTTGGAATTCTCTACCCCAGAGGGCTGTGGAGGCTCAGTCATTGAGTATATTCAAGACAGAGACTGATGGATTTTTGGATATTAAAGGAATCAAGGGATATGGGGATAGTGCAGGAAAGTGGAGTTGAGGTAGAAGATCAGCCATGATCTTATTGAATGGTGGAGCTGGCTCGAGGGGCTAAATGCCCTTCTCCTGCTCCTAATTCTTATGTTCAAACTGGGGTCGCCCTCTCTCCCAAGCATTTTACACCATTTTTACCTTTAAAAAGCAATGGCATGTATTTTAAGGATGAATTTGCAATATGCCTATTTTTCTTGTTGCTCAAGATCTGAAGGGGGTAGTTCAGTTATTTAAGGCAGCGAGTAGCTGAATTGCACAGACCAGAACGTCCTGGGTTTGATTCTCTGACTCTGCTGAGGTTGTTAATCTCAACCTGGGTGCCAGTGGGGTGCTAGGGAGGGATGTTTGGTCAACTTCTGACTAGCCAATAAGCTGCACTGGAAATACATGTGTGGGAATTTCAGGAGAACAGGGTCAGGCTTGGCTACACAGGCCTCCACAGTCAAATAGCCTGTTGACACTCATGGTCTAGGCTCACGTGAACAATAGCTACCATTGTGACAAGAACAGCAGCAACTTTTATTTATATAGCACTTTTAACGTAGTAAAACGTCCCAAAGCGCTTCACAGGAGTGTTATAAAGACAAAAACAATTTGACACCGAGCCACATAAGGAGAAATTAGGGAAGAGGTAGGTTTTAAGGAGCGTCTTAAAGGGGGTAAAGAGAGGTAGAGAGGTGGAGAGGTTTATGGAGGGAATTCCAGAGCTTAGGGCCTCGGCAGCTGAAGGCACGGCCGCCAATGGTGGAGCGATTAAAATCAGGGATGCTCAAGAGGCCAGAATTAGATTTGCGCAGATATCTCAGAGGGTTGTGGGACTGGAGGAAATTACAGAGTTAGGGAGGGGCAAGGCCATGGAGGGATTTGAAAACAAGATACTACCTTCAGAAGGGGAGAAAAATTAGCAAAAAAAATATATTAAAATGTTTTTTTATAGGAATACTATTTTATAGCTAACTTAGTAACAGCCTCAAAAATCCTGCTTCTAAAAATAGTGACATTCTACTGGGTTCACATCAAACATTTGCAAGAAAGGTATTTAATCCCCATTGTCTAAACCAGAAAGCAAAATCTAAAGCAAAACCCCTGTCCAAGTTCTTCTGCTGCATTCTCTCATGCCAGTCAAGGCCAACTCAGGCACTACTTACTGCTATCTGAGAGTCTAGATCTTTAATCACATCAGCTACTGCTGTAGGCCCAGATAATGAAGAGTTCATTGTGACATGCTGCCTGGAAACAAACAGCAAGGATTAGGCCACAGTAGGGTTAACTGAACTTCCGCACTGTGAAAGCTTTTTTTTGAAACGCCCCTTAGTACAACAAATTAAATATCCTAAAAATCACTGGTGCAGGTTAACACTAATAATTCGTCAAAAAATGTGCCTGATGACAATTTCTAGACTATACAACAACCACCAGTTTACGACGAAGATGGAATTGAATTGTGTTTACTTTTTTTTTAAAAAGGACTACAATAGCCTTGGAGAGATGTGGCTATCCAATCCCAAGTCCTGTCTCCAGGTTTCTTCTTTCTCTCCTCAATAAAACATTATACAAACGAAAAACCTTCTGCAGGTGTTGAATGTATTAAACGGAGGGCCTGCTGCTAGGGGTTATAGCTAGCTACCTTTAAAAGACTGCAAGCAGGTAAAGAGCAAGAAAGTTCAAAAATCGAAGTCTCAAGTTCAATTCTAGTCTGTGTGGAGTTGGCCGGTTTTAGTTGGCCTTCGTACCCCCAGGCTCGGGAGTTGATAGGCAAATTCATTAGGGCTTCCCTTTCCATTAGACCTTCCCTTTCCATTAGACCACGATCTAATGACTGGAGGGGCACGTGCAAAGACATGATCAGGCTCCGGTGAGTGACCCTCAAGGTCAAATAGCTTGCTGACAGTTATGTGAGGAGTGACCACCTAGGCCAGATAACAGAGGACCGCTGCTGCCCAAGGCACCAAACCCCAGCAAGAGTCGTTACTCTGTATATAGGAACATGGAGAGGGGGGGAAATTACAGTTCCATGAGAAAGGATAAACACATAAAAGCGAAAGTAAACTAGCAGGCTCAAAGGGCCGAATGGCCCACTCCTGCTCCTATTTCTTATGTTCTAACACATACAGTGCTATTTTTTTTGTACTTGCACTCCAAACATTTATTCATTTTCTGCTCACACTAAGCATTTGCCAGTTTTTAGCAAAGTGCAAACATTTTGTCGCACCCCCACCCCCCAACCAGTCCAGTGCCTAATGAAAGGAAGTGATTTGTAAGTTTAATTGATCAGACATTGTAAACTCATTGAGGTCACAAGTCAACATTTATTGGTGCAGACATTTTTTGAAGATAGTTTTTATTGACTGAATGCTGAGGAATCAGAGTTTGTTGGAAAGTGTCCACTGCTTTTCTAAAATTATTTTTGAACGACCCAATTTCTGATAGAAATTATTTATCTAATTTGCAAATTATAGGTTAATGACAAGTTAAATGTTCAAGTACAGAATGTTTACAGATATACGGACCAGCATGCCCAATCTCGAGCATTCCTGCTTTTGATAGGAACCCAGATTACAATATAACCATTTACAGCAATCGCTAACAGATGCTGCAAACCATAAAATGAAAAGACATCTTGTAAACGTGGTGAAACAAGTGAATCATCTTAAGGGACTTGTTAATATTCCAGATAGACAGATGTGTAGCTCTGTCCCGTACATTCTGACTACACTCTTCTGGACATTAACCTGAGAGTTTTGATCCCATATACTCCAAACCTTACTAGGAAACAATTTAGCTTACCTAATCCCTATTTGTGATTTTTTTAAAAACAAACATCTTTGGTTATACTTACACTCCAAATGGAGCATTGGTGCAACGCGGCTTGGCTTCAAATCAGCGTTAACATTGACTACTGTGCAAAGTTAAGTAAGACTCGCTGGACGAAAAATGTTTTACACTGATGCTACAGCTTTAGCAGCCTTAGCTAGAGTGCTGATATCATCAGGTGAAACTGCCTTGAAGCAGTTACTGAGTTCAATTGGTTCTCAAACAAATATATTTAAGTTCATCATAATTCTCTGAAAATAAAAATACTGAAGTACTAAGTGTGAAATTCCTTCTTTAAGTAAACATCGTAGGAATAGGGAATTAATTTGTGCCTGCATAATTGAGACCTTTAAACACAGATACGTGCTCTATTAGAAACTGTGCTCATATTCCTTAGGATTTAGAAGAATCTTCTCGGCAGCATTTTCGAGTTACTGTTTCTAGCACTGACATTGGCCATTTCTACAAGATAAAGTTGCAGATTTTTTTGATACAAATCTGGAAAACGTATTTCAACAAAAATCTGCATCACAAAGCTTCAAAGTCCATAACCTAACATTTTGAGGCCAAAATAATCTCTTGTTGGCACTTTCTGGGTAGGACATTAATACTAAAGCCTTAATGAATTTTATTGAGGCTTAAAATTGGCCTATTATCTAACTGACTCACTGTAGTGATTATAAAAGGATAAAGCACTGCAGTAGAAGAGATTTTATAATTTTACATAATTATACGTTCAATATTGAGGAGAAAAGACACTGCCCTTCTTTTGCCCCAGTTTTCCATCTGAACTTCAAACACTCAGGTGATAATCTGGCTAAAGCGGAAAATAACATGTCTTATGTCCTCCTACTTTAAACTGAAACCATTCTACTCACTTGAAGGGCCAGTGGGAAAATGAACTACACATGTGGTACAAAGCCCATCTTCAATTCCTGGTCCGTGTTGTTAGTTCATCTCAACCAGAATCTCACGGCTGCCATTAGCCTCAATATTCCCAGGGTAGCGGGGAAGAAAGAATACTCAGGGTTCCTGCTCCCAATGACTTGGGCTTCAAAGTGCACGTGAATGTTGGGCAAGGACAGAATTGGACTTCGTTATGATGATCTCCTTGGCTGCGTGGTCAAATAGTCTTCTAGCAATCAAAGCAGAGGCTCAGACTTGAAGTACCAGAGGGCTGCTAAAACCCATGCAAATGCAACCATAAATCACCCCCTACTGGGGAAGTAGGAGAGCAAAAAGGAGATAACTGCGAAAAAATAAACCCTTCCATTGTTGACAAAATTTCACACTGTCATTGGGAACATTTTTGCAGAAATTGTCAATTTTACTCACACAAATGTCACATGCTTATTACATACAGTGATGGAAGAAATGCTTTTGATCAGGAAAAACTGCTATTAAAATGGTAGTAGGTCTTAAAATTTGCAAAACTAATTTAGAGGAATTTGTATAAAACTGCAATCCACATTAATTTGCTAATATTTACCTGTTAGCCATATTTAAAATTTTGCTTGCAGATAAAAAAAATCTATGCTTTAATGAAAGATTCTGTATGTAGATTTCATACAACTTTGCCTCTAAAAATAAAATAAGGATTCTTTAACTCCCAACACAATCTCAGTCAAGAAAAAGCTGCATCTTGCAAAACACACATGGGATACTCAACTAACTGTAGAATGCCATTTTTGCCTCAGTGGTGGGATATACAGGGCACTTCATGGTTATCCATCGCATATACAGTTAACTTTTTTGGATTAAACATTATTGAGTAATCATAGAATAGTGCAGCACAGAAGGAGACCATTCGGCCCATCGAGTCTGTGCCGGCTCTTTCGAAGAGCAATCCAGTCAGTCCCACTCCCCTGCTCTTTCCTCATATCCCTGCAATTTTTACTCCTTCAAGTATTTATCCAATTCCCTTTTGAAGGCAGCTATTGAATCTGTATCCATCACCCCATCAGGCAGCGCATTCCAAATCCGAACCACTCGTCACATAATTTTTTTCCCCTCATGTCGCCTCTGGTTCGTTTGCCAATCACCTTAAATCTGTGTCCTCTCGTTATCGACCCTTCGGTCATTGGAAACATTTCTCTTTATTTAATCTATCTAAACCCTTCATGATTTTAAACACCTCTATCAAATCTCCTCTTAGCCTTCTCAGCTCCAAGGAGAACAACCTCAGTTCCTCTAGTCTATCCATGTAACTGTATTCCCTCATCTCTGGAACCATTCTGGTAAATTTCTTCTGCACCCTCTCCAAAGCCTTGACCTCCTTCCTAAAATGTGGTGCCCAGAATTGGACACAATACTCCAGCCGAGGCCGAACTTACTGGCTTTTGTACTCTATGGCTCTATTTATAAAGCGGAGATGCCGGTGTTGGACTGGGGTGGACAAAATTGAGAGGTCGCACAACACCAGGTTATAGTCCAACAGTTTTATTTGAAATCACAAGCTTTCGGAGCTATCGATTGCTCCTTCCTCAGGTGAAGTAAATTAGATACAGGATCTAATCTGTATCTAATTTACTTCACCTGAGGAAGGAGCAATCGATAGCTCCGAAAGCTTGTGATTTCAAATAAAACTGTTGGACTATAACCTGGTGTTGTGCGACCTCTCAATTCTATTTATAAAGCCCAGGATCAGCTATGCTTTATTAACTGCTTTGTTAACCTGTCCTGCCACCTTCAAAGACTTGTGCACAAATAATGGTGCAAAAAACCTTGATACTAAAGTTGTGAAGTGGCTTGCACCTCTTCAGGAGTATTTGAGTGTAAAAGTAAAAAGGGAGAAAAAAATAGTAATTAAGGAATTAAAAATATATATTTTAATAAATAAAAATTGGCTGTGTTGGAAACTGCCCATATGAGCAAGGAAGAATTGAATGATTTATCAAAATGGACTATGTTGTAAAACTGTAAGGGTATAATAGTGAGTCAGAAAGTAGAATGAGGAAACAAAATAGCATACAGAGCATTAGACACTATTTGCAACAGCCGTGGCTCAGTGAGTAGCACTCTCGCCTCTGTGGGTTCAAATTCCACTCCAGAGACTTGAGCACAAAAATCTAGGTTGACACTCCCAGTGCAGTACCGAGGGAGTGCCATCTTTCGGATGAGACGTTAAACCGAGGCCCCGTCTGCTCAGTCAGGTGGACGTAAAAGATCCCATGGCACTATTATCCCTGGTGTCCTGGGGCCAATATTTATCCCTCCATCAACATCACTAAAACAGATGATATGGTCATTATCACATTGCCGTTTGTGGGAGCTTGCTGTGCGCAAATTGGCTGCCACGTTTCCTACATTACAACAGTGACTACACTTCAAAAAAGTACTTCATTGGCTGGGACGTTATGGGGTCGTGAAAGGCGTTATATAAATGCAAGTCTTTCTTTCTTTTATTAAACCTTTGAAGTTAGTGCTTTGCTCCTGACCACCATAAGAATTCAGCCAAGCATTTTGATTGAATTTTTCGAGGGGTGACTAGGTGTGTGGATGAGGGTAGTGCAGTTGATGTAGTCTACATGGACTTCAGTAAGGCTTTTGACAAAGTCCCGCATGGGAGACTGGTCCAGAAGGTAAGAGCCCATGGGATCCAGGACAATTTGGCACATTGGATCCAAAATTGGCTTAGTGGCAGGAGGCAGAGGGTGATGGTCGAAGGTTGTTTTTGTGACTGGAAGCCTGTGTCCAGTGGTGTACCGCAGGGATCGGTGCTGGGTCCTTTGCTGTTTGTAGTGTACATTAATGATTTAGATATGAATGTAGGAGGTATGATCAGTAAGTTTGCAGATGACACGAAAATTGGTGGAGTGGTAAATAGCGAGGAGGGTAGCCTCAGGCTACAGGACGATATAGACAGGTTGATCAGATGGGCAGAACAGTGGCAAATGGAATTTAACCCTGAAAAGTATGAGGTGATGCATTTTGGGAGGACTAACAAGGCAAGGGAATACACAATGAATGGTAGGACCCTAGGAAGGACAGAGGATCAGAGGGACCTTGGTGTGCAAGTACATAGATCCCTGAAGGCAGCAGGACAGGTAGATAAGGTGGTTAAAAAGTCATATGGGATACTTATATTCTATGCCTCGGCTAATGAAGGCAAGAGCAGGGAGGTTATGATGGAGCTGTACAAAACGCTAGTTAGGCCACAGCTGGAATACTGTGTTCAGTTCTGGTCGCCACACTATAGGAAGGATGTGATTGCATTGGAGAGGGTGCAGAGAAGATTCACCAGGATGTTACCTGTGCTGCAGCGCTTCAGCTATGAAGAGAGACTGGACAGGCTGGGGTTGTTTTCCTTAGAGCAGAGAAGGCTGAGGGGGGACCTGATTGAGGTGTACAAAATTATGAGGGGCATAGATAGGGTAGAAAGAAAGGAACCTTTCCCCTTAGTAGAGGGGTCAATAACCAGGGGGCATAGTTTCAAGGTAAGGGTTTAGAGGGGATTTGAGGAAAAACTTTTTCACCCAGAGGGTGGTTGGAATCTGGAACTCACTACCTGAAAGGGTGGTAGAGGCAGGAACCCTCACAACATTCAAGAAGCATTTAGATGAGCACTTGAAACGCCATAGCATACAAGGCTACGGCCAAGTGCTGGAAAATGGGATTCGAATAGATAGGGCTTGATGGCCGGCGCGGACACGATGGGCCAAAGGGCCTCTTTCTGTGCTGTATAACTCTATGGCAGATCTGGACATTGCTTCACCCAAGAGGAAAATATTTAGTTTTTTTTTTAAAAGTCAAGTACCAGTATTTCTACATTGACTTTTAAAGTCCAGATTATGTGTGATTGTTCAGCTAATAAAAACCTTTAGCTTCATGACTCTTTAATAGCAGTAAACTTAAAAACAAATATATTGAGAGACTTGGCTAGACCATACTTGGTGTGCTGTGTGCAGTTCTGGTCTCCACACTACAAAAAATATTTTGAAGCATTGTAGAAAGTACAGAAATAAATTTACAATGACAATACCAGAATTGGGAGGTTAGAACTATCAGGAAAGACTGAACAGACTGGGGCTTTTCTCGAGGAAAGAGAAGTTTGAGGGGTGACCTAATAGAGGTCTTTAAAATTATGAAGGGGTTTGATAGGGTAGACGTAGAGTAGATGTTTCCACTTGTGGAGAGTCCAGAACTAGAGGTGATAAATATAAGATAGTCACTAATAAATGTAATAAAAAATTCAGGAGAAACTGCTTTACCCAGAGAGTGGTTAGAATGTGGAACTTGCTACCACAGGGAGTGGTTGGGGCAAATAGCAGAGATGCATTTAAGGGGACGCTAGAGGAAGAAAGGAATACAAGGATATGCCGATAGGGTTAGATGAAGTAGAGTGGGGGGAGGCTCTTGTGGCGTATAAACACCAGCATAGATCAGTTGGGTTGAAGGGACTGTTTCTATGCTGTAGATTCTATGTAAGACTACTTGCTGCCAGCAATGAAATAGAGATCTATAGCTACATATATACACACACACACACACACACGAGACACTAAAAATTCAGTTGCAATTCAATGACAAATCAAAGTTTTAACTAGCTGCATGATAAGAAAGCTGAATTAGAATATCTACTCTAGAAGAGAGGAGGAGCTCAAATCAAATGATTTTATAACCAAGGATCCACAGCTGAAACATTAAATGATCTCTTCTCTCCACAGATGTTCCCCAGCCTGCTGCGTGTTTCTGTTTTTGTTTCAGATTGCCAGAATTTTTTTTTATTCATTCACGGGATGGGGGCGTCGCTGGCAAGGCCAGCATTTATTGCCCATCCCTAATTGCCCTTGAGAAGGTGGTGGTGAGCCGCCTTCTTGAGTACAACTGAGTGTCTCACTGGGCCATTTCAGAGGGCAGTTAAGAGTCAACTACATTGCTGTGGGTCTGGAGTCACATATAGGCCAGACCGGGTAAGGACGGCAGATTTCCTTCCCTAAAAAGACATTAGTGAACCAGATGGGTTTTTACAACAATCCAATAGTTTCATGGTCACCATTACTGATACTAGCTTTATATTCCAGATTTATTTAATTAACTGAATTTAAATTCCCCAGCTGCCGTGGTGGGATTTGAACTCATGTCTCCGGATCATTAGTCCAGGCCTCTGGATCACTAGTCCAGTAACATAACCACTGTGCTACCGTACCCCTTGCATCTGCACTTTTTGCTTTTGAATTAAAACAAATCTCTCACTCTAAAATATCTAAATATATATCTCTCTGCAGCTATAGGTATTTTTACTACATATATGTAGTAAAAATACCTGCAGATGCAGAGATAGACAGAAGCAAAAACAAACCGTGGATGTATACATTGATCGCTCCAGTGAGAAAAGCCTATAGAGATAGGGATTTAATATTCTAACCTACAATATCTTAGATAATTGTGCCATATCTTGTAAACACGGTGTGTGTGTGTCCAGTGCTGATATTGTGTATATATAGTGCTGATATTGTGTATATAGTGCTGATATTGTGTATATACAGTGCTGATATTGTGTATATACAGTGCTGATATTGTGTATATAGTGCTGATATTGTGTATATACAGTGCTGATATTGTGTATATAGTGCTGATATTGTGTATATATACTGTGCTGATATTGTGTATATATATATAGTGCTGATATTGTGTATATATACAGTGCTGATATTGTGTACATATACAGTGCTGATATTGTGTATATAGTGCTGATATTGTGTATATACAGTGCTGATATTGTGTATATATACAGTGCTGATATTGTGTATATATAGTGCTGATATTGTGTACATATACAGTGCTGATATTGTGTATCACAGAATCACCACAGTGCAGATAGAGGCCATTTCGGCCCATCGAGCCTGCACCGACACATATCCCACCCTATCCCCGTAACCCCACGTATTTAATCCCCCTAACACTAAGGGTCAATTTATCATAGCCAAATCAACCTAACCCGCACATCTTTGGACTGTGGGAGGAAACCGGAGCACCCGGAGGAAACCCACGCAGACACGGGGAGAATGTGCAAACTCCACACAGACAGTCACCCGAGGCCGGATTCGAAATCGGGTCCCTGGAGCTGTGAGGCAACAGTGCTAACCACTAGGCCACTGTGCTGATATTGTGTACATATACTGTGCTGATATTGTGTACATATAGTGCTGATATTGTGTATATTTACAGTGGATATTATGTACATATAGTGCTGATAGTGTACATTTACAGTGGATATTGTGTATATATAGTGCAGATAGTGTATATAGTGCTGATATTGTGTAGATATACAGTGCTGATAGTGTACATATACAGTGGATATTGTGTATATACAGTGCAGATATTGTGTAAATACACTGCTGATAGTGTATATACAGTGCTGATATTGTGTACAGTGCTGATAGTGTATATAGTGCTGATATTGTGTACATATACAGTGCTGATATTGTGTACATATACAGTGCTGATATTGTGTACATATTGTGTGTATATATAGTGCTGATATTGTGTGTACATATACAGTGCTGATAGTGTACATATACAGTGCTGATAGTGTGTGTATATACACACAGTGCTGATATTGTGTGTGTATACACACAGTGCTGATATTGTGTATATACACACAGTGCAGATAGTGTGTATACACAGTACTGATATTGTGTGTATACACACAGTGCTGATATTGTGTGTATACACAGTGCTGATATTGTGTGTATATACACTGCTGATATTGTGTGTATATACACACAGTGCTGATATTGTGTGTATATACAGTGCTGATATTGTGTGTATATACACAGTGCTGATATTGTGTGTGTATATACACAGTGCTGATATTGTGTGTGTATATACACAGTGCTGATATTGTGTGTGTATATACACAGTGCTGATATTGTGTGTGTATATACACAGTGCTGATATTGTGTGTGTGTATACACAGTGCTGATATTGTGTGTGTGTATACACAGTGCTGATATTGTGTGTGTGTATATACAGTGCTGATATTGTGTGTGTGTGTATATACACAGTGCTGATATTGTGTGTGTGTATATACACAGTGCTGAGATTGTGTGTATACACACAGTGCTGAGATTGTGTGTATACACACAGTGCTGATAGTGTGTATATACACTGCTGAGATTGTGTGTATATATACACAGTGCTGATAGTGTGTATATACACTGCTGAGATTGTGTGTATATATACACAGCGCTGATATTGTGTGTATATACACACAGTGCTGATAGTGTGTATATACACTGCTGAGATTGTGTGTATATATACACACAGAGCTGATATTGTGTGTGTATACACACAGTGCTGAGATTGTGTGTGTATGCAGTGCTGAGATTGTGTGTGTATACACACAGTGCTGAGATTGTGTGTGTGTGTACACAGTGCTGATATTGTGTGTATATACAGTGCTGATATTGTGTGTATATACAGTGCTGATATTGTGTGTGTGTATACACAGTGCTGATATTGTGTGTGTGTATACACAGTGCTGATATTGTGTGTGTATACACAGTGCTGATATTGTGTGTATACACAGTGCTGATATTGTATGTGCATACACAGTGCTGATATTGTGTGTGTATATACACAGTGCTGATATTGTGTGTGTATATACACAGTGCTAAGATTGTGTGTATATACACAGTGCTGAGATTGTGTGTGTATATACACACAGTGCTGAGATTGTGTGTGCATACACACAGTGCTGAGATTGTGTGTGCATACACACAGTGCTGAGATTGTGTGTGTGTATATACACAGTGCTGAGATTGTGTGTGTATATACACACAGTGCTGATATTGTGTGTGTATACACAGTGCTGAGATTGTGTGTGTGTGTATACAGTGCTGAGATTGTGTGTGTGTGTATACAGTGCTGAGATTGTGTGTGTATATACAGTGCTGATATCGTGTGTGTGTATACACAGTGCTGATATTGCGTGTGTATACACAGTGCTGAGATTGTGTGTGTATATACACAGTGCTGAGATTGTGTGTGTGTATACACAGTGCTGATATTGTGTGTATACAGTGCTGATATTGTGTGTCTATACACAGTGCTGATATTGTGTATATACACAGCGCTGATATTGTGTGTGTATATACAGTGCTGATAGTGTGTATATACACTGCTGAGATTGTGTGTATATACAGTGCTGATATTGTGTGTGTATACACACAGTGCTGAGATTGTGTGTGTATGCACAGTGCTGAGATTGTGTGTGTGTGTACACAGTGCTGAGATTGTGTGTGTGTGTACACAGTGCTGAGATTGTGTGTATATACACACAGTGCTGATATTGTGTGTGTATACACACAGTGCTGATATTGTGTGTATATACACAGTGCTGAGATTGTGTGTATATACACAGTGCTGAGATTGTGTGTGTGTGTGTGTGTGTGTATGTGTATATACACACAGTGCTGATATTGTGTGTGTATATACACAGGGCTGATATTGTGTGTGTATACACACAGTGCTGAGATTGTGTGTATATACACAGTGCTGAGATTGTGTGTATATACACAGTGCTGAGATTGTGTGTGTGTGTGTGTGTGTGTGTATATACACAGTGCTGATATTGTGTGTGTGTATGTACACACAGTGCTGATATTGTGTGTGTATATACACACAGTGCTGATATTGTGTGTGTATATACAGTGCTGATATCGTGTGTGTGTATACACAGTGCTGATATTGTGTGTACAGTGCTGATATTGTGTGTGTATATACACAGTGCTGAGATTGTGTGTGTGTATACACACAGTGCTGAGATTGTGTGTGTATACACAGTGCTGAGATTGTGTGTGTATACAGACAGTGCTGATATTGTGTGTGTATATACACAGTGCTGATATTGTGTGTGTGTATATACAGTGCTGATATTGTGTGTGTATATACAGTGCTGATATATTGTATGTATACACAGTGCTGATATTGTGTATATACAGCGCTGATATTGTGTGTATATATACAGTGCTGATAGTGTGTATATACACTGCTGAGATTGTGTGTATATACACAGCTGATATTGTGTATATAGTGCTGATATTGTGTGTATATACACAGCTGATATTGTGTGTATATACAGTGCTGATATTGTGTGTATATACAGTGCTGATATTGTGTGTATATACAGTGCTGATATTGTGTGTGTGTATACACAGTGCTGATATTGTGTATATACAGTGCTGATATTGTGTATATACAGTGCTGATATTGTGTATATACAGTGCTGATATTGTGTGTATATACACAGTGCTGATATTGTGTGTATATACAGTGCTGATATTGTGTGTATATACACAGTGCTGATATTGTGTGTATATACAGTGCTGAGATTGTGTGTATACACACAGTGCTGAGATTGTGTGTATACACACAGTGCTGAGATTGTGTGTATACACACAGTGCTGATATTGTGTGTGTGTGTACACAGTGCTGATATTGTGTGTATATACACACAGTGCTGATATTGTGTGTATATACACAGTGCTGATATTGTGTGTGTATATACAGTGCTGATATTGTGTGTATATACACAGCTGATATTGTGTGTGTATATACACAGTGCTGATATTGTGTGTATACACACAGTGCTGATATTGTGTGTGTATACACACAGTGCTGATATTGTGTGTGTATACACAGTGCTGATATTGTGTGTGTATACACAGTGCTGATATTGTGTGCATACACAGTGCTGAGATTGTGTGTGTATATACACACAGTGCTGAGATTGTGTGTGTATATACACACAGTGCTGAGATTGTGTGTGTATATACACACAGTGCTGAGATTGTGTGTGTATATACACACAGTGCTGAGATTGTGTGTGTGTATATACACTGCTGATATTGTGTGTATACACAGTGCTGAGATTGTGTGTATATACACACAGTGCTGAGATTGTGTGTATATACAGTGCTGAGATTGTGTGTGTATACACAGTGCTGAGATTGTGTGTGTGTGTACACAGTGCTGATATTGTGTGTGTACAGTGCTGATATTGTGTGTGTGTGTACAGTGCTGATATTGTGTGTATATACACACAATGCTGATATTGTGTGTATACACACAGTGCTGATATTGTGTGTATATACACACAGTGCTGATATTGTGTGTGTGTATACACAGTGCTGATATTGTGTGTGTGTATACAGATGCTGATATTGTGTGTGTATACAGTGCTGATATTGTGTGTGTGTATACACAGTGCTGATATTGTGTGTGTGTATACAGATGCTGATATTGTGTGTGTATACACAGTGCTGATATTGTGTGCATACAGAGTGCTGAGATTGTGTGTGTATATATACACACAGTGCTGAGATTGTGTGTGTATATACACACAGTGCTGATATTGTGTGTGTGTGTATACACTGCTGATATTGTGTGTGTGTATATACAGTGCTGATATTGTGTGTGTATACACAGTGCTGATATTGTGTGTATATACACAGTGCTGAGATTGTGTGTATACACACAGTGCTGAGATTGTGTGTGTATACACACAGTGCTGATATTGTGTGTGTGTGTACACAGTGCTGATATTGTGTGTATATACACACAGTGCTGATATTGTGTGTGTATATACAGTGCTGATATCGTGTGTGTATACACAGTGCTGATATCGTGTGTGTATACGTGTGCTGATATCGTGTGTGTATACACAGTGCTGATATTGTGTGTGTATACACAGCGCTGATATTGTGTGTATATACACAGTGCTGATAGTGTGTATATACACTGCTGATAGTGTGTATATACACTGATGATAGTGTGTATATACACTGCTGATATTGTGTGTATATACACACAGTGCTGATATTGTGTGTGTATACACACAGTGCTGATATTGTGTGTATGCACAGTGCTGAGATTGTGTGTGTATACGCACAGTGCTGAGATTGTGTGTGTATACGCACAGTGCTGAGATTGTGTGTGTATACGCACAGTGCTGAGATTGTGTGTGTATACACACAGTGCTGAGATTGTGTGTGTATACACACAGTGCTGAGATTGTGTGTGTATACACACAGTGCTGATATTGTGTGTACAGTGCTGATATTGTGTGTAGATACAGTGCTGATATTGTGTGTAGATACATAGTGTTGATATTGTGTGTATATACAGTGCTGATATTGTGTGTATATAGTGCTGATATTGTGTGTATATACACAGCTGATATTGTGTATATAGTGCTGATATTGTGTGTATATACACAGCTGATATTGTGTGTATATACAGTGCTGATATTGTGTGTATATACAGTGCTGATATTGTGTGTGTATACACAGTGCTGATATTGTGTGTGTATACACAGTGCTGATATTGTGTATATACAGTGCTGATATTGTGTATATACAGTGCTGATATTGTGTATATACAGTGCTGATATTGTGTGTATATACACAGTGCTGATATTGTGTGTATACACAGTGCTGATATTGTGTGTATATACACTGCTGATATTGTGTGTATATACACACAGTGCTGATATTGTGTGTATATACAGTGCTGATATTGTGTGTATATACACAGTGCTGATATTGTGTGTATATACAGTGCTGATATTGTGTGTATATACAGTGCTGATATTGTGTATATACACACAGTGCTGAGATTGTGTGTGTATATACACACAGTGCCGAGATTGTGTATATACACACAGTGCTGAGATTGTGTATATACACACAGTGCTGAGATTGTGTATATACGCACAGTGCTGAGATTGTGTGTGTGTAGTGCTGAGATTGTGTATATACACAGTGCTGATATTGGTTCCTGTCTGTGTATTGAGTCGGGCCTTGTTCAGGCTTCACCAGCTCCAGACCCGGATAAACAAAGTTGTAAAAGAAGAAGAAGCCGCCGCCGCACTACCAGAAGCAGGAGGAAGGAGGCGGAGGAGCGGGAAATGGTGGAGCAGACCCCGGGGTGAGAGGGGAAAGCACTTACCCAGCCGAGCCGCCTCACGCCGAGCCCGCCGCCGAGGCCGAGCCGCCCATCGCTGAAGCCGCCGACAGACTGGCCACCCGGAAGCAGTGCCGGCCGGCCTGACCCCTCACCCCTGACCCCCTCCTCACCCTACAACAGCCCAGTAGAAAAAAAACTTACACACACACACTCATCCATGGAGGCTTACAACATTATTCACGGCGATATTTCGTGATAATAAAATGTTTATTTTTAATTTTGGTTGGTCATTAGCAAGCGCGCATGCGCGGGAGCTGGCGGGGTTGCTGAGCAACAGGCCTCAGTTAATGAAAGAATCATAAATAAGACCAGGAACACTCGGCGGGTCAGGCAGCGTCCGTAGAGAGAGAGAGAGAGAAACAGAGTTAACCTTTCAGGTCTGTGATCCTTCGTCATTTTTTTGCTGTTATTTCATGTTTCCAGCCGCCGCAGTATTTTGCTGTTATCATAGAATGGTTACAGCACAGAAGGGAGGCCATTCGGCCCGTACAGCACTTCTGCAAGAACACTTCAGCCAGTCTCTCTCCCCCGCAGCCCTGCAATTTTTTTCCCCTTCAGGTACTTATCCAACTTTTGAAAGCCGCGATTGAATCAGCCTCCACCACCCTCTTGGGCAGCACATTCCAGATCCTAACCACTGGCTGCGTAAAAAAAGTTTTTCCTCGCGTCGCCTTTGGCTCTTTTGCCAATCACCTTAAATCTGTGTCCTCTGGGTTCTCGACCCTTCCACCAATGGGAACAGTTTCTCTCTATCGTGCTCTGTCCCGACCCCTCATGGTTTGCATTTCTACAGCACCTTTCACGACCACCAGACGTCCCAAAGCGCTTTACAGCCAACGAAGTACTTTTTGAAGTGTAGTCACTGTTGTAATGTAGGAAATGTGGCAGCCAATTTGCACACAGCAACCAGCAATGTGATAATGACCAGATAATCTGTTTTTTTGTTATGTTGATTGAGGGATCTTTTACGTCCACCCGAGGGCAGACGAGGGCTCGGTTTAACGCCTCAGCCGAAAGACGGCACCTCCGACAGTGCAGCACTCCCTCAGTACTGCACTGGAGTGTCAGCCTAGATTTTTGTGCTCAAGTTTCTGGCATGGGACTTGAACCCACTAACTTTCTGACTCAGAAGTGAGGGTGCTACAAACTGAGCCACGGTTAACACAAATAGAAGCACATACCCCTTCATGAAGTGCGGGTAAGGGTTGTTGCAAGAGTTTTACCTGTGAAAACTGCACCCCAACCAATATAGGGCACTGCCATGCTCCATGTTTTTATTTTCCCACCGTACCCATTTTGGATACTAATTTGGAAGGTTACTTGGAGTCAATTGTAAAGAATCATAGCCCCCATTGATGGGTCTACCCCTCCAGGTTCCATTAATGAGCCAGCTAGCTGATCAATCATTAACAGTGCCCTGAAGTGCTGCAGAGTTGCTTGCCTCTTGTAGATCATTACCACACACCATCTTTCTACTTGGCACTTTACAGCCTTCCCGCCTCAACATTGAGTTCAACAACTTTAGACCTTAACCACCGTTTCAATTTTCTTTTGAACGTTCTGTAACCATTTACACATCCTCTGTACCCATCCTTTGTTTCCATACTTGTTCCATTATTACCTCCTTTTGCCTTGCATCATCCTCCCTTTTGTCATTTTTTTTATTTGTTCCTGGGATGTGGGCGTCGCTGGCAAGGTCAGCATTTATTGCCCATCCCTAATTGCCCTTGAGAAGGTGGTGGTGAGCCACCTTCTTGAACCGCTGCAGTCCATGTGGTGCTGTTAGGGAGGGAGTTCCAGGATTTTGACCCAGCGCCGATGAAGGAACAGCGATTTAATCACTCCTGCCGTATCATAGACTTTTCCCTTTCATTTTTTTCTTTGCCCCCACCCCCTTCCCCTGGCTCTGTACTTGCTAAAAAGCTGTTCATCTCTGACATCTTCCAGTTCTAATGAAAGGTTGTTGACCTGAAACATTAACTCTTTCTCTCTCCACAGATACTGACTGACCTGCAGAGTGTTTCCAGCATTTTCTTTTTTTTATTTTACAGGAAACTCTTTATTAACCGGCACCGACGGGACCGGCGTGGTGCCGGTTAATCAAAAAGTCCGGATAATGGAGAGTTATATCTCCCAACGTACGAGAGCCCCGTACACATTGACATGCGCCTGCATTCGGAGCTCCGTCTCCCCTGGGACCGCCAGCTGACCATCTGTCGTGTCCGCTGCCTACCCGGGCTGCACATTCCCCTCCCAATCTACACGCTCCGATACAAGGCAAACGCCTCGGGGTTTTTTTTAAGTTAATTTTAAACGAGAGATGAAGGAAAACCCCGGTTACCTACTCAAGAATTTTGCCGGTTAAGAGAGATTTCCGGATATTTGGGTGCCGGTTAATAAAGAGTTTCCTGTAGTTCATTACTAAGTCTACCACAGAGGGTTGATCTGGTTCTGAACTTCCCATTAGGAATATAGGAACAGGAGTAGGCTATTTAGCCCCTCGAGCCTGTTCCGCCATTCAGTGAGATGATGGCTGATCTGTCTTTTAACTGCATTTACCTGCCGTTGATCCAAATCCCTTGATACACTTATCTGATATAAATCTGCTGGTCTCACTCTTGAAGATTTCAGTTGACCCAGCATCAACAACCTTTTTGGGGTGAGAATTCCACATTTCCACTACCCTTTGTGTGATAAAATGCTTCTTGATTTCACTCCTGAATGGTCTACTTCTAATTTTAAGATTAAAAAAAATTCATTCTCGGGATGTGGGCATCGCTGGCAAGGCCAACATTTATTGCCCATTCCTAATTGCCCTTGAGAAGGTGGTGGTGAGCCGCCTTCTTGAACCGCTGCAGTTTGTGTGCTACCTTGTTCTGGATTCGCCGATCAGAGGAAATAGCTTCTCTGTATCTGCTCTATCGTATACTTTTATCATTTTAAACACCTCAATCAAACTTTTAAACTCAAGGGAATAAAAGTCAAGTTTATGCAACCTTTCCTCATAATTTAATCCTTTTAGCCCCGGTATCATTCTGGTGAATCTGCGCTGTAGATCGGCAAGGCCAATATTTCTTCTTGATGTGCGGTGCCCAAAAATGAACGTAGTACTCCAGATGGGGTCTGATCAAGGCTCAGTACATACGAACATACAAATTAGGAGCAGGAGTTGGCCACTCAGCCCCTCGAGCCTGCTCCGCCATTCAATAAAATCATGGCTGATCTGATTACTCCACATTCCCGCCTACCCCCGATAACCTTTCACCCCCTTGCTTATCAAGAATCTATCTATCTCTGCCTTAAAAATATTCAAAGACTCTGCTTCCACCGCCCTCTGAGGAAGAGAGTTCCAAAGACTCACGACCCTCTGAGAAAAAAATTCTCCTCATCTCTGTCTTAAATGGGCGACCCCTTATTTTTAAACAGTGACCCCTAGTTCTAGATTCTCCCACAAGAGGAAACATCCTCTCCACATCCACCCTGCCAAGACCCCTCAGGATCTTATATGTTTCAATCAAGTCACCTCTTACTCTTCTAAACTCCAGCGGATACAAGCCTAGCCTGTCCAATCTTTCCTCATAAGACAACCCGCCCATTCTAGGTATTAGTCTAGTAAACCTTCTCTGTACTTCTTCCAAAGCATTTACATCCTTCCATAAATAAGGAGACCAATACTGTACATAGTACTCCAGATGTGGTCTCACCAATGCCCTGTATAACTGAAGCATAACCTCCCTAATTTTGTATTCAATTCCCTCGCAATAAACAATAACATTCTATTGGCTTTCCTAATTACTTGCTGTACCTGCATACTAACCTTTTGTGATTCATGCACTCGGACACCCAGATCCCTCTGCATTTCAGAGCTCTGCAATCTCTCACCATTTAGATAATATGCTTCTTTTTTATTCTTCCTGCCAATTTCACATTTTCCCACATTATACTCCATTTACCAGATCTTTGTCCACTCACTTAACTTATCTATATCCCTTTGTAGTCTCCTTATGTCCTCTTCACAATTTACTTTCCTACCTATCTTTGTGTCTTCAGCAAATTTAGCAACCATACCTTCGATCCCTTCATCCAAGTCATTTATATAAATTGTAAAAAGTTGAGTCCCCAGCACTGATCCCTGTGGCACACCACTCATTACATCTTGCCAATCAGAAAATGACCCATTTATGCCTACTCTCTGTTTCCTGTTAGCTAGCCAATCTTCTATCCATGCCAATATGTTACCCCCGTACACCATGAGCTTTTATTTTCTGCAATAACCTTTGATGTGGCACCTCATCAAATGCCTTCTGGAAATCTAAGTACAGTACATCCACTAGTTCCCCTTTATCCACAGCACATGTTACTTCCTCAAAGAACTCCAATAAATTGGTTAAACATGATTTCCCTTTCACAAAACCATGTTGACTCTGCCTGATTACCTTGAACTTTTCTAAGTGCCCTGCTATAACGTCTTTAATAATAGCTTAACATCTATCATAGGGAAGATGTTAGAAGCTAACTGGCCTGTAGTTTCCGGCTTTCTGTCTCCCTCCCTTTTTGACTAAAGGAGTTACATTTGCTATTTTCCAATCTAATGGAACCTTCCCCGAATCTAGGGAATTTTGGAAAATTAAAACCAACGCAGCAACTATCTCACTAGCCACTTCTTTTAACACCCTAAGATGAAGTCCATCAGGACCCGGGGACTTGTCAGCCCGCAGCTCCAACAATTTGCTCAGTACCACTGAAGCATCACTTCCTCCCCTTTGTACTCTCACCCCTTGAGATAAAGGCCAACATTCTATCAGCCTTTTTGATGACTTTTTGTGATTTGTGTACCTGGACAGCCAAATCCCTTTGCTCCTCCATAGTTCCTAGTCTCTTGCCATTAAGAAAATATTCTTTCTTGGAACCAAAGTGGATTTTACCTCACACTTTCCCACTTCCCCACATTGAACTCCCATTGCTGGGTGTGTCATCTTAGAGCCACACCAACACTAAGGACATCCTACTTAGCAGCTTATTAGAAAACTGACCAGTGTTGGTTTGAGCCCTTGCTTGGTGAACAGCAGATGCCGGGTGCTCTCCATGCGTCATGGTGAACAGCAAAACTCACCATGAATGTGAAAGTGCATTTCCACCATCCTGAACACAGCAGGGACAGACGGCGTACTCTGTCGAATGGTGGATCATGGCTGATCTTCTACCTCATCTCCACTTTCCTGCACTATCCCCATATCCCTTGATTCCCTTAATATTCAAAAATCTATCGATCTCTGTCTTGAATATACTCACGACTGAGCCTCCACAGCCCTCTGGGGTAGAGAATTCCAAAGATTCACCACCCTCAGTGAAGAAATTCCTCATCTCAGTCCTAAATGGCCAACCTCTTATTCTGAGACTGTGACCCCTGGTTCTAGACTCTCCAGCCAGGGGAAACATCCTCCCTGCATCTACCCTGTCGAGCCCTGTAAGAATTTTGTATGTTTCAATAAGATCACCTCTCATTCTTCTAAACTCTAGAGAATGTAGGCCTAGTCTACTCATTCTCTCCTCATAGGACAATCCCCCACTCCCATCCCAGGAACCAGTCTGGTGAACCTTCGTTGCACTCCCTCTATGGCAAGTATATCCTTCCTTAGGTAAGGAGACCAAAACTGTACACAATACTCCAGGTGTGGTCTCACCAGGGCCCTATATAACACCTCGTCACTGACCCAACAGCAGAGGTCCCTGGCTTCGACCTCCCTCGAAGACTGCGCTCAACCCAATCCGCACAGGGCACGGACGCTGCGGCCACCTGCTCCACAAGTGGAAGAGGAGGGACGACCCGAAGAGCGACTGTGGCCGTGAGTCGCAGACCACGGAACACATCACATCAACCTGCCCACTGAGATCTGTTGCGGGAGGCACCTCATTTCTCCACTCGGCATCTCAGGAAGCCATCGAATGGATAGTCAAACTAGACATCCCATTATAAGCTTTTCCCATCATACAAAACAACAAAGGGGTAAGGAAGACTGAATGTGATAATGACCAGATAATCTTTCAACTGTCTGTCTCTCGTGCTGCACCAAGAGGTTTTCAATGTACAGACTGAGCTCTCCAGATAAAAAGCGACACAAACGTTAGCCAGCATGTTTATTTACAGTCTTCCAAACATTATCAGCTGATTATTCTATATTTCTATTTGAACAAAACACCTGTGTTCCTTGACAATTGAGTATATTTTTACACATAGTGCATACAGGTCTACAGAAAGGCAATGTCCACATCTTTGTCCTAAAATAATGAACGTGGAAAGGAACAAAAGCATTTTCCTCCCAATGTTCTATCTGTATATGCAGCATCGGGTATATTAAACTGAGATATTCTAGGGCACTAGAATAACTATATTATATTATATTATAGTTATTCTAGTAACTATAGAAATGTTGAATGGTAATAAGAAACAAGAATTGTTCACAAACTTCATTAAGGCACCCTGTTACAATTTAATTATTGACACAATGGTAAGGCCTGTAACAGAGAAAACCAAAGGATCAAATGGCTGTAAAACAGCTTGGATCAGAATCTCTTACTTTATAAAAATATCCATGCATTTTTTTTGCTAGTAATATAGTTTCAAGTTTACCCATTTCCTAAAAAAAACCCATTTATTTACTACATGGATGTGTAAGATGGGTGATAAGAGTTATAACAATATGTTGTACAAATCACCGTGTAAATGTGGGTTATGTTCCCACCCCTGAAGGTGCTGATTCGTGCTGTGATCTGGTATCAATGTGCGTCCAGCATCCTCTGTTATTTCACCCAAGTGGCTTGAGAGAGCCGAGAGGGTGAGCGTTCACAGGCAAATCAACCACGGGGGCCATCACAACCAAGCCCAGTCTGTCCTTACCCAACATCCACGTCCCAGCACGGGTTACTGGATAACAGTTGGGAGAATTCATGGATAACAACTAGGAAAAGGAAGCGCGTATAATTTTCCCCTGATTACCCAAGGAGTGCCGAGAGCAACTGTTAATGCTCCTACCGCCACTCCAGCTAGCTTTGCACTGACTGGGAATTGAAGCCGAGACCCAGTTGCGTGCTGCCTTTACAAAATGAACTATGGGAGAGCTATAACCCACACAGGTTTTCTACAAAATCTTGTTAATCCACAGAATATTGTTTTATAGCACTGCTGCTCATATCCAGTGTACAGCTGGTACAGTTATGTTTACCAGACATTACAGGCTGTATATTTGTCATGTGGATTGTAAAGCATTTATAGATATTAATGCTTCAATTGGTGTCCTTGGGATGCCTTGCTATATTGAAGACGTTATAGAAATGTCAAGTTGTTGCATCGTATTAAGCTACATAAACCATATAAAAAAATTCTGACCTGTAAACCGAAAGCAATAAAAATTCCTGAGAGGTTGTTATGGAAATAATGGCTAAATGCAAAAGCTGCTTCTGTAGCTGAGAGGAATATATAACAACTGCTAGAACCCAAGGGCTATCAACAATTCATATTTTTGCTTTTCCTGCTCCTCTTTGCTCCCACAGTTTTGTTTTCAGTCTTGAGGACAGGGTGGTCCAGGCCATAGACTTCTGCCCACAGCAGTCCATGCTGCCGTTTGATTTGTTGGCACAAGTTGGTCAGGAATGGTCCTGGCCAGATTTTGTCCGCAGCCCGGGCACCTCGAGATTCTGCTTTAGGGGAAGATCCTAGAGATTTGCCTCTTGCTTTTGTTCAGATTAAGATGTAATATAATGTTGGTAAAATCCTCATTAAATGTGACTATTATAATGTTCTTTACATACATTTCTTAGCTGTAAAATTTATTTGATGCCTAATAGCTTGCATGTTATGGACAGCATGCTTATTTCTAGGGACGGTAATTGAGAACTGATACAATAGCAAAATGCTGTGGATGCTGGAAATCTGAAACAACAACAGAAAATGCTGGAAACACTCAGCAGGTCAGGCAGCATCGTGGAGAGAGAAACAGTTAACATTTCAGGTTGATGACCCTTCGTCAGAACTGGAAAAAGTTGGAGAAGTAACAGGTTTTAAAGCAAGTGTGGGACAGGGAAAGGGAATTGAGAACTAATGGTTATCATATTAATATAGTCCATTTAATTACCCAATACTTTTCAACAATATTTACTGCATAAACCACATTCACCGTATTTGTAATAAATACACCTTTTTAAAGCTTTTTTGTTGAATGTCTGGACTTCCAAATATGCTTACATTTTCAGTAATTTCTGTTTGAAAACCTTAGCAAGCAACAAAGTTCATTGTGTGCACTAAGACCCATATAGAATGTAGACTTTAAAAGGTACACTGTTCATAGAATCATAGAATGGTTACAGCACAGAAGGAGGCCATTCGGCCCGTCGAGCCCGTGCCGGCTCTCTGCAAGAGCCCTTCAGCTAGTCCCACTCGCCCGCCCTTTCCCCGTAGCCCTGCAAAATTTATTTCCTTCAGGTACTTATCCAATTCCCTTTTGAAAGCCACGATTGAGTCTGCCTCCACCACCCTTTCAGGCAGTGCATTCCAGATCCTAACCACTCGCTGCGTTAAAAAAGTTTTTCCTCATGTCGCCTTTGGTTCTTTTGCCAAGCACCTTAAATCTGTGTCCTCTGGTTCTCGACCCTTCTGCCAATGGGAACAGTTTCTCTCCATCTACTCGGTCTAGACCCCTTATGATTTTGAACACCTCTATCAAATCTCCTCTCAACCTTCTCTGTTCTAAGGAGAACAAACCCAGCTTCTCCAGTCTATCCATGTAACTGAAGTGTTGTTGATGATAACCCTAGTAAGTTTAAACTGACAGCCGTGGACTAGAAATCACTTTTGGCAATATCAGCAAACGTAGGACATTCCTCTGGGAGGTATTAACCTATTTAAGTATTGTCCGTTAATATCAGCAACAGTAATTTCTAGCCTGGTGTTTGGAAATTTCAAGATGCGAGTGAATGGAAGATTGGCAGTGAATCTTTTTAATAATATTTGTTTGAAGCACAGCTCTGCGGGAGTACCTTCACCACACAGACTGCAGCGGTTCAAGAAAGCGGCTCACCAGCACCTTTTGAGGGCAATTTAGGAATGGACAATAAATGCTGGCCTTGCCAGCGACGCCCACATCCGGTGGATGAATAAATAACAAAAGAGATTACTTCATACTATTCAACATCTTTGAAATCTAATGACATTAAAAAGATCACAGGAGATTTACTGTCCACCTTTGATTTACAATCAAGAGTCCCTATTGTAACAAACGTTGATGCAGCGTACCTTTAATATGCATTCATTTTTTTAATACTGGAAAATCCATTCTCTTGAACTCAGGCTTCCAATGACCTTCCACAACCGTAGAAGAAATTCTAGATGACAATCCACAGCTGTTCCTTCCAACACACAGATTCATGGCAATTTTTTTTAAAATTATACTTTCTGATGACGTTTTGAGTTCAACATGTTTAAGATGTCATTCTTAGAAATGGAGCATTTACACTTTTAGCATCTAGGGTCAGTATCGAGCACTCCTAGATCAGGTAAATAATATAGGTCAATGCTGAATAAAACTTCCTTTACTCTTCTCCAAATGTGTGCGTTAAGCCACCTCCCAAACCCGCGACCTCTACCACCTAGAAGGACAAGGGCAGCAGGCGCATGGGAACACCACCACCAAGTTCCCCTCCAAGTCACACACCAGCCTGACTTGGAAATATATTGCTGTTCCTTCATCGTCGCTGGGTCAAAATCCTGGAATTCCCTGCCTAACAGCACTGTGGGAGCAGCTTCACCACGTGGACTGCAGCGGTTCAAGGAGGCGGATCACCACCACCTTCTCAAGGGCAACTAGGGATGGGCAATAAATGCTGTCTTGCCAGTACTGTCCATACCCTGAGGAAATTTTAAAATAAAATGAGTTGTCTGGGTTTCGAGAGCTGGGTTGGCAGGGCTTGGGGGCCACAGGTTGAATGCTTGTGCCATCGTGCACCAATGCGATTGCACCCCCATCCCGTCCCCATTTTCCACATGATTTCTCTCAGTGCAAAATTGTGGACATATTAGTACTGAGTGTGGACTCGTCTAATGTGAAGTGGGTGTGAATACACAAACATACTCAATGTAGTACCCTTATAGTAAGCAGGAAGAGAAGAAATTTTCTTTTCATTAGTCTGGGATAGATTTAGTCTCACAGCAGAGGTGATGGCGCAAATTCATCCGGCCACCCAGTTCCTTGATAATTTACCTTTAACAAATATCCGTCCGCAATACAAACTTCCAATGACAATGCACCTTTAATATCCAGTCTCCTTATCACAAATTCCTAATAACTACGCACTTGTAATGTGCCCATTTTCCTTAAAGCAAGCTCCAAATAACAATGCACCATCGTTCTCTCTAACACAAAGTCAACGTGACAATACTCCTTTAACAATTCTCATGATGATACATATTTAGCTTGCATCACAGATTCGAGAATAAAATATTACAGCAGTGCAAACTGCAGAACTGCACATTAGTTACTGGGATACTTCATTACAGCCTATACAGTTAACCAGTGATGGGGTTCATTTTAGTTTTGGCAGTAATGAAATCCTATGATCCCTTACACCCAGTAATTTTTTCCCCCCTGAAAGTTACTTTTCAAATACAAGTACAATATATTTCAGGCAGCAATATTTCACTTTTATCCAATGGATATATGCTCTACCTGTAATCATAGGCAGAAAATTAAACTATCTTATTATTTAACAGCAATCCCGATGCATTGTCTCCATTAACTGAGTTCCAGGTGCACAGGGGACTACAACTCCAAGCAACTGTTCCATGCACTAAACTATTCCACATATGCTTCCGTGTAATGTAGTGCAGCTAGCAGTTTATTTAAGATGCACGAAGTGCTGATATATTTGAGATACCTTTATGGAATCATTCCTGCCACAGGTTTCATCTGGTAAGTATCCAAATGTACTCGTGTAGATTTAAAAAAAATATAAAGACTCACATTTCTATAGCGCCTTTCACGACCTCAGGATGCGCCAAAGCGCTTTACAGCCAATGAAGTACTTTTTGAAGTGTAGTCACTGTTGTAATGTAGGAAACGCGGCAGCCAATTTGCGCACAGCAAGCTCCCACAAACAGCCATGTGATAATGACCAGGACTTAATATGTAACTATTATTTCCCACTAATCACTATAGATTTTCACTAGACTATGATATAACCATTTTACTATCAGCAATCCTTTAGTAAGGACATCCTGTTGTTTCCACTTTGTGGAGGGTCCTGGACCTTGATAGCTGACAGGATGTAAGTCATGGGGGAAATAAAACATGAAAACCATTAGGTACAAGGACGTAATTTCATTGTAGTAATTTCAACTCAAACTTTGGAAGAAGCTCTAAAGCGACTCAAGCTTCACCTTTATGAACCCATTGATGAAACTACTACGGCCTTCAAATCACTCCCTTGTATTTACTCTGTATTTAAGTTATGTTGCAAAATCAATCCATTGTTTATGAACGATGATTCTGAGAAAATAGCCTGAAGGTGTACCATGTTTGGGAATTGTAAATCCCATCATTTTGAGCGTAGAAAGAGTCTATACAGAAACCTAGATGTCACATTTTATTAATACAAATCTCCTAATTAATTGCTGATTAACCAGCATTTTCTGTAGCAAAAAATATTCTGTAACAAAGATGAACAACAATTAATGCATGCTCCCATCCAATCCTATTTTAAGAAGTGCTTTTATCTATTCAGTACTTTAAAAAAATACATTAAATAACTTGACTGTAAAAACGTTCCTTGTTGGAAACAGCATCATATATTTAGAGTTCAATGTTTTCACTTCGTGATTCCAATGTAATCGTGCAGTCTTCTTGCCCTGGAACTACTACCAGAGACTTTTTGGCCTTTTTTTCTCCTGATTCCTATCTTTTGAACCAGTTGACATAAATAGTGCTGCATTGTCAACTTTCTTCATAATTCAGGAATGTGATAGTTTTTAAACTTACAAGTGCTTATTGTTCACAATTCATAGTGCTTGATGGGACACTGGCATTACAGCCTTACTAGGCAGAGAGGAGCTTTGCTTTGGTGTAATTTACTTGCCATTTTGCCTTTTCTGGTTATGGCGTTTGACCGCACTCTTTCTCGGCAGCCTTGGCAATGGTTCAGTCCATGACACAAATCTGTCTAATGTTTGAGTAGGTGTATCACACTGAGGCAGCACACCTGGCACGACTGAGGGTTTTAAAGTGCTTCTTGCATAGATGGGACAACTTTTACGATGCAGACGTTTTTCTTTGTGGATAGTTCTGACTCGTTACTTTGCTCAACAAATGGAGTGGCGTACTCTGGTTCTTGGTTAGGTAACGGTTCAGCATATTCATGGTTCTTCCCCGAAAATGGAACGTCGTAGTGATTCACAACAAGTGGTACAGTGTAGCCATCGTCTACTGGGGGTTTGAACGTCGATGAGGCTTTTTGGGCTGTTATTCCTCCTTGAATAATGTCAGGCTCTGCATACTCTAATGGAAGAAAAACAGTCTAATGTTAAACAAGCAAATACGTAATGTTTGTACATTAACCTACAACAATGAACCAGCCTAGCAATTTTCAAAAGGAATAATGAGGCAGTGTCTGTGGGCTGCTAAGTAACCGAAGACACAACCAATAAAGGAGATTTTTTTGATCATTCAGAATGGTTCTGTACTCTCCCCATGCCTGTAACCTCCTCCAGCCCTACAACCTGCCGAGATATCTGCACTCTAATTCTGGCCTCTTGCGCATCCCTGATTTTAATCCCTTCACCATTGGCAGCTATGCCTTCAGCTGCCGAGGTCCTAAGCTCTGGAATTCCCTCCCTAAGCCTCTCTACCTCTCTTTCCTCCTTTAAGATGCTCCTTAAAACCTACCTCTTTGACCAAGCATCTGCCCTAATTTCTCCTTACGTGGCTCGGTGTCAAATTTTGTTTGATAACGCTCCTGTGAAGCGCCTTGGGATTTTTACTACGTTAAAGGCGCTGTATAAATACAAGTTGTAGTTGTTGCTGTGTTTTTGACACAAACGAATGTCACTTCCTGATTGGATTCCAGGCAGGATGGTTGCCTCCCAGTCGGGGAACACTTCAGCAGTCAAGGGCATTCAGCCTCGGATCTGCGGGTTAGCGTTCTCCAAGGCGGCCTTCGAGACACACGACAACGCAAAATCATCGAGCAGAAACTGATAGTCAAGTTCCGCACTCATGAGGACGGCCTCAATAGGGATATCGGGTTCATGTCACGCTACAGAACGTGACTTGACATCGTTGTCTGTCTTTCCAGTTTTTAAAAAACAAACACGAAAAAACAAACCCAAAAAGGATGGAGAGAGAGGAAGGGATATGGAGAGGATATGCAGACAGCAGGATTTGACACGTTGGACCCCCTGGGACACATCTCATTGTCTTGGCTGTGCTCTTGGTGTGTCTTTGATGTAAGGAAAGATTGTATCTCTGCTTTTTCTGTGTTTATATTCTGTGAACTTTTGTAGATTGACTCACTGTAACTTTACCTGAAGAAGGGGCGATCGATAGCTCCGAAAGCTTGTAATTTTAAATAAATCTGTTGGACTATAACCTGGTGTTGTGCGACTTCTCATTTTTGTCCACCCCAGTCCAACGCCGGCATCTCCGCATCACTTCCTGATTGGTTAGAAGAGGTTGTCTGACTTGTGAATGAATGCAGGTTATGCACTGCTGTTCACATCATCTCAAAACTGTCTACTTCAGGTCCTTTATATAGTTTTGTGATGATTTACTGCCCTATTTGCTACTTTTCTTTCTCACTTTCTTTTCCTATGTAAACAAGGTGCTATGTGGTGTAGTGTGACTGTAGCACCACTGAACAAAATGGTGAAGGTTGTGTCAGCTGTGGCTAGCACCCTCGCCTCTAGAGTCAGAAGGTTGTCAGTTCAAGTCCCACTCCAGAGACTTGAGCACAAAAATCTAGGCTGACACTCCAGTGCAGTGCTGAGGGAGTGCTGAACTGTCAGAGGTGCCATCTTTCGGATGAGACGTTAAACCGAGGCCCCGTCTGCTCTCTCAGGTGGACGTAAAAATCTCATGGCACTATTTCGAAGAAGAGCAGGGGAGTTATCCCCGGTGCCCTGGCCAATATTTATCCCTCAACCAACATCACTAAAACAGATTATCTGGTCATTATCACATTGCTGTTTGTGGGAGATTGCTGTGTGCAAATTGGCTGCCGTGTTTCCTACATTACAACAGTGACTGCACTTCAAAAGTACTTCATTGGCTGTAAAGCGTTTTAGGACATCCAGTGGTCATGAAATGCGCTATAGAAATGCAAGTCTTTCTTTCTTATTTGTAATTGGAAGGAAGTTAACATCTCATTCATCTTGGGGTTTACTTGTTTTTGTCAATAACTACAATATTAAAGATGTGTTGATGAATGGTTTTTATTGAAACCACCTCAAGTTTCGTAAAGGTCATTTTTTCTTCGCACAGAATTAAGTTCTATTATACTTGCTAGTTGAGAACAAAGGAATGTTTATATAGTTAATGTGCTGTCTAGATTACTCACACATTATGGCCGCGAATTTAATAGCGCTCAGGGGGCGGGTTTGGAGGCGGGTCCGCTGTCAAAATAGTGAAGATTGACAGCGGGTAGGAAACCCACTGTCAACCTGCCTCCATGCGCGTCTCCCAGGTGTCGGGTCTGTCAGCGCAGAACTGACCCGACACCAAGCGGCGGGGGATACAATTCAGCTACTTAAATGGCTTGTTAAGAGCCAATTTAAGACTATTTTGAGGCTTACTTCTAATTTTACCATCTTCCCCCACTGGTTACCCGCTGTTCGGGGAATACGCCAGCTCAACCTGGCGTGTTGCGAGTCTGCTCTGATGTTTGTGAAAAGCTGACAGCTGCAGAAGTGGTGTAAAGGATGACATGTTGCAGATGGTGAGTTTCAGAGCACAGAAACTGTTGGTTACTGCATTTTTAATACATAGAGATTTCTTCAGCTTACATGTTTGTAGATCCAACTGTATGTGCCGTGCCACCTCATTGGAACAACCTCTCTCACCATTGGCAGATCGCTTCTGTCATCTCACCTGCAGCTGCGATCTATTCCAGCAACATCGGAGCCATTGAAAAAAATCAGACCTTGGTCCTCCGAATCCTTCCACGATCAGCCCCAACACCAACATCACCAGGCACACCAACATCATCACCAACCTTCTCCGCCATCACCTGATGCTGCACTGGACACAGGGCACCAGCCCTTGACAACATTGCTGCCCGGGAGGCCAGCGATGACATCACCATGGCCAGATTTACTTCACTTGATGCTGTAAACCCTGGCTGCCACATGATGCGCCAGGTTGACACCATCCCACACTAGCACCGTGAAGCATCCCTTTAATGTCCAAGCCATTCCATGCATACACATCACTATAGCCGGTGGGGGGGGGGGGGGGGGGGGGGGAAGTTATATTTGAACAATCACTGGAACTCAGTAAAACACTTCTCAAGGTGTGATCTCAAGGTGTGCTCAGATCTGTCCAATAAGGGGCACTTTTGGAAAAAGAGATTTCACTGTATGACAACACATTACCAGAAACTACACATGCACATTGGCTAAACCTCTCAAGTGCCTACCCTTGTGTGTTGTTAATTGGTATTTTTTTCATTCATGGGATGTGGGTGTCGCTGGCAAGGCCAGCATTTATTGCCCATCCCTAGTTGCTTGCACTAGGATGAGGGTTAAGTGTGAGGGGTGGCTAGTGAGATGGGGAAGTGATAAAGTAGATAGAGAGGGTTGGGTGGAGTTGCAAGGTATGTGTAAGTATGTGCAGGAGAAGGGTATGGAAGGCAGAGTGATGGGGATGTGTTGAGTGGCACAGCAGGGTGAGTTTGAGTGTGGCTTTGCAGTAGCATTTCATGATCCACTGAGATCATTGAACGGTTGGTGCCAGGGACCCCTGACGACATCCCTGCTTTTGTCGCCCTCTGCAATGTGCAACCAGGCTGCGTTGGTGTCCTGGGGAGGTCTCTTCCGCCCTTGGAAGGGAAGAGAACCTCCCTGCGTGCTGTAACTCCCTCCATAAGCATATGGAGAGAGTCATTGGAGAGCCTGGGTGCAAGCGTCCACCTTTGTGCAGTGCTTGTCAGTGTTTGCAGCACCTCAATGCTGTCAAACACAGACAGAACAACTGCCAAAATCTATGTGGACGTGGTCCCTTTAAGGAAACTGGCTGATGATGCGTCATCAAATGACGTCATCAGACCCACTTCCTGTTAATTGGCTGGGAAGCCCGCAGGGCGGGCTTAACAAGGCCAATCACGGGAAAATCACGTTTACAGAGCGGTGGCAGATGGGAGCGGGACCGGAACCAGGAAACCAGCTCTCCCGCCACCATCCCGCCTCCTCCATTAAATTTGCGGCTTATATGTTATGATGCAATGGAAGCTTTCAAGATATTAACTAAGATTACACACACTCTAACTAACTTACATTACAAAATTCAAATTATTGCGTAATTCGGAATTTGTTTAGAGCAAAAATGACTTCAAATCAATGTTCCTGTTAAGCTGCGCGGCCGCGCGATCTGCAGGTCACGCGCAGGCTGCTCAACGCTGTTATAACGGGAAAAACCACACGTGCAGCACCTTAAAGGGGCCACGCACTCAAAAAAAATTAGCGGGAGCATTGCTTTGAATTATCAGGAATATATTGAATTTAAGATGGAGCTGTGTTACGTCTAATTGAGATTGGTACATTTTGTTTAAAAAAAGTAATAAGTATACTTTGAAAGAATGTAAGCTGTGTGATGTGGAAGAGCAGAGGGATTTGGAGGTTCAGATTCATATACATTAAAAGCAGCACGTGGATAAGGCCATAAAAAAGCAAATGGAATACTGGGTTTTATGGAAAAATATATAGAATATAAAAGTTGAGATGTATTGGTGAATCTATATAAAACCTTAGTCAGACCCCAGCTGGAATAATGTGTGCCGTTTTGGACTCCACACTATAGGAAGGATGCTGAGACAATAGAGGGCTCAGTCCAGATTCCAGAAGGATGCTGCCTGGTATGATGAATTACAATTGAAAAATGTCTTGGAAAAACTGGGGCTGCGTTTGTTAGGAGAGGAGATTTAAGGGGTGATTTGACAAAAGTGTTTAAAATTATGAAGGGATGATTCAGATTAGATAGAAATAGACTGTTTTCAGTGATGAAGGGGTCTAGAATTAGGGGACAAAGATATAAGATTAATTAAGACAGAGCAGGAGAAACATAAAGGAAGACATTTAGCATTTCTATAGCGCTTTTCATAACCTCAGGACATCCCAAAGCGTTTTACAGCCAATGAAGTATTTTTGAAGTTGTAATGTAGGAAACGCGGCAGCCAATTTCCACAAGGCAAACTCCCACAAACAGCAATGTTCTAATGACCAGATAATCTGTTTTAACAATGTTGGGTGAGGGTTAAATATTGGCTAGAACATCAGGGAGAACTCCCTTGCTCTTCTTCAAAATAGTGCCATGGGATCCTTTACATCCACCCGAGAGGGCCTCTGTTTAACGTCTCATCCGAAAGACATTAGTACAGCATCTGACAGTGCAGCACTCCCTCAGTCCTGCACTGGAGTGTCAGTCTAGATTTTTGTGCTCAAGTCTTTGGAGCTGGACTTGGAGCCACGACCTTCTGACTCAGAGGTAAGGGTGCTACCCACTGAGCCACAGCTGACACAGATGGCGGTGAGGCTGTGGAATTCAGTACTGGAGTTCGGGATTGAAGCAGAAACCATGTCCACATTTAAGAATACATTAGATAGGTCATTGAAGAAAAGGGAAATAGAAAATATGGCAACAGAGCAGGCACATGAGATTAGGCCCACTGCTCACGCGGAGGCTAAACACCAAATGAACTTGTTGGGCCAAATGGCCTGTTTCTGTGTTGCAATTTCTATAAATGCGCTTAAGCCCAAGGTCAATAGAGTTTAATTATTATTGAGTGAGAAAAGTTTGTCGATTGGAAGGTGCTGGTAAATTTCTGGCTTTAGGTCAGATGAAAACAATATGAAGCAACTTACATTTACATTTTGGCAGGAGCTTATAAATTTCTAGCTCCATATTGACTGTCTTTCTTCCTGTGTTTTTAATATGTAATTTTGACACTTTAAAATGTGATATTTAAAGCATGATCTACGCTCTCCAAACTGTTATATAGATAAATATAGCACAGCGATGTCACTAGATCAGCCTAGCCAATAGTGCAGAAGCAGGAAAACAGAATGTTGTTTTCATGGAAGAATGTCAGCAATTTAAATTAGTACTCTATCAAAGTCTGACATTTATTAAACTTTGAAGAAAGATTTCTTCAAAGTGGCATTTTTTGGATAGTGAAATTGCACTTTGCAACAAAAATCAGTGCGAGGTGCGTTCGGGTATCCTGTTCATAGACTACAGAATGATACAGCACAGGGAGGAAGCCACTTGGCCCACCGTGTCTGTGCCGGCTCTTTGAAAGAGCTCTCCAATTAGTCCCATTCTCCGGCCCTTTCCCCACTGCCCTGCAATTGTTTTTTCCCCTTTCAAGTATCTATCCAGTTCCCTTTTTGAAAGTTATTATTGAATCTGCTTTCACCACCCTTTCAGGCAATGCATTTCAGATCATAACAACACGCTGCATAAAAAAAAATTCTCCTCACCTCCCCTCTGGTTCTTTTGTCTATTGCCAATTACTGGGATTGTTAACTAGTATATGCTGTACGTGTACAGGAGGTCTTTGTGTATTTGCTCATATTTCCAACTGTATTGTAACATGTTATTGGTACTGCCTATGAAATTTAAATAAACCTTTAACAAATTTAAAACCTCAAAATACATCAAGGGGTCAATTAAAATGTGCACAAATTCCTGTACTGTAATTACTGTTTGAAATACCAGATGGCGCTGCTACCCTTATTTTGAAGGATAAAATGTACAAACTACATTAAGCACCTGTAAGTAACCTGTGAAAAGATTTGCAAACCGCTTGTTCAGTTGTTGCACAGCAAGGTGAAAGGAAATTCCATTTACAGTAGCTACTCCCTGCGCTACTTGGACTCAGAAATTCAATACAAAGTGGTCAAATTTGCAAACAATACCAAACTAGGAAGGGCAGTGGAATTGGAGGAGGCAGCTCAGATAAAATAGGCAAGTGGGCATACCATACTAGCAGATGAAATTTAATGCAGGCAAGTGTAAAGTATCGCACATGCAAAGAAAAAAAAATGAAGAATACGGCAACTGCACGAATAGTGTTGAAATAGTCAAGGACAAAACAGAGACCAACGTTCTCAACCTTGTTCAACACTGTTCGCAACCTTGGTGTCATATTTGACCCTGAAATGAGCTGCCGACCACATATCCGCAGCAAAACAAAGACCGCCTACTTCCACCTCCGTAACATCGCCCGTCTCCGCCCTTGTCTCAGCTCATCCGCTGCTCAAACCCTCGTCCATGCCTTTGTTACCTTTAGACTTGACTATTCCAATGCACTCCTGGCTGGCCTCCCACATTTCACCCTACGTAAACTTGAGGTCATCCAAAACTCGGCTGCCCGTGTCCTAACTCCCACCAAGTCCCGTTTGCCCATCACCCCTGTGCTCGCTGACCTACATTGGCTCCCAGTTAAGCAGCGCCTCGATTTCAAAATTCTCATCCTTGTTTTCAAATCCCTCCATGGCCTCGCCCCTCCCTAGCTCTGTAATCTCCTTCAGCCCCACAACCCCCTGAGATATCTGCGCTCCTCTAATTCTGCCCTCTTGAGGATCCCTGATTATAATCGCTCAACCATTGGTGGCCACACCTTCAGCTGCCTGGGCCCTAAGCTCTGGAATTCCCTCCCTAAACCTCTCCGCCTCTCTACCTCTCTCTCCTCCTTTAAGACACTTCTTAAAACCTACCTCTTTGACCAAGCTTTTGGTCACCTGCCCTAATTTATCCTTATGTGGATCGGTGTCAAATGTTTTTGTCTTAAAATACTCCTGTGCAGCGCCTTGGGACGTTTTACTACGTTAAAGGTGCTACATATATACAAGTTGTTGTTGTTCTCTTTAAGCGGCGCGGCTGTCTCACAGTCCAGTGCAGCCAGTGAGCTGGCTTGCCAATGCAAAAAACCGCGCATGCAGCCTGTTAAAGGGGCCGCATGGCCCCAAAAAATTAGGGGGAATATTGGCCGAGACCCTAGTAGATTTAAGGCTTAACGTCCGACCGATGCCGTGCAGCAATCAACAAAGCCAACATAATGCCGAACTACGCGGCTGAAACAGTAGATAAAAAGACTGTTTTAAAATCTGCTGCTGCTTTTACATTCCGCCTTTTGCCCTTATCTTCCTTTCTTGAATGTGGTGGCTTAAGAAAAGTAAGCGATGAGCAAAGATCATTTGATCAAGGATATTCATCATCGTCCCCTCATAGCATCGAATTCTATTTTGAATAACCCCCAATCCTTTTTCCTCTATTATTTGGTTTGGCGATTAGCCCCAAGAATGTTCCATTCTTTCAGTGAAGAAGTTTTGGCTGCTATCTGTTCAAAGTTTATGGGGCTGATTTTAACTCGCAGTGAGCTTTGGGCGTCGGGGGGTTACAGGAGAGTGCAAACTGCACTCGCAGGCTCAGATTTCGGTATCAGAACTCCCAGGCCTCATCTGGATGCTGCCAGTCAGCCGCCGGCCCATAATGGGCGGAAAGTGGCAGCTGTTTGGCAGGATAGCAACTTCGGGCTACTGGAGGCCACGGGCCATCCTCAAAGGAAGACTTTCCGTCAAGCAGGTAAGTCGCGATGAGGGGGTTTTGGGTGGGTGTCGCAGGAGGAACTGGTGGGAAGTCCATGGCAGTTAAGATTGCCACTTTCTTTGTGGGGCCTGGCTGCTCCTCCTGGCCCCACAAGTAAAGATGTCCACTTACCCTGACAGCTTCTGATCTGCCTTCGCCTGCCAGGAAAGCCGCGACGTTAATGTACATTAATCTGCTAAAGCTTAGCACAAAGAAACTTTAAATTGTTTCTCCCAGCAATGTACTAATTTTATTTATTGTGTTGGCTTTTTAAGAATACAAGATGTAAGTTCCTTCCCGGTCAGTTGTGAATAGTGATTGTTACAAGTCTATACCTCCACTTGACCTTCTAATTGATTTCTTTGAACATATTTTCCATTGTTACCAGTCAAAGAAACAGTCTTGCATTTCTTTCCAGCAATTTGCTTGCCACTTTCCAGTCAGAATTACTGGTGGTATTTGTGTATCGTAGCAATTCGGACCATTAACATGCCAAGTCAAGAGGACTTGGGGAATCTGTGCGAGTCCCACTGATTTTAAAGGGACATTCATTAAAAAAACTTATATTTATATCGCTTTTCACGACCTCAGGACGTCCCAAAGCACTTTACCACCAATGAAGTACTTTTTGAAGTGTAGTCACTGTTGTAATGTAGGAAACGCGACAGCCAATTTGCGCACAGCAAGCTCCCACAAACAGCAATGTGATAATGACCAGATAATCTGTTTCAGTGAAGTTGATTGAGGGATAAATATTGGCCAGGACACTGGGGAGAACTCCCCTGCTCTTCTTCGAAATAGTGCCACGGGATCTTTTATGTCCACCTGAGAGAGCAGACGGGGCCTCGGTTTAACGTTTCATCTGAAAAATGGCACCTCCGACATTCCCTCAGCACTGCACTGGAGTGTCAGCCTAGATTTTTGTGCTCAAGTCTCTGGAATGGGACTTGAACCCACAACCTTCTGACTCAGCCGTGAGGGTGCTGCCCACTGAGCCACGGCAGACTGCATTCAATCTTCTTCACTAGTTTCCTCAAAGCACTGACAAAATATGTATTTAATGAGACCCGAAATGACGCTTTCCACCGTGTCTCAATGGAGATGAATAACCAGAGATATATTTTTTCCGTTAATTTCCTCTCCTCCTCTGAAGGCGGTGTCTTGTGGTGGGGTGAGGTGCTGTCTAGTTCCTTAATTAACTAGCCATTATTCATGGCTGAGCCTTGGCAATGTCGGAAGACTAAGTGACCATGCGGGGAACCACAGTAAAGCATGACCCTTTACTGACCTCAATCTGTCTGCATGTAGTCACTTCCAGCAGCAGCACAGGCCAAAGTTCCTCTTTCTAACCATAATGCTGCTTCAGATCAGCTAAACCTAACGGATTTGGAATTTACTTGGGATACTTCACTGACGTTTGGAATTTGAAATAAAAAAAATGCTTTCTTGAAAAATATAGTTGCCACCAGATCTGCCAATATGTGTGGACAATGCGCACACACACAGTCAGAGTGTTCATGCTGTACCAGCAGTGCTGCAGGAAAACAGAAAAAAAAGACTTGCATTTATATAGCGCCTTTCATGACCTCAAAGCGCTTTACAGCCAATGAAGTACTTTTTGAAGTGTAGTCACTGTTGTAATGTGGGAAACGCGGCAGCCAATTTGCGCACAGCAAGCTCCCACATACAGCAATGTGATAATGACCAGATCATCTGTTTTTTTTTAGTGATGTTGGTTGAGGGATAAATATTGGCCCCAGGACACCGGGGCGAACTCCCCTGCTCTTCTTCGAAATAGTGCCATGGGATCTTTTACGTCCACCTGAGAGGGCAAGCGGGGCCTCGGTTTAACGTCTCTACCAAAAGACGGCACCTCCGACAGTGCAGCACTCCCTCAGCACTGCACTGGGAGTGTCAACCTAGATTACATGCTCAAGTCGCTGGAGTGGGACCATGAACCCACAACCTTCGGAATCAGAGGCAAGAGTGCTACCCACTGAGCCAGTGCTGATACCATGGCAATGTCATGCAGGGTTATTTTAAGGTTGTGCCATTCTGTTCCTTAAAACTTCGACAGCACCTCCCAAACCCGTGAACACTACCACCTAGAAGGACAAGGGGAGCAGGCGCATGGGAACACCACCACCTCCAAGTTCCCCTCCAAGTCACACGCCATCCTGACTTGGAAATATATCGCCGTTCCTTCATCGGCGCTGGGTCAAAATCCTGGAACTCCCTCCCTAACAGCACTGTGGGAGCACCTTCACCACACAGACTACAGCAGTTCAAGAAGGCGGCTCACCACCACCTTCTCAAGGGCAATTAGGGATGGGCAATAAATGCTGGCGTTGCCAGCGATGCCCACATCCCAGGAACGAATAAAAACGTCTATTTTTTATACCACTCAATCACTTCTCTCGCTAAAGATCCAACCAACTAATTTAAATTAAGTATTAATTTGTATTGGTTTTGAAATTATCGAAGGAAGGATATACTTGCCTTGGAGGCGGTGCAATGAAGGTTCACTAGATTGATTCCTGGGATGAGAGGGCTGTCCTATGATGAGAGATTGAGTAGATTGGGCCTATACTCTCTGGAGTTTAGAAGAATGAGAGGTAATCTCATTGAAACATATAAGATTCTGAAGGGTATTGACAGGGTAGATGCTGAGAGGCTGTTTCCCCTGGCTGGAGAGTCTAGAACTAGGGGGCATAGTCTCAGGATAAGGGGTAGGCCATTTAAGACTGAGCTGAGGAGGAATTTCTTCACTCAGAGGGTTGTGAATCTTTGGAATTCTCTACCCCAGAGGGCTGTGGAGGCTCAGTATATTGAGTATATTCAAGACAGAGATTGATAGATTTTGAATATTAAGGGATATGGGGATAGGGCGGGAAAGTATAGTTGAGGTCGAAGATCAGCCATGATCTTATTGAATGGCGGAGCAGGCTCGAGGGGCCATATGGCCCACTCCTGCTCCTAATTCTTATGTTCTTATGAAATCAGAAAATTAAACAAATTCTTCATGAAATTTAAAAAAATGTTAGTAGTTAAATAAATTAAAAAGAGTACATTAGGTACAGGCAATCTTGGTTCTAAGATGGGGGGGGGGAAAGCAGATTAATAGCCCCCCTCTCCTAAAATGCCGTGGTACTAATTTTAGAAAGGCTGTGTAACCAGTGAAGTTCTGTAAAATAGTTTTATATAGTCCCCAAACCATGGGGAAAGCCCTCACGAGCTTACCGGGTCGAATCTTCGGGGAGAAACTGATGCGGAGCCTGATGCTGCTGGTAAAACGACATTTCAGATAGGCTACCTGACTACAGTGTTCCCGCGAAGGTGCAGCACGCGCACGGCTGTGCAGTAATGGGAAAGGTCCCGTGCAGGCCGCCCACCGGCTTTTACACCGTAAATACCGCACACGCACAGAAATTTAAAGGGACCGCGCATTAAAAGAAACAGGCCGCGCAGAACAAAGCTCAGCGTACAGAGAACATTGCCTGACAATCTGAAATTTGAAAGAGGAGAAACAGAATACAGCCTAAACATGGTAGACTAGATGACCCCGCCTTACGCTAGCAATGGTTGCGGAGGGGAAAGAAATCCACAGATACTTCATGGTATTAATTTTACAGTTTAAAATCTCTTGTGCTGGCATCCATCTTAATGCATTAGTCACACTGATGGTCCGGTTTTCGATATGATGTGTTACTGAAGTGTCACCAACATTTGGCAATCAACATCCTGGGGGTCACCATTGACCAGAAACTTCACTGGACCAGCCACATAAATACTGTAGCAACAAGAACAGGTCAGAGGCTAGGTATTCTGCGGCGAGTGTCTCACCTCCTGACTCCTCAAAGCCTTTCCACCATCTACAAGGCACAAATCAGGAGTGTGATGGAATATTCTCTACTTGCCTGGATGAGTGCAGCTCCAACAACACTCAAGAAGCTCGACACCATCCAGGACAAAGCAGCCCAATTGATTGGCACACCATCCACCACCTTAAACATTCACTCCCTCCACCACCGGCGTACCGTGGCTGCAGTGTGTACCATCTACAAGATGCACTGCAGCAACTCGCCAAGGCTTCTTCGGCAGCACCTCCCAAACCCGCGAACTCTACCACCTAGAAGGACAAGGGCAGCAGGCGCATGGGAACGCCACCACCTCCAAGTTCCCCTCCAAGTCACACACCATCCTGACTTGGAAATATATCGCCGTTCCTTCATTGTCGCTGGGTCAAAATCCTGGAACTCCCTAACAGCACTGTGGGAGCACATTCACCACACAGACTGCAGTGGTTCAAGAAGGCGGCTCACCACCACCTTCTCAAGGGCAATTAGGGATGGGCAATAAATGCTGGCCTTGCCAGCGATGCCACATCCCATGAACGAATTAAAAAAAAACTGCATTGATCTCAGATACATCTCAGAATATCTGAAATTTGCCTGAAGAGCTTTTACAAACAAAACTTTTAAATCTGGGCTGGGCTTTTCATTGAGGTGTTCTGCAAACAAACCTATCTTTATTGTACTTGGAATGTGCTGATTGGCTGCCTTTAATCAATGGTTCAGATTTTAATATTTGACTTCAGCTACAAAACACTTTTTGGCAGCTTACCAAATCTGTGAAATCAAGCACTTGACTGCCTGAAGGTGGGGGGGGGAAAAAAGTAGAATCCAACCCCTTGTTAAAGAAGAAGGACGGCATGGTGGGGGGAGGGGGGGGGAGATATTTTCATTACAAGGCACTACCCCTCATTCACATCGTGCCAAAAATTACAGTGAACATCTTCTAGGAGACAATGCCAGAATTATTCCCGGCAAACGCTGCCATCAAATTTGGACGCAGACCCCAACAAGAAAAGATCGACAAGGGAAGAAACTTAGAGGGAAAAATGGAGGTGGGAGGGAGGGGGGAAAACACCCAATTTGTTAAAAGAAGGATATCTTTTGGTATAGCCTTGGTATATCTTTGGCATTTTCCCTCTAAATTTCTTCCCTTATCTGTCTTTTCTTGTATAGATTTAAAGTAATTGGTAGAAGGATTAGAGGGGATTTGAGGAGAACCTCTTTCACCCAGAGGGTGGTGGGGGTCTGGAACTCACTGCCTGAAAGGGTGATAGAGGCAGAAACCCTCATCACATTTAAAAAGTACTTGGATATGCCCTTGAAGTGCTGTAACCTACAGGGCTACGGACCAAGAGCTGGAAAGTGGGATTAGGCTGGAGAGCTCTTTTTCGGCCGGCACAGACACGATGGGCCGAATGGCCTCCTTCTGTGCCGTAAATTTCTATGATTCTATAATAAAGCTCCGCCCATCCAGTCTACACCTCTAAAAATGAAATAACATTGGAGTAAATTTTTGTTGTCATGGCCTGGGTGGTAATCTAGCAGAGCAGACGATCTGGCTACTGTAGAACCTGCCCGATTTTCGTTCTATTTATTTGAATGGGTTGAAGATTGAATGGGTTCCACAATCAAAGAGCAGTGCCCGCTCTGATCGGCAAGCAGCTCAAAATTCACGAGCAGCTTGCTGATGGGATGCAAATGAGGCCCAACCATGAAAACTGGTCGGGCATCAGGCTGATAGCACCGGGCTGGTGGTAGGCTTACACCACTCGCCTCCTGCCTGATGCAGTTAGACACATTGAAAAACTACCCCAATATGTCCTACAAGGTATTTCACTTTGGGAATGCTATTTACTGAAAGGTACCCTCCTACATTTTTTTCCCCAATTTCCCCTCTAAATTTCTCCGAAAGGGTGACTTCTCTTGGTACGATACCATTCTACAGTTGACAGCATGTCTCTGAAATTCCACACAGTGACATGTCCCGCGGGGCAGTATCTGTGGATTACCTGACTATGGGACTACAACAGGTGAGCATAATCCTGTTCCTGCCTCATACTTGAATACCCGTACCTCCTCTAGGGGTCACTGGATAATGATCAGGACTAGGACTTCTGTGCGATTTTCTTCTTTCCCACCTCAGTGCCACATTGGCCATGCTTAACTGGCTCAGTACAAGGCAGGGATTGAACTTGGGAAAGGGGCTTTCCAGATGACTCCGTTGGTAAAGGCAACAAAGACCAGAAAGATAATGGATAATGGTGCATGTAGGCTGCACCATGTCTGGCTGGGACAGTCTTGATGAACTAGTTAGCCTTTTATGGTTTTTTTTCATTCTTTCCCACTCCTGATGCTATCGAACAACTTTGGCTGAAAAGTGCCGTTGTGGAACAGGGTTAGACTCTGCTGGAGACTTGGGTGAAGGATCCAGAGGGCTGCAATTGCATGTTTAACTTTAATCCCTGCTTTCAGGAGAGGAGGGGAGAAAAGCGGGGGAAGAATTATAATTGATTGAATAAGAAAATCAGTGGCATTTATTAATGGAGGAGATAAATAGATCTGGTACCTGACAAGCTGTTTCCAGTGATGTTCCTGCAAGATCCCTCCTCACTGGTATAAGTGATAATCTCCGATTCAGTCGGCTGCAGCTGACCCCTTTGACAGTTCTGCTTTTTCATTGATTTGTCACAGACTGAAGATACAGAGGAACATGTAAACACATTTTCTAGTTGGTCATCTTCATGCAGTCCAAACAAATGAATGACGCTTTAAAAGTAATAAGTGGCTGTGAAGCACTTTGGGACATAATGTGGATAGGAAAGGCACTATATAAATCACATGTTGGCCTTTATTGCAAAGGGGTTGGAATACAAGAGTAAGGAAGTCTTGCTACAATTGTACAGGACTTTGGTGAGACCACACCTGGAGTACTGTGCACAGTTTTGGTCTCCTTATCTGAGGAAGGATGTACTTGCCTTGGAGGTGGTGCAACGAAGGTTCACTAGATTGATCCCTGGGATGAGAGGGTTGTCCTATGAGGAGAGATTGAGTAGATTGGGTCTATACTCTCTGGAGTTTAGAAGAATGAGAGGTGATCTCATTGAAACATTTGCTGAATCATTGAATATATTCAAGGCTGAGATCGATAGATTTTTGGACTCTAGAGGAATCAAGGGTTATGGAGATCGGGTGGGAAAGTGGAGCTGAGGTCGAAGATCAGCCATGATCTTATTGAATGGTGGAGCAGGCTCGAGGGGCCAAATGGCTGACTCCTGCTCCCAATTCTTATGTTCTTAAGCCTTTATTTATTAATGGTTGAGGGCAGCATTCAGCTCCGCTGTTATGTTCTGCAGGCAAATTCTATGCCTACAGCTACTTCTGAAGCTCACTGTGAGGAATGGGCATTTGAGTGAAGTACTGGAGGGCTCCCAGTACTTGTGGAACCATAGCCAAACAAGAACTTTCAGGAGCGGATAGGAGGAAAAAAAACGTTGAGGTTTCCCTGAAACCACAAAGGCAATCTCCAGGATATCAGTTTAGTATTAAAATTACAACATCCAACCCAATATGGCCACACTTCACAGACAACATTCCAAGGGTTCCAACAAAGACAGAGGGCTTGAAATTTCTCAGCCCTTCCAATGCACCCCCGCCATAACCTGATCAGAAGTGTAGTGGAAGGGCCAGAAAACATGCCAGGACCTGGATACGCCAGGCACTGACCTAGGTTTGAGATCCTTGGAGCAGAGAAGGCCAAGAGGAGATTTGATAGAGGTGTTTAAAATCATTACATGGTATTACATCGGATATACGGCACAGAAACAGGCCATTCGGCCCAACTAGTCCATGCCGACGTTTATGCTCCACTCAAGCCCCCTCCCGTCTTTCCTCATCTAAATCTATCAGCATAACCCTCTATTCACTTCTCCCTCATATGCTTGTCTAACCTCCCCTTAAATGCATCTATACTTTTCGCTTCAACCACTCCGTGGTAGCGAGTTCCACATTCTCACCACTCTTTGGGTAAAGAAGTTTCTTCTGAATTCCCTATTGGATTTCTTGGTGACTCTCTTATATTGATGGCCTCTAGTTTTGCTCTTCCCCACAAGTGGAAACACTCTCTCTGTATCCACTCTATCAAAACATTTCAGAATTTTAAAGACCTCTATTAGGTCACCCCTCAGCCTTCTTTTTTCAAGAGAAAAGAGACCCAGCCTGTTCATCCTTTCCTGATATGTATACTCTTGCATTTCTGGTATCATCCTTGTAAATCTTTTTTGCACCCTCTCCAGTGCCTCGATATCCTTTTTATAATATGGCGACCAGAACTGTATGCTGTACTCTAAGTGTGGTCTAATCAAGGTTCGATACTGGTTTAGCATAACTTTCCTACTTTTCAATTCTATGGCCTAAAAATTTGGTTGCTTTGCGCCTCCTGTTAGCGCCCTAATTCAGCGGGAGGTTAGCAGCGGCGGTAACCGTTAGCACCTCGCGGCGCTGTGCCGCTGACGATGACGTCATCGCCGGGCGCAGTGCCCGGCTCGCGATCTTCGGTAGCGCCCCCTGACTTACTGCCGGACACTATGTCCGACGGGGTCAGGGGGGCCTACCTGCGGCCGGGGCGGCGCTAATTAAAGGGAGGGTGCTGGGCAGCCATTTTTGTTGCTGGCCGCCTGCCAGCACCTGCCCCCGTTGCCGTCCCCGGCCTCCTCTGCAGCCTCCCCCCCTGGCGGAGTGCCGGCTGCGCTCCATGAGCCCGGCACTTCGAGTGCTGGGCTCTTTTGCCGGCACTCCAATCCTTGGTGGCCCAGCTGGGCTCCGGGTCGCGCTGCGCTAGGCCCCTCCCCTTTAAGAAGGGGAGGAAGGCCTGCAATACCACAGCACGTAGCGCCGCGATATTCACTTGCAACGCCCCAAGAGGAAGGTGGGGCGCTTCCAGTAGCACCCCGCTTCTCTCTTGGGGTGCTACCGGTGTAATTCGGCCACGGGGGCGCTAATTTTTTGGGGGCGCTAAAAGTAGAGCCCCAAAAAAAGTTAGCACCCCAAAGGGGGCGCGACTCAATTTTTCACCCTATACCTTCTAGAAATAAACCCTAGTGCATGGTTTGCATTTTTATGGCCTTGCTAACCTGTGTCGCAACTTTTAGTGATTTGTGTATTTGTACTCCGAGATCCCTTTGTTCCTCTACCCCACCTCGACTCGCACCCTCCAAGTAATAAGTGACCTCCCTATTCTTCCTACCAAATTTATCTGTGTTGAACTTCATTTGCCAATTATATGCCCATTCTGCAAGTTTATTAATGTCCTCCTGTAATTTGTTGCAGTCCTCCTCAGTATTGACTCTCCCCCCCAATTTGGTGCCATCCACAAATTTAGAAATTGTGTTTTTGATTCCAAAGTCTAAATCGTTAATATAAATTGTGAACAGCAGTGGTCCCAGCACTGATCCTTGTGGAACACCACTACCCACCTTCTGCCACTGTGAATAGCTACCCTTTACTCCCACTCTCTGCTTTCTGTCTTGAAGCCAGCTAGCTATCCATTCTGCTACTTGTCCCCTGACTCCGCATTCTCTGACTTTGTTCATCAGTCATTATGGGGTACCTTATCAAAGGCCTTTTGAAAATCTAGATAAATTACATCTACTGCATTACCATTGTCTACTCTCTCTGTTACCTCTACAAAAAATTCAATGAGGTTGGTCAAGCAAGACTTTCCCTTTTGAAATCCATGCTGACTATTCATTGCTATGTTTTTGGTTTCTAGATGTTCTTCTATTTTCTCCTTTAGTAGGGATTCCATTATTTTTCCTGCCACCGATGTTAAGCTGACTGGTCTATAATTCCCTGGACATGTTCTATCCCCCTTCTTAAATATCGGTATTACTTTAGCTATCCGCCAGTCCTCTGGGACGACACCTTTTTCTAACGAATTATTAAATGTGTGTAGTAATGCCTCGGCTAGCTCTTCCCTAGATTCTTTTAAAATGCGCAGATGTGATCCATCCAGACCAGGGGTTTTATCCTCTTTTAGTTTGATTAGTTTATTTAATATATCCCCTCTTTTTATTTTAAATACACTTATCTTATTACTAATCTCATGATCCAATGTCATGTCCACCTGTTCTATCTCCCTGGTAAATACTGAAGCAAAATAATGATTTCATATTTCTGCCATCTCTCTATCATTACCTGTAGTATTATCCTGTCTATCCCTTAATGGCCCTATTCCCATCCCAACCTTCCTTTTTTTGTTGATGTGCCTGTAAAAGATTTTACTATTTTGTTTCATGTTCCTTGATAATTTAATTTCATAGTTCCTCTTTGCCTTCCTAATTGTTTTTTTGACTTCTCTCCTAATCTCTTCGTATTCTCCCTGCTGTCTATGTATTTAATGTATGCCTCTTTCCTTACCCTCAATTGTTCCCTTATGGCTTTATTCATCCATGGAGTCTCATTAGTATTTAGTTTGTTCTTTTCTTTTAGTGGAATCTATTTTTCCTGTACTCTGTTGAACACCGTTTTAAATGTTTCCCATTGCTGTTCTACATTGTTGTTTGCCAATATTGTTGTCCATTTTATTTTCCCCAAGTTCTATTCTCAGTCCCTCAAAATCAGCTTTTTCCAATCTATTACCCTGGTTTTCATCATACTTTTGTCCTTCTCAATTATGATCTTAAAGCGTATTATATTATGGTCACTATTGCCTAGATGTTCCTCTACTTTTACTTCTCTTATCTGCTCTGGTTCATTCCCCATTACTAGATCCAATAGCGAATCCTCCCTTGTTGGGCTTTTTACAAATTTGGTTAGAAAGGAGTCCTGTACATATTGTAGGAACTCCATTCCCTTATCCCTTTTACCTACCTCTTCTGTCCAATTAATATCGGGGTAGTTGAAATCCCCCATGATTATTATTCTATGGGGGAAAAATTGAGTCGCGCCCCCTTTGGGGCGCTAACTTCTCCGGGGCGCTACTTGCTACTGGAAGCGCCCCGCCTCCGTCTTGGGGCGCTGCGAGTGAATATCGCGGCGCTACGTGCCGCAGCACCACGTCGTGCCCCGTGGGGGGGGGGGGGCTTCAGAGGAGACCAGGGACGGCAGAGGGGGCAGGTGCTGGCAGGCGGTCAGCAACAAAAATGGCCGCCCGGCACCTTCCCTTTAATTAGCGCCGCCCCGGCCGCAGGTAGGCCCCCCTGACCCCGTTGGACATAGCATCCGGTGGTAAGTCAGGGGGCGCTACTGAAGATCGCGGCTGGGGCGCGAGCGGGGTGCTGCACACAGCGATGAAATCACCGCCGGCGGCGCAGCGCCGCAGGGCGCTACCAGTTACCGCCGCCGCTAACCTCCGGCTGAATTTCACGGGAGGCGTTGGCGGTGCCGCACCCGTGCGCTAGTTGATTTGCGTCCCTCTAGCGCCCTCTTAGGCGCAAAGCAACCGAATTTTTATGCCTATATTTTTTACTAATTTCCCTAATTTGTTTGCATATTTCTTCCTCCACCTCCCTTACACTATTGGGTGGTCTGTAGTGTAAATGATCCTTTATTATGTTTTATCTCTATCCATAAGGATTCTATTTTTGTCTTGCTGGTAGCTGCGTCACTTTTTTCTACTGCCATTATGTTATCCCTAATAAGTACAGCTACTCCACCTCCCCTTTTTCCCCTCTCTATCTTTTCTAAATATGTTATACCCTGCAATGTTTAATTCCCAGTCCTGATTTTTCTGTAGCCATGTTTTTTCTATGATTGCGACTTGGCCTTTTAGGGGGGCAGGGCTGCTGCCCATGCCCACCCTTTACAAGGTCAGACAGGAAGGGGGTGGGCACTCACTACGATGAGTGCCCCATGACCGTGGACTCACAGAAGGTAGCGGCATCTTTGGAAGCTAATATGCCCAGTGAGAAAAGGCATTATCGGTAGGGTATCAGGCCAGGAAAGTGGGTTATAATGGAATAGAATCATAGAATAGTACAACACAGAAGTAGGCCATTCGGCCCATCGAGTCTGTGCCGGCTCTTTCGAAGAGCAATCCAGTCAGTCCCACTCCCCCGCTCTTTCCCCATATCTCTGCAATTTTTTCTCCTTCAAGAGTTTATCCAATTCCCTTTTGAACGGCTACTATTGAATCTGTATCCACCGCCCTATCAGGCAGCGCATTCCAAATCCTAACCAGTCGCTGCGTAAAAATGTTTTTCCTCATTAATTATTAATAAATCAGGGAGAGTTTTGTGCTGTAGTCCCATGCCCACTAGGAACTGGATCGCAGCTACCAAAACTAGTGGACATGGAACCCTTGTGGCTAGCAGAGAGAGGAGACATTTGGCCCATCAGTCTAGCTGGATCTGAGCTCAGGTCCCAGAGGTGAAAGGGCAGCGTCAAACCCACTGCAACATCCATTTCCCTCCGCCTTCGCCTTACGTGAGGTTCCCACTAATCCATGAACACCCTGCTCACCGGGTCCTACTTACAGAGCTCTTTCTGATGCACTAACGGCACTTCCTAGCGCAATACTGAGCCATACAGACCCGCAGGTGAATTGTTGGTCTGTCTTCAGTCAGCTAATCTGAGTTGGGGTGCTGCAGTGAGCCTCAGTGCACCTGGGGGGAGAATCAGGCAAGCTTTATATATCCGACACCTGCTGTTCCTGTATATTTATGGACATTTGGGTGAGGATAGAATCAAGCTAAGCTGTGATGCTATCCACAGTCAAAGAGCTAGCTAGCCAGCCTACCAATGCCCACTAGGCTCACACATATCCACTTAGGTGATCTACTGGAGGGTTGTCCGTGCCTGTGGAACCATAGCCCAGCAAGATTGCCAGGGCTGGAGAATTTTAGCTATGAGGAAAGATTGGATAGGCTGGGGTTTGTTTTCTTTGGAACAGAGGAGGCGGAGGGGAGACTTAATTGAGGTGTATAAAATTATGAGGTGCCTAGATAGAGTCGATAGGAAGGACCTATTTCCCTTAGCACAGAGTTCAATAACCGGGGGACATAGATTTAAAATAATTGGTCAGAGGTTTAGAGGGGCGTTGAGGAGAACTTTTTTCACCCAGAGGGTGGTGGGGGTCTGGAACTCACTGCCTGAAAGGGTGGTAGAGGCAGAGACCCTCATCACATTTAAAAAGTACTTGGATGTGCACTTGAAGTGCCGGAACCTACAGGGCTACGGACAAAGAGCTGGAAAGTGGGATTAGGCCGGCACAGGCATGATGGGCCGAATGGCCTCTTTCTGTGACGTAAACGTCTATGATTCTACAAAGATTCAATGATTCAGGTCAGGTTGGTAAAGTTTGGGGGCGGGGGGGAGGGATTACAGATTACTTACAAAATTAAATATTATGTGACAACCTGACTCTTTTTGAAAATCAAGAACAAAATAATTTACCTTTTAGTAAAGAACAGTCCATTCTTGGTCCAGTCTTCCTACATACAATAAAATGTCAATTATACAGAGCTATACGGACACAAAATATCATATTTTAGGCAAATAACTATTAGGAGTAGCGGAACAGATTCCAGAGATAAAACAACATAAAATTCAGCTCCATAAAATTCCTCAAAATTGTCAGTTTATACATTTCAAAAAAAATACTGGCCATAGTCCATTTCAATACATTTTAAGGTCATGTTAGTTTTCAGTTTTTCTCATGCGTAACAGTATTGTATTGCTCCATATCATTCATGACTATACATAAATTCTATTGCAATAAAAACAAATTTGCATAATGCGTCCTAATTACACACAATGCAAAGGATTAGAAAAGGATTATTCCACATTACCTTTCATGTCTTGAAAGCAACATTTTTTAACCTCAATTCAAAGGACTCACAACTAAGCTGCAGCTAACAGCAAACATTAACTCCTTACATTTGGCTTCCGTATGTATTTAAAAAAAAATCAAATAGTGCCAAAGCTAGCTGAGTTTTTTCAAGGATTCAGCGTCGTTTCCTGGTGCAAAGCCACAGCACCTTTTACTAGCTACTGTCCAAAGCTGATGCTCTTCAACCTGCCAGCTTTGAATGTTTAAAGAAACTCATATCTCTATATTAGGAAACAAAGTTTTGTATTCCTGTGACACACATTCTCAATCAACTGAAATTCATTTCACTTAATTCTAAAGGATTAGAAGCAACTGGGCAAACACTTCAGAATAAGTTTGAACTTTACACTAGGTTTGGGCCTATACTCTCTGGAGTTTAGAAGAATGAGAGGTGATCTCATTGAAACATATAAGATTCTGAGGGGGATTGACAGGGTAGATGCTGAGAGGTTGTTTCCCCTGGCTGGAGAGTCTCGAACTAGGGGGCATAGTCTCAGGATAAGGGGTCGTCCATTAAAGACGGAGATGAGGAGGAATTTCTTCACTCAGAGGGTTGTGAATCTTTGGAATTCTCTACCCCAGAGGGCTGTGGATGCTGAATCGTTGGGCTGGATTTTGCCGGCGCTCAGAGGGTAAGTTTGGAGGCGGGTCAAAGGGTAAAATCGTTTTGATTGACAGCGGGTTGCGATCCCGCCGTCAACCCGCCTCCAAACGATTTTCCCAAGAGTCGGGTCCCCGATTTGCGCATGGACTCGACACCTAGCGGTGGGAAGAGGATTAAAGCCAATTACCTGCCTATTAACAGGTAGTTGCTAGTAGTTGACAGGCTATTTTTAAATTTTGCCGCTTCTGCCTCGGGTTTCCCAACGTCCGGACACCACGCCAGGTAAGTGTGGCGTGTTGTGAGTCCGCTGTAATGTTTCTGGATTGATGACAGCTGCAGAAGTGGTGTGAAGGATCCAATGGTGCACTGGTGAGTCTCAGAGGTAAGAAAATGTTGGGAAATTCATTTTTAATGCATTTACACATTTCTTTAGGTAACAAGGTTTGAAATCCATGTCCAGTGTCACCTCATTGGGAGAACCTCTCTCACCAGTGACAGATCGCTTCTATCACCTCACCTGCAGCTGCCATCTATTCCAGCCTATGGAGGGAGTCATTGGAGAGTCTGGGTGCAAGAGGTCACCTTTGTGCAGTGATTGTCAGTGTTTGCAGCACCTCAATGCTGTCAAACACCGAGAAATCAGCTGCCAAAAAAAACTTGTGCGTGGTCCCTTTAAGAAAACCGGCAGATGACGCGTCATCAAATGACGTCATCCGACACCAGCTTCCTCTTAATTGGCCGGCAAGCCCGCAGGGCGGGCTTAACAAGGTCAATCAACGTAAAATCACGTCTGTGGGCCGGATGCAGTTGGGGGCTGGACTGGAAGCCGGAAACCACCTGACCCGCACCCAACCCGCCTCCATTGAAAAAATCGCGGCCGTTGAGTATATTCAAGGCTGAGAGATAGATTTTTGGACTCTAGGGGAATCTATGGATATAGAGATTGGGCGGGAAAGTGGAGTTGTGGTCGAAGATTAACCATGATCTTATTGAATGGCGGAGCAGGCTCGAGGGGCCGTATGGTCGACTCCTGCTCCCAATTCTTATGTTCTTATATTCTTAATATGTTAGAATGACTCACCTTTTCCTGCAGTAGAAGCACAACAACAGGGCAACTGTAGAAATGATTACTACGAAACCAACCACAATAAGTATCACCATTAAATTAAAACCTGCAAAAAATGAGAGAATAATATGAATTACAGCGTACATTTGATTACAATTAAGATATGTGGCCGACAGAATGAACCTGATCTAGATGGACATCCCTTACAAATATCTTCATGACTGCAAGCTTCCATCTTTGCTTTCCCACCCATGGTGGCTGCAAGTTTGACTCGTAGCCACGACCGCCATTCATATGTATTTGCTGATACATGCACAGAGTTTTGTCCCATCTTCGTCTGGTTGCTAAGTGAGTATCTCACTCGGTGGAAAAAAATGTCACTATCCACTTCACCCTCACGACCGCACGCCTCCCGCTGGCTGTTCCACAACACAATGGTGCTAGAAGCTGTTCACTGGGTTTCCTAGTTGGAACACAAGAGGCGGCCATTCAGCCCTTCGAGCCTGTTCCGCCATTCAATAAGATCATGGCTGATCTGTGACCTAACTCCATATACCCGCCTTTGCCCCATAGCCCTTAATACCAATGGTTAACAAAAATCTATCAATCTCAGATTTAAAATTAACAACTGTGTGGATGACAGGGTTGCATATCTATGAAGCGAGGGCTTGGCAAAGGGGATATCAAAATTAAAAAATTATGTTACTCAATATAGGCAATGAAGTGTTGTTTAATCAGGTAAATTTAGTTTTCATAAGAACATAAGAAACAGGAGCAGGAGTAGGCCAATCGGCCCCTCGAGTCTGCTCTGCCATTCAATAAGATCATGGCTGATCCAATCTTGTCCTCAACACCACTTTCCCGCTCTCTCCCCATACCCCTCGACTCCCTTGTAGTTCAAATGTCTGTCAATCTCCGCCTTGAATATATTCAATGACTCCGCCTCCACAGCTCTCTGGGGTAGAGAATTCCAAAGATTCACGACCCTCAAGAGAAGAAATTCCTTCTCATCTCCGTCTTAAATGGGCGACCCCTTATTCTAAACTATGCCCCCTAGTTCTAGATACCCCCACTAGGGGAAACATCCTCTCAGCATCCACCCTGTCAATCCCCCTCAGAATCTTCATATAACTTACAATACCAGGATTGTTATCGTTACTAAAGTTTGTATTAACACATTTGAGAGTAATTTTCCCCCTCGTCTTAAAAAGGTTTTGGCTCCTTTTGTGGTGTGGTTGCACAGGCTGTGTCAGCCCTCTGCTAGGACGATTCTTCACATGGTACCCTGAGAATTGGGCAGCTCCTTCGACTGCAGGGCAATATTACTGATTCGATGTCCACACATGGACAATTATCAGCAGGAATCATTGGCCACAATCTGGAGCAGGAGCCCTTGTTAAATTTTCTCCTCTCCCAAAGCAAGGGCCACGCAGGCCGATTGTCGTAACCCACCGCCGCCCCCAGCAGCGACCAGTTCATTTACACAGAGCAGGGAGTGAAGCCGAGCTCGTCCCCAGTTTGAAAGGCTCAATACTACAGCGTATACCCACTGAGCCTCTGCGGACAAAAGATTTATTGACTTTTAAACATTCTTATTTCGCGTTTCTCATTTTTCATTCAATCTCGCTGCGGCTGCGAATTGAACCATGTATTTTTCCTTCTTTGAAAGGAAGAACTAGCAGTAACAAACCACAACTGAACCAATCAAAAAAGAGGGTCCAGCGAGAATGAGGAACTTAAAAAGAAATTAGCATTAGTAGTGAAATTGTACTGGAGAAATTAATGAGACTAAAATCCCCTGGACCTGATGGCCTGCATCCTAGGGTTTTAAAAGCGGTAGCTACAGAGATAGTGGATGCATTGGTTTTGATCTTCCAGAATTCCCAACTTCTAGAACGGTCCCAGTGGAGCAAATATAACTCCGCTATTCAAGAAAGGAGGGAGAGAGAAAACAGGGAACTATAGGCCAGTTAGCCTGACATCAGTCGTCGGAAAAATGCTAGAATCTATCATTAGGTCAATTATTAATCCAAAATGTGGCTAAGTACACAACTCATAAGAACATAAGAACATAAGAAATAGGAGCAGGAGTAGGCCAATCGGCCCCTCGAGCCTGCTCCGCCATTCAATAAGATCATGGCTGATCTGATCCTAACCGCCAATCTACTATCTATCACAGAACCATCTCCTGCATCTAACAGAATTGCACACACAAAATAGGAGCAGAATCAGGCTACACAGTCCCTGGGCCCGCTCCACTACCCACAGGGCCATGACCGATCCGAACCTAGACTCATGTCCAAATTCCTGCCCGCTCCCCGTAACCCTTAATGCCCTTTACTTCTAGGAAACTGTCTATTTCTGTTTTAAATTTAATTAATGTTGTAGCTTCTACAGCTTTTTGTGGCAGCATATTCCATGGACCTACCACCCTCTGAGTGAAGTAGTTCCTCCTCATCTCAGTTTTGAAAGAGCAGCCCCTTATTCTAAGACTATGTCCCCTAGTTCTCGTCTCACCCGTCATCGGGAACATCCTCCCCGCATCCACCCGATCCAACCCCTTCACAATCTTATATGTTTCAATAAGATCGCCTCTCATTCTTCTGAACTCCAATGAGTAGAGTCCCAATCTACCCAACCTCTCCTCATATGACCACCCCCTCACCCCCTCATTGCCACCAGTTCATTCCAAAATCACTCTTAAAATAGGAAGTTGAATAGGAACATACAAAAAGGCTGAGAGAAGGTCCCGCAATGCTCACCCGACCCACTAGATGGCGCAATCTCATGCTCTGCCCTCTCCAACAGCTCGGAATGCTAACTCCCGGGACAGGCAAAAACAGAAGGAAACGGGGGCTAATTTCAGGAAAAACTCTGGAAAATCTCCTCCCGCACAGTTAACTAATCCCCATACTCCTGATCTGTTCCAAAGTCTTCCTCAATCAGACAACAGCCTTGTCCCTTCTTAAAGGACAATAGTATACCCATACTTACTATATCCATGGGTAAACTGTTCAAGAGGATAACAAAACTCTGAAAAAAGAAACCTGACATTTTGCCAGTGTATTTTATAGGCTTGCCTTTTCTTATTGTGTTTTGTTTTAAATATCTCATCCAAATCTACTACATCCAATCCTTTTAGAATTTGAAAAACCTCAATCTTACCCCGTTGAGCCTACATTTCTCCAAAATTAATGACCCTAGCTTATTAAGCCTCTCCTCTTAAATCAGAGATCGAAGTGCAGATATTGTTGTTGTTGCCTTCCTCTACTCTCTCACTAGAGCCTCAATACTTAACCATCACCAGATGTGAGGACCAAAGCAGAACACAATTAAGTGCAAAGATAACCAAAGTCTTACATAACTGAAGTATAATGCTTTAACTTTATTGACCCAGCAAGGTTTCCTCGAACGTTTATTGTTTCCCTGCAGCTCCCACACGTTGTTAGCCACCCATCAATGATAACCCATCCTGCTCTGTTGCTTTAAATGGGCGCCCACGCATGGAACAGGCGTATCTTTAGGTTCCTGGCCCCCGTGTATAACACAGTACTGCTGCACACTGAATGACATCTGCCATTTATCAACCCATTCACAATTTATCGAAAGCAACTTGCAACCTACTAATCTTCTCCTTATTGCCAACCCGCGCACACATTTGTCTTTTACCGGTAAGTTTCATTTATTTTTGTCTTTGTCAAAATCATTACAAAAATAATGACCCAGCGTAGAGTCATCAAAAACAAATCTGAACCCTTCAAAGTGATCTTTCTCTGGAGCGTCTCCGCACCAACATACTGAGAAATCCATAGGGGTCAAGTTTCGATATGGAGTGCTCACTGTCTGCCAATAGGGACACACTCAATTTACCGAAATCCAGAGAGATTAGGTGCAGGTTGGCTGAATCAAAGTTTAGGACTCCAAGTACGTGCACGGGGCAGTGCCGGAGTTTAATCAACTGAAACTATCCAGCATACCTGGGCAGAACATTGGTAAGTTTCCTGCTACATGTCCAGGAAGAGCAATCCTCCCACAAGGGCATTAACTCCCACCGTTTTCTGAAGCTGTGTGAAAAGTATACCAGTGACAGGTATTTAATCAGCTGGGGAATACTGTCGAGCTGCTCAACAGAGGTATCAGATTACCTGACCTGCTCCAGAGAGCTGAATCGGTTCTGAACTTCCATTGAGGTTGTGTCATCTTGAAGCCACCTTGACCCCCCAAAAGAGAACCTGCGAACCCCTTTACTAGTTTGGCCATTAGATAGCTGATAAGAGTGAGTCTGCGGCATGGGAGGCGTAAGCTATCTTTGTGGGGACCGGAGAGAAGAGAAGTTGAAAAAAAAAAGTTTAAAACTTCCCCGCAAGTGAAGTAAGAAATAAAAAGTGCCTTTTTGGGCCTCTTCTGGCTCCGATCTGCTACGTCAGCCTGGCGAGAAACTCACTGCGGCTTCCCGCTCAGGCCGCAGTGTTCAAATTGCAGTCGGGCCCCGCCGGCTTTGTGCGGCTGTCCTTGCTGCCGGCTGAGTGGAGCAGGTTAAAATCAGGAACCATCAGCTCCCGCCGTCCCCAGGGCGGGAAGGTAACCTGGGTGAGTTTAACTGGCCAGCTGCCCAGTGCGCGGGAGTACGTACGGGTTCTTGAATTTGCTTTGCCCCGTTTAGTTAAATGACAATAATCTTAATGAGATCTGGGAAATGCCAATATTTAAATGGAAGAATTAAACATGACGTATTGTGTAAAATAACATATTAAATGTCAGGGACTACAGACACATAATTAAACACCAGGTGCATCCATTGGGTGATTAGGAGTTAATTACCCAATAAATGAAACCCCTGACATGAATCTTGTCATTCATGTGGAAATGACTTATGAAATAGTACTGGGCGGCCTGCTGGTGGCGCTGTCCAGGGAGAGTATAAATACTCGGGCATGGGCCCAGCTTGCTCAGGACATTCTTTAACAGGAACTAGTGAAGGACACAACTAGACCTCCATGTTGAAAAACAGTTGATTAAAGCTTTGTTTAACGCTTAGACCAAGTGCCTAGTAGTTTTCTTACGTCAACCCCCTTATAAGATATTTAGTTATAATACTCTACTGGCCTGTATTGATCAGTACAGCTCCACACTGTGCTCCATTAAAGTCAAAAATAAAAGCTACTAATAAACTTGAAAATATTTTATGCGCCTTATCAAAAAATTTAACATTTTCTTAATTACAGGATACGAAATAGAAAATGACACTCATGTTCTTATGATATGGTAACGGTCACAATCTACACCAGCTCCGATGATGGGTTACACTCGAGGTTGTCTTCTCTTTACAGACGTTGACATGTTAAATTGTGCATTTCCAGCATTTTCTGTTTTAGTTTCAGGTTTCAAACATTTGTAGTCTTTTTTTCCCCCTCTTACACATTACCTGGTGAGCGTTTCTCTACAAGTACAAGGTCTTCCAGAGTGCTGCTTTCTGTGGGAATATTCGTCGGCTTGGGCAAAGGTTTTGGACTACGAGGAACTCCTGGAGAAAACATAAGAACATAAGAACATAAGAAATAGCAGCAGGAGTCGGCCATTTGGCCCTTCGAGCCTGCTCTGCCATTCAATAAGATCATGGCTGATCTTCTACCTCATCTCCACTTTCCTGCATTATCCCCATTTCCCATGATTCCCTTAATATTCAAAAATCTATCGATCCCTGTCTTGAATATACCCAATGACTGAGCCGCCACAGCCCTCTGGGGTAGAGAATTCCAAAGATTCACCACCCTCTGAGTGAAGAAATTTCTCCTCATCTCAGTCCTAAATGGCCGACCCCTTATTCTGAGACTGTGACCCCTGGTTCTAGACTCCCCAGCCAGGGGAAACATCCTCCCTGCATCTACCCTGTCAAGCCCTGTCAGAATTTTGTATGTTTCAATGAGATCACCTCTCATTCTTCTAAACTCTAGGGAATATAGGCCTAGTCTACTCAATCTCTCCTCATAGGACAATCCCCCCCATCCCAGGAATCAGTCTGGTGAACCTTCGTTGCACTCCCTCTATGACAAGTCGATCCTTCCTTAGGTAAGGAGACCAAAACTGTACACAATACTCCAGGTATGGTCTCACCAGGGCCCTATATAATTGCAGTAAGACGTCTTTACTCTTATACTCAAATCCTCTTGTAATAAAGGCCAACATACCATTTGCTTTCCTAATTGCTTGCTGTACCTGTACGTTAACTTTCAGTGATTCGTGTACCAGGACACCCAGGGCCCTCTGAACACCAACATTTCCCAATCTCTCACCATTTAAAAAACAAGGGCAGAGCGAGCATCCAAACGTAATCCACAGAGAGACAGCTTAAAGCAGCTTCATTCTCAAGAAAACCTGATGTTTCATTAGAAGACAATTTCAAGATCTTCCTTCAGTAGTTCCAGCAACAAAGAGAGGATTCACTATACGTCCCTTTCAGTATTCACCATCTCCTCCGAAACAACAACAACATCTTGTACAAAAGCAAAATACTGCGGATGCTGGAAATCTGAAATAAAAACAGAAAATGCTGGAAATACTCAGTAGGTTAGGTCTGTTTCTCTCTCTACAGATGCTGCCAGACCTACTGAGTATTTCCAGCATTTTCTGTTTTTATAACAACATCTCGTATTTATACAGCGCCTTTAACGTAGTAAAACGTCCCAAGGCGCTTCACAGGAGCGTTATCAGACAAAATTTGACACTGAGGGGCATAAGGAGATATTAGGGCAGATGACCAAAAGCTTGGACAAAGGGGTAGTTTTAAGGAGTGATTTAAGAGGAGCGAGGTAGAGAGGCGGAAAGGTTTAGGGAGGGAATTCCAGAACTTAGGGCCTCGGCAGCTGAAGGCACAGCTGCCAATGATTAGGCAAAAGTAAGCTTTCATACAATGAATTCCTTTCTCCATAGTGCCTGATATTTTCTAAATTTCTTTTGAGGGGGAAATTAATGATATGCTCCTTTTCTTCCTTCTGTTAACCTCCTCCCCTCACCTTCTCCTGGTAACATGCATCATTCCCGGCCCAATAATTAGCCACGTGTCTTTTCCCCAAGCCTCTGTCAATACAGCTCTTAAACCAGGCACCAGGTGGCAGTCCACATTGGCAGTGATTGACGCCCCCTGAGTATTCCTCCATTCCACTGGGGAAGCACCTCTTTGATTTATGTACACTAGGCCTGTTTGATCTATGATCTCCTTTCACAGGTTAATTAGTCACTATTGTCCCCCTGGCATTGATCCTTTAGTTTGCGCTGTCTGCAAGCTAATCATTCTGATTTCCTTTCAGAAAAAAAATGTAACTCTGAGAAGTTTGGGTAAAACGCTCCTGATTTTTACTAAAGTTAATTGTTTGGTTAACACTCTTAATGACTTTTATTTTCAGCTCGTTAAGGTGGGAACAGAACACATTCTGTCTGAAGCATCGAGTGCAGCATCAAACACTCCCAAGTCAGATACAGTAGTCAGATACAGAGTAAAATTCCCTCTACGCAACAATATGCTTCAGCCCTCATCTCAGAAGAGCATTCCTACTACATTAATGTGATTCCGCCCCTCTCATTTCCTACACCAAACATTAGGAGTAAGACTATCAAGTTACTGCCAATTATGGTTAAATTATGAGCAATTTGATGCTGTGGGAAAATCCCCACCAGGACCTGGATTAAGCCCGCCCAAGCTCATTTCACATCGGACCCTACAGCCAGCAGACAGGGCAGATATCCATACCATCAATCTGGGCTGGATTCAAATCTAGCTTTCCAAAGCCAAAGGCCAGTGTCTAACCCACTGTATAACTCAGTCACCAGCTTCATTTGTAATTTTAGAGAAATGGAATGTTTTTCCCCAAGAAATGGAGTGACCCGATCTGGTGGTGAATTAATCAGCAAAGGAAGGATGTGGACGTGTCATGTGATCTCAGGGACAATGACATCATGTAAGAAGCCACATCCTTGTTCGATTTTTACTGAACTGTTTATTTGTGTTTCAAATACAGTCATTAAAAGCCATGCGTGATTTATATTACATTATCTCACATCTGTGGTTTGAAAAATGATTCTCTCTCTTTGAAGTAATGACATTGTTCTGATTCCAGCCTTCAAATGCTTTGCGTAGTTGCATCTTTCCAGCCTCACACTTATTATCCCAACCCAACTGAAGGTGCCCTTCTAGTCTAGCTCTTTCAATCTGCTTTTCCTCCCTCTCCTGGATTATGGTTTTCAATCTTGCCACTTTCCCACCTGATGTTCTCTGGCTCAGCGGTTCCCTCACTGCTTGACCCGCCCCAAATTGGAGCAAATGATTAGTTGTAAGCAATTTAAAGTTAAGTTGCTAAAATTATGATGGACAACATGTTGTATAAATAAAAGACAACTCAGTGGCATTAGTTTACCAGTGAAAACAAGAGTTAACGCACGGTCTATTAGTCATCAACATTCATTCTCTAGGCTGAAAGGTGAGAAAGAAAGAAAGACTTGCATTTCTACAGCACCATTCACGACCACTGGATGTCCCAAAGTGCTTTACAGCCAATGAAGTACTTTTTGAAGTGTAGTCACTGTTGTAATGTAGGAAACGCAGCAGCCAATTGCGCACAGCAAGCTCCCACGAAAAGCAATGTGATAATGACCAGATAATCTGTTTTTTTAGTGATGTTGGTTGAGGGATAAATATTGGCCAGGACACCAGGGATAACTCCCCTGCTCTTCTTCCAAATAGTGGCCATGGAATCTTTTACGTCCACCTGAGAGAACAGACGGGGCCTCGGTTTAACGTCTCATTCAAAAGACGGCACCTCCGACAGTGCAGCACTCCCTCAGCACTGCACTGGAGTGTCAGCCTAGAATTCTGTGCTCAAGTCCCTGGAGTAGGATTTGAACCCACGACCTCCTGACTCAGAGGCAACTAGAGGGTGGCTGATGCTGTGGAACCATATTTCAGCAAGGCCTTCAGGAGAGCAGGAGGGGAGAACATTGACAGATAGAGGAAGAAAAGAGCAAGCTAAGCCTGTAAGTAACTTTCCTCAAAGTGTTATGTTTGACAATAAATTCGATTTTTCTTGCATATTTGATTGATATGCAAGATATGTACATTGTTCTTCAGCTGAAAGTCATTAACCCTGTATCTGGAATGGGAACACAACAAAGAACGCAATACTCTCCAAGAACAGTCTATTTCTTTGGAAATGTCGACAATTTTCACCTTATTTGTTCTTGGGATGTGAACAACACTGGAAAGATCACATTTTTGCATATTCCTAGTTGCCCTAAGATATTGTTTTACAACTGAGAGATTTGCTGAGGTCACTTCAGAGGGGACTCCGAGTCAATCGTGTGGTATGGGACTGGAGTCACGTGTTGGCCAGACTGGGGAGGTCTAGCAGGATCCCACCTCTGAAGGACATTAGTTGGATGAGTTGGATTTTGAGGACACTCTGTCAGCTTTTATGCTATTTTTTTTCCTCCCCCACCACCAACCCACAAATGAAAAAGATTTAATGAAGCCAGTTTTACAACTAGCCACGGAGAGATTTGAACGTGCGACCTCTGGGTTACTGGTCTAGTAGCAAACATAAGAACATAAGGAATAGGAGCAGGAGGAGGCCATTTGGCCCCTCGAGCCTGCTCCGCCATTCAATAAGATCATGGCTGATCTGATCTTAGGCTCAGCTCCATTTCCCTGCCCGCTCCCCATAACCCTTCACTCCCTTATTGTTCAAAAATCTGTCTATCTCCATCTTAAATATATTCAATGACCCAGCCTCCACGGCTCTCTGGGGCAGAGAATTTCACAGATTTACGACCCTCTGAGAGAAGAAATTCCTCCTCATCTCAGTTTTAAATGGGTGACCCCTTATTCTGAAATTATGCCTCCTAGTTCTAGATTCCCCCATGAGGGGAAACATCTTCTCAGCATCTACCCTGTCAAGCCCCCTCAGAATCTTATATGTTTCAATAAGATCACCTCTCATTCTTCTAAACTCCAATGAGTATAGGCCCAACCTGCTCAACCTTTCTTCATAAGTCAACCCCTTCATCTCCGGAATCAACCTCGTGAACCTTCTCTGAACTGCCTCCAATGCAAGTATATCCCTACTTAAATAAGGAGACCAAAACTGTACGCAGTACTCCGGGTGTGGTCTCACCAATACCCTGTACAGTTGGAGCAGGACTTCCCTGCTTTTATACTCCATCCCCCTTACAATAAAGGCCAACATTCCATTTGCCTTCCTGCCTCTACACTGCCACACTCGGCCATCTTGAATAATTAACATTGACATTTTTTTCTCCCCACAATAGCAAAAAAAAGAAGAAAAAGTTGAATCGTTACCAATTGGTCGGATTCTTTGTGAGACCTTGCAGCCAATCACCTGTACCTTCAGAGCAATTCTTTGGTGCCATTTCTGTGGAGTAATTCGAATGTACCGCCCCACAAAAGATGGGATAAAATTGTTGCGAACGAGCTGTTGGTAGTTCACGTTTCCTTCAAAAACCTTTTTTGAAAAAAGGAAAATAAAAACAAAATACACAATAAAGGTAGGTGGCCCACCATTTGAAAGAGTATCAATACCAATGTGCAGCTGGAGACTATAACTCAGCATTGAATTATTAAGTAACATTCTAAATGGTGAGAAACGATTAAACGTTGGTGTTGAGAGAGATTTGGGTGTCCTTGTGCAAGAAACACAGAAAGCTAGCATGCAGGTACAGCAAGCAATTAGGAAGGCAAATGGCACGTTGGCCTTTATTGCTAGGAGGTTGGAGTATAAGAGTAAGGAAGTCTTGCCACAATTGTACAGGGACTTGGTGAGACCACACCTGGAGTGCTGTGCACAGTTTTGGTCTCCTTATCTGAGGAAGGATATACTTGCCTTAGAGGTGGTGCAAGAAAGGTTCACTAGATTGATCCCTGGGATGAGAAGGTTGTCCTATGAGGAGAGATTGAGTAGACTAGGCCTATACTCTCTGGAGTTTAGAAGGAGAGGTGATCTCAATTAAACATACAAGATTCTGAGGGGGATTGACAGGGTAGATGCTGAGAGGTTGTTTCTCCTGGCTGGAGAGTCTAGAACCAGTGGGGCACAGTTTCAGGATAAGGGGTCGGCCATTTAAGACTGAGATGAGGAGGAATTTCTTCACTCAGGGGGTTGTGAATCTTTGGAATTCTCTGCCCCAGAGGGCTGTGAATGCTGAGTCTTTGAGTATATTCAAGGCTGGGATTGATAGATTTTTGGACTCTAGGGGAATCAAGGAATATGGGGATCGGGCGAGAAAGTGGAGATGAGGTCGAAGATCAGCCATGATCTTATTGAATGGCGGAGCAGGCTCGAGGGGCCGTATGGCCTACTCCTGCTCCTAATTCTTATGCTCTTAAACAAGATGTACCTTGTCTTCCTTGTTATTCTTTCTCTTATAGATTCTCCAGGTTTTTCCATCTTTGCTGTAAGAGATCTTGTATGTCTTCACATAAAAGTTATAGCCATTGTTCGTGCTGCCTTTGGTCACAATCCCTGAAAGTATAGGTAGCGCAAAACACCCGCTCAATTACACAGGTAATAAAACATAATACACTGAAGAACTGTATTTAATTATATTTCTGGAGTCATTGTAGTTGAGACACATTTTATATCTTTGCTCGAGATCCTTAGTTATCAACAAAGTATTCTTCTCAAAACAATATTCAATGGTAAAATCCGTATTCTCCCTTTGCCTCTCCTCCTCCAAGTGCAGGTGTGGTCTGTCCACACTTATGCTGGTGGCCTCTGGTACAGCAACCAAGTGACCCCATTTGTCCCAGTGTGATTCTGCATAGTATTTGAGCATTGTTCAGCTGTGGGTGCTATCATGGCTTAGCCTTATTCTGTCCTTGCCATGGGTTCAGACACACGCATTTCTAGCAGGGGGGTCACTGAATAGTAATTAACAACACCCCCTCCCTATCTCTGTAATCTCCTTCAGCCCCACAACCCCCACCCCCGAGATATCTGCGCTCCTCTAATTCTGCCCTCTTGAGCATCCCTGATTATAATCGCTGAACCATTGGTGGCCGTTCCTTCAGCTACCGAGGCCCTAAGCTCTGGAATTCCCTTCCTAAACCTCTCCGCCTCGCTACCTCTCTTTCCTCCTTTAAGACGCTCCTTAAAACCTACCTCTTTGACCAAGCTTTTGGTCCCCTGCCCTAATATCTCCTTATGTGGCTCGTTGCCAATGATGCTGGGGCAAAGGGAGTGAGGGATGGGCAAGAGACCAGATTTGGGGGGAAGGCAGAGTTCTTGTCGAGTTGTAGGGCTGGAGGAGATTACAGAGAGGGGGAGGGTCGAGGGCATGAAGGAATTTAAAACGAAGATGAGATTTTTTTTAATGGGTTTGTAGATGGATCAGGTGCCAATCAATGTTCCCTGTAATTTTTTTTTGGTGCGCCGGCCCTTTAACTGGCTGCGCGGCCCATTCAATTTTTCGTGCATGCGCGGTTATTTACATTGAAAAGCCCGTGAGCGGACTGCGCGGGTCCGCCAGACTGCTGTGCGGCCACACGGTCGTGCAACTTAGCGGGAACGTTGGTGCCAATAAAGATGAATGAACACAGGGGTGATCGGGATTTGGGGTGGGTTAGGATACGGGAAACGGAGCTGTGGATGAGCTCATGTTTCTGCAGGATGGAGGATGGGAGGCCGGCCGAGAACATTAGAATACTCGAGTTTGGAGGTGACAAATCCATCGATGGGGGGTTTTCCCCCCAGAGAATGGGCCGAGGCACGGGTGGGGGCGGGCGATGTTACGGAGGTGGAATTAGGAAACGGTAAAGTTCAGCATGAGACACTGGGCGGGGAGGGGGTGGGATCGATGGTGAGGGAACAGAGTTTGTGGGAAGGGGGAGGGGAAAAGACATTGGCTTCGGTCTTCCCAGTGCTCCCCTCCTGTCCCAGTTCAGGGGCGTTAAGGCTAACTGTGTCAGCTGTGGCTCAGTGGGTAGCACTCTCGCCTCTGAGTCAGAAGGTTGTGGGTTCAAAGTCCCACTCCCGAGACTTGAGCACATAAATCTAGGCTGACACTCCAGTGCAGTGCCGAGGGAGCGCTGCACTGTTGGAGGTGCCGTCTTTCGGATGAGACGTTAAACCGAGGCCCTGTCTGCTCTTTCAGGTGGACGTGAAAGATCCCCATGGCACTATTTTGAAGAAGAGCAGGGGGGTTATCCCCGGTGTCCTGGGGCCAATACTCTCCCTCAATCAACATCACAAAAACAGATTATCTGGTCATTGTCACATTGCTGTTAGTGGGAGCTTGCGGTGCGCAAATTGGCTGCAGCTTTTCCCACATTACAACAGTGACTCCACTTCAAAAAGTACTTCATTGGCTGTAAAGTGCTTTGAGATGTCCGGTGGTCGTGAAAGGCGCTATAGAAATGCAAGTCTTTCTTTCTTTTCTAACTGTAGTTCTCCACTGCTAACGTGAATCTTTATGATTATAACAACTTGCATACAAACTGATAACTGAGGGAATACACCAAGTTGTCCAACCACTATTTAATTCTTTTGGAATTAAAGTCTTCAAAGTTCATTCTTAAATTTAGTCCACTTGCAAACCAGCTGCCCCAATGCTCAATGGGTACAAGCACCACTTGGCACGGTACTAAACCACCCAAGGAGTTCTAAAGTTCGATCCTTGGGCTGTGCGAAGTTAGCTGTTCTCAGCTGGCTTGGCAACAGGGACACTACAGTTGGCCCAGCACTGCTGCATCAGGGAGGAGAAAAGAAGAATTAGCTCGGGATCCCGTTCCTAACCACCAACCAGTGACCTGCGCGGGAAACTGCGCTGTGTGGATATTAGGGGAGAGCAAAAAGAAAGACTTTCACGACGTCGCAAAGCGCTTCACAGCCAATGAAGTACTTTTTGAAGTGTGGTCACTGTTGTAATGTAGGAAACGCGGCAGCCAATTTGCGCACAGCAAGCTCCCACAAACAGAAATGTGATAATGACCAGATAATCTGTTTTAGTGATGTTGATTGAGGGATAAATGTTGGCCCCAGGATACCTCCCCTGCTCTGCTTCAAAATAGTGCCCTGGGATCTTTTACATCCACCTGAGAGAGCAGACGGGGCCTCGGTTTAACATCTCATTCAAAAGACGGCACCTCCGACAGTGCAGCACTCCCTCAGCACTGCACTGGAGTGTCAGCCTAGATTTTTGTGCTCAAGTCTCTGGAGTGGGTACCTGAATCCACAACCTTCTGACTCAGAGGCGAGAGAGAGTGCTGCCCACTGAGCCAAGGCTGACACAGGATTGACTTTGGCTGTGATGCACCCTATGGTTGAATATACAGCTGATGCTCACAGATATATAAATGCCACTTTGTTGAGGCTCCAGAAGTTTAATGGCGCCATTGAACTATCTCCAGCATACGTCTGCACCTTCAGAAAAGACTGGGAGAAAACTGGAAACAAAAATGAGCAAAATTTAATAACCATTTTAATATTTTTGTTTTAATATATATATATATCAGCCGTGGCTCAGTGGGTAGCTCCCTCGCCTCTGAGTCAGAAGGTCGTGGGTTCAAGTTCCACTCCAGAGACTTGAGCACAAAAATCTAGGCTGACACTCCAGTGCGGTGCTGAGGGAGTGCTGCACTGTCAGAGGTGCCGTCTTTCAGACGAGACATTAAACCGAGGCCCCGTCTGCTCTCTCAGGTGGACGTAAAAGATCCCATGGCACTATTTCGAAGAAGAGCAGGGGAGTTCTCCTGTCCAATATTTATCCCTCGACCAACATCACTAAAAACAGATTATGTGATCATTATCACATTGCTGTTTGTGGGAGCTTGCTGTGCGCAAATTGGCTGCTGCGTTTCCTACAGTACAACAGTGACTACACTTCGAAAAGTACTTCATTGGCTGTGAAGCGCTTTGCGACCTCCGGTGGTTGCGAAAGGCGCTATAGAAATGCAAGTCTTTCTCTTCCAGTTCCTGTGACCAGAATACTTCTTCCTAGAAGATGCAGTGTCGCTTAATCTTTCAATCTTTAGTGTTTTGAATATCACCATTTCACTGCGAAGTCTATTCGCAAATCTCTGCACACGTTGCCTCAAACTAAATGGTTCACCAGCAACTGTTGGCCAAGGTTTGGGTGTGTCACTGATTCGTCACCAAAACGACGCCATTCCATTGTCAATAATACCCCCACCCAATTACAAGTAGTTCCAGGAATAATTAGCTCCCAGAAATTGCAATCTGTTGTTGAGCTTTCTGAGTCACACACACTCCATTAAAGCACGAGTCTGATGAATGGTTTTTGGGGCATGCTGCGTTGTTATTTCATTGGTTATCCATCTACCTGCCACAGTGCTTCGAGTTTTGCTGGCAGTAACTTCTTAACTTCGGTAAAATGAGTGGATCAAAATCAGTTCAAAACACCATAGGGAAGAAAGTACGGAAAAATCGCATTGTTGAAATTGTTGAACCCATTGTCTGCTTCTCAGCTGCAGGTAACTGTGAAGCATTCCAATGGAGTTTGTCCTCCTTTTGACCCGAAACTACTTAATACTGCAACATCTTCCAGTAAACACGTGTGGTAGCTATGTTCCAGACAGCATGCAGAAGCAGAATGCTGCAAAAGAAAAACCACGTCCGAATATTGAACAGTTTCCTGTGTCCGTTGCAATGATATGAATTACGAGTAGGGTCCATAGGATTCTGCCGTACTGCAAGGCTGATTACTGCAGAAAGAGAATGTGGATTTTGTGGCAGCTCGATTTAGTTTTCGCGGCACAGTAGTAAATGTTCCAAATATATTTATGTGTTAATGAGCTACCAGTCCGAGACCGGCAGATGCAATTCAGAATCCTGTTGGAACTTCTGACTCCTGCCTGGAATGCATGCACGGGGAGAGCTATAGATTTAAATGTTTAAGAGAGCTGGAACATGACAATCCCTGATCGCTAAACATTCAAATTAAAATGAGGTAGATTTAAAAAAAAGTCCAGGGATGCGCTGCCTGAAAGGGCAGTGGGAGCAGATTCAATGATAACTTTCAAAAGGGGAATTGGATAAATACTTGAAGGGGAGAAATTTGCAGGGCTACGGGGAAAGAACAGGGGAGTGGGACTAATTGGAGAGCTCTTTCAAAGAGCCGGCACAGGCACGATGGGCCGAATGGCCTCCTTCGGTGCTGTAAGATTCTATTCTATGAATCGCCTGAACATTTTGCAAACCAGATTTGACACCGCATTGCATTTACTCTCTGTACAAACAAATGTGGTGAAGACTATCCCCTCCGAGGAGTCTCGCTCCACACTACTCTGGAGTCAGGCTTGGCCCTGGTTCTGGATTTCCACTACCAGTTTCACGTCAGTGTGCAGTGAAATGCTCTTCACACCAATACAAAACTTGCAGTGCCAATGCACTCTTAAAACAGCAACAAACTATCACATTCTGTTAAAGTACATCCGACAGCATTTTCAAAAGTAATAAAGCTTATTTAAACAGAAAAGGGCTGATTTCTGCAAGTCCTCGCTCCTGGTGCGGAGCCTCACTGCAGAAGTATGGATCGGAGCTCTGCAGCTGAGGTCAGTCCCTCTGACTCGCGGTACTTCTGACGTTCTGGTAATTGGGAGGGTTGATCTCCCTGTCAGATTCGCCAATCAGTCCCGAGAGCAAAAATCAGCCCTAAATTCCCAGACACACGCAGACATTTCCAAAAAAAATTGGATTAAATATGAGAATTCTACGAATCCTAGCATTAAAGCATTTAAGAAAGAAAGATTTGCATTTCTATAGCGCCTTTCACGACCTCAGGACGTTCCAAAGTGCTTTACAGCCAATGAAGTACTTTTAAAGTGTGGTCACTGTTGTAATGTAGGAAAGGCAGCAGCCAATTTGCGCATAACAAGCTCCCACAAACAGCAATGTGATAATGACCAGATAATCTGTTTTAGTGATGTTGATTGAGGGATCAATATTGACCCCAGGACACCGGGGAGAACTCCCCCTGCTCTTCCTCCAAATAGTGCCGTGGGATCTTTTACGTCCACCCGAGAGAGCAGACGGGGCCTCGGTTTAATGTCTCATCCGAAATTTACCAGAAAATGACAAAACACAAGCCTTTTATAAAAGAAAATAGTGCGAAAACAGCGGGAGCAAAGGGTTGCTGTAGAAGCAGAAGCAGGTGAAACAGTCTGTGAAACACAGGGAGGCCCATTCTGCAGCATTGGCTAAACTCCGTGGCTGATTGTGCGGCTGGGAAATAGTGAAATAGCCGGTGCCTTGGTGGCGAGTGCAGATACTGGGCCTAACCAAAATTGGAAATACAACAGACTATTTATGGGGCACACTAAACCCTCACAACAGCTGAACGGTCCAGAGAATCATTTTAAGTCTACACGGTTATTGATAAATGTATCACTTTGCGAAGCACTTCAATACAGATAAAGGGGATACTGGGTGGCGGAGTGAGTTAGCACACTGTCCTTTCGCCTCTGAATCCAGTCCAGACTTAGTGGGATGAAAACGTCTTCTCAATGCCAGCTGTAAGTGTCCTATGAGAACTTAGATTAGGCAGCTTCGAACCACTTCCTTGTGAGTGTGGGAACATGCCATAACAGTTCCCATAACTTAGCACAACATTTATCCTGCTCAAGAGGATGTCTGGTGTGGAAAATAGGGGAAATAATTATGCATAAAACAATATTACAGCAGAGTACAGCAAAATTTACTCTGCATCTGGCTCACACTATGTGGCCTGGGAGGGCTCAACTTTTGCTCAGAAATGTAGCCTATTATTTGCTTAAAGAACCTGAATGTATAATATACTAACCTGTGATGTTCTTCCGTTCTCCAAAGTCTATTTGCAGCCATTCCTTCTCACTGGGTAAGCTCGCAGCCCAAGCCCATGGATGTCCTTTGCTGCTGGTCTGAGCTCTGTCAGGAGACCAGATAATCAACTCTCCAACGTTGTTCTTCTCTGTCCAAGATGATGAGGCAGTAAGGTGTCTGCTCTCAAGAACATCATCACAATCTAAGGAGAGTGAAAGAGATATCAAATTGGTAACCCTGAGCCACCTCTCTCGACCCCTCCACTGTCTCTCAATTGTCAGACTGCTTGTCCGACATCCAGTTCTGGATGAGCAGAAATTTCCTCCAACTAAATATTGGGAAGACCGAAGCCATTTATTTCGGTCCCCGCCACAAACTCCGTTCCCTTGCCACCGACTCCATCCCTCTCCCTGGCAACTGTCTGAGGCTGTTCGCAACCTTGGTGTCAAACCTGACCCAAGATGAGCTGCCGACCACATATCCGCGCCATCACTAAGACCGCCTATTTCCACCTCTGGAACATCGCCCGACTCTGTCCCTGCCTCAGCTCATCTGCTGCTGAAACCCTCATCCATGCCTTTGTTACTTCTAGACTTGACTATTCCAACGCACTCCTGGCCGGCCTCCCACGTTCTACCCTACGTAAACTTGAGGTCATATAAAACTCTGCTGCCCGTGTCCTAACTCGCACCAAGCCCCGTTCACCCATCACCCCTGTGCTCGCTGACCTACATTGGCTCCTGGTTAAGCAACGCCTCGATTTTAAAATTCTCATCCTTGTTTTCAAATCCCTCCATGGCCTCGCCCCTCCCTATCTCTGTAATCTCCATCAGCCCCGCAACCCCCCCGAGATATCTGCGCTCCTCCAATTCTGGCCTCTTGAGCATCATCGATTTTAATCGCTCCACCGTTGGCGGCCGTGCCTTCAGCTGCCTGGGCCCTAAGCTCTGGAATTCCCTCCCTAAACCTCTCCGCCTCTCTACCTCGCTTTCCTCCTTTAAGATGCTCCTTAAAACCTACCTCTTTGACCAAGCTTTTGGTTATCTGCCCTAATTTCAAATTTTGTTTGATAACTCTCCTGTGAAGTGCCTTGGGACGTTTTACTATGTTAAAGGCGCTATATAAATAAAAATTCACATCCATCCTCAAATAACACACCAACGTTGCATTTTAAAAAAAGAGAAAGAAAGTCAATCATTTCATGCTGATTTCCACTGACCCAGAATCGGGAATTTACAACTATCTGCCAACAATAGCAAATAACCTTTAATTGACCTCAGGATGTACATATTTACATCCTTAAAAAGGAACAGATCCCCTTAAACTCAGCTGAACTATAGCAGTAGAATAATACAAGGTGCTTTACCAGTTGCTGTTACAATACAGGGTATTATTGGACTTACTGTGAGCAATGTCACGAGATATCGGCTAGTTTAATAAAACTATCATAGACTTTTCATGTTCAGAAAAATATGCTATTGCCAGCAATTCTCCATTCGACAGAGCAAAATGCGTCGCAATTTCAACATCAAAGGCTAAAACAAACCAATAAATGCTATCATTTGGCTAATAAATTAAGATCGAGGTCTAGTTAAACATTTTGCTTGCCAGCAGCACTGGCCTGATATTCATCTTTTACAAGCGTCATGCTTGATTACCCATGGTATGCATCTCGCTGCACAGGATCGGAAGTGCCTTGGTGAGAATTTCCTGCTGAAGCTGGCACAGCTTATAATATTAGTGATATTTCTATCAGTTGATTAGAAAACCCATTGCTATACTTGCAGTCAGCAGTATTTGAAGTTGATTAACAATAGCTAACTATATATATCTGCCAACTCCGATAATTGCGTTCAGCAAGTCTTACAGACAGTATTCCGTAGCAACGACGCGAATCTGGGACTCCAGAGATAGAACATTCAGACAAACACATTAAGGAAACTGCAACCCTAGAGCGGGGAATTTTAATGTGGTTTAAAACGCTTAATGTCAAATCTAATTGATCTAATGTAGTAATCTCCTACAATTACTATACAAATATAATCAGCATTTATTGCTCGGAGTCAATAGATACAGTATCAGTGCTTCTAGGCAGCAGGCATTGCAAATCAGGAACAGGAAATGATAGTCTATTACATAGTATGACTGGATCTTGCTGTGTGTAAAAGGGTTGTCATGCCCGCCTACAGAACAGTAGTCACTGCTGTTCAAAATAGCTAATTGCACGTGAAGTGCTTTGGTAAATTCCTTAGAGACGTAATAAAACCCTGTAAAAATGCAAGCCTTTTTTTCTTTCTGCCAATTCAAATTGAGAGTCTGGTACATAAAAGCATAGAAGATAGGAGCAGGAGTAGGCCATTCGGCCCCTCGAGCCTGCTCCGCCATTTAATGAGATCATGGCTGATCATCCAAATTCAGTACCCTGTCCCTGCTTTCTCCCCATTTCCCTTGATAGCTTTAGCCTTAAGAAATATATCTAACTCCTTCTTGAATATATTTAATGAATTGGCCTCAACTGCCTTCTGTGGTAGAGAATTCCATAGGTTCACCACTCTCTGGGTGAAGAAATTCTTCCTCATCGCAGTCCTAAATGGCTTACCCCTTATCCTTAGATTGTGACCTCTGGTTCTGGACTCCCCCGCCATCGGGAACATCCTTCCTGCATCTAGTCTGTCTAGTCCTGTTAGAATTTTATAAGTTTCAACGAGATCCCCTCTCATTCTTCTAAACTCTAGCGAATATAAACCTAATCGACCCAATCTCTCTTCATACGTCATTCCTGCCATCCCAGGTATCAGTCTGGTAAATCTTCGCTGCACTCCCTCCATGGCAAGAACATCCTTCCTCAGATAAGGCGACCAAAACTGCACACAATACTCAAGGTGTGGTCTCACCAAGGCCTTGTACAACTGCAGCAAGACATCCTTGCTCCTGTACTCGAATCCTCTCGCTATGAAGGCCAACATGCCATTTGCCTTCTTAACTGCCTGCTGCACCTGCATGCTTACCTTCAGCGACTGGTGCTCAAGGACTCCCAGATCTCGTTGCACTTCCCCTTTTCCCAATCTATTGCCGTTCAGATAATAATCTGTCTTCCTGTTTTTGCCACCAAAGTGGATAACCTCGCATTTATCCACATTATACTGCATCTGCCATGCATCTGCCCAATCACCCAACCTGTCCAAATCATACTGGAGTTTCTCTGCATCCTCCTCACAGCACACACGCCCACCCAGCTTTGTGTCGTCTGCAAACTTGGAGATATTACATCTAGTTCCCTCGTCTAGATCATTAATATATATTGTGAATAGCTGGGGTCCTAGCACCGATCCCTGCGGTACTCCACTAGTCACTGCCTGCCACTCGGAAAAAGACCCGTTTATTCCAACTCTTTGCTTCCTGTCTGCCAACCAGTTCTCTATCCAAATCAGTACCTTACCCCCAATCCCATGTGCTTTAACTTTGCACGCTAATTTCTTATGCAGGACCTTATCGAAAGCCTTCTGAAAGTCCAAATACACCACATCCACTGGTTCTCCCTTATCTGTTCTACCAGTTACATCCTCAAAAAATTCCAGTAGATTAGTCAGGCATGATTTACCTTTTGTAAATCCATGTTGACTTTTTCCGATCCTGTCACTGTTTTCCAAGTGCTCTGCTACTACATCTTTTATAATGGACTCTAGCATTTTCCCCACTACCGATGTCAGGCTTACTGGTCTATAATTCTCCGTTTTCTCTCTACCACCTTTTTTAAATAGTGGGGTTACATTAGCTACCCTCCAATCCATGGGAACTGTTCCAGAGTCTATAGAATTTTGAAAGATGACCAGCAATACATCTACTATTTCTAGGGCCACTTCCTTAAGTACCCTAGGATGTAGATTATCAGGCCCTGGGGATTTATCGGCTCTCCTCTCCACAACCCAAGTCTGAGGGCCACAGACTTGAGCACATCTAGCGCATGACCGGTCTAGTCAGCCTTGGCTCAGTGAGTAGCACTTCTCGCCTCTGAGTCAGAAGGTCGTGGGTTCATAGTCACACTCCAGAGACTTGAGCACAAAAATCTAGGCTGACACTCCAGTGCAGTACTGAGGGAGTGCTGCACTGTCGGAGGTGTAGTTTTTCAGATGAGACGTTAAACCGAGGCCCTGTCTGCTCTCTCAGGTGGATGTAAAAGATCCCACGGCCACTATTTGGAAGAAGAGCAGGGGAGTTATCCCTGGTGTCCTGGGGCCAATATTTATCCCTCAATCAACATCACTAAAACAGATTATCTGGTCATCATCACATTGGTGTTTGTGGGGCTTGCTGTGCGTAAATTGGTTGCCGTGTTTCCCACATTACAACAGTGACTACACTTCAAAAAGTACTTCATTGGCTGTAAAGTGCTTTGGGACGTCCTGAGGTCATGAAAGGCGCTATAGAAATGCAAGTCTTTCTTTCTTATTGATTAAATGGAGGCAAGGAAGTAGAGGGAATGATGTTAATGTTAGGATTCATAAGCTAAGCATGAGTTACAGCTGCTGTTACATCTGTGAGTTTATGAAATAAATTGTCACTGATGAATGCAGAATCTGATCAGGTTCAGGAGGGGGTATACCCTTCTGTATGGCTCAAAGCGGTGATTGGACATGTCTGCCTGAAGTCCGACAATGGTCTAACTGGAAAAGGCATTGGCGTGTGTAGCACTAAGTCCTACAAACTATAAGGTCTTATCTTATCATTATCTTCTATTGTAGACATCCTTTCAGTGACTGGGCAGTCTCTACACTGAGGGCCTTTCTGCATTCAATGCTCTCCAGATCCCCACCATTGTAAATTTTTATGACCAGTGCACATTAACTTGCATTTACAAATATTAAATGCTATTTACCATTGATGTACCCGGACGTCAAGTTGTTTTAGATCCATTTTCGTTGAACCCAATGCTTCTATAAATCTTGATTTCTCATATAATTTAGCCAACTCAGACTTCCTGCTTAAATGCCCCTCATTAGGATGATTTTTAAATATCAGCACTAACGGAGGCCTGAGGACCAATCCCCTGGAGTTCCATTTGTCACCTGTGTTCAACGTCAAGAATTTCCACTTGTAATCACTCTCTCTTTCTACAATATTCTGCAAATCAGAGTGGCAGCATGAAAAAGAAAAAATGCTTTCCTGTACCATTCTTGTTACTTTCGCATTAAATCATTGAATTGTTTATGTGATAAGAATATAAGCACAGTTCTATTATGTGGTGAAGGTACAGACCTCATTTTTTGTCTGTCTGAAATGAACCGTCAGTAATGAGGTACAAAATTACAGGCTTGCAGCAACCCACACATTACATTCATTTAAACAGTTGATGAATAGTTAAAGATCCTGGCTCTGCAAACTCCTTCTTCTTAAATATTATGTAATACATTTCCATTTGAAACATTCCTAAATCCAAGTTAGATATGCCCTTATTTTTATATATTCTAATCAACAGTGACTACACTTCAAAAAGTACTTCATTGGCTGTAAAGCGCTTTGGGACGTCTGGTGGTCGTGAAAGGCGCTGTAGAAATGCAAGTCTTTCTTTCTCTAAAGTAGTAGTTAAAATATCTCAATACGAGAACAATTATATGTGGCTTGGAAATAAATGTCTTGTAGCAGGAACTGTGCAGATTGGCTGAGCTGAATATCCTTTGCAAATATTTAGAACAATGCAAGCGACTTTAACCCTACCCAGCCAGCGGAAACCGAGCAGGTGGGCAATTAAAAGCCCAAAGCTGATGAAAGTTGGTCAGGCCTTGGGGTGCTGCCGTAGGGAAGGTGGCGGGATTGTTCCGCCCGCCTCCTGTACAATGGAAGAGGTTGCATGAACATCCGCTCCTCTGTGACAAACACCTACAGATTAGGCACTTGAATTAATGCTGAGTACTGTTCACACCAAGTGGCTCACACCGATTTTGGCCTGCACTTAAAATGCACAAAGATTTTGAGCTTTCCTCCCCACGCAAATCAAAATGAAAACTCAACAGAGAATGGGGTTTTCTAAATTGCCACAGCAGGACATTCTCCCGCTTTGCACTGTTCATGCAGACAGCAAAAATTTAATGGATTCCATAACATTGTACAAGGCACACTCAAGCTGCGCAGAAAATAATTGATTATCTTCAACTTATTTAGTGAAAATTGTGTGTGCATGTTGAACTTGGTTAGGGTATATAGTAAAGAAAGACTTGCATTTCTATAACCAATGAAATACTTTAAGTGTAGTCACTGTTGTAATGTAAGAAACATGGTAGCCAATTTGTGCACAGCAAGCTCCCACAAACAGCAATGTGATAATGACCAGATAATCTGTTTTAGTGATGTCGATTGAGGGATAAATATTGGCCCCAGGACAAACTCCCCTGCTCTTCTATTGAAATAGTGCCACGGGATCTTTTACATCCAGCTGAGAGAGCAGACGTGGCCTCGGTTTAACGTCTCATCTGAAAGACGGCCCCTCCAACAGTGCAGCACTCCCTCAGCACTGCACTGGAGTGTCAGCCTAGATTTTTGTGCTCAAACCTCTGGAGGGGGACTTGAACCACACAACCTTCATGAACTCAGAGGGGAGGGTGCTACCCACTGAGCCACAGCTGACACTCATATAGCAGGAGCCCTCTTGATCAGCACTTCAATTATCTGCCATTCTGACTGTGTGTCACAATTGTCACAGGGTAAAACTCCTTCCACATTGCAGGATCTTGCTGACTGCTCACCAGTGCTTGCTAATTGTAATGGTGTGTGCAATGGTCTGCAAGTTCCACTGGTAGAGCTCATTTACCCTCCTCTGTGCACAATTTGGTACGGTTCAAGCTTGTTCTTTTACCTTTTCTAATCTTGATCCGTTTCTCAGACAGAGAACCACTGGAAGAAATGGACACAGCAAAGATTAATAATGATAAATGAATCAGAACACTATAACAAAATGTACATGTTTACCATTTCACGACTAAAGTGGACCAGAGGACACTTTCATTCATGCAATTAAAGTGTGCGACACAAATCTCCCCCACCCTTCACAGCACGAGTCGGCTCAGAACGTTGGAGCAACAAATCTTATCAAGCTATCCTCATCCACTTTGGGGGAAATGATCATGGTCCAGCAGAAGCTCTGCTACCGTCAGCGTTTCTGCTGTGGTTTTTGTTCCTGTTTACCCCCACACCCTACATGACTTGCTGACTTGCGCTGTCTCACCTTCGGCACCTCACCTGAATGACCTATCTTCATTTGTGTTCCGAGGTGATGAGTGGCAGCGGGTTATTTAGGCACTGCAGGTGCAGGTAGCCAAGCATTATTACTTAAATAATACTGAAAACTCTTGCACTCTATACAGCAAGCAAGATAGAATAGTTTAAGTTCCAGTTTACATCAATCCAGACAAGGTCATTTATTTTTGTGTCTATACTTTGCCCATTCACTAGCACTTAACATATAAAAGCAAATACAACACAAATCAAATGTATTGTACGACAAAAATGAGGTCAAGTTACTCGTCATTTAAAGGAAAAATGCCATAGTGAGACCTAATGGCCATTCAGGACTGAGATGAGGAGGAATTTCTTCACTCAGAGGGTTGTGAATCTTTGGAATTCTCTACCCCAGAGGGCTGTGGAGGCTGAATTGTTGAGTATATTCAAGGCTGAGATCAACAGATTTTTGGACTCTAGGGGAATCAAGGGATATGGGGATCGGGCGGGAAAGTGGAGTAGAGGTCGATGATCTTACTGAAAGACGGAGCAGGCTCGAGGGGCCTACTGCTGCTCCTAATTCTCCTACTCCTGCTCCTATTTCTTATGTTCTTATAAAGGCCGATAAATTTTTTGGCACTAAGAGAATCAAGGAATATGGGGATAGTGCGGGAAGGTGGAGTTGAGGTCGAAGATCAGCCATGATCTTACTGAAGGATGGAGCAGGCGCGAGTGGACGACTCCTGCTCCTAATTCTTATGTTCTTATGTTCACACACATAAAATTGTTCAAGGCATCTAAACACAGAACCAGCAACTACCGCACCCACTCCAAAGACACAATCTTGCTGAGGCTGAGGTCTCTGCAACTTCTCTCATCCCCAAATATGACAGTTCGTGTGATTAAAACATCAGTGTGTAGAATTGCTGCTGGTGTTCTCCCGAGTTCCCGCTGTAACTTTGGGGCTATTTACACCATGGACTGGATTTTCAATGACCCGTGGAGTCGGGTTTGGAGGCGTGTGGGGGGTTAAATTTGTGGGGTCAAGGGTCCCGACCCCATCCCGACTCCAACCCGCCTCCACGCAATTTTGACAAAATCAGTCACGGGGTTCCCGACTCCGTCCCGCCTCCAAGAGGCGGGAGAGGCCATTAAAGCCCTCAACAAGCCCTAAATTGGCTCTGTAATGCCATTTTGAAACGTTTTAGCTCGTTTAACCCTTTTCTGACGTGAAGTACGCCTGATGTGAAACACTCCAGTGAAACCTGGTTCCCACATGCTGGAACTCAATTGCCCAATTAAGTTAAAATTGCATCATTCATCCACATTAATCTGGAGTCGGGGGGGGCAACACGAAATGCGGATCACACGACCCCAACCCGACCCCATGACAAAATCCAGCCCATAGTCTCTGGGGCTTCTGCTCAAGTTGTGGCAGGAGATGCGCCACACAAACTTTACCCTCAGTTACTTTTTTTACTTACGTTTTAGTTAAAATTCCATTCGCAGAAGCCGCTTCATACAGAGTGATGCCTTTCTTCAGAGTCACCGAGACCTGGCCCCCAAGATGATCTGCTATTGCACCAGCATGGATCGCTGCTTTACACAGAACAGAGGTCTGTGGAACAGAAAATACTTCATTACCTTCAACTTATTTCGTAAAAATTGTGAGCGCCTGTTGGATTTGACTAGGATATATAGTGGAGTCTTCATCATGAGCACTTCAATTGCCTGCCATCTTGACCCTTCTGCCACAATTTTCACAGAGTTAGAGACCTCAAAAGTACAGAGTGTTTTCTTTGCCTCGATTTTAAAATTCTCATCCTTGTTTTCAAATTCCCTCCATGGCCTCACCCCTCCCTATCTCTGTAATCTCCTCCAGTCCTACAACCCTCTGAGATATCTGTGCTCCTCTAATTCTGCCCTCCTGAGCATCCCTGATTTTAATCGCTCCACCATTGGCGGCCGTGCTTTCAGCTGCCTCGGTCCTAAGCTCCGGAATGCCCTCCCTAAACCTCTCTACCTCTCTCTCCTCCTTTAAGATGCTCCTTCAAACCTACCTCTTTGACCAAGCTTTTGATCATCTGCCCTAATATCTCCTTATGTGGTTTGGTGTCAAATTTTGTTTCATAACGCTATATAAATGCAACCTGTTGTTGTTGTATTATTTGTGTTGTACTTCAGTAGTACACCAATCAACAAAATGATCCTTGGGACACATGGTGTAAATGTCTTCAGGCACTCGTGTTTCCGTTTGACCAAGTATGGCTTGATCACCCATGTGGTCACTGAATCGCCTGTACGGTATTGCCACTCTTGGGCTCTGCAATTAGACACTAAGAGATGATGGTCTTTATGTATCCTTTTATTCTGCCCCTCTGTACCTTTTCTGTATCTGAAAATGTTGGTCAGAAGAGTCATTCATAATAATCTGAACATTTATAAATGGGAACTGGCTATGTAAACATGTCACGCTGTAATTACCAACCCCCACCAGTGGTGGCACTTGCGAAATTTATCATGAAAAGTGTTGACGGGAAGTGCACACAGACGCAAGATTTTGTAACACGTTAAATAGGAGGTGTTTATTACTATTATAGAATATGATTCCAACTCATTTATCCCTTATCTAGAATTCATTATGAAGGCAAAAAAAAACACTGAGCTCATCCAGCTGCAGCTACTTAAATTCATGAACAGAAAATTCAGCAACAAAGAGAAAAACTCAAAGGGCTTTGAGCGATCTCCAGTGCTCATAATGAATTTGATTCTATAGGAATGAAACAGGCTAAAGTATTCTCTCATTATTTTCTGCACATACTCTGAACTTTTGCAGGACTACATGACGAGGACTAAATTAAACGGCATACAGTTTGAAATTTGAATCCTCGCTGGACAAGTTTCCCCCTTGTTACAGTGAAACCAGTCCAATACAAAATCAAGGAGTTGGAAAAAAGAAGCACGAATATATAATGCTTGGAAATATGTTGTCCAATTTCTGCACCAACACTGACCCTAGGTGAACTGGCAGAGAAATAGAACTCTGCATTGACTCACTGAGATAAATGGTTATTATTACTATATAATATTTTATCATTGAAAAATCCTATTATTCCAGCTTTTAACTGAAATTTGCATTTTGGTGAAATATAACAGAAAGTATGTCGAGAATCAATTTGTGCTGTAAATGTTTACTTTGTTATCTATGATTCCTCCCCCAGTGAGTGTCAGCCGTGGCTCAGTGGGTGCACTCTCGCCTCTGAGTCAGAAGATTGTCGGTTCAAGTTCCCCTCCAGAGACTTGAGCACATAAAGCTTGGCTGACACTCCAGTGCAGTGCTGAGGGAGTGCAGCACTGTCGGAGGTGCCGTCTTTCAGATGAGACGTTAAACCGAGGCCCCGTCTGCTCTCTCAGGTGGATGCAAAAGATCTCATGGCACTATTTCAAAGAAGAGCAGGGAAGTTATCCCCGGTGTCCTGGGGCCAATATTTATCCCTCAACCAACATCACTAAAACAGATTATGTGGACATTATCACATTGCTGTTTGTGGGAGCTTGCTGTGCGCAAATTGGCTGCTGCGTTTCCTACATTACAACAGTGACTACACTTCAAAAAGTACTTCATTGGCTGTAAAGCGCTTTGGGATGCCAGTGGTCATAAAAGGCGCTGTAGAAATGTAAGTCTTTGAGTGGATGGAAGGTATACAAATCATACAAGAATATAGGTAAGGAAGCAGGTAATGTCCCCATATTAGATTAGTCTGTTACAAGTTAAATTCTACCTGGGAGTAGCACTTTTACCAACATACATTTGGTATCTAGTCTTAGGAGATGAACATTACAACAATCTCCATGCACCCCTCTCCTTATTATCTGGTTATTAACTGCTCTCTGTAGACCTGTTGGAAGTACCGGCAAACCATTTAATGTCAGCAGAATAGTTAGTTCTCTATATCAATGTTCCCTGTAATTCTTTTTTGGGTGCCTGGCCCATTCAAATGTTCACGCATGCGCGGTTATTCCAACTGAAAAGCCAGTGAGCGGCCTGTGCTGGAGCTCCAGACCTCTGCGCAACCACACAGCTTAAAGGGAACATTGCTCTCGATCGGTCAACCCTCTCAACTAGCAGCAAAAAGCACAATTATAAACAATTTAAACGAGGGGGAAAACAAACAAAAACTCTAATGGTATTAATACTCAAATGACTTTACAATAAAAATTAATCAGCTATACGTTTAATGAATTGATTTATACTCACATCACGATAACCCACTTGAACATTTCCCCAAACTTCACCACTGACACCTTTACAACCCGCTGGGCAATATTTACTATAAATGTAAACAAAATGAATGGTTACCACAAAACACTAAATAAAGAGCTCATTAAAATCAACATACAACCTACATTAGTGTATCCTGCGTGAACTGTGCTCTAAAGGTGCTTTCATTTTTTACAATTCATTCACGGGATGTGGGCGTCACTGGCAAGGCCAGCATTTATTGCCCATCCCTAGTTGCCCTCGAGAAGGATGGTATGTGACTTGGAGGGGAACTTGGAGGTGGTGGAGGGAGTGAATGTTTAAGGTGAAAGGTTGCTGCTCGGGCACTGGGCAAGAAGCGTTCAAGCACTGTTCACGAAGAACCTGGGACCTCTAGGTGCGAGTTTCCTGGTTTTTTGTTACCAGTATGCCACTGGTCCTTTTTGAACCCAATGGAGACCAAATAGGAAAGACCCACATGTTTTGTGTTGCCTCCCTTGGCTGATTTATAGACCCAGGAAAAGTTGGGTCTCAGACACTGCTTGAGGCATCGAGTTTACTTTCTTTATGATGGCCCGGATTTTGTGGTAGGAACAATGAGGAGGCTACCAGCGCTCACCGTTATTATGGAGCAAATCAGACAGCAACTTACGGAGTCCGCACATGCGCAGTTAAACGCGGAAATCCGGAAGTTGCTGTCCGAGTTGCCCTGCTCCTCCACAAGCTTCGCTACACCGGTACCTCGCCGAGAGATTCAGCATTCAAACACATCAAGGGTGCAAATACTTACCCACTACAAATCCAGAAACATGCCAGAAAAAGATTAGGGCTTGTCCATTCAAGTGTAAGTGAATTTTTAACCTCGTGATAAGTCTTAATTACTACCAAACATCCTCTCTGGCACTGAAAATTTACTTTTACAAGTGTGGAGTCTCATCCTTCAGATTTTAATTATTGTTGGAGATTTAAAATAAACTAAAAATTAAAACTTTCAACTTTTTCTTTCTGTCTCTTAATCACATCTTTCTTTCCATCTCTTTATTTCGCTTTCTGTACATGATTTGACATTGAATTAAATATTCTAACTTACACTTCCTGGTTTAGACTCTGCGCGCCTCAGTAAGGATTCTGCAATCTGATTGGTTGAAGAGACATGCTATTGCTTGCCCTGCTCACACAGGTCCCAGATTGCCTGCAGAGGGCGCTGCGCTGTTTCAGTCTCCTGATTACGGTAAGTTGCCGCGCAAAAGCCCACAAAAAGTCTGTGGGCAGCTGTAAGTGCAATGAACGGCGAGCGCCACTCGTTCGCCGCTGGGCAGTTAAGGTATTACTGATAGCGTGCCACTGGTGGTGGAAGAGACCTGGATCTAATCAATATAACATCTATTGTGGACAGCCAGCTGGCTGGATAATCTGCATCGCCTGTGCAAGAGTAGCAGTCAAATAAATGAGGAATTCTGATTAACTGTCCCACCCAGAACGTTAACCTATATTTCTCCTTCTGTTGTAAAAAGAAATGACTCTCCCAGAGTATTATTGCTTCAATGGGAGTTATAATCATGATTGAAAAGAGGATTTCTGCAGGAGAAAACAGTAGGAGAGCCAGTTGAGAAAGGTCCATTAAAGGAGAGAACGCTTAAGAACTTGTCTGGAATGTCTGGAAAAATATGTTAGGATGTGCGGTTTGCTACATCCATGAGAAAAATACTCCAACAGAGCATCTCCTGTGGGGAAATGAACAGCTGGACATGCACAGGTCTACAGTGCAGCCTGTATAACATTGGTGGTGGGGGGGGGCCTCCCTCTTTACACTGAAGATGCTTTTAGACGATAAGAGTGCAGCTGACTTCAGATGTGTAGGTGTCTTTCCACTAGCCGCACTCCATTGTGTAACCAAACCTAGGTGACAGGAATTGACCCCATCGCTGACCTGTTAAAATCTGCATCTACTATTCCCCCGTGCCGATAAGGGAGTCTCGGAGGAAATGGTTCCATGCGTTTGCTTCCTGTGGGTCTGCCAATGAAAGGAGTGTCCAGCATATGTATGGAGACGGGCTCGCTCATCCAACTGTAATACGGGGGCGCAGTGTCTGGATGTCAATCTCCCAAAACAGCTGACAGAAGGAGGCCTACATGTTTTGTATTTTGGCATATTAGCTAAACGGAAACAGTACCTGTGTGGATTTCCCAGTCGCTTCATTTGGAGACTCTAAAACATGGTGGGATGTATTTGTGCCTCTCAGACACCCAGTTGATCAAAAGATATCGCCAAGCCCCATACCAAGCATAGACATTTGTGCACTTCTGGCAGGGATCGGTGGCTTATCATTGGTTGATTTTCCCTTCGAGCTAAGGCTGATTGTTTGATAGACCAGTAGGCCGTATGGCCTGTTTCTGTACTGTAAATTCCACGCACGTTAACGCCAAACCGCTGCCCAGGGCGAGATCAGGTAACGGAGCACAAACCTCCGACCATCGAATGCGCATGGCTCACTAACACAGAGGGTGCAATTGCTCACTACACCAGTGGCGGATCCAGCCCGGGGCTTCAGTGTTTTCTCAGATGATGATTCGGTTTGGATGAGTGGAGGAGGTGGCCCATTTTTACCACTGCCCCTCAGTGCAGCCACATGTTTTGTTGAGCATGAACACATACAGACTCATAGAAATTTATGGCACAGAAGGAGGCCATTTGGCCCATCGTGTCTGTGCCGGCCGACAAAGAGCTATTCAGCCTAATCCCACTTTCCAGCTCTTGGTCTGTAGCTCTGTAGGTTACGGCACTTCAAGTGCATATCCAAGTACTTTTTAAATGTGATGAGGGTTTCTGCCTCTACCACCCTTTCAGGCAGTGATTTCAGACCCCCACCACCCTCTGGGTGAAATAAGTTCTCCTCAACTCCCCTCTAATCCTTCTACCAATTACTTTAACACTATGCCCCCTGGTTATTGACCTCTCTGCTAAGGGAAACAGGTCCTTCCTATCCACTCTATTTAGGCCCCTCATAATTTTATACACCTCAATTAAATCTCCCCTCAGCCTCCTCTGTTCCAAAGAAAACAAACCCAGCCTATCCAATCTTTCCTCATAGCTAAAATTCTCCAGCCCTGGCAACATCCCTGTTAATTTCCTCTGTACCCTCTCTAGTGCAGTCACATCTTTCCTGTAATGTGGTGACCAGAACTGTATACGGTAATCTAGCTGTGGCCTAACTAGTGTATATGTTGTATACAGATACATATCAGATGCTGTAAAAGATGTGTATCTTTTGTTTACCCCCAAGTGATACAGAGGCGTAGCAGAGTAGAAAGTACAGCAGATGATACAAGGCAAAAGGAATGAGACAGTGTGGTAGATCCTGACTGTGCAATAATGTAAAACAGGTGTTGTGAGACGGCAGCCAGTTTTGCATCCCTCCCGATTTTGATTTCTATTGACTTCAAGTCAAGATCTGCCCCATTCATTCTTGAGCTATACTGGCATGAAAATGAAAAGTTAGCTGGGGTTGCAATGCAATGTTCCCTGTAATTATTTTGGGCCGCGCAGCCCCTTTAAAGGACTGCGTGGCCCATTCAGAATTCCGCACATGGGTGGGTTTCTCCGGCTCACCGGCTGCGCGGGACCCCTGGGGCGCTGCGCGGCTGTGCAGCTTAATGGGAGCATTGGTGCAATGTTCAGTGTGAGCTGCGCTTTGCTCTGCGCGGTCTGTCCCTTTAAGTTTCCGCACCTGCGCGGTATTTACAATGGGGAAGCCGGTGAGCGGCCTGCGCTCGACCTTTCCCATTGCTGGGGTGTAAATCTGGCACCATTCAACATAAAAAGTTCAGCTCATGTTCACTGTAAGAAGAGAGACTTCAGTTGGCTTTTAGGTACATTTGGCAATAGAAAGCAGTGGCAGGGAGATTGAGATCATACAATGGCAGCATGTTCCTGTAAAGGTCAAGGGTGGTTCCAAAAATCCCAGGGAACCTTGGATGTCAGGGGATATACGAGAATGGATCAGGAAAAAAAGGAGGGCTTTTGGCAGATACAAAATGCTAAAGACGGAGGAAGCCCTAGAGGAGTACAAAAAGTGCAGGGGGATACTTAAAAAAGAAATTAGGAGATCAAGGAGGGGCCATGAAATAACACTGGTGAGCAAAATAAAGGAAAATCCTAAGATGTTTTATAAGTATATTAAGGGTAAGAGGATAACTAGGGAAAAAATAGGGCCCATTAGGGACAAAAGTGGCAATCTGTGTGTGGAGCCGGAAGATGTAGGTGGGGTTCTAAATGAATTTTTTGCATCTGTTTTCATTATGGAGAAGGACAATGCAGACATAAAATTAGGGCAGGGGGACTGTGATATACTCGAACATTTTAACATCGAGAGGGAGGAGGTATTGGCGGTTTTAGCAGGTCTAAAAATGGATAAATCCCCAGGTCCGGACGAAATGTATCCCAGGCTGCTGTGTGAGGCAAAGGAGGAGATTGCGGGGGCTCTAACACATATATTCAGAACCTCTCTGGCCACAGGGGATGTGCCAGAGGACTGGAGAACCGCTAATGTAGTACCATTATTCAAGAAAGGGAGTAGGGAAAAACCGGGGAACTACAGGCCAGTGAGCCTAACATCAGTGGTAGGAAAATTATTGGAAAAAATTCTGAGGGACAAAATTAGTCTCCACTTGGAGAGGCAAGGATTAATCAGGGTTAGCCAACATGGCTTTGTCAAGGGAAGATCATGTCTGACTAATTTGATTGAATTTTTTGAGGGGGTGACTAGGTGTGTGGATGAGGGTAACGCAGTGGATGTGGTATACATGGATTTCAGTAAGGCCTTCGATAAAGTCCCGCACAGGAGACTGGTCAAGAAGGTAAGAGCCCATGGAATCCAGGGTGCCTTGGCACATTGGATACAAAACTGGCTCAGTGGCAGAAGGCAGAGGGTGATGGTCGAAGGTTGTTTTTGTGACTGGAAGCCTGTGGCCAGTGGGGTACCACAGGGATCGGTGCTGGGTCCCTTGCTGTTTGTGGTCTACATTAACGACTTGGATATGAATGTAAAAGGTATGATCAGTAAGTTCGCGGATGATACAAAAATTGGTAGGGTGGTAAATAGCGAGGAGGGTAGCCTCAGTCTGCAGGACGATATAGATGGGTTGGTCAGATGGGCGGAACAGTGGCAAATGGAATTTAATCCGGAAAAGTGCGAGGTGATGCACTTTGGAGGGACTAACAAGGCAAGGGAATACACAATGAATGGTAAGACCCTAGGCAAGACGGAGGGTCAGAGGGATCTTGGTGTGCAAGTACACAGATCCCTGAAGGCGGCGGAACAGGTGGATAAGGTGGTAAAAAAGGCATATGGGATACTTGCATTCATTAGCCGAGGCACAGAATATAAGAGCAAGGAGGTTATGATGGAGCTGTATAAAACACTGGTTAGGCCACATCTGGAATACTGTGTGCAGTTCTGGTTGCCACACTACAGGAAGGATGTGATAGCTTTGGAGAGGGTGCAGAGGAGATTCACCAGAATGTTACCTGGGCTGGAGTGCTTCAGCTATGAAGAGAGACTGGGCAGATTGGGTTTGTTTTCCTTGGAGCAGAGGAGGCTGAGGGGGGACATGATTGAGGTGTACAAAATTATGAGGGGCATAGATAGGATGGATACTAAGGAGCTTTTGCCCTTAGTAGAGGGGTCTATAACAAGGGGGCATAGATTCAAGGTAAAGGGCGGGAGGTTTAGAAGGGATTTGAGAAAGAACTTTTTCACCCAGAGGGTGGTTGGAGTCTGGAACTCACTGCCTGAAAGGGTTGTGGAGGCAGGAACCCTCACAACATTCAAGAAGCATTTGGATGAGCACTTGAAATGCCATAGCATACAAGGCTACGGACCAAATGCTGGAATATGGGATTAGATTAGACAGGGCTTGATGGCCGGCGCGGACACGATGGGCCGAAGGGCCTCTATCCGTGCTGTATAACTCTATGACTCTATAACAACTGATGTAGTCTGACACCATTGCCCCATCTCATACACCTGCATACAATGAATAAGGATGACATCAAGGGGTATGGGGAGAGAGCGGGAATATGGTATTGAGATAGAGGATCAGCCATGATCATATTGAATGGCAGAGCAGGCTCAAAGGGCTGAATGGCCTACTCCTGCTCCTATTTTTCTATATTTCTATTTGCACAAATATAAATGTTACACAGGCAGCATCTGTGGAGAGAGAAACAGAGTTAACGTTTCAGGTCAATGACCCTTTATCATCGACCTGAAACGTTAACTCTGTTTCTCTCTCCACAGATGCTGCCTGACCTGCTGAGTATTTCCAGCATTTTCTGTTTTTATCTCAGATTTCCAGCATCCGCAGTATTTTGCTTTTATATAAATGTTAGCCCCCCCCCCCCCTGACATGCGTATGCAGATTGCACACACTTCTACTGAGAATAACAATGATTATAGATATTAAATGACTGTTACTTTAGGATAATATGCTGCCTGTTAGTGCATCATTCATGTCTTTAGGCTCCATCCACAGTGCAGGAAGCATTTTAAGTCTCCAGAATAGGTCCTGCCAGTTTCCAACTGTTAGGGTGTTGCAAAGTTTGATAGGAACTTAATTGTTTCGGTTATCTTGGATTCCATCACACTTCCTCTGGTTTATTTAGCTGTTATTAGTGTCAGTCTATGACAGACACATACGCACTGTTGCAGTGAGTCATTAGAAGTCTCAGCAAAAACAATGGAATACGAAGGCAGCGAATAACCGCCGCGGCCAAACACTCTACATTTTGGTAACGAAGCGTGGCTGTCGAAGCATTATCACTTTCTGTTACAGGACTGCATTCAGAATGAGTGATTATCCAGCTCGTGCTTACTATTTATACATGCTATAGACATCTGTCTGCGTCCAAGTCTTGCGCAGCCAGAATTCCTTTATCTGTCCTCTGCAATGTGTACACAGTTAAAAGGTACAGTCACGGTGGGAACCTTTTAGATACTGCACCAAATATTAATGTGGCACCAAATATTAATGTGGCAAAGAGATAATGAAATCTTATCCTACATCAGGTTAAATAATTATTTTACAATGCCAGTCACGGTGTACAAATAACCTTTAAAAGCTTTACATTTTCTTTCAAGCGAGAGCGCGAACTCAGTGTTTACAATTCTAATTGGAATCCTTATTAAAGATTCATAGAACGGTACAGCACGGAAGGAGGCCATTCGGCCCATCGTGCCCGTGCCGGCTCTTTGAAAGAGCTCTCTGATTAGTCCCATTCTCCCTGCTCTTTCCCCAGAGCCCTGCTCCAGGTTAACAGTAAGTAAAATGCTCATCATAGGTTAGCGATAAACTTTTACAAAGCTACGGCGGTTTATTTGTTGATTTGAGCAGGAACATCAGGAAGAGAAAAAAAAATTATATTGGCAGATCAAACTTTCCCAAAAGAGGATTTTTGGCTCACTCGCTTTCCTGTCACTAGATGCCATCCTGTGAACTCCCAAACAGGAGGCAGGTCTACTTCTTGAACGCTGCCATTTAATCGGTGGGACAACTGCCTGCTGCTTCCAGCTCCCTGTCCTGGTCAGTGAACCAACATTCCTGCTATTTTGTTTTCAAAACTATGTAAAACTTTGCATCAAGGCTCAGTATAAGATGTACAGTATATAAGACAAGGCTACCGCAGATTTCAACTTACCTGAACTGTTGCTGAGAATAATGAATACCTTTATCCAAACAGGTAATCAAATCTGCACAAAGTAAAGTATTGATACATTATTAAATTGAACAGATCATTGTATTGGTTCACACAGTACATCCCTCCCCCTCAAAACAAACACAGTCTAAATTAAAAGAAAAGTAAGACTTGCATTTCTACAGCACCTTTCACAACCACTGGACGTCTCAAAGCGCTTTACAGCCAATGAAGTAGAGTCACTGTTGTAATGTGGGAAACACAGCAGCCAATTTGATAATGACCAGATAATCTGTTTTAGTGATGTGGGTTGAGGGATAAATATTGGCCAGGACACCGAGGATAATTCCCCTGCTCTTCGAAATAGTGCCATGGGCTCTTTTATGTCCACCCGAGAGAGCAGACAGGGCCTCGGTTTAACATCTCATCTGAAAGATGGCACAGACGCTCCCTCAGTACTGCACTGGAGTGTCAGCCTAGATTTTTGTGCTCAAGTCTCTGGGGTGGGACTTTGAACCCACAACCTTCTGACTCAGTAAGGTGAGAGTGCTGCCCGCTGAGCCACGGGCTGATTGGTAGAATTGCTTTTCACGCAGCGGGTTATTAGAGAATGGAATGCTTTACCACAAGCAGCTATTGAGGCAGAGGAAAGTGGACAACCATTTGAAAAAGAATATAAAAGGCCAGAAGAAGGAAAGGGCAGGCAAATGAGATCAGATTACTCGAGCTGGAGAGGCGACATTGCCACAGGTGCAATGGGCAGAATAACCTCCTTCTGTAATTCCTATGATTCAATGAACTGTTATAATGTGGGTAGTGGCTAGCTCAGCAGTATCACATTTGAACAAGGACTTACTTTATTAAATAAATGACATGGACTATTCAACGTTAACGATACAAAAAAAATGATCGTTGTCAAACAAATTACACTGAGGTGTCAGCCGTGGCTCAGTGGGCAGCACTCTCTCTCGCCTCTGGGTCAGAAGGTCGTGGGTTCAAGTCCCACTCCAGAGACTTGAGCACAAAAATCTAGGCTGACACTCCCAGTGCAGTGCTGAGGGAGTGCTGCATTGTCGGAGGTGCCGTCTTTCGGATGAGATGTTAAACCGAGGCCCCGTCTGCCCCCTCAGGTGGATGTAAAAGATCCCTTGGCACTATTTTGAAGAAGAGCAGGGGAGTTCTCCCCAGTGTCCTGGCCAAAATTTATCCCTCAATCAACATCACTAAAAAACAGATTATCTGGTCATTATCACATTGGTGTTTATGGGATCTTGCTGTGCACAAATTGGCATCCTCGTTTCCTATATTGCAACAGTGACCACACTTCAAAAAGTACTTAATTGGCTGTAAAGTGCTTTGGGACGTCCGGTGGTTGTGAAAGGCGCTATAGCAATGCAAGTCTTTCTTTCAGAGTTGAATTGTTACAGATCTACATTTTCTGTACCATTCGCTATCTTGCATACCTCATGAATGTCACCTCTCAATTGCCGGATCTTGACTAAGCACATCTCCAAATGGTGCTCGGCCCATGTGTTGTACACCCCCTGACCCCCAACATACTGTACGTCAATAAAATACAGGCATGCAATACATCTGTACGGAGAAAGTGGGGCCCCATAGGAGTGTTCCAGACCAGGTTCATGGAATACTGGCCAGGAACTAGGACACTGTCAGGTATTTGGGTCACTGGTGACAAACAATTCCTGCTCTGCCATAGTTACAGCTGCAGACCTTTGACCTCAAGATGGCATCCTGTGCTATGACTCTCCTAATATTTGTATTGCTTTAACAAAAAAATCCTTCAAATAAATATTTCACTTAAATATCATTGGCACAAAGGGAGCACAGTTAATATAATGCTTTGGTAGAAAGGAGATAAGGGAGGAAGGTTAATAACACTGGCATACAGAAAGTGCTGATCTCCACACATTTCCCAACATTTTAAATTTAGTTTTTTCTTTGCATTGGCTGGATAGGTTGCGTTCCCCCTCCTGCCGTTCAACACCACCCCCCCCTCCTGCCCGTCACCCACCCAGTGAAGGACAGCATCAACTCATTCACCACGACTGGTTTTCTCATTTGTAATCGAGTGGAAATTTTGTCAAACACACCACTGGGTTTCAGCTGTGGCTCAGTGGGCAGCACCCTCGCCTCCGAGTCAGAAGGTCGTGGGTTCAAGTCCCACTCCAGAGACTTGAGTGCAAAAATCTAGGCTGACACTCCCAGTGCAGTGCTGAGGGAGTGCTGCACTGTTGGAGGTGCCGTCTTTCAGATGAGATGTTAAACCGAGGCCCCGTCTGCTCTCTCAGGTGGACATAAAAGAGCCCATGGCCACTATTTCAAAAAAGAGCAGGGGAGGTCTCCCCAGTGTCCTAACCAATGTTTATCCCTCAATCAACATCACTAACACAGATTATCTGGTCATTATCACATTGCTGTTTGCGGGATCTTACTGTGTGCAAATTGGCTGCCTGCGTTTCCTACATTACAACAGTGACTACACTTCAAAAAGTACTTCATTGGCTGTAAAGCGCTTTGGGACGTCCGGTGGTTGTGAAAGGCGCTATAGAAATGCAAATCTTTTCTTTCACTCTTTAAGAGAGTCACCACAGCAATGCAGGGTTAGCTCAGTTTACCGAAAGGGGGTGAGGGGGGGGGGTGTTGGGAATGAAGCGGCAATCTTTTTTAGCCTTCAAAAGGTACATCCATGGAATTTACCAGCAGAGAGTCTCAATAGGCCAGAGTTTACCTTCATCTGACAGGGGAAGCAGTGAGACATAATAGACAGGATGTTGAAGAAAAATAAAAGCTTAAAGAAAAACCGATTATGAACTAATTTGTTTGCCTTGGAGATCTGCTCCAAGTTTCACTTCCTCTGCCACCAAAGTAAAAGTATTGCCGGTAACCCCAACCTTTAATGGTTTGATCTTTACAGCCAAAACAATCAGACTATTTCCGGACTTTTCAGCGGAGTGCTAGACAAGCTCACTAAATCCACTGAAACTGGAATGGGGCAAACTAAAGCAAGGACATTAGAACAACTCGCCAAGGCTTCTTTGGCAGCACCTCCCAAACCCGTGACCTCTGCCACCTAGAAGGACAAGGGCAGCAGGTGCATGGGAACACCACCACCTCCAAGTTCCCTTCCAAGTCACACACCATCCTGACTTGGAAATATATCGGCCGTTCCTTCATCGTCGCTGGGTCAAAATCCTGGAACTCCCTCCCTAACAGCACTGTGGGAGCACCTTCACCACACGGACTGCAGCGGTTCAAGAAGGCGGCTCACCACCACCTTCTGAAGGGCAATTAGGGATGGGCAATAAAAGCTGGCCTTGCCAGCGACGCCTCCATCCCAGGAACAAATAAAAAATAAACAATGCCAGTCCCAGAAAAAAGTAGTGTCATTTAAAGAGGCGCACTCCACTTCGACGCTACAGCATTTCACGTTATGTACTTCGAGTCAAAACCAGAGCAGTTAGTTGTGTGTGTGTGTGAATTTCCAGGACATTTGCAAGCTGGGTGTGTGGGATTCTGGGCGCTGTGTGGTGTTGCCTTGTCCTGATCCACTGGCAGTTCTGAACAGTTGCTGTGAAGTAAGAGTGACTAATTTTACAATGCTGTCTCCAATAGGCAACTTTGAAGGGAGCTGGCATTACAACATGTTAACTGTGTATGCTGTTTGTGCGCATGCCGATGAGGAGGTCGGTGGGGGGCCGGGGGGGCGCGTGGGGGGCAATACATAAGAACGAGATGGTCCTAGGCCATAGCTTGGTGGAGGTCTGTGTCTTCATCTCTTCTTACTCCTTGATGCTTTGTAGATAAGGTTATCCAGGGTAGCTTCATCCAAGGGAATCATGAGTCGTCTTCTAGTTACAGATTTGTTCCCTAGCATTGGGTCTAATCTTGTCATGGAAGCAGAGAAATGGTCTTGATTGACATGTTGTAACGCAAGTTTAAGAAGCACAGTCACGGACACGCTGAAGTGGCAGCCCAGCTTGGGTGTCATTAAGTAACGATGCATCGCGCGGTGGGGTTGTGTTACCGTGATTTGATGTGGACTGAGGTCCCTGATGCTCCGTTGCCCTCGCCGTGCGGTTACCGGCTCGCACTTCCAGCAAGTGAAGGCGCAACACATTGAGCTGAAGGGTGCAGAAAAAAGCCTAACTAACGGGGGACGCCGTGAGATGCTTCACACCAGCAAGATCAGGCCCATACAGCTAAAGTACTTACAGCCTTTTCAAAAGGCTAGCAAATGTTCCCCCCCACCCCGCCAAACACAGCCATTTGCCTTTAATGGGCTGCATTCCTTAAGGGCTGCTCCGTCCACCCCTGGCCAGGCCCAATATGGGCTTGGAACTCGCCTGCATAAATTAAAATATATTAAATGCGTTTGGGCAAAGTGACAGGCCTTTCATGACCACCGGACATCCCAAAGTGCTTTGCAGCCAATGAAGTATTTTTTGAAGTGTAGTCACTGTTGTAATGTAGGAAACGCGGCAGCCAATTTGCACACAGTAAGATCCCACAGACAGCAATGTGATAATGACCAGATAATCTGTTTTAGTGATGTTGATTGAGGGATAAATATTGGCCCCAGGACACCGGGAATAATTCCCCTGCTCTTCTTCAAAATAGTGCCATGGGAACTTTTACGTCCACCTGAGAGAGCAGACGGAGCCTCGGTTTAACGTTCATCTGAAAGACGGCCGAAAGGGTGTGGAAATACATACTCGTCTGTACGAGAGATAAGCAGTGGTAAATCTTCACACACGGCGGGATTTTGACTGTCGTGTATTTCTTTGCTGAGCTCTACTGGAATAAGAGAGGCTTTTAGATTTGTAACTAAAATAAAGTCATGCATTTGTGCCGCATTCTTCAGCGGTGATGTGGTTCAAATGAATTTGCTCATTAAATATAGAGAAGATGTGCTGTTTCATGGAATCCGTAGAAGTGAGGAGTGAAAGTTCTGTCAAGTGCTAGTTCATGTTGGCTCTTAGCTGAAACAAATCTGAACATTCACTTTCCACTGCTTCTTCCAGATTCCTCGTCACATGCAGAAACACAATTATTGCAGCAATTCTGAATATTCAGTCTCTTGAAAACTCTCTTTGCAATTTCAGTGCTATCTTGTGACGAATGCATGCAGAAATTAATTTAAACGATTTTTACAAAAACTTGAGAGGTGACCAGATGTGGATGCTTTATCTACAAAATCATCACATTACATCCAGCATACCATAGATGCATAGAATAGTACAGCACAGAAAGAGGCCATTCGGCCCATCGAGTCTGCGCCAGCTCTTTCGAAGAGCGACCCAGTTAGTCTCACTCCCCCGCTCTTCCCCCATAGCCCTGCAATTTTTTCTCCTTCAAGTATTTATCCAATTCCCTTTTGAAGGCTACTATTGAATCTGTATCCACCGCCCTATCAGGCAGCGCATTCCAAATCCTAACCACTCGTTGTGCAAAAAAGTTTTTCCTCATGTTGCCTCTGGTTCTTTTGCCAATCACCTTAAATCTGCGCCCTCTGGTTACCGACCCTTCAGCCATTGGAAACAGTTTCTCTTTATTTACTCTATCTCTATATTTTCAACTGTTTAGTACTGAAAACTTCGTATCAAGTATTTCTGAATGTTTGAATAAAAATAAAGGGTTCTAACCTATCGGTAATGATGACAAGAGACTTGGGGGGAAAAATTGGGTTGCGCCCCCTTTGGGGTGCTGACGTCGCTGGGGCGCTACTTTTAGCGCTCTGAAAAAGTTAGCGCCCCTGCGCCTGAAATTGAATGGTGGCGCTCCCATTGAATATCGCGGCGCTACGTGCAATAGGGCCACGCGCGTCGGCACATAGCGCCGCGGTACTGCAGGCCTCACTCCTCTGATTAAAGGGGAGGGGCCTAGCGCAGCGTGACCCGGGGCCCTGCTGGACCACCGGGGAGCGGGGTGTCGGCAAAAGAGGAGCGCCGGGCTGACTGATCGCGGCCAGCACCCCCCCGGGAGGAGGCCAGAGGGGGGCAGGTGCCCCAAAGAAAAATGGCCGCCCGGCACCTGCCCTTTAATTTGCGCCGCCGCGGCCGCAAAAACACCACCTTGACCCTGTCGGACATCGCATCCGGCGGCAGGTCAGGGGGCGCGAGCAAAGGTTGCAGCCGAGGCGCTGCGCACGGCGATAATGTCATCGTGGAGGCGCAGCGCCGTGGGGCACTACCGGCTACCGCCACTGCTAACCTCTCGCTGAATTTGGCGGGAGGCGTTAGCGGCACCGCGCGCCGGGCACTAGTTGCTTTGCGCTCTCTCGGGGCGCTAACGGTAGGTGCAAAGCCACCCAATTTTTCCCCTTGTTTCCTTTCGTCTCTAAAACGTTAAAGGTGCTCTCGCATTACAAAAAGTGCAGCCAACGGCACAAGTGGCTGCACTTTGGAGACGTACAAGGGCCGATTCACCTTGATCCAGCACCAGTGGAGGCTGACAGTTTTCTGGGCTCAGTGAACTGGTGCCAGAATCACCTGTTCCACCTCCTGCCCAGCATCTGTGTGGGGACAGCACCAGGTGAGAATGTGGGGAGAGTGACGGTGGGAGCCCAGCAAAACTTTGCTGCTGTTCCAACGCTGTAGGATTAACATAAAAGTGCCTTAAGGTGCAGCATTCAGAAGAACCAAATATACTGCAAATGTTTAGGGCATAAGCCAAGTGAAAGTATATATTATACTGAGGATTCATGTAAAAGAGCAGAAGAGGCCCCTGTGTAGGAGTGGGCTCTGTGACACTGAAGACCGCTGGTGGGCGGCATGTAATCTCCTGTTCATAGTGTGAAGGGGATGGCCACATGGGACTTTCATATACTTGGCGTACAAAAAGGCAGATGTTGCTTTATATTGCTAACAGATGTGAAAAGAAAATCGAGGAATTATTACAAGGAGAACGAGCGCTCCGACCAAAAAAAAGTGTTAAAAAAAAAAATTCCATCTTTAAAACGTGGAGCACCCCAGCAGAATGAGGCAGGGCCCTGGAGTGCCAACGCGTAAAGAGCGCGCGAGTGGTGGGATTCGGGGCCAATCCCAGGTGCGCGCTGCTTCGGCAAGTGCCAAGTAGGCATCGCCATACCTTGGGAGTGAAAATTAGGGAAGAGGTCAGGCCCAGGGCTGCTCCCGCGCACCTTGGAGCAGCTGGATCCCACTGGCAGTGGCGGAGACTTGGGAACAGGCAGCCCACGCTCTCCACCCCAGCTGATGGATGGTTCCAGGAAATCCCATCATCTCAGGATAGAATGTACGGAATGGGATCTCTGACGGCACTTGGTGGGGATACAAAACAGCTGCCCGTTTATTTATTTTGACCAGCGGAGAATTGAAACAGCCAATCTGAACTGTGATTTTCATTTGCCACTGTAAATAATCTGGACCATTCATTTTCAAATCAAATCACTCAAAAATGTGCTCTGGTCCCATTCAGTTGGTTCATTACTGGTACGGAGGGTTTTAAAAAGGGCAATTTCTGAGAATTTAGCATTATTCAAAAGGCACCATTCCTACTCAAATGGTCAGCAGACCGATACAATCATTGCTTCATCAAAAGAGACATCTGAACGAGTTAAGAATTATTTGAAACGGGTGGGGGGGGGAAATAGGAACAAGAGGAGGCCTTTCAGCCCCTGGAGACTGCTCTGCCATTCAAGTAGACCATGGCTGATCCGCACCTCAACTCCGTTTACCCGCCTTTGCTCCATATCCCACGCCTAACAAAAATCGATATAGGATATAAAAAGACAAAAAAGAGAAACCAAAAGATGACATTAACGATTGTAAGGAGACTATAAAACTCAATGTTGTACCATTCTTGCAGCTGACATCTTCAGAAGTAAGAGAAACAATTTACTCCTCAGGACATTAAGTAGCAGCCAGATATCATGAAGTGAATTACAAGTTAACACAAATCTATCTGCCCGCTTTTTACGTTTATCTTTTTATCTCGCCTCCAGCTTTGCAAGTAATTCTGTAACTGGCAGTGTATAAACCCATTATGATGTTTCTGCTGACTAATAATTCCCTCGAGAAAGCTTTAAGAATGAAAAAGTTGCTCGAGTTTGACAGAACAATTCCAGAGGACATATTTTGCTTAGTTTCACTCCATTATTGCATCTATTATCTGTTGCTCCCCTGTTGACCCTGACTCAGGATGCTGTACAGTTCTATAAATGCTCTCACCCATCTGAGCTTGGTCAGTGAGGGGTAGACATTCACGAAGGCCCGTCTTTGGCTGGATAACTGATGATGCCATCACCGTGCGAACTGGGAGTCTGGTCAGAAATTGGGCCCGATTGTAATAATGGAGATGCCGCTCCTTTGGAGGCAGCTCACCCGATGGTGGGTATCGGATGTGGGCCTGCAGCTGCGCCGTCCCCGGCACACAGGGGAGTGGCGGGGGGGGGGGGGGGAAATTGAGGAAAACGCCTGGGAGAGGGGCCGAGCGCAGGCTGCCACCGCCCCGCAGCAGTGCTGTGGAGCCGGGTGGTGCACCTTTACTTCTCTCATCTCCACAGGAGGGGTAGTACTGAGGGAGTGCTGCACTGTCGGAGGGTCAGTGCTGAGGGAGCGCCGCACTGTCGGAGGGTCAGTGCTGAGGGAGCGCCGCACTGTCGAACGGTCAGTGCTGAGGGAGCGCCGCACTGTCGGAGGGTCAGTGCTGAGGGAGTGCTGCACTGTCGGAGGGGTAGCACTGGGGGAGTGCTGCACTGTCTGAAAGGCAGTACCGAGGGAGCGCTGCACTGTCGGAGGGGCAGTACCGAGTGAGTGCTGCACTGTCGGACGGGTAGCACTGGGGGAGCTCTGCCCTGTCGGAGGGGCAGTACTGAGGGAGTGCTGTACTGTCGGAGGGGCAGTACTGAGGGAGTGCTGCACTGTCGGAGGGGCAGTACTGAGGGAGTGCTGCACTGTTGGAGGGGCAGTACTGAGGGAGTGCTGCACTGTCAGAGGGGCAGTACTGAGGGAGCACTGCACTGTCGGAGGGGCAGTACTGAGGGAGCGCTGCACTGTTGGAGGGGCAGTACTGAGGGAGCGCTGCACTGTTGGAGGGGCAGTACTGAGGGAGCGCTGCACTGTTGGAGGGGCAGTACTGAGGGAGCGCTGCACTGTCGGAGGGGTAGCACTGGGGGAGCGCCGCACTGTCGGAGGTGCCGTCTTTCGGATGAGACGTTAAACTGAGGCCCCGTCTGCTCTCTCAGGTGGACGTAAAAGATCCCATCTCATTATTTTGAAGAAGAGCAGGGGAGTTCTCCCCGGTGTCCTGGCCAATATTTATCCCTCAACCCAACATCACTAAATCAGATACAGAGAAACTATTTCCTCAGCTGCGGGAATCCAGAACAAGAGGGCATAATCTTAAAATTATAACTAGGTCATTTAGGAGTGAAATCAGGAAAGAAAAGAAAGACGCGATTGGCCGTAGACACCTCTCGGTGCCCCGGTAAAACCGCTGCAGTTTACAGCTGACACTCGCTGAAATAACCGCAAAAAATAATCAGACGGCCGTCACAGCAACACCGAGCCATTTCACCAGCTTTCGTTGATGAGTTTGCACCCAGTTACTGCCCGGTGAACAGTTACTGCCCGAGGCAGGTTTACCGGAGGAGGCCATTCGGCCCATCGAGTTTGCGCCAGCTCTTTTGAACAGCAGTCCAGTCAGTCCCACTCACTGCTCCCACGCGGCCGTGCAGTAATCCGCAAGGTCCCGCGCAGGCCGCCCGCCGGCTGTTACATTGTAGATACCGCGCACGCACAAAGATTTCAATGGGCTGCGCATTGGTGGGGGGGGGGCGGTGGGGGAGGCAGGCCGTGCAGCTTACGGGGGAAATTGCTCCCTCTCCCCGCTCTCTCCCCAGATCCCTGCAATATTTTCTCCATTCAAGTATTTCTCCAATTCCCTTTTGAAGGCTGCTATTGAATCTGTCTCTATCAGGCAGCGCATTCCAAATCCTAACCACTCGCTGCGTAATGCTAGTGTACAGTCGGTAAAAACGAAAAAAAAACAAACTTGGGAATACTGAAAATTTGAAATAAAAACAGAAATGACTAGAAATACATTGGACCAAGCTGAAAAAAGCTGTTAGGAACACTACAATCGGCTTCGCCATCCCAGGGCTGGGGAGGAAAGAAATCAGCAAGTGTTCCTACTCCCGATCACCCTATGGCTAATCCTGCATGTGTATGGACATCGTGAAAATGAGATTGGTTTCCGCTACGAAGCCCTCCAAGGTCAAATAGCCCGCTGACGCTCACTGTCTAGGGTTACACATGAAGAAAGGTCACGGGGTGAAGTACCAAATGCCTGTGACGCTGTACTGCCACATAAGAAAAAAGACTTGCATTTCTATAGCGCCTTTCATGACCACCGGACGTCCCAAAGTACTTTACAGCCAATGAAGTACTTTTTGAAGTGTAGTCACTGTTGTAATGTAGGAAACGCGGCAAGCTCCCACAAACAGCAATAATGACCAGATAATCTGTTTTATAGTGATGTTGATTGAGGGATAATTATTGGCCAGGACACCGGGGAGAACTCCCCCTGCTCTTCTTCGAAATAGTGCCATGGGATCTTTTACACCCACCTGAGAGAGCAGACGGAGCCTCGGTTTAATGTCTCATCTGAAAGACGGCACCTCCAACAGTTCAGCACTCCCTCAGTACTGCACCTCCAACAGTGCAGCGCTCCCTCAGCACTGCCCCTCCGACAGTGCAGCGCTCCCTCAGTACTGCCCCTCCGACAGTGCTGCGCTCCCTCAGTACTGACCCTCCGACAGTGCGGCGCTCCCTCAGTACTGCACCTCCAACAGTGCAGCGCTCCCTCAGTACTGACCCTCCGACAGTGCGGCACTCCCTCAGTACCGCCCCTCCGACAGTGCGGCACTCCCTCAGTACTGCACCTCCAACAGTGCAGCGCTCCCTCAGTACTGACCCTCCGACAGTGCAGCGCTCCCTCAGTACTACCCCTCCGACAGTGCGGCGCTCCCTCAGTACTGCCCCTCCAACAGTGCAGCACTCCCTCAGTACTGCCCCTCCGACAGGGCAGAGCTCCCTCAGTACTGCACTGGAGTGTCAGCCTAGATTTTTGTGCTCATCGAGGCTTTAACTCTTTCAACCAGTTTATTTTGAAGAGGTGGGGTGGGGGGACAAAAGAGGGACGACGACACAGTCAAGGTATCAAGGAGTGGCTCGGCGCTTGCTCATAGGGAAGAAGTGACAATCGATAGCTCGGACTCTCAGGAGCGCTTGGCTGCCTCTCCCAGTAAGCAGAGTGACACCGACGGTAACCAGGGAGCAAGAAGCCCTTACAGGAACTGAATATGGTGTAGGGGAGTGGAGGGACCTAAAATGCAGCACAGAACAATAAATAGCAAAAAGAGGTGAAAAGAAACAACAATGTGAAAAACAAGACTGGGCCCCTGGCCTCACTGTGAACTAGCTACAGACCAAGATTTGCAGCTTCTTCATAAACATGCGTAGGCTCATAGCTGCCAGTATTCAGTCAGATCAGTCTTTTTGTGCCACGTCCAAAAATAATATGAAAATTTTCCATTTTCTTTGGAGAGTGCAACAATTCAAATGAGTTCCATGAGGCCTATTCACTTTATACCCTATAGTATTCAATGGTATCATTTTGAAGTATAATTTTTTTTAAAGTGTACGGGGGAGAAATTCATTATAGCCCCGTTTGGGGCGCTAACTTTTAAAAGTTGAGAAAATTAGCGCCAGGCGCAAATGTTACTCAAATTCGGTTTTGTGCTCCACTTCCTCCCTGGAGCGCAGCAGGCTGCAGGCGGGGCGGGAGGTGAGCAGCGTTGCACACTGGGTCGTGCAGCGCTGCCGCGTTGGAAGGCTCCGTCCCTCCCTTAAAGGGACGGGCCATCGCTGCAGGCTCTGCAAGAGGAAAACTTACCTGGTCCCCGACGGCAGCTGCGATCCGGCCCGATCAGCCTGATGAACTGCAGCTGATTGAGCGCTGGGAAAAGGAGGAAAAAACCCCCCGAAAACGAGCATCTGGTTATTTTTTTCCCCTACCTCAGCCACCTTGCCTTTAATCATCGCCCCCGAAGCGCCCGGACTCCCGATGAACGCCTCCTGCAGCTGCCGGTGTTTTTGCCCGGCGATGCTGCAGGGGGCGGAACCGAAGTTCGGGTCCGGGGCGATGCGCACGGCGATGGCGTCACCATCTCCGGGCGAATGAGATCGGGGCGCAACGCCATACCGCCGCCGCAAACCTCCCGCCGAATTTAGCGGGAGGCGATCTTCTCGCCGCGCCGGGTGGTAAATGGTTAGCGCCCCGTTAGCACCCCCGGAGGCGATAACGGGAGGCGTAAAGGTAGCCAATTTCTCCGCCTATATGTTTTATGCTATGGGGATTTAAAAAATGAAATGAGGTTATGCCTCGAAAGTTAAATATTTGGGGCTTCTTTTAACGAAGGAAGGATTTGCATTTTCAGAGCACTTTTCATGGCCTCAGGACAAAGCGCTTTACAGCCAATGAAGTACTTTTGAAGTGTAGTCACTGTTGTAATGTAGGAAACGCAGCAGCCAATTTGCGCACAGCAAGCTCCCACAGACAGACAATGTGATAATGACCAGATAACCTGTTTTTAGTGATGTTGATTGAGGGATAAATATTGGCCCAGAAAACTGGGGACACTGGCCCCTTAAAAACTGGAAGCGGTGATATTATCAATGATAATAAGGAAATAGCGGACATGTTGAATAATTACTTTGCATCATTATTTACAGTAGAAGAGGAGGATAGCATGCCGGAAATCCCAAGGAAACTACATCAGGGACAGGGACTCAATAAAATTAATGTAAGTAAAATAACAGTGATGAAGAAAATAATGGCACTAAAGAGTGACAAATCCCCAGGACCAGATGGTTTCCATCCCAGGGTTTTAAAAGGAAGTAGGTGAGCACATTGTAGATGCCCTAACTATAATCTTCCAAAGTTCTCTCGATTCAGGAACTGTTCCTTTAGATTGGAAAATTGCGCATGTCATTCCGCTATTTAAAAATGGTGAGAGGGGGAAACCAGGGAATTATAGACCAGTTAGCCTAACATCTGTTGCCGGGAAATTGCTAGAGTCCATAACTAAGGATAGGGTGACTGAACACCTCGAAAATTGTCAGTTGATCAGAGAGAGCCAGCATGGATTTGTGAAAGGTAGGTCATGCCCGACAAACCTGACTGAATCTTTTGAAGAGGTGACTAAAGTAGTGGACAGGGGAATGTCTATAGATATTATTTGTATGGACTTCCAGAAGGCATTTGGTAAAGTCCCACATAAGAGACTGTTAACTAAGGTAGAAGCCCACGGAATTGAGAGCAAATTATTGACCTGGTTAGGAAATTGGCTGAGCGGCAGGAGACAGGCAGTAGGGATAATGGGTAGGTACTCAAATTGGCAGGAGGTGGTGACTAGTGGTGTCCTGCAGGGATCTGTGTTGGGGCCGCAAATATTCACAGTATTTATTCATGACTTAGGTGATGGCATAGAAAGTCATATATCCAAATTTGCCGATGACACAAAGATAGGTGACATTGTAGGCAGTGTAGATGAAAGCATAAAATTACAAAGAGCTATTGACAGATTAAGTGAATGGGCAAAACTGTGGCAATTGGATATCAATGTAGGCAAATGTGAGGTCATCCACTTTGGACCTAAAAAGGATAGAACAGGGTACTTTCTAAATGGTGAAAGGCTAAAAACAGTGGAGGTACAAAGAGACTTGGGGGTTCAGGTACATAGATCATTAAAATGTCATGAACAGGTACAGAAAATAATCAAAAAGGCTAATGGGATGCTGGCCTTTATATCGAGAGTACAAGGGGGTAGAAGTTATGCTGCAGCTGTACAAAGCCCTGGTTAGACCACACCTGGAGTACTGAGCGCAGTTCTGGGCACCACACCTTAGGAAGGATATATTGGCCTTGGAGGGAGAGCAGCGTAGGTTTACCAGAATGATACCCGGACTTCAAGGGTTAAATTACAAGGAGAGATTACACAAATTAGGGTTGAATTCCCTAGAATTTAGAAGGTTAAGGGGTGGTCTGATCGAAGTTTTCAAGATATTTAGGAGAACAGATAGGGTAGATAGAGAGAAAGGGATATGGGGAGAAAGCAGGGACCAGGGTACTGAATTTGGATGATCAGCCATGATCTCATTAAATGGCGGAGCAGGCTCGAGGGGCCGAATGGCCTACTCCTGCTCCATTCTTCTATACTTCTATTTCCACTGGTTGGGGAGTCTAGGACTAGGGGGCATAGTCTAAAAATTAGAGCCAGACCTTTCAGGAGTGAAATTAGGAAACACTTCTACACACAAAGGGTGGTAGAAGTTTGGAACTCTCTTCCGCAAATGGCAATTGATGCTGGGTCAATTGTTAATTTTAAATCAGCGATTGATAGCTTTCTGTTAACCAAAGTTATTGGGGAATATGGGCCAAAGGCAGGTATATGGAGTTAGGTCACAGATCAGCCACGATCTCATTGAATGTTTCATATGAGAATTCCCCTGCACTGCCTCTGATAGTAAGTGTAAGTCTAGATTTTTGTGCTCATGTCTCTGGCGTGAGACTTGCTTTTGAGTTAGAAGGTTCAAGTGTGCTGCCCACTGAGCCACTGGCTGATACAGGTAAATGTGTACTTCCACATCCACAGCAAGCTCCCACAAACAGCAAGGTGCTAATGACCAGATAATCTGTTTATTTTTTTTAAAGTGATGTTGATTGAGGAATAAATATTGGTCAGGACACCGGGGAGAGAACTCCCTGCTCTTCTTCGAAATAGTGCAGTGAGGAGCTCAGCAATCAGAAACCCTCCAAAATGTTGTTATTGTTATGTTAAAAGAATTCAATTTCAAATCATCAACGCAAAGAGCTTGCAGAGCCCAGGGCTGGAAGGATCCAACAACTCCCTACACGTGGTCACGGTTTTGGTTTGTCAGGCACTGCGCCGATGTTGAGGCATTTCCGCATTGGTGGAATGGGGTCGGCTGAAGGGATTGGAGGTGAGTCACTCTGGCTACTTTCGAGCAACTTCCTGCAGCTCGTTACACAAGTGCTGGCAGCAGCCTGGGAACACGTAGCCTGACCCCCCTCGGCTGGGGACTGCTGTGTGGACAACTTAAAGAGAAAATAGAAAAGTGGATGAGCATTAATTGCTGGCTTTGCCAGTGAGGCCCACATCCAGAGACTGAATAAAAAGCTACAAGTGAAAATTCAAAACATAGACTGCTTAAAAAGGTAAAAACTTCTTTAAAAAAAGAGACCAGAGCACAGAAAATCACAGAGTTTTATGCCAGTAACAGCACGATTTAGTTTGTGCATAGCTAGGACTGAGGCCCTCATTACAGATGCTCCACTTAAGCTTGGTTGGCAATGAGGAGAAAGAAAGAAAGACTTGCATTTATATAGCGCCTTTCACAACCCTCAGCACGTACCAACGCGCTTTACAGCCAATGAAGTACTTTTTGAAGTGTAGTCACTGTTGTAATGTAGGAAACGCGGCAGCCAATTTACGCACAGCAAGCTCCCACAAACAGCAATGTGATAATGACCAGATAATCTGCTTTTTTAGTGATGCTGATTGAGGGATAAATATTGGCCAGGACACCGGGGAGAACTCCCCTGCTCTTCTTCAAAATAGTGCCATGGGATCTATTTACATCCACCCGAGAGAGCAGACAGGGCCTCGGTTTAACATCTCATCCGAAAGACGGCACCTCTGACAGTGCAGCGCTCCCTCAGCACTGCACTGGAATGTCAACCTAGATTTTTGTGCTCAAGTCTCTGGAGCAAGACTTGAACCCACAACCTTCTGACTCAGAGGCAAGGGAGCTACCCACTGAGACACAGCTGACAATAAGGAGGTCAGGAACCATAACCTCTCCAAAATTATGTTATTGTTACATTAACGTATTCAATACAAAATTATCAAAATGCTAATTTTGTTCCATTCTCCTGATCCACTTTTGAACTTCTCTTTGAATCTTTGGCTTTGCCCCCTCCCAACCCCCCTCCCCCACCTTACCAGCGAGCTCTGACGTGGGCTGTCCACAACAATATCCATCTGTGGAAAGGGTGAAAAAACACAACTTACCCAGACAACTGTAACAAGTAGCTTCCACCCTTCCCTCACCTTCACATGGTCCATCTCTGACTCTTCCCTTCCCTTCCTCGACTTCTCTGTCTCCATCTCTGGGGATAGGCTATTGACAAACATTCACTACAAGCCCACTGACTCCCACAGCTACCTGGACTACACTTCCTCCCACCCCGCTTCTTGCAAGGACTCTATTCCATTCTTCCAGCTTTTCCGTCTCCACCGCATCTGCTCTGACGATGCCACCTTCCATACTAGTGCTTCTGACATGTCTTCCTTTTTCCTCAACCGAGGATTCCCCTCTACTGTGGTTGACACGGCCCTCGACCATGTCCGTTCTATTTCCCGCATTTCTGCTCTCACCCCTTCTCCTCCCGCCCGGAACCACGATAGGGTTCCCCTTGTCCTCACCTTTCACCCCTCCAGCCTCCACATTCAACGGATCATCCTCCGCCATTTCCGCCACCTCCAGCGTGATCCCACCATCAAACACATCTTCCCCTCACCTCCCCTTTCAGCATTCCGTAGGGACCGCTCCCTCCGTGGCACCCTGGTCCACTCCTCTATCACCCCCAACACCCCTTCACCGGCACCTTCCCGTGCAAGCACAGGAGATGCAACACATGCCCTTTTACTTCCTCCCTTCCCACTGTCCAGGGCCCCAAACATCCCTTCCAGGTGAAACAGCGATTTACTTGTACTTCCTGCAATTTAGTCTACTGTATTCGCTGCTCACGATGCGGTCTCCTCTAAATTGGGGAGACCAAACGCAGATTGGGTGACCGCTTTGCGGGACACCTCCATTCAGTCCGTAAGGGTGACCCCGAGCTTCCGGTCGCCTGTCACTTTAATTCTCCACTCCACTCCCACTCAGACCTCACCATCCTTGGCCTCTTACACCGTTCCAATGAAGCTCAACGTAAGCTCAAGGAACAGCACCTCATCTTTCGATTAGGCACTTTACAGCCTTATGGACTCAACATCGAGTTCAACAATTTCAGACCATAACCTCTGCCCCTATCTTTTTTTCCCATTTTTTTTCTCTCCCTCACATGGCAGCTGTCGATCATTCTGCCAGTGCCATTTACACTTCATCTAGAGCCATCTTTTGTTTCTTAACTTGTCTCGCACCATCATCCCTTTTGTCTTTTAATCTCTCCTGCCTTCCATCCTATCACAGACCTTCCCTTTTGTTCTTTCCTCCCCTCCCCCCTTTCTCTGCCCCTACACTTGCTTAAAAATCTGTTCCATCTCCAGCTTTTTCCAGTTCTGACGAAGGGTCATCGACCTGAAACGTTAACTCTGTTTCTCTCTCCACAGATGCTGCCTGACCGGCTGAGTGTTTCCAGCATTTTCTGTTTTTATTTCAGATTTCCAGCATCCGCAGTATTTTGCTTTTGTAACAAGTAGCTTTTTGGTATCATCACAAAATTTTAAAATTATCGTTCACACTCCAATTTAAGATTACACAAAAATCTCACATGCCTAAAGGCTGTGCACCATGGACAGACAGCAATGCTTCTGCAGCAGGCTCACCAGGATGATACCAGGGCTTAAAGGGTTAAATTACGAGGACAGGTTACATAAACTTGGCTTGTATTCCCTTGAATTTAGAAGGCTGAAGGGGGATCTAATTGGGGTGTTTAAAGCGATAAGAACATAAGAAATGGGAGCAGGAGTAGGCCATTCGGCCCCTCGAGCCTGCTCCGCCATTCAAGAAGATCACGGCTAATCTGATCTTGGCCTCAACTCCACTTTCCCGCCCGTTCCCCTAACCCTCGCCTCCCCTGTAGCTCAAATATATGTCTATCTCCGCCTTGAATATATTCAATGACTCCGCCTCCACAGCAGATAAAGGGGTAGATACAGAGAAACTGTTTCCTCTGGTGGGGGGAGTCCAGAACAAGGGGGCATAACCTTAAAATTAGAGCTAAGCCCTTTGGGAGTGAAATCGAGAAGTCATTTTTCATACAATGTGTAGTGGAAATCTGGAACTCTCTCCCCCAAAAGGCTGTGAATGCTGGGTCAATTTATATTTTCAAGATTGAGATTGCTAGACTTTTGTTAGGTAAGGGTATAAATGGATATGGTGCAAAGGCCGGTAAATGGTATTACATAGGCATGTCCATCCGGCCAATTAACACGGAGGCCAGGGGGAGGGGGGCTGGAGATGGTGGTCGGTGGAGGGGGGGGGGTGTGGGGTCCAACTGCGGAAGGGAGTGGGTGGGGGGGGAGGGGGAGCAGACGGATTGCGGGGTGATTTACAGGTTAGCTCGTTGGGCCTCGTCGAAACACTCCCGCTCCTCCTGGCCCACAAGCAGTGCTGTAAAGGCACTAACCTCATGGATCCGGCCCGTCTCGCCCCCTTTGTACCTGCCGGGTTTCCAGAGACCCAGCCAGCACGAGTTCAAAATATAAACGCAGTTAAAATGAAGGCACGCAGCCTCCTTAAAAACGGTTTCAACAACTGACCCGCTTCCTGGGAGCGGATTGGTTGCCCCCCCACCCGGAAGTGTGCGGGTTCGAGGCGGGTTGGGTTCCTGTTTCAGATTTTTTTTTTTTTTACTATTTATCCTCCCACCCGACCCAAACCCACCCATTTTGGGCGGGGGGCGGGGGGGGTTTAAAATTACCCCCCTTATCTTCAAAATTATTCTGAATAAATGCAATGTTGTTTGAAAAGACGTTGTGGAAACACGGACATTTCAATCTGACAGGAAGGTTTCGTGTAATTTTCCATTTCTCTTCCTGCAGAAAATCCCCTCAGGAGCAACGCAGCAAAAACCCACAGTCTGCAGCTTCCTGCAAGCCCACCCACTCATCTTATTCATCAAAGAGCGAATAAATGAATCAGAGAGGTGAATTGCTACCCCTTTGTGTTTCAACCACATTTTGACCCAACAAGCAGTAACAGGGCAGTGGTCAGTGCAAGATGACTGTTTTTGTTTCCAAACCACGTTAATTTCCACGTTTTTTTGAAGTGATGCGACCATCCAGAAGCCCCGAAATAGACCACGGCAATTCTATTTCTAACACAGTTAAGGCAGCGATCGCCAAGCTGCGACAGTTTCATGACTTGAGCTCATTAAATAAATCTCGTCCAAATTCTATGTTGGGATAGGTTGTATTCCCCCCCTGCCCCATGATGAATTAATGGTTTCTAAAGGACCCATCAAAGTGAGAACATTTTCAACTGTACTTGGATACCATAATATTATCTATTACTGGACTGTGGAAAATAATGACATCAAAATTGTGCAGCAAGCTCCCTGATGGCTCAGGGGTAAAGACTCTGGTCTAGAAATTGGATCGTGCCCAGAAACGGGTGTGCCAGGGTGAGGCGTGTACTGCACATGTCTGCCAGTGTTGTCCCAGGCAGTACGTAATATTTGTGCTGCCTGCTCACTATCATGAGTCAGGCGTGCAGCCACCGCTCCACACATTGTCCGTTGGCTGCCCGCAAGGTAGGAATACGGCTCTTATTCCCTGATCACACCTCCAGCCTCACTACTCACCATACTCACCTCCCCCGCTTCCCTTCACTCTCCTACAATCACTGCACCACACCTGACTACACCTCCTCCTCCTCCTCAGACTCACATACTCACCATTATTCCAACCTTCACTTCCCCTCACCTCACATCTGACATACTGCATACCAGCTATGACAGCGTAGAGGCTGACTGTTTCCCCCTGGCTGGAGAGTCTAGAACTAGGGGGCACAGTCTCAGGATAAGGGGTAGGCCATTTAGGACTGAGAAGAGGAGGAATTTCTTCACAGAGGGTGGTGAATCTTTGGAATTCACCCCAGAGGGCTGTGGATGCTGCGTCGTTGAGTATATTCAAGGCTGAGATCAGTAGATTTTTGGACTCTAGGGGAATCAAGGGATATGGGGATCGGGCAGGAAAGTGGAGTTGAGGTCGAAGATCAGCCATAATCTTATTGAATGGCGGAGAAGGCTCGAGAGGCCGAATGGCCGACTCCTGCTCCTGCTCTTAATTCATATGCTCTTAAGTCCACCATGATAGGCACGTTGTCTAAACACCTCAAGACTGTCACCAACATACTCCTGCCTGTCTTACAGGAGAAGGTCACCCACAACTCCAGACAGCAGGCTGCAAGTGAAGAAGGCTAAGCCCAGCTTGAAGGAAGCGATTTGGTCTTCATGGGCAGGGGCAGAGACATGGCCGTGGTGACTGGCAACGCTGGAGGAGACGTCACGCATGGGTTTCTTCACACCATATCCTCCATTTCCCTTCTTACTTCAAGCTCACGACAAACTGCAGATGCTTTCACCAGCCACTTCTTCCTCTCTCTTTACACCAAAAGTCAACCCTTGTCCCTCTCTTTCATTTCAGGTGGACATACCTCTGCCACTGGAGGAAGAGGAGGCCAGCCTTCCTGATGATGCAGCATCGCTCGATCTCTCACCCTCGCAAGCACCAGCTCAGATACTGGCAACACGCGCGCGTTAGGGGGGGATTAAATATGTGGGGTTATGGGGATAGGATGGGATATGTTAGGGGGAATTAAATGCGTGGGGTTATGGGGGTAGGGTGGGATATGTGTACTGTGGGGATTAAAGCAGGGACAGGGTACTGGATTTGGATGATCAGCCATGATCGTATTGAATGGCGGAGCAGGCTCGACGGGCCGAATGGCCTACTCCTGCTCCTAGATTCTATGTTTCTATGTTTAGAGGCCAGGCTAAAGGGTCTTCACGTGGTGAATCAAGTGTGCAGGAGCTAGGGCAGGGGGATAGTATGCCAGTGGTCGAAAAACCAGCCGTACACCGAGGGAGTGGAATTCCTTTTGATTGATAAAGATGCCAGGCTGATTAGAGGGTGGCATAATGTGTGTGGAATCTATGGCACCGTACACCCTGGGGAAGCCTACTGTGCGGGCAAAGCCTCTCGTCCTGCTTTGCTCCGTCCATGGGGAGAGAGATGCAGGTGTTTGTTCCAGTGCAGAGAGCCTCGGTGACCTCCCTGATACAGCGATGGACTGCAAACTGTGATATGTCGCTGATGTCACCTGTTGCAATCTGAAAGTAGCCCGCGGCTTAAGAGTTAAAGGCCACGGTGACCTAGACGGCCGCAGGCAGTGCGAGGCTTGTATTGTGGCTGCAGCAGGTGACATAGTTCGGTGCCAGCTTCCACTGTGAACCGAAGGCGCCTCATACTTTGCTCCTCAGTGAAGTTCATGTAAGAGAAGCGCTCCCTGAATGCCCGCCGTGGGTATGACCTCCTGCATAGTGCCCTCCTCCTTGCCGCAGCTCCCGCACCATCAATCTGGTGGGCTACCATGCTGCATGGTTGTAGAAACTAAAAAGAAGTTCCCCATATCCCTTGATTCCCCAGGAGTCCAAAAATCTATCTCAGCCCTGAATATACTCAACGACTGAGCATCCACAGCCCTCTGGGGTAGAGAATTCCAAAGATTCACAACCCTCTGAGTGAAGAAATTCCTCCTCATCTCAGTCTTAAATGGCCGACCCCTTATCCTGAGACTATGACCCCTAGTTCTAGACTCTCCAGCCAGGGGAAACAACCTCTCAGCATCTACCCTGTCAATCCCTCTCAGAATCTTATATGTTTCAATGAGATCACCTCTCATTCTTCTAAACTCCAGAGAGTATAGGCCCAATCTACTCAATCTCTCCTCATAGGACAACACTCTCATCCCAGGGATCAATCTAGTGAACCTTTGTTGCACCGCCTTTAAGGCAAGTATATCCTTCCTTAGATAAGGAGACCAAAACTGTGCACAGTACTCCAGGTGTGGTCTCACCAAGGCCCTGTACAATTGTAGCAAGGCTTCCTTACTCTTATACTCCAACCCTCCAGCAATAAAGGCCAACATGCCAATTGATGCTGTACCTGCACGTTAACTTTGTGTTTCCTGTACTGGAACACCCACAGAATCATACCTTTCAGCCAATGTCCCAGATTCCTCCATTATCATCATCCCTGGGTATGTCCTGTCCCACCAGGGGTGGCGGAACAGTGGTATACAGTCGGGAGGGAGTGGCCCTGGAAGTCCTCAACATTGGCTTCAGGTCAAGCATGGGCAAGGAAACCTCCTGCTGATTACCACCTACTGCCCTCCCTCAGCTGATGAATCAGTGCTCCTCCATGTTGGAGTAGCAAGGGCACAGAATGTACTCTGGGTGGGGGGACTTCAATGTCCATCACCAAGAGTGGCTCAGGAGCACCACTACTGGCCGAGTCCTGAAGGACATAACTGCCACTCTGGGCCTGCGACAGGTGGTGAGAGAACCAACACGAGGGGGAAAAACCTACTTGACCTTGTCCTCACCAATCTACCTGTCGCAGATGCATCTGTCCATGACAGCATTGGTAGCAGTGACCACCGCACAGTCATTGTGGAGACAAAGTCCCGTCTTCACACTGAGGACACCCTCCATCGTGTTGTGTGGCACTACCATCGTGCTAAATGGGATAGATTCAGAACAGATCTAGCAGCTCAAAACTGGGCATCCATGAGGCGCTGTGGGTCATCAGCAGAATTGTATTCCACCACAATCTGTAACCTCATGGCCTGGCATATCCCTCACTCTACCATTACCATCAAGCTAGGGACCAACCCTGGTTCAATAAGGAGTGCAGGAGCAGCACCAGGTGTACCTAAAAATGAGGTGTCAACCTGGGGAAGCTGCAACACAGGAGTACATGCATGCTAAAAAGCGGAAGCAGCATGCTATAGACAGGGCTAAGTGATCCCACAATTAACGGATCAGATCAAAGCTCTGCAGTCCTGTCACATCCAGTCGTGAATGGTGGTGGACCATTAAACAACTAACGGGAGGAGGTTTGGAGCAAGCAGGTTTACAGAAGCTCACAAGGAAAATAGAGGCTCATTTCATCTCATCGGGTGCAATGGGCGAGTTGTGCTCCCTGTCTGCATTAGAATGACTTCCAACAGTTCCTATTCTGCCCAATTCCCATTGTTTACCCTCCGCAAATCTACATGCACAGCTGTTCCAGTGGTGCCATACCTGCCCTACAGAATTCAACGGGGCAGGTTCAACAGGACAAATGTTTCTGCGATATAAATTGGATACGAGGAGTGGGTACATCTTCACACGTTTCCATATGGGGAAAAGAATGTCGACTTGATTTGTTGTGACAGGTTCACAGATTAGCAGGCGTGTCTGGAAGGAACTGTAAATGAGCGAGTGTGAGACTCTCTCAGGGTGGCACCATGTAAAATGATCCAAATCTGTTCACTTGGAAGTCACCTTACACGAATAATCAACTATATCTCACTGGCAATGCGAAATGGCTCTGAAAGCGAATTGATTGAAATCAGGCTCCTGTAAACAACTTTGATTAAAATGGCTGAAGGGTCGATAACGAGAAGGCACAGATTTAAGGCAATTGGCAGAAGAACCAGAGGCGACACGAGGAAAAACTTTTTTAGGCAACGAGTGGTTAGGATTTGGAATGCGCTGCCTGATAGGGCGGTGGATACAGATTCAATAGTAGCCTTCAAAGGGGAATTGGATAAATACTGGAAGGAGAAAAAATTGCAGGGATATGGGGAAAGAGCGGGGGAGTGGGACTAACTGGATTGCTCTTCGAAAGAGCCAACGCAGACTCGATGGGCCGAATGGCCTCCTTCTGTGCTGTACTATTCCATGATTCTATGAAATCCCTCACTTTTTGCTCCACTTCAATTCTGGCCTCTTGAGCATCCCTGATTATAATCGCTCCACCATTGGCGGCCATGCCTTCAGCTGCCAAGTACTTTTTGAAGTGTAGTCACTGTTGTAATGTAGGAAACGTGGCAGCCAATTTGAGCACAGCAAGCTCCCACAAACAGCACTGTGATAATGACCTTTTAATCTGTTTTGGTGATGTTGGTTGAGGGATAAATATTGGCCCCAGGACCCCGGGGAGAACTCCCCTGCTCTTCTTCGAAATAGTGGCCGTGGGATCTTTTACGTTCACCTGAGAGAGCAGAGGGGGCCTCGGTTTAATGTCTCATCCGAAAGACGGCACCTCCAACAGTGCAGCACTCCCTCAGCACTGCACTGGAGTGTCAGCCTAGATTTTTGTGCTCAAGTCTCTGCAGTGGGACCTCAAACAACAACCTTCTGACTCAGAGGCGAGAGTGCTGCCCACTGAGCCACGGCTGACAATTTGGTGAAAAGCCTCTGTTTATACGCTGGAACAATTTACTTCACTTCACACTAATGTAATCCAAATTGATTTTGAAAGTTCTTATTACATGTCAAGATTTCTGAACTTGAACAGTCTTGTTCGAGGCAGCTTCCAATTAGGCTGCCGAAAAATGGTCAGACCTGCCGGATGGAGCAGGCACCTCTGGGTCGCAGCACACTGAAACTTCCTGAAGAAGCAAGTTTGGGATACAATGCTATAATAATAGAAAGTGCTGGAAATACTCAGCAGGTCAGGTAGCATCTGTGGAGAGGGAAACAGAATCAACGTTTCAGGTCGATGACCTTTCGTCAGAACTGGAAAAAGTTGGAGATGTAACAGGTTTTTAAGCAAGTGCAGGGGCAGGGAAAGGGGGGGGAGGGGAGGAAAGAACAAAAGGGAAGGTCTGTGATAGGATGGAAGGCAGGAGAGATTAAGAGACAAAAGGGATGATGGTTCAAAGCATTGCATAGAGCACACGATTGTTTTATACTGAAACGTTGACTCTGTTTCTCTCTCCACAGATGCTGCCTGACCTGCTGAGTGTTTCCAGCACTTTGTTTTAATTTCAGATTTCCAGCATCTGCAGTATTTTGCTTTTGTGTTGGGAATAGTATGCAGCTGGTGTTTGGTAGATTACACTTGCTATCAGCATAACGAATTGGTATTAGAGATAAAGGAGTGTTGCCGATCCTTACCCGGATGGTCAGTAGAAGCATACGAGAGCAGAAATCCTCTTCCTGATATATGAGTGATACTTCTGAACTCCACAGTCACCACACCGGATGTTAACTGTATTCTTGAAGGGACTCTATTCAAATTTCCGCAATAAGGACCTATCAAGAAAATTTGTAGAAATTCAAACATTGATGTGAAGCAGCAACATCATTCCAGCTCAAACAAGACTGGATGGGAAAAAGCAGCAGAATCCTGAAGTAGTTACACTGCTCAGTGTTGCAGCCTTTACTCACTATATGCTTCCCTCCCCTACTTATTTTTCTCCCCTCCGCTCCTCTCCCAAGTGCAGTGTGACTTTTGTTGGGGTAAGGTTTCCACAGGTCTGCTTGTCCTCCACTACCTTGATCAGGTGGTTATTCTTCATACACGAAGCCAGGCAATGATTGTCACCACGTTGCTAGACTGTAACGTCTCCTGGGATCCAACCCAAACATTAGGATTTTTAAACAGTTTCCTCTGCGCATTGCTTGTTGCTGATGTGATTAAGCAACATTATTACCCTGAAATTGCCTTGGAGGCAGTGCAACAAAGATTCACTAGACTGATTCCTGGGATGAGAGGGCTGTCCTATGAGGGTAGATTGAGTAGAATGGGCCTATATTCTCTGGAGTTTAGAAGAATGAGAGGTGATCTCATTGAAACATACAAGATTCTTAGAGGGCTTGACAGAGTAGATGCTGAGAGGTTGTTTCCCCTGGCTGGAGAGTCTAAAACTAGGGGGGGCATAGTCTCAGGATAAGGGGCCATTTAAGACTGAGATGAGGAGGAATTTCTTCACTCAGAGGGTTGTGAATCTTTGGAATTCTCTACCCCAGAGGGCTGTGGATGCTGAGTCGTTGAGTATATTCAAGGCTGAGATCGATAGATTTATGGACTCTGGGGGAATCAAGGGATATGGGGATCGGGCGGGAAAGTGGAGTTGATGTAGAAGATCAGCCATGATCTTATTGAATGGCGGAGCAGGCTCGAGGGGCTGTATGGCTGACTCCAGCTCCTAATTCTTATGTTCTTATGTTCTAAATCTGGCATTTCGTACATTATATACCTTAGCAGACTATGATACCAAGCAATACAAATAATTTGCCGATCTAGTAGAAGTAATGAAAGACTAGGTGTGTGCACAAATGACATTCTGATGGGATGGATTTTAACCACCCACAGTAGAACAGTCCTGGTATTTAGGCTGCTGTCTCCAGTTACACCGGGATCTAGCCTTGTTTGTCCATGCTTTTCTAAATTAAAGGATTAAATATGCTTAAAAGGAGTCGATAAGCAATATTCCCCTTATTTTTTTTGGGTGTGCGGTCCCTTTAACGGGCTGTGCGGCCCATTCTTAATTTCGCGCATGCACGAAATCTCCCATTTGAAAAGCCGGTCCCGGGCTGCGCGGGACCTCCAGACAGCGGCGCGGTCGCACAGCTTAGCGGGAATGTTGTTGATAAGATAGATAGAATCTATTTCCTCTGGTGGGGGGAGTCCTGAACAAAGGGGGCATAACCTTAAAATTAGAGCCAGGCCGTTCAGGGGTGATGTCAGGAAGCACTTCTTCACACAAAGGGGAGTGAAAATCTGGAACTCTTCCCCCCCCCCCAAAAAAGCTGTTGAGGCTGGGGGTCAATTGCAAATTTCAAAACTGAGATTGAAAGATTTTAGTTAGGCAAAGGTGTTAAGGGGTATGGAACCAAGGCGGGTAGATGGAGTTAAAATACAGATTAGGCATAGTGGAACGGGTTCGAGGGGCTGAATGGCCTACTCCCATTCCTATGTAAATTTCAGTGAGGGCAGGGCAGGGCAGGGCAGGTTTACTCTCACCTCCCGCTCCCTCCTTATGAAAGGAATGGATCAGAGGGAGATTCCCTCCCCCTCCCTCCACAGAAGGGATCAATTACCTGGTCTGGAAGCATCTTTTGGATCTGACGACTGAAAGAAAAGTTCAATTTCTTCCTCGGCTGCATTGAGCTGAGTAGGGACTTCGGGCGGAGCAGGTGTCGGTCGCTCGACCTTACCAGGGTGGATGGAGGTGGCACCCGATTGGCCCTTATCAACATACGATCAATGACGGACAGGTAAAGACCCTCTGGTCCATCCAGCCTGTCCCACACAATGGCGATACCTGGTGTATCACAATATCTACACTCGCCACCCCACCCCAAACCATGGGATCTCCTGGGAGAGGCAAAAAAAGATAAAAACCCCAGGCCAATTTGGGGAAAAAAATCTGGGTATTTCCTCTCCGACCCATCTAGGTGACGGAAACTAGTCCAGGAGATCACTCTGGCCCTGAATTCCCTGCAGTACCTTCCTTCTGTAAGAGGTGATCTCCGCCCCAGACAGAAACAGATCCAGCTCTCGCTCGAAGGAATTCAGCGAATCAGCATCCACCGCACGAGACGGCAGCCTGTTCCAGAGGTCCACTACTCTCTGGGAAAAGAACCACCTCCTGACATCGAACCTCGATCTGGCCTTGTACAACTTAACATTGTGACCCCTGGTCCTGCCTAACCTATTTAATTGGAACAAACTGTCTGCTGGAACACAAGCTATTCCCTTCATCATTTTATAAACCTCAATCGATTGCCCCTTCCGGGCACAGATGTCCACCCCGGCCACACAAATGGCTCTGCCTCGAGATTTGAGTTGGAGTTCCTGGAACAAGTTGATCGTGCCACAAAAATAAATGCACAGAACGTACTGCCTCATTCCCGCTCCCACTCTGCCCCACTGCCATCTTCCGGAGGGCCTTCAGGGTGGCCCTGGTGCTTGCCTGCTTCAGGCAGGAGCCTAGTTTTAAAATGTAAATCAGGGTCCTACGCCGATTGCAAGGTACAAAGGAGTGGAGTCTTCACCACGTACACTGTCCATTGGGACTAGGTGTAGAGCCGGCCAATTAGCTGTCTGAGCAAGCTGAATGCAAAAGAGGTTAGTAAAGGTTTTTACATTAAAGAACTTCTTTACCCAGAGAGTGGGGAGAATGTGGAACTCGCTACCACAGGGAGAGGTTGAGGCGAAAAGTATAGATGCATTTAAGGGGAAGCTAGATAAACACATGAGGGAGAAAGGAATAGAAGGATATGCTGATGGGGTGAGGGGAAGAGGGGTGGGAGGAGGCTCATGTGGAGCATAAACACCAGCATGGACCAGTTGGGCCGAATGGCCTGTTTCTGTGCTGGAAATACTATATAATACTATGTAATCTTCCAGTCCACTGCTGGCCCATCCTTGCCCTCCCCCTGTTAACATCGGACTGCTGGCTGGACTCTGCTGAGGGGTTGGCTGATCTTGCAGTCTCCTGACCAGAGAGCTGTCTGTGAGCATCGGAGGAATTGAACCAAAGGAATTTTGGGAGCCTTTGTCTTTAGAAATGGAGCCGGGGTGGGGGGAAATTACAGGGGAGAACACGGTTAATTATCCGGTGGAAAACCTCCTCCTTGTGTAGAAACGACTGTGCATATTTGAGAGTTGGGATGTTAATTCATGAATCTATGTAATTAGTTTCAAGAGAAAATGCTTTCAGTGAAAGGGAGGCCCGAGTGTAAATGAATCCAGAAGGTTTCATTCCATCAAAGCCTCCTACTTTCCTCATTTAATTTTTAACACGCAAGCATAAATAAAACTAGGAAAACAGAGTAAGTAATGAACCTCTGCCAACGGTGCTCATACAGAAAGCTTTGGAAATCTATTGAAAAGCAATCAAGTGTTGTTTAAAGGAACTCTTGGAACTGGCATCTGCTTTCAGAATGTTTGTGCATAAGTGCAAAATTTCACTGAATTTGGGAAAACTGGCTAACCACCCAGACCAAGGGGACAAATGTCTACGTCATTGTTCTTGTTGCACATCTTTAAAGATCTAGACTTAGAAAGACTTGCATTTATATAGCACCTTTCACGACCTCAGGACGTCCCAAAGCGCTTTACAGCCAATGAAGTACTTTTTGAAGTGTAGTCACTGTTGTAATGTAGGAAACGCGGCAGCCAATTTGCGCACAGCAAGCTCCCACAAACAGCAATGTGATAATGACCAGATAATCTGTTTTTAGTGATGTTGATTGAGGGATAAATATTGGCCCCAGGACACCGGGGAGAACTCCCCTGCTTTTCTTCAAAATAGTGGCCGTGGGATCTTTTATGTCCACCCAAGAGAGCAGACGGGGCCTGGGTTTAACGTCTCATCCGAAAGACGGCACCTCCGACAGTGCAGCACTCCCTCAGCACTGCACTGGAGTGTCAGCCTGGATTACATGCTCAAGACTCTGGAGTGGACCCACAACCTTCTGAACCAGAGGCAAAGAGTGCTACCTACTGAGCCACTGGCTGACACACTAAGGGCTGTTTTTCACCTTTATTGCCTGAGAATAAAGCGTCGCCTGGGCGGAACACAGAGGAAAATGTGGCAGGAAGGAGCTCACGCTGGTAACAGATCCCGCCCCATTTTCCATCTAAGCAATGGAGGAAAGTTCAGGTGAACACTGCAACAGGTGTGCAATCCTCCCCCTCTGATTTTTTGTTCTCTGCACTGCACCCAAACAATGTTTAATGTCCAGACACAAAGCTATCCCTTTGCCTCCAGAGTAAGGGCCGCTGAAACTCCAAGCTTCAATTAAAGGTGCGACTCCAAATGGAAGACAGCTTTGCCAAACAGTTGCCACAGTAATTAGGTTAATGTCCTCATAAAAAAAAGTTTGAAATGATAAAGAAAAAAAAGACTTGCATTTCTATAGCACCTTTCATGACCACCAGATATCGCAAAGCGTTTTACAGCCAATGAAGTACTTTTGAAGTGGAGTCACTGTTGTAATGTAGGAAACGCGACAGCCAAAAATGCGCACAGCAAGCTCCCACAAACAGCAATGTGAAAATGACCAGATAATCTGTTGTTGTTATGTTGGTTGACACCGGGGATAACTCCCCTGCTCTTCTTCGAAATAGTGGCATGGGATCTTTCACGTCCACCTGAGAAAGCAGACCTCAGTTTAGCATTTCATCTGAAAGACGGCACCTCCCTCAGCACTGCACTGGAGTGTCAGCCTAGCTTTATGTGCGCAAGTCTCTGCAGTGGGACTATGAACCCACAACCTTCTGACTCAGAGGCGAGAGTGCTGCCCACTGAGCCACAGCTGACACTGATGATTGCGTAGATTGGACCGATACTCTCTGGAGAGGTGATCTCATTGAAACATATAAGATTCTGCGGGGGAATGACAGGGTAGATGCTGAGAGGTTGTTTCCCCTGGCTGGAGTGTCTGGAACTAGGGGGCACAGTCTGAGGCTAAGAGGTCGGCCATTTAAGACGGAGATGAGGAGGAATTTCTTCACTCAGGAGGGTGGTGAATCTTTGGAATTCTCTGCCCCAAATCGCTGTGGATGCTGAATCGTCGAGTATATTCAAGGCTGAAATCGATGGATTTTGGGGCTCTAGGGGAATCAAGGGATATGGAGATCGGACGGGAAAGTGGAGTTGAGGTCGATGATCAGCCATGATCTTATTGAATGGCAGAGCAGGTTCGAGGGGCCGTATGGCCGACTCCTGCTCCTAATTCTTATCTTCAAAGCAAAAAATGGAAAGTTGGGCAACTAACTGGAGGGTTGCTAGGGAAAGTGCAACTGTACCAGAGCGTGAGGCAGTGCCTTCAGGAGGTGAAGGGAAAGAAAGAAGGAAAATTTGAAAGTAAAATTATTACAACTGAGCTATATTTAGAGTCATTTTAACTGTACTGATTCACAATCTGCGTCTCAACCTATAAAACTGATCCCAGCAAAATGAAAATAAGAGATTCAGTCGTCTAGATCTTTGTGTACGGGGGCAGTCAGAACAGATCCTCGAACTAGAACAATTCCTGAGCAGATTTAATTAGCGTCAGACTGATTATAGACAGAATCATGGGTGAAATGTTTTCATTTGAGGCATTTGCAAAAGTACGGTCTGTAAACAAACTGGAATTTAGAAACTGGGGTTTACAGGATTACCTTTTTTTAAAAAAAAAAGTGCCCCCTTCAGTCATTTTAGGTGAAGAGAAGTACGGCAAACTAGGAATTTAAATGACCTATATAAACATAAAAAATTGAAAAGCCAAAGTAAGACTGATGTGTCTGAAGATGATTAACTACATTTTATTCCCCCATATGAAATGGTAAGCAACCTCTGCTGTCAGTGAACCATGCATTTATGATGAATTTTACCGTGGTTCTTTGCTTCAGTTTTCTTTCACAGACAGGCGTAATCCAATTTTGGAGTTAAATTAAACCTTTCAATGAAAGTAAACTACGTAAATAGTAGAGGATTAATTAGACCTCAACAATGCAAAAAGTTGCTCAGTATTGTGAACAATTTGCCATATAAAGTCAGTGATACAGCACGGCTTTGCAGCTGCTGCATGGGCAGATGTAGTTTGTGTGACCTTTCAAAACTGTTAGCTTCTATCTTCCCCACGCTCTAAAGCTAACACTGAACATACTTTTGCTGGTAACATGAATAGGTGGATTCCCAAGTCTTTTTTTAAAACAAAGAGAAAGAACGAACTTGCATTTCTATAGCGCCTTTCACAACCTCAGGACGTCCCAAAGCGCTTTACAGCCAATGAAGTACTTTTGAAGTGTAGTCAGTGTTGTAATGTAGGAAACCCTCCGAGATCTCTGCGCTCCTCCAATTCTGGCCTCTTGAGCATCCCTGATTATAATCGCTCCACCACTGGCGGCCGTGCCTTCAGCTGCCTGGGCCCTAAGCTCTGGAATTCCCTCCCTAAATCTCTCCACCTCTCTCTCCTCCTTTAAGCCGCTGCTTAAAACCCACCTCTTTGACCAAGCTTTTGCTCATCTGCCCTAATATCTCCTTATGTGGCTCGGTGTCAAATGTTGTCTGCGAATGCTCCTGTGAAGCGCCTTGGGACGTTTTCCCACGTTAAAGGCGCTGGATAAAGTCAAGTTGTCTTGTTGTTGAAACAACTCCTCCATTGATATCTTCGCAAATGAGTGCAACAGATTTCAAAAACCAGCCTGCCTTTTTGAGCGTAAAGCACACTGGATTTACCACCAATTCTGACTTCACAATGAAAAAGTCACAACGTCAGGCAGTCTCTATTCATTATTTTTTGGTACCGACAACAAAACCAACAAAATGAAAAAACAAGCTGCACCCGATGGAGGATCCGCTGTCACGATCAGTGAAATATACCATGAAATATCTCTACTCAAAACTCAGGACGCCTTCCAGTTTGTCCCTTGTAACTTTTAATTAAAAATGAGGATATGAAAGCCCTACATTTTCCAGCATATGCCATGGGGGGCATGGTAGCGTAGTGGGTACATTACTAGACTAGTAATCTATTAGGCCTGGACTAATGATCTGGACACATGAGTTCAAATCCCACCATGGCAGCTATTTAATTAAATAAATCTGGAATTAAAATGCTAGTATCAGTGATGGTGACCATGAAACTATTGGAACCTGGTCTAGCCTATATGTGACTCCAGACCCACAGCAATGTGGTTGACTCTTAACTGCCCTCTGAAATGGCCGAGCAAGACACTCAGTTGCCACCTTCTCAAGGGCAATAAGTGCTGGCCTTACTAGTGACACCCATATCCTGTGAATGAATGAAAAAAACACGCTCCAGTCTCCTTGGCCCCACCCTGATCTCTCCTGGGCAACGTATTAGCTGGTGAAATGGCCTCTGCAAATGTCATTCTCGCCCAGCTGTTGTCTGACAGTGTAGCAAAGATGATCCTCACTTCAATTTGTCTCACCTTTTGGAAAGGTGCCTGGATTCCCTCAGTGCCTCCCTGGGGTGATATGATGGAGTTGAGTAATGCAGTGGTGTGAGGAAAAACAGAACTTGATTTCACCACAGCGGTGGTGCAACTCATTTGTGTGGCTACAATCTGTGCCAATGTATCTGGTAGAGATGCTTTCTGTCGGTGTGACACCTCCTCCATTCATTCTATTGGTATGGATGCGCGTGAGATTGTGGAATAATCACTAATTAAAGAAAGATTGCATGGAAAAGTTATTTCAATGTAAAATACATCTCCCACTCTCTAAACCCCTAGTCATTAGAAGTAAAAGAAAGAAAGACTTGCATTCTATAGCGCCTTTCACGACCACTGGACGTCTCAAAGCGCTTTACAGCCAATGAAGTACTTTTGAAGTGGAGTCACTGTTGTAATGTAGCAATATAGAATAAACAGGTTGTGGCACTGAAAGTGTGTTGCTGGCAAGGCAAAGTGTCCCTCGACAATCTCTATCTACCACAGCATTGAATTGATATACGAGTCCTTCATGCTCATTGAAGAACTCTGGCTACCAACCAAAACTACAGCACTACTCACTTCACAACAGTGCTGTGCCAGCTACATCAACTCTGACAAGCAAGACAAGAAACAAAATGAGCAAGACACAATAGAATTATATAATCATCGAGTTTTACAGCACATGCGGAGGCCATTCAGTCCAGCGTGCCTGCGCCGACTCTCTGAAAGAGCTACCCACTTGGTCTCACTTCCCTGCCCTATCCCTTCAGCTTTTTACATTTTTCCTTATCAAATATTTATCCAATTCCCTCTTAAAAGTCTTTGGGGTGGAAATTTGACGTTGCCCGGTTTTGGGTGCAAAGACGGCAACAGCGTGTTTCCAAACCGCAAGGCCCGAGAATGGCCTGAGATTGGGCCTTGGGCCTCAAATAGATAATCTGGGTGAGCTACCGATGCCGGTCACGTGTCCACAGGCAGCTCTCCCTTTTGCAGCAATGAATTTCAAACCGACTGCCTCACCAGTAGCGGCGCCAGTGGCTCAGTGGGTGGCACTCTTGCCTCAGAGTCAGAGGGTTGTGGGTTCAAGTCCCGCTCCAAAGACTTGAGCACAAAAATCTAGGCCGACACTGTAGTGCAGTGCTGAGGGAGTGCTGCACTGTTGAGAGCTGCTGTCTTTCAGATAAGACGTTAAACCAAGACCCCGTCTGCTCTCTCAGGTGGACGTAAAAGATCCCGTGGCACTATTTCGAAGAAGAGCAGGGGAGTTCTCCCCGGTGTCCTGACCAATATTTATCTGTCAATCAACATCACTAAAAAACAGAATATCTGGTCATTATTGCTGTTTGTGGGAGCTTGCTGTGCGCAAATTGGCTGCTGCGATTCCTACATTACAACAGTGACTACACTTCAAATGCGGAGACTTCAAAAAGTACTTCATTGGCTGTAAAGCTCTTTGGGACGTCCGGTGGTCATGAAAGGCGCTATAGAAATGTAAGTCTTTCTTTTTTGGCGGAGCAGGCTTGAGGGGCCGTATGGCCTACTCCTGCTCCTAATTCTTCTGTTTTTGTCTTCTTCTACCATTTACCAAAGGAAAGTTTATTTTAAAGCGAATGTCCAGTTTTGAAATCTGTGCAGTATAAATGATTTAATAAAAATGAGTTATGTTTTGCTTTAATCATTGCCCCTTTTTCAAAAAAACCTTATTTGCATACTTGGCTGCATCTTCAAAAGCATAGTAGTCTATTAACAGCTGATAAAGGAGCTCGTTACAGGCCAATTTGTGTTAATGTTTGTTTGCTTTCTGACCTTTAGCGTTAATCAGGTCTATAAACGAAAGAAATTCTGTTATGCTCAGTATGTGTCACATTGCGCAAAGTATTTCAGGCTGACTCAACCATTGCATCTGGCGTGTGTGCATGCTGTATGGCAGCATCTGGATGCAATACTCTACAGACTAAATAGTTTTATACTGTGGGTTTGTCTGGCATGTGACGCTGCTCTGATTTAACTGTCTGTTTACCTAATGAATCCAAAGTCAAATACTCCGCAGTCAATGCGGATTGCGTAGTGCTCTGATTTTCATTATCTATTATACAGTGAGACAGTTTAGCAGGCATGTTGCTAACTGTCTCAGGCCATATTGTGAATCTTCTGCGATAGTATTCTGATTGATTTATATTTTTAAGAAAACTGATGTATGGATGATACAACAATAAATGAAAGTGTACTTTGGCATTTTTGATGTAATTTCCCGCTTATATAACCAATGTTCACCCGAATTTCTTTTGGGGGGGGGGGGGATGCACGGCCCTTTTAAGGGTGTGCGCGGCCCAGTCACAGTTTCACGCACCCCTGAAGTTTAACATTGGAAAAGCCGGTGCCAGGCTGCGTGGGACCAGCAGAGAGCTGCGCGGCCGCATAGCTTAGAGGGAACGTTGGATATAACCTCTTTGTCCACTTGTGATCTCGGGGCAATGGAAAATTATTTGCTTCTTTATGTGCCTTCTGAGATCAACTCACCACCAGCCCAAACAAAAAATTGAAAAGAATACTAAATTTCTGCAGCTTGAGACCTTGTACAGGGCAGAGCATATTCTCAGAGTTTATCGATTGTTGTTTTGATAAAATCGGGAGAGATTTTCTCAGACCCCTGCCCTTCCCACCTCCCCCAAAGTTTAAACTTTGTAGACATTGTGGCTGCAGATACCTTCTTTTATTCACTTCTAAAGTATTACTGGTTTTTAAATAATGTCAAATTTAAGAACATAAGAAATAGGAGTCGGCCATACGGCCCCTCGAGCCTGCTCCGCCATTCAATAAGATCATGGCTGATCTTCGACCTCAACTCCACTTTCCCGCACTCTCCCCATATCCCTTGATTCCATTAGTGCCCAAAAATCGGTCGATGTCAGCCTTGAATATACTCAACGACTGAGCATCCACAGCCCTCTGGGGTAGAGAATTCCAAAGATTCACAACCCTCCGAGTGAAGAAAGTTTTCCTCATCTCAGTCCTAAATGGCCGACCCCTTATTCTGAGACTATGCCCCCTGGTTCTAGACTCTCCAGCCAGGGGAAACAACTTCTCAGCATCTACCCTGTCAAGCCCTCTAAGAATTTTATACGTTTCAATGAGATCACCTCTCATTCTACTCAATCTCTCCTCGTAGGACAGCCCTTTCAACCTGGAATCAGTCTGGTGAACCTTCGTTGCACTCCCTCCAAGGCAAGTATATCCTTCCTTAGGTAGGGAGACCAAAACTGTGCACAGTACTCCAGGTGTGGTCTCACCAAAGCCCTAGATAATTGCAGCAAGACTTCCTTACTCTTATACTTCAAGCCCCTTTCAATAAAGACTAACATACCATTTGCCTTCCCAATTGCTTGCTAACTTAGAAAGTCTGCGAGAACTAAAGTTTGACTTGCTCTTCGCTCATCAAAAGCTGATGAATGTAGTTTTGGTCGCAAAGGGAAACTGAAAAGTACTCAATATTTTCTGAAATAATGACAAAGTTAAAACTCTTTAGCGTTTCAATTGTTGACATTTTATCCATTATTTACCATGCATCAGCTGGGCTCAGTTGGTCGTATTCCGAGTCAGAAGGTAGTGGGTTCAAACCCCACTCCAGAATTTGAGCACATAATCTGGGCCGACAGAGCAGCGCTTAGGGAATGCTGCATTATCAACGGTGCCTTTTGGAGGAGGAGATGTTGGACTGAGGTCCCGTCGGCCTGTACAAGAAAAGAGATCTCGTGGAGAGCAGGGAGTTCTGGAACCCCGGCCAACATAGTTCCCTTTATCAACATACGCCAACAACAGATGAACTCGTCATTCATCTCACTCGCTTGTTTGTGGGTCCTTCTGATGCACAAATTGCCTGCCAGGTTTGCCTACATAACAGTAACTATACTTTAAAAAGTTGTGAAGTGTTTTGGGACACAATAAGGCACTATATAAAAAGGCAAACCTATTTTCTTATTTAACCAAATTGCTGTAAAAACCCACAGGCATCATTTCATAGGAGAAAAGATTGCAAGTGTGCAAACCTAATGTAATCGAAACCAGGCCTTCAGAACCTGTCCGCTGGAGTTCCTTGTAGCATAAGCAACTGTACATTAGCATCCAATGGTTGCATTTTTGCCAAAATAGATGTGTTCTTTAAATAAAGGGTTTAAACAGATGGGAAAGGTTATGTTGTGTCGGCAAACTAAACTTTACAATGATTAGGCGTTTCTGACAAGAGATGCTTTGGAAGAGATTTTTTTCCCCCAATTACATTATTTTTTTATGTACCTCCCACCAGTACAGAAAATGCCTCTCGTGATGTGAAACAACGCAGCAACACTTCCAGGACATGCATCACACTCGAGAAAGGAATCTCTGATGCTCGTCTGTTGTTTCTGGCTGCAGTGTCTTTGTTTACAAGGACGAAAGCTGAAAGTACAGCAGAATCTGGCAGAATCCTAGGTTTGGGACACAGAAGGAAAAGTTGCAAATACCAAGAATGGCTTTCATACACTTGGAGCACTGTGCACGGTTCTGGTCTCCATATTATAAAAAGGATTTAGAGGCACCGGAGAAGGTGCAAAAAAAACATTTACAAGGATGATACCAGAACTGAGAGGCGATACCCATCAGGAAAGGATTGAACAGGCTGGGGCTCTTTTCTTGAGAAACGAGAAGGCTGAGGGGTGACCTGATAGAGGTCTTCAGGATTGTGAAGGGGTTCGATAGGGTAGACGCAGAGAAAATATTTCCACTTGTCAGTGAGACCAGAACAAGGGGTCATAAATATAAGATAGTTACTAATAAATCCAATAGGGAATTCAGGAGAAACTTCTTTACCCAGAGAGTGGTGAGAATGTGGAACTCGCTACCACAGGTTGAGGCGAATAGTATAGATGCAGTTAAGGGGAAGCTGGATAAACACACGAGGAAGAAAGAAATAGAAGGTTATGCTGATAGGGTGAGATGACGAGGGGTTGGAGGAGGTGCGTGTGGAGCATCAACACCAGTATGGACCTATTGGGCCGAATGGCCTGTTTCTATGCTGGAAATTCTATGTAATTCTTTGTAATGCACCAATTCTTAGCAAACATCAGAAAAGTCCCAGAATATTACACTGACCCCACTTTAGATCAGGCTGAGGGAAAGTCAAGGGCACAGACTATGATAGTGGGCCTTTCTGGATAGGTGTTCTTTTTTTAATCTTCCCGCTCAATCAATCATCAGTGCATTTTTTCCCTTCCCCTCCCCTCCTGAATGCAGCGACTCCTCGTCACATTTTCATGGCAGGATATTCAACGGTGGAGAGCATCACAGCTGAGCCCCAGACCTTTGCTCCTGTAAAGTCCTCACGCCTACACTTTTCCAGCAGGGGTGGCTGGTTAGCGAAAGGAAGTGGATTCCCTCCAATCTGCCCTGCCTGGCTCGGAGGGCCAACGCAGTATCCCAGCAGTTCACCTCGCGCAGACTGGGGACTAAACCAGGGGTCAAGCTGGGGGCCTTCTGTGGCTAAGTGGGTAACACCCTTGCCTGTGTCAGAAGGTCCTGGGTTCAAATCCCACTCCATGAAATTTGAGCACAAAAATCTAGGCTGACACTCCAGTGCAGTGCTGAGGGAGTGCTGCACTGTCTGAGGGGCAGTGCTGAGGGAGTGCTGCACTGTCTGAGGGGCAGTACTGAGGGAGCGCCACACTGTCTGAGGGGCAGTACTGAGGGAGCGCCGCACTGTCTGAGGGGCAGTACTGAGGGAGTGCTGCACTGTCGGCGGGGCAGTACTGAGGGAGCGCCGCACTGTCGGAGGGTCAGTACTGAGGGAGCGCTGCACTGTTGGAGGTGCCGTCTTTCAGATGAGACATTAAAACAGAGACCCCATCTGCTCTCAGGTGGACGTAAAAGATCCCATGGCACTATTTTGAAGAAGAGCAGGGGAGTGCTCCCTGGTGTCCTGGCCAATATTTATCCCTCAACATCACTAAAACAGATTATCTGGTCATTTTCACATTGCTGTTTGTGGGAGCTTGCTGTGCACAAATTGGCTGCCGCGTTTCCCACATTACAACAGTGACTACACTGCAAAAGTACTTCATTGGCTGTAAAGCGCTTTGGGACGTCCGGTGGTCGTGAAAGGCGCTATAGAAATGCAAGTCTTTCTTTATGAAGGTTTGCTCTCATTGGATTACCCTTCAAGGCAAAGCGCAACATCAGGTGGAGTATGTGCAACCAAGGAAGAGATCGGATTTGTCTAAAAACGAACACACTGGTTAAAACAATAAGCCTGTCACGTGCCACAACTGCTGATGTGCGTTCAACACTTCTGACACCAATCATTCTTTGAGTTAGAAGGGGCCGGGAGCAAGTTTACATCATGTGACGAATTCAGCAATGACACGAGTGTAACAGAATATCATGGGCCTGAACTTGCGGTCGGGGGCTTCCCGCGGATGAATGCCTCCGAACCGCAAGAAAACTCCACATCCACCGATGGTCCCGGAGGTTTGGACACTCGCGCTCCTAGGCCTGCGGGCGCACGCCTGCGTAAAGGCCCACGTATCCCGGGGGCGCGCTCGGTTCGCAAGTGCCCTGGGATCACGTGGGCCAAGCCAACCAATTAGAAAGGGGATCCCCATTATGCTTATGGTGATTCCATTTCCATACGGAATCCCCATAAGCATGAAGAGGAATCCCCAAAAAACACAAATTTCACACAACTTAAATAAAAATAAATCATTACATGTTCAAAATCAAAATACAATTAAATTAAACATTTAAAACAAAAATTTAATATTTGAAAAATAAATTTAGGCTAAAAGTAACCTATAACGAAGTTTAAAGTTTTATATTTAAATAATTAAAACTTTAAAAAATATTTAATTAAACTCTTAGGGGTAAAAATTCAGTTGGTTGCGCCTCCCGTTAGCGCCTTAAGAGGGCGCTAATGGGGCGCAAAGCCGCTAACGCCGGGCGCAGCGATGTTTGCGCTGCTCGGGAACTTAGCTTGACATTGTGCAGCGGCGCTAAACTTTACCGCTGCGACCACCTGCGCGCGCAGATTGTGACGTCATTCCATGGTGCAACGCCCTTGTGGCGCCCCGGAGCAGAAATTGAGTGGCGCCCCCTGCCTTACCGCCTGGCGCTTTCAACGACCAGATGACTGGAACGCTATCAATCGCTGTGGGGCTGGGGGGGGCGCTATTTAAAGGGGGCCTCTTCCTGTCTTTTATTGTTGGTGGCATTTTTGAACTACGCATTCTGAGAGAGAGAGGGAGAGACTTCTGGAGATTCAACGTTGTGTGAAGGAGTTTTGGGTACTGAGCAGCACTTTGCAGGTTCATTTTGATTTGCCATTCCTTGTATCGATTTAGCAGAGACTGTGGGAGCTGCACTCTAAGCTCTTTGCCTGGTACTCTCCATTGTTCTTTCCAGCACATTTGATGTGCAAGTCTCTCCAGGCCGAGATTCAAGGCTGCAATGAACAGGATGTGGATGGAAAGCAAGATTAACCATCCCCTTTAAGAACTGGCCCGTGCCATTGTGTGTGTGTTCCATTGCTGACTGACATTACATGAGCTTCGCCAGCGCTCTGAGTTAGCGCCTCACTGCTCGGCCTTTGCGCCTTAAGACAGGTGTGCAGCGCCTGATTTAGCGCTCCACTCACCTCCCGGGGCGGTAAAAGTGAAGTTTCCAGTCAGTGCCGATAATTAGCGCCAGGCGCTAATATTTGCGTCCAGACGATATTTGCGCCCCAAATGGGGCGCGACCTAATTTCTACCCCTTAAGCTATTAAAAGAAGGCCGGCTTTTACCAGGCATAAGGGTTTCACGGCATTCGCTGGGCAGTAGTTGGGCAAATAGCCCGACTCTCCGCCAGCGAATGTCCATTTCCCGGGGATGCTGAGGATCTGTCGAGCTGAAACTTGACAGATCGCGAGTTCTGGGTTTTCGTGCATGCGCAGCGCACACGGAAACCCGGGACTTGCGGGGCACTTACGGCCGTCACGCACCGCGTACACAGTCATAGGCCCCAGAAAATCCAGGCCCATAAGTGAATTCCCAAGATGTGGAGTTTAAGGCAGAGTACCATGCGTTCGTGCTTGTGTGTATGCGAGTGTGGGTGTGTGAGTGTGAGTGTCTGAGAGAGTGTGTGTGGGGTGTGTGTGTGTGGGGTGTATGTCTGTGTGAGTGTGTGTGTGTCTGTGTGTGTGTGAGTGCATGTGTTTGTGAGGCGTGTGTGTGTGGGGTGTGTGTGTGTCTGTGTGAGAGTCTGTGTGAGAGTGTGTGTGTGTCTGTGTGAGAGTCTGTGTGAGAGTGTGTGAGTGAGAGTGAGTGGGGTGTGTGTGTGTAAGTGAGTGTCTGTGTGAGTGTGTGAGTCTGTGTGTCTGTGTGAGTGAGTGTGTGTGGGGTGTGTGTGTGTGTCTGTTTGAGAGTGATGCAGGAAAAGCACCGAGGGAATTTGGAAAAATAAAAATGTGTAGTGCAGAGGAAGTTTGGCAATGATCAGGGAACACTGGGTGGTCAGATGGCTCTGTAAACGCAGTCTTTGTATAGCAGATTTCGCAAGTCACTTGTATATAAATGGAATTTGAATTGACATTATACGCAGTCCAAAGCAGAGTAAGCGGGCTTGTGGCAATGTCCTTAATAAAAATTAGTGACAAGTCCCAGTTCCGCTGTTGAATAACTGCAAACTGCCTTCATCTGGATTCAATGGCACAGAGTTACATAGAAAACAGAACAAAAAATACAGGGATGACTTGAATAGTGGAATGTGAATATAATTAGACTACATTTATCACATCTGTACATCATTGAGCTTCACTCTAATAGGGCTTATAAATTTAACCACAATTAAGTTGAAGTTACCATTAAATGCTCAATAAAGATGGAGTTCCTGGACAATCGCTGTTCAGACTCCATTTGCCATTATTTGAAATGAGCTTATTAAAAGCAGCTAAAGAATAAATCCCAGCAACTCTGCATGGCGAAGTTCTCACATATTGATTCAGAGATGATTTCGGATGAGACGTTATAACCGAAGCCCCGTCTGCTCTCTCAGGTGGACGTAAAAGATCCCATTGAACTGGCCAATACTTTGCGTGAAACATTATGCAAATAGAACTGAAACTACGGCCCTGATATTTACTGAGGTGCAGGTTCGGAGCAGGTGATGGGGATGGGGGGGGGGAAAGGAAGGAAGGAGTTATGGATGGGAAGCCAGGATATAAGGGTTTCCCCCGAATGCCCTGCAGTTTGAACTGCCGGCCGTGTTTTAATTTTATTCTCCAGGTTTCCCACCCAAGCAGGTGGCAGGGGTATGGTGGGGGCGAGATCGCGGTGGGTAGGGGGAGTGGACAGATCGCGGGGCGCAAGCTCGCGGTGGGGGGGGGGGGGGTCAGTGAACATGGAGGTGGCGGGGTCGGACAGAAGGCGGGGGGTTTACTGGGTAAGCTTGTTGGTCCTGGAGGAAGCACTCCTGCCTCTCCTGGCCCACAAGCAGGGCTGTGAAGGCACTTACCTCATGGATCCAGCCCTTCTTGCTCCCGTTTACCAACTGGGTTTCCCCAAGGCCAGGGAAACCGGGCGGACAAGAGTTAAAAATAGACATCAGGTTGAAATGGGGGCACACAACCTCCTTGAAAGGGTTTTACCGACCGACCTGCCTCCTGAGAGCGGATTGGTCGCCCGCCCCCTCGTCCCACCTCCATTAAAACGGGAAGGGAGCGGGCCCGAGGCGGGTTGGGGTCAGGTTTGAGAACTCTTTACAGTTTTACATCCCACCCGACCCCAATCCACCTGTTTTTGGGGGTTAAAATGACACCCTATGGGTCAACCCGATCTGCAGGGTTCTCGGTTCTCACCCACGTAGGGGCTGTGCTGATGAGGAGTTAGAAAAAAAAACCTCAGCAAAGGCACCAAAGTTGAAATTTACAATGTTCGAACAAGAAAAGGCCATTTGTCCCTTCAAGCCCGTACCTTCCACATGTCACATGTGCTCTACTCTAACAAGGACTCTATCCCACCAATTTCATTGCCCGAGGGAAAGCGCCATATTAATATTCTCCAATATCTAAATGGTCATAAAGCAAAATTCCAGAACATTTATCCATTGCCAAGTCTTCGCTGTTCACTCAGACCGGATGTCTTTCATTAGTAATACTTCTAGCTTCAGCAGAACGGTGGCGTTTGGAAGATTTCATTATTTCAGGGTCATTCACATTACAAGCTGCATCATCAGTGTGAAGCGGTTTCACTTTGCAACAACTCTACAATTATTCTGTAAATGTAGCCAGAATCCACACTCCGGGCTTGTGGTGAGGGTGGCGGTACGGGTAGGAACTGGAAGTACTAAAAATAAATAGAAATTTCACAGAAGGCACTAGGCCTGGATGTACTAGGGGACTCAAAGAAGCGGCTCGTGAAATCAGCCATGTCTTTGCCACTATCTTTAGGGAATCATTAGAACCAGCAATACTGTCAAAGAATTGAACACCAATTCTTTAAAACACATGAAGAGTGATGAAACAGTCCATTATATCTTCTCAGTATGTTTGCAATCACACGTACACAGGAAACGATATCAATAATTATCACAGATACAGGAAATGCTGTCATTTTGTGTGACTGGAATATGGGATCACTGAAATCATCGACCAAAAATGTTCTGGCAACCCAGGTAGCCTAAATAAAGCACATGAATGAAAATATTTATCTCAGTGTCAGCAAACACGGTAGCATTTTATAAATAGAGTTTGCTTGCAGTCTCTTCTGGGAATTTTCATTATGCAAAAAAATGAAATGACCATGTAATAATTATAAACTATAAAAATTAAACTAAAGTGACTTTGAATAGTTATGCACTCTTCAGATTAGATAACTGTCTTGAAAATACTCTGGTTTATTTGCTTTTTTAAAGCATTTACTTATGCATTTTATGTTGGTTCTGTCGGTTGTCGACAGTAGCGCTCAGTGCAAGCACTGACAGCCTGTGAACGCCAAGATTTTCCTCTATGATGATCATGCTGAATGAATGATGATTGCAACACTATTATTGAAAGGTACATTTCCTGCCATGAATACAGGACTGGGTACGGTAGCATAGTGGTTATGTTACTGGACTAATAATTCAGAGGCCTGGACTAATGATCCAGGGACGGGAGTTCAAATCTTCACCATGGCAGCTGGGAAATTTAAATTCAATTAAATAAGCCTGGAATTAAAAAAAAACTATTATAAGTAATGGTGAGCATGAAACTACTGTGATTGTTGTAAAAACCTATCTGGTTCACTAATGTCTTTTAGGGAAGGAAATCTGCCGTCCTTACCCGGTCTGGCCTATATGTGACTCCAGACCCACAGCAATGTGGCTGACTCTTAACTGCCCTCTGAAATACACAAGACGCAGGAGGAGGTCATTTGGCCCCTCGAGCCTGCTCCGCCATTCATGGCTGATCTGATCTTGGCCTCAACTCCACTTCCCTGCCTGCTCCCCATAACCTTGACTCCCTTACCATTCAAAAATCTGTCTATCTCCACCTTAAATATATTCAATGACTCTGCCTCCACAGCTCTCTGGGGAAGAGAATTCCAAAGATTCACGACCCTCTGAGAGAAGAAATTCCTCCTCATTTCCGTTTTAAAAGGGTGCCCCCTTATTCTGAAATTATGCCCCCTAGTTCTAGATTCCCCCACGAGGGGAAACATCTGCCCTGTCAAGCCCCCTCAGTGTCTTATATGTTTCAATAAAATCACCTCTCATTCTTCTAAACTCCAATGAGTATCGGCCCAATCTGCTCAACCTTTCTTCATAAGACAACCCCTTCATCTGCGGAATCAACCTCGTGAACCTTCTCTGAACTGCCTCCAATGCAAGTATATCCTTCTTTAAATAAGACCACCAAAACTGTACGCAGTACTCCAGGTGTGGTCTCACCAACGCCCTGTACAGTTGCAACAGGACTTCCTTACTTTTACACTCCATCCCCCTTGCAATAAAGGCCAACATTCCATTTGCCTTCCTAATTACTTGCTGTACCTGTATGCTAACATTTTGTTTGGCCTAGCTACCCAAACTGCTGCAAAGAAGTATACTACAGCGGCTCACCACCGCCTTCTCAAGGGCAACTAGGGATGGGCAATAAATGCTGGCCTTGTCAGCGATGCCCACATCCTGTGAATGAATAAAAGAATAACTACTTTATGCAGAGGTACAGTTCCACAATCTCGCTCCCCTTTAAAATCTTGCTCAGGTAACCATTCTTGTTGCGTCTACCTGAACGGTGAGTGTCGACAGGCTAGTCCATCATTGGATAGCATCACGACTGATCACAGATTCTGTCCCCACTCCATGTTCACACACGCACACTTGCAACAGGGACCAATGGGTAGCAGTCAGGAGAAGGAAGCCTGGATGACTTTTCCCCCCCTCCCTAGCCTGAGGATGTGGGGGGGGATGTGTGCAGCCTCCACTGCACAGCACAGTCTAGGATCAATCTTGGTTCTTTTCCAGCCCGTGTGGTCCAGTACACACCGCACAGTGGACCTACATATTGAACTTGTTTTCATTACAGAAATTTTTTTTTCAGCTGACATGATCCATGTTTTTCCAAACACAGAGGAATGAATAATATAGAAAAACGAGTGTATAAATGAACTAAACGCAAACAATCCAAGATTAGAAAGAAAAATGTTCCTGGTAGAATTATGTACATGTCAAATTAAACCACATATAAAGCTGTCGATGCTCTGTCCATTGACACCTTTAAAAAGAGCCAGATAAATATCTGGTTGAAGTCAGCAATGTGGGTTATAAGGATAAGGATATGTACAGGGTTATAAGGGTAAGTACAGGTACAGGTATTTGAATGTTTCTGCGGAACATGATCTTTCTGAGCTGTAATGTCAGCGAAAGCAACTAGCCCTGGAAGTATTAGAGTGGTTCAGCCAGGTTTTCTAGCGTTTACCTTGGCGAGGGGGTCAAGGAGACATTGCAGTGCCTTTCCTCAGGAGCTTGAATGGGTCGAGTAATGTCCATGATAGGTTGGACTTGGGCTTAGGTTGGGACAAGGGGCTGGAGGTTGTAAGGAAAAGGTACAGACTGAAATGATTAAATACTTCACGGAGCGCGATGCTCTGCTGGGGCCGGAGGTGGGGGCGGTTGTTGTCTGTGACAGTCTGCAGACCAGAGCTGAATAGTGAAGGTGAGAGAATTTGGAGAATGGGAAGTACTTAAACTAAACTTTCCCATGGGAGATTAAACAGATAGAGTAATGTTCATAATAGAATGAGTTGTGATGATGTATTCTTTTTATAAACTTTACTCATTCCACGGTTTCTCATGCTTTGAACATACCATCATTACAATAACACTTCCAACTTTGTTCGCTGAAAGTATATTGGACTTGGACTTAGTTGGGACAGGGGCTGGAGGTCGTAAGGGAAGGTACAGACTGAAGTGATTAAATCCTTCACAGAACGTGATGCTCTGCTGGGGCTGGAGGTGGGAGCGGTTGTTGTCTGTGACAGTTAACAGTATGGTTCAGCAGCTGGAGCAGAAATTCGAACCGAGATGAAAAGTCCCCGAGGCACATGAAGAAGTTTCACAGAATCTAGCCGCAGGGCATTCTGTCAAAGTAAACATACGAGTTCCCATCTGCTTAACTTAATTACTGCGTCAACATAATTTTTAAAAAGCCTTTTTGGACAACGGTACATGTGCAAAACATGGTGGAATTCTCCCCAATAGCAAAGCAAGTGGCCCGTGTAACTCAGAGCTCCACACTTGCACCACGACACAGTTAGGGCAACACGATGGCATAGTGGTTAGCCCTGTTGCCTCACAGCGCCAGGGACTCAGGTTCGAATCCGGCCTCGGGTGACTGTGTGTGGCGTTTGCACATTCTCCCCGTGTCTGTGTGGGTTTCCTCCGGGTGCTCCGGTTTCCTCCCACAGTCCAAAGATGTGCGGGTTAGGTTGATTTGGCTATGATAAATTGACCCTTAGTGTTAGGGGGATTAAATACGTGGGGTTACGGGGATAGGGTGGGATAGGTGTCGGTGCAGGCTCGATGGGCCGAAATGGCCTCTATCTGCACTGTGGGGATTCTGTGAAATCCAACATTGTACCCACAGTCTGGCAGTATTCAGTATTAAACTCCGGAACGTTAAGTTTAACAATGTACAATGTTTTGAGGACCTGGAACTCGCTGCCGACGGAAGTGGTGGAAGCGGAGACACTCAATGTTTTCAAGGGGAGACTGGATAGGCACTTGAGGGAAATAAACTTACAGGGCTACGGGGACAGAGCGGGGGAATGGGACGGACTGGATTGCTCTAGAGAGCCAGCACGGACTCAATGGGCCGAATGGCCTCCTTCTGTGCCGTATGACTATGACTAACGTCTCATCCTCAGAGATTTTAAAGACTAATTTTGTACGACATAGTCAATCAAACTTCTTTATTTAGAATGGGCTGGGTGGTGCACTAGATTAACACAACAGCCTTCCACTTTCAGACTGGATTTGGACTCAGTTAATAATAAGAACATAAGATCATAAGAATTAGGAGCTGGAGTCGGCCATATAGCCCCTCGAGCCTGCTCCGCCATTCAATAAGATCATGGCTGATCTTTGACCTCAACTCCACTTTCCTGCCCGATCCCCATGTCCGTTGATTCCCCTAGAGTCCAAAAATCGATCGATCTCAGCCTTGAATATACTCAAAGATTCAGCATTCACAGCCCTTTGGGGCACAGAATTCCAAAGATTCACAACCCTCTGAGTGAAGAAATTCTTCCTCATCTCAGTCTTAAATGGCCGACCCCTTATCCTGAGACTATGTCCCCTAGTTCTAGACTCTCCAGCCAGGGGAAACAACCTCTCAGCATCTACCCTGTCAATCCCCCGCAGAATCTTATATGTTTCAATGAGATCACCTCTCATTCTTCTAAACTCCGTAGAGTATAGGCCCAATCTACTCAGTCTCTCCTCATAGGGCAGCCCTCTCATCCCAGGAATCAATCTAGTGAACCTTTGTTGCACCGCCTCTAAGGCAAGTATATCCTTCCTCAGATAAGGAGACCAAAACTGTGCACAGTACTCCAGGTGTGGTCTCATCAGAGCCCTGTACAATTAGTTGGAAGTCTCCTTTTTGTGCTAGCTCCAATGATCCAAAAAAGAAATAATGTGAGCTGCTCCAATCCACTGGATCTCGTGAGTTTATGGCTCTCCAGTAATTTTGCTCTGGTTTTCTTTCAGTGTCTATACCTTGGTGTGTGCAACAAAGTGAGCTGAATTCAAACTATTCCTGGCTGAGTTTGGATTTGGCTTGATCACCTCCCCCACAAAGCAGGAGATTCAAACATGCACAATTATTGTCTTTGAAAGCGCCCCATGAGCATGAATACCCACATCTGTATAAATAACTCTCCCAGCCTCAGGTAGCCAAACGTCATGTTGGTGTTTCTGTGCGCTCAAGTATATTTAAATGTGGTCAGTATGGTTGACAGGCATTGGAAGAGATGCCAATAGTCCGACTGAGTGTTGGAGCCGAGATCTATGATGGTTTTCCAGCAGCACTTGGTATGGAAGAAAGTTTCCACCTTTTCATGATCATACGCTGAGGTTCCATCTGTGGAGGTGGATTTTTGTGCTTTTATTTTATTCGTTCATGGATGTGGGCGTCGCTGACAAGGCCAGCATTTATTGCCCATCCCTAATTGCCCTCGAGAAGGTGGTGGTGCCTTCTCGAACCGCTGCCGTATACTTCTTTGTAGTGGTTTGGTACAACTGAGTGGCTCGCTAGGCCATTTCAGAGGGTCTGGAGTCACATATATGCCAGACCGGGTAAGGACAGCAGATTTCCTTCCCTAAAGGACATTAGTGAACCAGATGGATTTTTACGACAATCCGGTAGTTTCGTGGTCACCATTACTGACACTAGCTTTTTATTCCAGATTTATTTAATTAACTGAATTTAAATTCCCGTCTCCCAATCATTAGTCCAGGCCTCTGGAATACTAGTCCAGTAACACAACCACTGTGCTACCGTACCGCAGTCAGTGATCCATCATTGCAGTTGCTTGCGTTAGTTGTTCTTCAAACAAACTATCTCTCCGAAGGATCACTATACCGAGGCTTTCCAAATCACTAAATGTGTTAAGAAGTCAAGCTACACATATGCCAATCCCTATTAGGTACATAGTTGGTCTTATTAAAACACTTAGGGGGAGAAATTCAGTATCGCCCCATTTGGGGCGCAATTATCAGCCGGGCGCAAGGATTAGCGCCTGGCGCTAATTATCGCCACCGACTGCAAACTTGACTTTTATCGCCCCTGGAGGTGATTGGAGCGCTAAATCAAGCGCTTCACACCTGTCTTAAGGCGCAAAGGCCGAGGAGCGATGCGCTACCTCAGAGCGCTGGCGAAGCTCATGTGATGTCAGTCAGCAATGGAACACACACACAATGGCCCCGGCCAGTTCTTAAAGGGGAGACTTGACAATGCTTTCCATCCACATCCTGCTCATTGCAGCCTTGAATCTCGGCCGGGAGAGGCCTGCACATCAAATCTGCTGGAAAGAACAATGGAGAGTACCAGGGAAAGAGCTCAGAGTGCAGCCCCCACAGTCTCTTCTAAATCGATACAAGGAAGGGCAAATCAAAATGAACCTGCAAAGTGCTGCTCAGTACCCAAAACTCCTTCACACAGCGTTGAATCTCTCCAGAAGTCTCTCTCTCTCTCTCTGAATGCGTGGTGCAAATATGTCACCAACAATAAAAGGCAGGAAGCAGTCGCCTTTAAATAGCGCTCCCCCAGTCCCTTCCTGACTGCAAAACACTCCCTCAACCTGTCGTTGCTAGCGGCAGGCGGTAAGGCAGGGGGAGCCACTCAATATCCGCTCCGGGGCGATACCGGGGCATTGCGCACTCGACTGCCGTCACGATCTGCCGGTGCAGGAGATCGTGGTGGTAGTGTTTAGCGCCGCCGCAAAATGTCTCGTTAATTTCGCGAGCAGTGCAAACATCGCCGCGCCCGGGTGCTAGCTGCTTTGCGCCCCATTAGCGCCCTCTTAAGGCGCTAACGGGAGGCGCAACCAACTGAATTTTTCCCCCTTATTTTTTTTCTTTTCACATTACGGAGCAGCCAGTTCAGCTCCAATCTGGTCAAACAGAGGGTGCTTGAATCAAACCGAACACAAAGTAGTTCAATCATCCATATTCATGCCTCCAATCTTATCATTCAAATCGCCTGCTAGTTACCTTCGGGAGTTTAGCTGGTATGCAGACCAAAGTTCTTTAGTGCCCCAGTTACATTACAGTACTGCCCAGTCTTTGGCAGTGGAACAGTAATGTGGATACGGTGGTGTGGATAGGGTGGTGTGGATAGGGTACTGGAAATGCCGCCATTGGTCACCTGTAGGGACCCTGCACAGTCATCGGGAAAGTTTTGTGGTCAGGAAGTGGGGATTTACAACTTTTAAACAAGATTACACACACGCAGTTGTTTCTTCACTGTCGCTGGTGTTGTGAAACCCGCCTCATTTACACAGTCCCAAGAAATCTGCTTCCCTTGGGAGTTCTGTAATATTAAAAAGGGTAGAAGCCATCTTCAAAGGTCCCATTATTGTAGACATAAACAAGCATTTTTCTAAACAGCCTGCAAAATATATTGCACCATAAATCATGAAATCGGTGGTGTCATGTGCCTGATATAAGTATATATAAATACATAGGAACTGAAACTCTTAACCTATAATCATTTACACGAGCTTGCTAATGGCCCATGGGTGGCAAATATTCAACAGAAATATCAAAGAGAAAAATACCTGAGATATAACAACAACAACTTGTATTTATACAGCACCTTTAACGTAGTAAAACGTCCCAAGGCGCTTCACAGGAGCGATTATCACACAAAATCTGACACCAAGCCACATAAGGAGATATTAGGACAGGTGAAAGAGGTAGGTTTTAAAGAGCGTCTTAAAAGGAGGAGAGGGGTAGTGAGGTAGAGAGGTTTAGGGAGGGAATTTCAGAGCTTAGGGCCTAGGCAGCTGAAGGCACGGCCGTCAATGGTGGAGCGATTAAAATCAGGGATGTGCAAGAGGCTAGAATTGGAGGAGGTTACAGAGATAGGGAGGGGCGAGGCCATGGAGGGATTTGAAAACAAGGATGAGAATTTTTTAATCGATACACTGCCGGACCGGGAGCCAATGTAGGTCAGCGAGCACAGGGGTGATGGGTGAACGGGAATACAATCAATTTTTGCTGTCTCCAATAGATCTGCAAAACATCTGCTACATAGAAACCTTGAATATCACAATGGCCCAGAAATTAAAGACTGAGTGTTGACGCGGGAGTAAGCCTTCCCCGCGATCTCTCACTCCGCGTTGGCTTTTTCAGATCCAGCTCGCACGAACTTGATGTTCTAGACATCAGCTGGGCAGTGCTTGCGTATCCCACCGGCGTAGTGAATTCGTGCGAGCTGTGGGATCACGTGACTCAGTTAGAGCCAATGGCAGCACACCATCTTCCATTCATAAGTTTCACATACGTGCTGTGAAAGCTATGAATCTTACACACCCCCAAAATAACAGCTAAACCTCAATTAAATTTAAAAAAAAACCATCACATTAATAAAATAAGTATAGTTAAATAAATTAACCATTTTAAATAAAAAATTAAATTTTTGAAAAAATTTAAAATCTTTTAAAAAGTTATAAAAAATAAACTTACCTGTCTTTAAAGTCTCTAAAAAAGATATACCTGTTAAAAAAAATTCAAAATAATACTTAATTCACTACTTACCTTGTTAAAAGTGGGTCTTACTCCTCCTTTTTTCATTTCTAAAATCTTCCGTCCTTACCTGCGCGTCCAAAGCACTAAGTGCACAGCCTGTAGCGCGCACGCGGTGCACCGAGGAACCGCCCCCTTTTCCAAAAACCAAGTGCCGGTTTTCAGCGCATGCGCAGTGCATGTAGAAAACCGGCAATTGGTGACAGAATACACGAGAGTACACAGTGCGTACTCTCGCGTCGCGGGACTAATTTTTGGGCCATTATATATATACTCTCCACCCTACCCAAAACCATGGGATCTCCTGGGAGAGGCAAAAAAAATTAAAAAACCCAGGCCAATTTGGAGAAAAAAATCTGGGAAATTCCTCTCCGACTCATCTAGGCGATGGAAACTAGCGCAGGAGATCATTCTGGCCCGGAATTCCCTGCAGTATCGACCTTCTGTAAGAGGTGATCTCCGCCCCAGCCAGAAACAGGTCCAGCTCTCGCTGGAAGGAATTCAGTGAATCAACGTCCACCGCACGAGACGTCAGCCTGTTCCAGTCGGCCATACGGCCCCTCGAACCTGCTCCGCCATTCAATAAGATCATGGCTGCTCTTTGACCTCAACTCCACTTTCCCACCCGATCCCCGTATCCCTGGATTCCCCGAGAGTCCAAAAATCTATCGAGCTCTGTCTTGAATATGCTCAACGACTGAGCATCCACAGCCCTCTGGGGCACAGAATTCCAAAGATTCACAACCCTCTGAGTGAAGAAACTCCGCCTCATCTCAGTCTTAAATGGCTGACCCCTTATCCGGAGACTGTGACCCCCTAGTTCTAGACTCTCCAGCCAGGGGAAACAACCTCTCAGCATCTACCCTGTCAATCCTCTTCAGAATCTTATGTTTCAATGAGATCACCTCTCCTTCTAAACTCCAGAGACTATAGGCCCATTTTACTCAATACGTCTATAAAATCATGTTAGAGGATAGAACCCATTGAAACATGTGCTCAGTATATTAATTCCTTACCATAGCTGTCATTAGCAGATGAAGAATAGATTTCCAATGAACTGGATGAACAGTCCTCTGTGTACTCAATGTCCAAGTCACCAAGCCTCAGAATTATACTCTTCCCCACAGCTACACGCAGCTCCCATTTACACAGCGTGTGATTCGGGTAGGTGCCAGGGTAGTTCTTGGAAGTCAGAGTACCACTTTCAGGGCCAATGACTGTATGCCCACATCCATCACCTGAATCAAAATGGAAAAAGGACGGTAAATCTCCAGCTATTAGCCACAGAATCATAGCAATTTACGGCACAGAAGGAGGTCATTCGGCCCAAGTCAGGTCAAGTATTACACAGTACAGCATTAAAAAGATTAGATGGGGTGAAATTTATTAGTTCGCTATTTTAATCTGTTTAAAATAAAATATGGTTAACAACTTTGTCAAAGTAGCAAACAAAGAATTTCACCTGAACAGATTAACCAATTCTTTCAAAATGCAAAAGAAACTGCAGCTGTTGTAAAGCTGAAACAGAAAGAGAAAATGCTGGAAACACGAGGCAGGTTGGTCAGCACCTGTGGACACAACAGACATGCTAATGGCCTGGAATTTGCGGTCAGCGGCGAAGCGAAGGTGTTCGCCGCTGGTCCCGGAGGAAGCTGCCCACAAAGTTGTCGCGATCTCTGTGTGTCGAGAACTTCGGGTTTTCCGACGTTCAATTCAAATCAATGCAGTATAGTGGCGACCCCCTAGTGCGAGCTGCTGTGAGGTCAACAAGCTGTCTAAGCAGCCAATCAAAAGGCATAATTCTCTCAGACGGCGAACCAGGAAATGAGTAAGCTCTTAAAATTCTAACTTTTTAAAAATGTTAGAGAGAGTAAAACAAAGACTGGGGCTCTCACACGGGGAAAAGGCAAGCCTGAAATAAAGATGAACAAACTTTTTTTTTTTTTTAATTCATTTTCTTTAAGTTTCTTAGGGGGAAAAAATTCAGTTGGTTGCGCCTCCCATTAGCGCCTTAAGAGGGCGCTAATGGGGCGCAAAGCAACTAGCGCCCGTGCGCGGCGATGTTTGTGCCGCTCATGAAATTAACTAGACATTTTGCGGCGGCGCTAAACACTACCGCCACGATCTTTTGCGCCGGCAGATCGTGACGTCAGTCGAGCGTGCAACGACCCAGTAGCGCCCCGGAGCGGATATTGAGTGGCGCCCCCTGCCTTACCGCCTGCCGCTAGCAACGACATGTTGAGGGGAGCGTTTTGCAGTCAGGAAGGGACTGGGGGAGCGCTATTTAAAGGCGAACGCTTCCTGCCTTTTTTTGTTGGTGACAGTTTTGCACCACGCATTCTGAGAGAGAGAGAGAGAGAGAGAGAGAGAGAGAGAGAGAGAGACTGACTTCTGGAGAGATTCAACGCTGTGTGAAGGAGTTTTGGATACTGAGCAGCACTTTGCAGCAGGTTCATTTTGATTTGCCCTTCCTTGTATCGATTTAGAAGAGACTGTGGGGGCTGTACTCTAAGCTCTTTCCCTGGTTCTCTCCATTGGTCTTTCCAGCAGATTTGATGTACAGGTCTCTCCAGGCCGAGATTCAAGGCTGCAATGAGCAGGATGTGGATGGAGAGCAAGATCAACCCTCCCCTTTAAGAATTGGCCGGCGCCATTGTGTCTGTGTTCAATTGCTGACTGACATCACGAGCTTCGCCAGCGCTCTGAGTTAGCGCCTCGCTCCTCGGCCTTTGCGTCTTAAGACAGGTGTGAAGCGCCTGATTTAGCGCTCCAATCACCTCCAGGGGCGATAAAAGCTAAGTTTGCAGTCGGAGGCGATAATTAGCGCCAGGCGCTAATCTTTGCGCCCGGCCGATAAATGCGCCCCAAATGGGGCGATACTGAATTTTTCCCCCCTTAAAAATTTAAATTTTTATTAAAATGGATAAATTTGACACTGCACAAAATTAAAATGAGTTTTTCAGGGCCATAACCTTTGTCTAGCAGTCAATACGCTGTTAAAACCCCAGTTTCACCTCTTCCCTTTGGATCTAACTTTTAATGGGGAATTTAACAGCATAATTACTGTGGGAGAGCCCAGGATTCCGTCAGTTTCACTGATTTGCCTGATTGCCGGCTCTGTGAGGGGTGGGGGGGGGGGGGGGGGGGGGGGGGGGTGCGCACACAGCGCAGCCTGCGGAGGAGAAGCTAATGACAGACCGCAGCTTCGGGATTTTTGCAGATCATCCGGACCGCAAATTCCGGGCCAATGTTTCCAAAAAGTGTCATTTGTTCTCTCCACAGAGTTTATGTTAACCAACTTGTTTCACTCCTATGGAGCGAAAACACGTTTCAAGTTTGTATGAACGTGTAGTAATCTGGTTTGTTACATTAACAGAGCTTTAGCACATTCTCCCCATGCTCTCAAAATTCCGGCTGCAATCAAATCACATTCATGCATAGCAACGGACAAATACTGCATTAATTTTTTTT